>CM028381.1:110281463-110458612 GCA_013146195.2 Codonopsis lanceolata | reverse complement strand
AAAAATAAATTAAATTAAAATGGGTTACCCAACTTAACCCATTTAATTTCATGGGTTAAGTTGGGTTGAACCCTACTTGAATCCCAATTTTATTCCGCCATACGATTGCAATTGTATTGTTTCCCAACAAACTCCCACCTCATGATCACAAATATGAGGCGATGTTGCCTCACGGGCTTAGCTCGGTTGGTTAAGTAGTAGATTTGGAGTACAAGACGAGGATCGAGTCTACAAGCCGCTGATGTGGGGTTCATCCTCTTGTGGGGTGGCTCCTTTAGGTCTAGGACTTGTCCTCACTCTTAATCGCCGAGTTCTTAGTGATTTTTCCTCTCACGTTCTCATGGGTGAGGTGTGGGGGCTCTCGGGAGAGTTTCCTTTTTTTGGGTACAAATATGAGACGATGTTTTATGATCAATGTTCATAAATTCACATCATACGGCACTATAACTTCTTTATAGTATTGAATTAAATGTTCTCTTCTTTAATTGTTATTGAATTGACCTCTCTCTCTCATACGGATGAGTTATAGTATAAATTTAATTTTTCTTTTTTTTCTCTCACGTCATAAATTAAGTTATAGTATTGAATTGACTCTCTCTCTCTCATACGGCACTAACTATTGATATTTTTCTTTAACGAAAGTATAAATTATTGACATGAACATTTTTCGCATTATGATTAAATTCTTATGGACGATGTTTCGTTATTTAATGTGTTGGAGGTATATTTTATTTATCCATAAAATAAAATAAAAAAGTAAAAAATTTTAAAAAGTAAAAATTTTAAAAATTAAAAACGGGTTAAAATGGATCGACCGCTTTAACCCGACCCATTTATGACCGAGCCATCGACACTTTTATTATTTGGGTTGTGACAGTCATGGCCTATTTCAACCAATTACCCTTCACCCAATCCACCCAATTGACACCTATTAAATTATACCTAACACGAATGTGTAAGGTCTATAGCTTTGATAGTTATGTATAACAAGTGGACCAATATGATAGAGACTAGAGAGTCCCTTAGTCAAATGCTTTTGATGCAAATTAAAAATATGTACTTCAGATATATTGACTTGTTTTTAGAAACAAAATGAATACTACAAAAGCAAGCTGATGAAGTTCATGTAAAATTACCTCATATTTTTGTACTAATAATAATAAATACTCCGGTAAAATCAAAAGTAAAAGTTTTAATAAAAATGAGAAAGTATTTTGTAGTTATTGAGAACTACCTAATATACTTAAGAGATGCTATGTATATAACTAGATTTTGTGTTTGTGCATAAGACACGATGTTAGTATAAACGTGAACAATATATGAAATAAGTATGATGTGAATAAATTAATACATACTTGAGGTTTTGTAAGGGTCGATCGATATATACTACACAAAAAATGACATCTCAAAAACTAAAGAAATAACACATATTATCGATTGTAAAATTTTGTAACTAATCCAAAAATAGTATAATTAAATGTCCAAATGCATTCTCTCTCCCAAAGACACCAACCCAACATCTCGTTAACCGAAATAAACTTTAAAATGAAAATCTCAACAAACAAAAACTATAAAATAAATTGAATGAGACAAAGCGAACAAATAAAAGATTATTCGAAATCGAAATCATAAAGATTTCAGACCAATAAGGGGAACTTAGCACAATTTTTTTTTAAAGAAAGAAATTAAAATACAAATATTTAAAATTACAAAACTTACGAACAATTTTTTAAAAATAAATCTAGGTCGGACAAAAATTAAATTGAGATTCAATTGATTACAATAACAATCAACTAAGAAACTAAAAACTAAATATTTGTAAAAACAAGTGAAATCTAGGCGAGACAAAAAAATTTGACAAAAATTAAATTGATTCAATTAATTACGATGAAAATCAATTAAAAACTACAAATTGTAGTAAAATAGTAAAACAATAAATTTTAAGTTAGGGATAACGGCCCATCAAAAGAAGAAGCCCGATAATTAACGGTCGTAATAATCTCCTGAGAAAGCGGATAATCACACATGTAAATGTAGGATTTAATCGTGACCGTAGGATCTCAACAAAAAATTAAATCTTAGCCTCTCAATTAGGGGTGTAAGTGGTTTGGTTTGGTTTATGCCAAAACCACAAATCGAACCGCCCCCTATTGGTTCCAAAATCTCAAACCAAATCGAGCCGAGTAAGCCTTGGAACCGAACCACTCGGTTTGGTTAGGTTTGGTTCGCTTCGGTTTTGTGGTTTATATAAATTATTTTTAATGACATTAACCAATATTAAAAATAACAATAAAAATAAGATTTTATTTTGAAATTAACATCAAAATTGGGAAATAACCTACTAACAACAAATTAACATAAGGAAAACAATAAAAATTCGATAATAAACACAAACAATTGAAGAAATAATAGTTCTCCAACAATCAAGATTTTGTTTTTTTGTATGTATGTATGTATGTATCTATATAATATATATACACACACACACACACACACACCGAACCGAACCGGATGGTTTTCTAATTTTTAAAAACGAAACCGAACCGTCTTCTACTAAAACCGAACCAAACCGACTGGTTTGGTTCGGTTCTGTGGTTTGGTGGTTCCTATTTAAACCCCGATTCACAATAACTTTTATCAATTGCACACGTATAATCCAAGGTGTATTGTAATATAGATGTCAAAATCATTTAAAAACTTATTTTCATTCTATTGGAATTTGATATTATAATATTGTAATTAATAATAGTATACCACCTAAATTTGACACAATTTATTTATTTTTTAATCTAAAATACTAAATCATTAACATTATTAAAGTTAATACAAGTTTCCTTTCAAATAGAACCTTAATAACCTAATGATGTTAATAGAAACGTTAAGTTTTAGATTTTGATATTAAAAATTAAATTTTGAAATTTTAGATAGAATAATTATTTTTGAGATTTTTTAGATATGAAAAAAAAATTCGTAGAACTTTTTGATATTTTTTATATATTTTTTCTTCATGTTTTTTTTTTCTCTCTCTTTCAGTCACTCGCGTATGCGATTGAGTTTGGTTGTCGAATGTTATGGTATAATCCATTAGTTCACGTACATTTATATCCAATTGACCCGACCGACATCCTTTAAATCCAAATATTAACGTAACAATCATTTAACCACTTTGCTGGTGACACATCAAAACATTTGAATACTTGCATGTGGTTATTAAATCAACATCAAGTATATATAAAACAACGTTAATTAACTTGAAACCCATCTTATTCCACAAGCACCCAAATACGAGGCACGCTTTAATTATACTATGAATCTTATCCTGTTATCCAAAAAGCAGTGCCCACCCAACTAACACTTGTGTAAAATCGTAATGCCCAGTTCCAATCTAAAACAACACACCTTTCTTTCCAATCTTAAAATAAATATTGTTTTAACAATTTCTACATAAATTAAGCACGGTAATAATTAAAAATATTTTAGCATAGTCAGTGTGATTATACACTATACGATAGGTAAAGTTGTTGCCTTTCTGTGGTCAGGTAGACATGGGGGCCATGATGTGTGTCTTAGGTTCGATCCTTTCCCATTCCCCCTTAGAAGGAAAAAAAAAAAGATAGGTAAAGTTGTAAGGTTAGTTAGATTGTTTAATTTTGAAAGTCAAGTAAAACATTATAAAATAAATATTTGCATGGAACAAAGTGAATATTAACTAGGAAGACATGACGAATCGTGAGTTCGTGACTAACGGTGACAAACATTTTGTCTACATATGTTTTACTCTACCTTTAATGGATGGTTTGCAAGTCGGATAAATATAAATAGCATTATTGAATCCAATATTATTAACGTCCTCATTATTAATCTTCACTTGTGTTTTGGGGGTAATTTTGAAATTAAAAATATTAGTTCCAATTTTGTTTTAGAAAGGGCGTTAATACTATCACCATCTTCTTTGGTATTTAGTAGTAAGGGGATAATGGATTTATCCTAATAATTTATATTGTTAATCCAAATCATTTATCCGATCTTAATTTTAACTATCAAACGACACCTAAGGGTTTTATTATAATGACGTTCTTTTGGATATGAGTTTTATAAAGTACAATCGTTTTGAAATTACTTATAGAACTACTATGATTTGAGAATATTTTCTTATAAGTACAATATTCTGGTAAACAAAACTCCATGCATGTTGTTGGAATCTTTTTAAAGATCCTCTAACATTGTTTTATTTGGTTTTGACACATGTAACTATATAAGGTAAGATTTCTTAGTACATCCATTAGAAGGCAAATGGTATCAATAACTAAGTAAAAACTTAAGAAAAACTTTATATTTTTTATAAGAAGAATCTCGTTGAACCAATCCACCATATGTAGATGAGCTAAATTGTGAGAGAATTTGTCTAATGAATTAAGATATGTAAAACTGAGATGTTAAAAGGAACCGTAGGTCTATTAACCTAAACATGAAAGGGTTAGGGTTGGGAAAATTCAACCCTGTTAATAAACGGGCTAAACGGGCTGACCCTATAGGTTCAGGGTTAAACTGGGTTGAGCCCACGGGTTCTAGGGCTGGCCCGCGGGCTGGAAGCTTATGGCTAAAATAATTGTTCGAAAATGTTACAATTGAGATTCGAACCCACAACCTCTTAAGAGTATAAGAACTTATGGATGACCCTTTATACCATTCAACCATCCTAAATTGTTTGTTCTAAATTCAAATGCATAATATATATTATCATCTCATTTGGTAAACCAATATCTATGCCCTGTTATCTTTATGATGGTGTATGTGCATTTGATGAAAGTTAAACCCAAACATGGTCATAAGTACAATTCTAAGACATATAAATTTCCAAAATTGGTCAAAATGATATTTTTGGATACATAATTAGATATGTTAAAATGGTCGAGAACCGCATGGTTGACTCGCTAATCGAGAATCTGAAAGGGTTAGCGTCGGAAAATGCAACCCGCTTAAATTTGCTAAACGGGTTGACCTTAGTATTATATTTTATTATTTGATTAAAATATTTGATTGTATTAACTTCTTACCAACATTTATTTTATGCTATTTTATTATTGTAGATGAAGATGATAATGATGTTGAAGAAGATACTTTCTCAAAAGAAAACTCGATTTCATGTTTTTAATTTGTATTGTTAATCGTTGTCACTTGTCCGTCAATATGTTTGTTACTTAATTTCGATTTTTTTTTTATTTAAATAAGACATCATGTGTTAATAGGGCTGACCCTGTTAAACCGCACCCTACAGGGTTAGGGCTAGGGTTGTGATTTGAATGGCCCGTTTAAATGACCCGTTTAACCCGCGGCCCTATAGGGTCACAACCCTATAGGGCTGACCCTATAGGGTTAGGGCCAACCTAATTTAACATCTCTATGTAAAACAGTCTTATATGAGACATACTCCAATATCAAGCATGGCAAAGCAAGATTAGTATTTTCTTCGTTCCAATATGAGTTTCCATTTCTACAAATTTTCCCTAAAATAATTTTTTTTTTTTTTGTTTGTAATTTTACCAAATATAGATGACTTACCAATTTTCCATGGCCTAGTTTTCATTTGCCATAGTAAAACACAGACAATAAATGTATTAATGTATATGTACCACTAAAATGACCTAAAATTCAACTTTCTTAATTTTTGTAAAAAAATAAAATGTATACATATTTTAGAACAGAAATCGCAACAAAGAAGAAAGATGTGAATGAATGTGATTTGAACGATTTAAATGGTTCATGATTTATGTAACTAACGTAAAGTGATTTTTGGACTAAGGCCAAGTTGTAGAGTTGAAATTAGGGGTGACAAAAATTTATCTAACTCATTGGGTTATCTGTTATATCCATTATAAAAGACTTATGGGTTATTATCCATTAACACCCAATTAGGTTAATGAGTGTTAATGGATAATATCCATTAATACCCATTAACAAAATGAATAATTATGGATAATTAACCGGTTATCCATCAGATTTATCCACTAATGCCACCACCGTCAACAGTCTCCACCCACCGCCGTCATTTCCCACCTCCGGCCACCGCCTAACACCGCCGGCAACCACCACCACCCGCCGATGCCCACCACCGGCCACCGCCTCCAACCGCCACCAGCCACCGCCACCTTCATTTCCCACCACCGGCCACCGCCTCCCACCGCTGACAACCACCAATCGCCGCTGCCCACCACTGGCCACCGTCGAAAACCGCCACCAGCCACTGCCAGCTCTTTACTTAAAAATAATAATAATTAAATACATAGCTTACCATTAACGAGATTTGAACATGAATCAAATTGCCTTACAACAAAGCTTGTTACCACTAGACTAGACCACTTTTTGATATATATTTGAAAGTTAATATAAATATGAACAAGTAATCATAAAAATTATTGATTATTATGAACGTATTTGTTATTTGTTTTGGATTAAGAATATTTATTTGTTATTTATAATTTATAATTTATAATTATAATGAATATAAATTTTTAATTTTTTAATAAGGTATTTGACTTTTTTATTTTTTCTTACTTTTACATAATCATTTATTATTGTCAAATCAATTAACACGTATATTTCATATCTCACAACTATGAAGACTATTATAAAATTTTGACAACTTTATATATATTAGGTGATAAAAATAGTGTCGCATTGCAAATATCACTTTTTATTTGAGGTGTAAAAAAAAGAAAGAAACGATAAATATCAAAATTAAGAAAATATCTTAGTCATTGTTGAACGTGGGGCCCATTAATTTTTTATTAAATGTGAAAAGTTGGTGAAAATATTATGATTTATGAATATTAAGGTATTAACTTATCATTGTATGTATGTATGTGCATGTGTGTGTTTTTGCCATGTGTGTGTGTTTTTTTGGCATGTATGTGTGTTTGAGTGAGTTTGTGTGTGTATGTTATGCTTAGTGAATCATAATATAAGTAGGCAAGTAATACTCAAAACAATAAATGATATTCCTTATTGGATATTATCCGGATAATACCCATTTATTAATGGATAATATTGGATAATATCCAAAACTACCCATTAACTATATTGGATAAATAATGGTTTTATCCAAATTAACCGGTAACAGTCAATTGCCACTACGAAAAAACTCATCATTACCATGGACCAGTTTCCTTGGTAATTTTTAAGAATTCCTTGGTAAAATGTGTTTAGCAAGGAAAACAATTCCTTGGCAATCTTCTTAGCTTTCCTTGGCAATTAGTGCCTCGGTGATTTTGTCGAGGAATTCAAATTCCTAGGAAATTTACCAAGGAAATTTCCAACGAATACGTCCTCGGTAATTTACAATTCATTAATAAAAAAAAAAAATTGACTTTTCCTTTGTAAATTTTACCAAGGAAATGAGCTAGGAATAATTTTCCTCCGGATAAATAAGCCTTCAATTGTAAATTGATTTCCTTGGTAAATTTCCTTGGTAATAATTATTTTACCGAGGATCGTATTCCATGCCAAATTCCTTGGTAAAATAAGAAAAAATTATAAAAAAAAATTATAAAAAAACTCAAATTTAATAAATACACAACTATAATTGGTACCTAAGTAGATCGTCTAAACAATAATACACATCTTAACAATTTACTGACATCCACATTCATTCTACATCAATTGAGAAAGAGAGGATGTTGTCATTGTATAAGAGAACATGAGCATCACTAAATCTAAATATAAAATTTCCATAAGTTCTTAGTGTACCACTACACCTATCGCCTCTCCGGAGATGACAAGTTGGAATTTTCCATCAACAGTCTGTCAATGTGAGAAGGTTGGGAATCAATCTGTGTATGAAACCAAGCCTGTCAAAAAACAAATATGAAACCATAAGCAAAGTAAGTTCCCCAACTGGTACAACCACCCATACAATTAAGCAGAAAAATGGAACAAGAATAAAAGTCAAATTATACACCTACTCCAAGATTAGAAACATTATCATATTCCATGATCCCAGCCATCCGAAATTTGGGATAAAGCTCTTGTAAAAAGTAAGCGGTCCTTGTAATATACATGTTAAATTGGCCTAGACCTCAAGATGGCAATAGACCGAGATCAACGGAAGTATACAAGAAAATAAGAGCATTAGAACGTGCTTCAAGCTTGTGCGTAGGGGCACACACGCGCGTCTATGGGAGGGGAGAGAGAGACAAGAATTTGATGGAAGAATAATGAACTTACATCATTCTTCAATGTTCTGATGAAACAATCGATTGTACTTTTGTATGTCGGATCTCCCATCATTCTTGATTTGAGTTGACAAACAAAGACGTCTAAGTTTACATTGATCAAAATATGATAAGAAAACAATAGACTTTACTGAGTTTTAAACTGGTACTGTTTCACCAGATTACATGTTTGTAAGAACAGAGATTCTGAGTTTACATACAAGATTTAACCGTAAGTTAGATTTAGCCACATAAAATAATTGGAATAATAAACATCTTTTGTAAAACCGACTAAAAAATTACCACACCAAGACAAGCCAATGCAGATCGCAACAAAACCAGCTCCCAAACCGGATAATAGATGAAAACGTAACGTAATCGATAACTAATCGAAAATTAATAATCAAATGGGATTGTGTATCGGGATAGAGATGAGAACTAATCAAGAAATGTTGAACCTCGATTAGCAGCTTTGTCTGCCATTTTCTAACCTCTCAACAGCTACTACCATATCAGTTGCTTCTCAAGTCTCTCCTTGCCTTCCTACAATAACCAGAAAGCTTTATAAGGGTAAGGAAATCCTCATTAGTCATTGCAATTGAATGTGTAAGTGCACCAGTTTGGTGATCCAAGTATCCCCACAGATTGAACTCCAAGTTTCAATATAAAACCAAGAAATTGTAAGGTGGAGGAATTCTTTATAGACTTTACTAGTTCTGTACAAGAAAAACCCTGATGATCAAAAACGAAAATCTTCATAAAGAATGTAAGGGTGCTACAATTAAAACAATGTAACTATGTAGCTGCATAAAACCGAGATATGAACTGCTACCTTTCTGGTGCCTAATATTGTCCCTGTATGTGTGTCACTAAGATGGAGCCAGGGGAGGAAGGATCTGGTAGCTTCTCAACTTAAACATTTCAGCTTAGATGTTCTAATGGCGCTCCTACCGCCACCATTTTTGTTTTGCTTCTTTCTACCACCATTTTCTCCTTTCCTTTACCATTACTGTCACCATAGTTGCGTGCTCCGCGACCAACATTACCACTGTCTCTAGATGATCCAACAGATTTCAGTAAATGTTTGACATTGAGTACGCCATCCTTGTAATGACCATAAGTTGACTTCAGTACTTTGTCCTCAGGCTTTAACTTCTCTGTTACTTTTTTAATACCACTTCCATGCTTCCTCCAAATCTTCCAAGTATCATATTCTAAAAGCAAACTAGTTAGAACCTGTAGTAACAGAAATAACACAATGCCACAAGAAATACAGCAGAATAGGTCAACAACCTCTTGTAATACTTTTTGGTCCCTTTCTTTCTGCTTCTTCATTACTACTCATGCTACACTAAGCGGCAGTGTCTGCTTCTTAGGAGGCTACCAAAGAAATGGATGTGATTCACTATAAATACAAGAGACCATAGAGCCAAAAAAATTGTTGAATCAGAAAGGGGAATAATTCTTCCATCTTCCCGTATCGGAAACAAGACACTGTCCTCAGGTTTTTGGCTTCTAACCAACTGTCCCAAAAAAAAAAATTTCCTTTTTAGCCGATCATTCTTCACATAATAACCTTTCAATTGAACCTTGTACTTAAACATTGCTTGTTATTAGTTTACGGAACAAATTTTATGATGTTAAAGGCATGTCAGCGCCCACATATGATAATAAAATGCTGCTTTGGTTGTTGTGATAAAAGGCCCAATCACAATAGCTCTATCCTTCAATCACAGTGAACACTAAGTTTCCATATAAAACCAATCAGTTACTGTTTGCAATCAAGTTAATTATATCCAAGACCAATGTACACAAGTGAGGTGCTAATAGCATTTTGCAAGACTCCAATCAAGTTCATTACATAAGGGATCAATTTAAAACCACTAACGTTGGTTAAAGAAGGAACAACAATAATTAATAGACCAAAAGCAAAGGCAAATAGAAAAGCAAATCTAAGGGACAATATATCAAACGCTTGATGGGCATAAATAAGTGAACTGTAATGCATCAAAAGATTGAGAGAGAAATCTAAACCTTAGGAGACCGGAGAGCATCGTTGTAAGCGATTCCATGCCAACCACGAAAGATAAAGAGCGATAGTGCCACGTTGCGTGCGTCCGATATCTCAATATCATCGCCATTATATCGAACCAAATACCATCGAGCATCCCGTGCACCGAACACATGGAACTAGTCCTCCTCCTTGTGCGTGAGACTTCTTGTGTATGTGAATGTGTGTGATTGTGGTGGTCTTACAAGGGAATGAATAGGAGGAGAGAAGAGATGGAGAAAGAGGTGATAGAGGTAGCGAGGAACCGAGAGAGATTTAAGGTTTTAGGTTACGAATTTTGGGGAATTTCTTTGGAAGCGGAGTAGTTGGCGGTAATTTGAATTTACTTGGGGATTTCGGGGGTTGTGGTGGTGTTGGGAGTTTTAGTTTTTGGGGACAAAAATCAAAAATTTATTAAATTAGACATAATATAATTGATTGACTTAAACTTGTTTGTAATTATCTAATTTCAAATATAAGTAGTTGTTCAATATGTATCCAAATTATTCATATTTTAAAAACTTTATGTCATTATTTAATACAACAACTAATTTTTCAAAAAATAATACTAATAGATATGGTTGAGTAGAATTATTATTTTGGACAAAAATATTCTCACGTATTTTACATTATATTCTCTATTAATTATTTTAATATTGTCACCAATTCTGAAGGCACTACCATTGCCAAAAACAACACCACCATCCTCGCAACCCTCACAAAAATATTTACACCAACATAGTACCACTTTCCTATGCAAACCACAACTACCATTAAAATATGATACAAACCCTCAATGCACAAAAATATGAGCCCACGTCTCCCTCGATGCCCAAATTGGCCATGACCAATTAAAGATGTAAAACCCTAACTAAATCTCAAACGAAATTGAAATCCTAACTTTAGTATTGAAGAATAAGAGAAACATTGAGGTCAATTTCATGAGATTTTCACAAACCTTACAAATAGGGCAGTAAATCCTTTCTATTTCTCTAGTAACATGAATATCGACAATCAAGAGAGGAGCAAAACCAGAAAGCAAAGAAACGGAGAGAGAGAGAGAGTTACCGATTGCGCAAGAGGGACGAGGAGAGATGAACTATCGTTGAAGGAGCAATGGCGGTTGTATTTTCTTTCTTATCGTTTTAGACTTTTAAGAAAGAAATAACTAGGTCTTTAATATCCTCTACAAAAAAAAAAAGGAAATATATATCATTATTAGTAATTTTTTACATAAATTAATTACTATTGTTTTAAGATGTACTCCCTGCTTTTGGGCAAAAGTCTCATTTAAAAGTCAATTTTTTAAGAAAATTATATTTTTAGTAGTATATTAGTAATAAAATGACACTTTTATGCCTTAATTTTTAAAAGTGGACTCTTTAAGTGAAATATCTCAAAATGGAATAATGGACTCTTTGCCTGGAACAGAGGGAGTATTATCTTACAAGTAATTTAATAAATGAAACTTCTTTTCCTTATTACTATAACGGCCCATTATAATCATTTACATTTTCAAAATTACAATTGATCAAATAATATTAAGTCATAATTACAAAAATACTAAAGCATAATCAATATGTTTATAGCAAATGTGGGGATAAAGTTAAAATAGTACGAAGTTGATAAACATAATTTTTTTGAAAGTCGACTCTGAAAGTGAAACATCTCAAAATAGTATGGTTAGACTCTTTGTCCGGAACGAAGGATAATTGGTAAAGCAAAATTTTTCTTCCCAAGAGTAATCATGGACAACCCCGCCCGAATTGACTAATCATGGACAACCCCGCCCGAATTGTTGTCTTCTTTTGAGTCTCATGTCACATATCGTCTTATGAAATATGAGTTTGTGTTTACTTAAGTGGAATACTAACTTATACAATTCAACAATTATTCGGATATATCTCCTTTACCCATGTACTTGTGTCATATCGTACTCTTATCTCATCAAGTACTCTACATCATGTCAATCATGCCGGCATGGAGACCAAGTTCGTATTTTTGTGGTCATGTGCCAAAGTGAGGAAATGAGCTAGCAGTAGAAGTTTTGATGACTTCCTTTGATGATGATCTCATAAATAAGTGTTGGGAAAATGGCTTATATATATGTGTGCATGTGTCACCTACTATTTAAAATTTCATATTAGTACTCGAACAAATATCTTCGAATGCCTACAAAAGAAGTACTTGTTTGATCTCCTTTAAATTGGGTGTATGTGTCCACTACTTCTTCAAAATGACAACCTTTTAATCTTCCATTTTACCATTGATTTGATTCACACTTTAATTGATGATTTCACTCTCACATGAGGAACCTTAGAAAATACACATGATCATACTCCATCCGTCCCTAAATTATCGCCCTCCTTTCCTTTTTCGTCCGTCCCAAAATAATTGTCCAGTTTGAAACATACCTTTTTAGAACATTACTTTTACCACTTTACCCTTACTTTTTCACACTACTTTAATTATGGGCCACATACACATGGGCTTTAAAGGAAACTACACATTAAACCAATATAAATAATCAAGTCAATTGTTTTTTCTTAAACTGTGCGCCGAGTCAACCAAGACGATTATTTAGGGACGGAGGGAGTAATATTTATAATATAGGCATACAATTAATTTTCTTAAATTTTGTGTGTTTGATCAAACATGACACATTTTTAGAAACAAAGAGAGTAATTAATAAATCATTGGTAATTTACTAATAGAATCTTATACAGAAAAAAATAATTGCTTATGTCTAAAATTTAAATAATAATTTATTTATCTGTAATAAGGAAATGGTAAGAGGCCACACTGTTTGACCCATATACACATGCATGCGACCCGGGGAACCGACTTTGCTTAATTTTTTTGTTAATATTTTTATTATAAATTTTTTGAAGCGAACTTGAGAATTTTATATGTATATCATAAATTATTAAAAACAAATTTTTATACCATTAAAAAAATACTTATACATATATGAGTATTCTAATTTTTGTAATTATGTTGGTGGTTAGATATGTAAATATTAACTAAATAATTAAGATATATGTGTATATTTTTATATATTAGTTTTAAATATATCTAATATATAATAAATATATTGTTATAAAAATAAGTATTTTTCTATTGAGAAACCATTAAAATAAATTTATGTGTGTGAGTCTCTCTCTCTCTCTCTATATATATATATATAGATCAAAAAAATACCCCAAGGATTTCACCAAGGACTTCTTTCCTTGGTATTTATTCCTCTGCAATTTCCTTGGTGATTTTGGCGGAAAGTTTTCCCTCAAATTTTTTTCATGGTTTTCATAATTGCCTAGGAATATATTCCTTGGTAATTTTGGAGGGAAATTTAGCGCCAAAAAAAAAATTGGATCTACAAAATTTCTCAATGAAAATTATTACTAGTAGTTTTAGATGAATTATTTCCTTGGTAGTTTCCTAGCTAAATTTGGCTGGATACTTTCCAAGGAATTTAAAATGGATTTTTTCCTAGGAAATATATTCCTTGGTAAATTATTTGGAAATTCCCGTAGGAATTATATTCCTCATGAAATTCGTCGGTATTTCCCATGGAATTTAGGTTCCTTGGCAAAATCCTTGGAAATTTCCCTACGAACATAACTCCTCTCTAAATTCCATGGCAGTCACCATGGAAAATATTTTCCTTGGTATGTTCCTCGGCTTATTCGGGAAATAGAATTCCTAGGCAAAATCCACGGGAATTACCATGAAATTATATTTCCTTGGTAAATTGTCCTTGGTAATACCGAGTTTTTTCGTAGTGTGCCACCCCTAGTTAAAATATAGTCAAAGATCTAAGATACTCCGTACAAAACAATCTTTTAGTACAAAATTTGATCATTATAAATTTATAATAATAATGCTATAAACATTTACACACACATACATACATACTTATATATATATTCCCTATTCTTTTTTGGGGTATTCCAAAATAATTTTCTTCATTTCTTTAGAAAGATTTTACAAGTGATCAATTGTTTATTGTGTTCTTTTTGTTTGTAGATAGAAAAGTAAATGAATCCTAATAATTCAATATCACTAATGATAAATTGAGAGGCATTAGAGGAAAATAACGTAAAATCAATACTTTCTTAAAACTTATTTATATTCAATAAGATACACTTATTTTGTGACTGGGGAGTGCTTTTTTTTTTTTTTTTTTGAGTTTGTGAGGAAATGATTCCGTGATCAACAAGTGAATGTGATTTAAATGATACTAGTACTCTTACCCGTATCGATGACACGGTGCCAGTATATTTCAAATATTTTAAATTACAAAACTTATGATTTTTTTAAAATTTATTTGTATACAAAATTGCGAGCATAAAATTAATGTGTTTGGTGGAAGAAGGATTAGTGGCCACCAACCGTGAATAGTGGGAGGAGTTGGAGAGAGAGAGGGGTAGTTACTCAACCGCCATTCACACATATGAACTCGGAGAGTAATAATGATCGTAGGATCTCAGTAAAGGAATCAATCTCAGCTATTCTTTATCTTTTCTCAATTGTAAGTGTGCGACTATGAGTTGTATTGTATTATAGATAAGTAAATCAATGGTGTGTTTAGCATACTAATTTAGTATCGGGATTTTGAATTTTTTATTTTCATTTTGTTATGAATTTATGATTGAAAACATTAAAGATAAATAACCAAAGAGAAGCTGATGGAACAAAGAGAGAGAGAAAAATAAAAATAAAAAAAATCAAAGTTACTAAGTCACGTAGGAAGAACTGAAGAACCAACCTTTTACTTGCACCATTTATGTGAGGTACTTACTCAGTTACGCTACCATAAAAACTTCGTGTTAATGTAAGCAAAACTCAAACCTAAAACATTTTTGTTAACAATATCTATTTGTAGCGAGTTGTGTACATAGTTCAATAATAATTATATATATATATATATATATATATATATAACCTATATAGTTTTAAAATAGTAAAATTCTGCAAAAAATAAATGCCAAAAATAGAAAGTCATTTTTATATATCAATAATTTGATTATACATTTAAGTCATTAAAGATATTAAATGTGTCTTGGAATATGAAAATGCATGTACATATAAGTAACACTATGAAATCTAACACACTTATATCATTCCATAAAAATTTGCATCGGTTCACATCTTCCGAAGTTTTTCTTCATTAAGTTTCAAATTTAAACAATGTGCTCAAACACATGGAAAACAACAAATTCAACTAACTGGAAATTGAGATATTTATATTTGTTTATTATTATTATTTTTTTTTTTTGTGATTTGATCATATCCGATAAATTATACTTTATCCGTTTCAAAATAAATATCGTTTTAGCAATTCACACACTAATTAAGGAAACTTATAAGAAGACTAATATACTTTTATTTAATTTTGAAGGATATATCTATACATATATCACATAATCAAGTTCGTTAATAAAGAGTAATCATGAGTTACCTCGTGCGAACTTGAACTTTGAGCGAAGAGGAAGACTTTCTGCTTAAGCTACGATCTTCGTATGTCACAATCAAAGATCCTGTGAATCTCTCTCGTCGGATTGATATCACGTAACACGAATATTAATCACTGTTTCACACAGCAAATCCAAACCTGGTTAGATTAGAGAGAGTATTTGGTGAGATAGAATATATGAGAGAGAAGGAGAGGGGCGGCCATAGAAGACATGTTCTTCTTTAGGGCGTTTTTTGTGTTAGGGTTTTACTCCTTTAGTTGCCCTATTTATATTATCATACAAGAAATATATTTCTTGTAGGATAAGCAAAGTCAATCCCAAACCCCTTCGGATTAGGAAGCTAATTATCCTTAAATAATATAAATATATTCCATGTGAGCGGAAGTAAATAATCGTGCCACAAGCCCAATTACTAACAAATTTCGTTTAATGTAGTTAAGTTGCACTAGTATTTTCTCTTTCTTCTTAACAATTAGGGGTGGCAAATTGGTCGTGTTGGGCTGTTATCAGGTCGGCATGATAACAACACGACCCGATAATTACGAATACGGCACGATAAACTTATCGTGCCTAATATTAAAACTTCGAACACGACACGATAAAAACACGAAAAACACGACACGATAGACACGATAAGCAAAAAAATACGATTTATTTAGTCAGACCCTTTAAGCCCAATAAACATTATAAAATATATAATTTTGATTTTTTTAATACATATTTTGAAAATTTATTAAAATAAATAGTCAAGTAGTTTAAAAGTCATAAATTTTCAAATGATAAAACTATGAAATAATCATGAAAATAATTCGAAAAAGTGAATAACCTATAGTAAATTTTTAAAAACATATATATTTTAGTTATCGTACCTTATTGTGCTTATCGAGCCAACCCGATAGCAACTCATTTTTAATAGTGTCTTATCGTGTTGGCCCTATAATGGTCCGAACCCGATTAGCCCCAACCTAAACCCTATAATGTTGTATCGTGTTCGTGTCTCAAATTTTCACTCCTATTAACAATTCTCTCTCTAACATCATTTAATTTAAAAGTAATAAATAAGGATAATTTTGACAATTTATGAACATATGTTTCTTGAAATACTATAATAACACTTAGTTTGAAACAAAAAAACTTTGCTAAAGTAAAACTTATTTTGAAACAAATGGAGTACTAGCAAGTAAGAAATCCCCACCACTTATAAATAAGTGAAAAATCTAAGAAAATATATGAAATATTTTATATATCCGATTTTATAATTTCAACAAAAAATTACATATCATAAAATTTTGTCAATTTCATCATATCCGAATTATAATCATTAAAAAAACTCATCTAAATCACAAATGTACACAATTACTTATAACTATATGACATATTGAGGAAAAAATGGACTATTTTAAATAGATATGATTTTTTGGTTCATTTCATCAGATTCGTTAAAATTATATCAATTTTTTTAAAAAAATATCAAAAGTACCCACCATAAAATAATTGATAAATTTTACACAATATATTTTAGCCAAATTTTACATGTTTTAGAAATATTTAATTTTGAAGTTTGTCTATTATTTAGTTAGAGTCCATCATTAAATCACGATAATATTAATAAAAAATTGGAAGAAAGATTTTTTTTTCTAATTTATAATTTTACTACCACAAGAATGAATTTCTAATTAAGCAGTTGGCTCAAATATTTTTTACTTTTTCTTTATTTGTTTAATTTTATTTTTTTACCTTCATTTAACTTGAATATAACTTAATTAAAATAGATATATGTTAGGTATAAAAGGAAGCCTAGTGGATTAGGCTCTCGCTATGACAAGATCGAGCAACCGTCTAATATAACCGGTTTGCTACTTTGCTCTACAAATATAAATAGTTAAATACCGATTTCATAGTCTAAACCCGAAATCGTTTTGTTTCGAAAAATTAAATTGTACTCATTCTATTTTTAACAAAGAGTCCATTATATAAATTATAATTTTGAATTATTTTATTTGAAAAGTTTACTTTTAAAACCCATATTTACAATTTTGATAACATTTCAACTTCAGTTTTCATATTTGTAATTTGATGTTAACATATTGAATATATTCAAGTACTTTTGTAATTATGACAGACTATAATGTTATTAATATATATTATATATATATATATATATATATATATATATATATATATATATATAAGTTAGTTAGTCTAAAAGAGGTAAAATTCCGCCAAAATACACTTGTTAAAAAAGGAAAGTCATCTTTGAGTATTATTATATAGCGAATAGTTAGCATGCATTGAGAATACAAATTTAATTAATCGATTACACAACTCTCAAAATTTATTGAAAATGTGCTAATATGCATATGTGGTAGAAAATATCAAGTTTCTATGTAGTAGTATTTAATAGGAGTAGTCACCCATTGAAAATCTGCAAATACAAATCTCTTTTGGTGCATACTTAATTTACTGATTAATTAAAATGAGCAAATAACGTTGAAATAAGAACAAATGCGTTATAAAAAATATGTTCATTGAATACATATTATTACAAAATAAAATATAACCACAATTAATTATTGTTGTTTCTCACTGTATCTTAATTTACATTTGTTCATTCATTACTTAGTAGCTAAATGAGTTGCGTACCAGTTAACGTGACAAATGTGTATAAAACTTTGTCTTTATAATAGGTTTTAGACTTCAAAGGTTTCGGCAGAAGGCTTCACCAGCAGACTTTCAGTAGTCTTCACCAGCAGACATTGTCTACACTCGGACAACATGACGTGTCAAGATTATCCGGATATCAAGCTTAAGTGGATTATTTAATCCAGCTATCCATTGTTGGAATTTGAATTAATCCATCATCATCATCTCCTGACTTTCCAAGACACGTCTTTCCAATTTTTCCGAAGAATTAAGACTTTTCGCCTCATGTACATGGCAGAGCAGGTTCACAATCTGACACAAACAGACTGTACCAACTACTACAGGTCTGCAACTCTGTTTGTCGCCCACCTGCTAGTTCCAACAACTGCTCCTCTCCATACCCTAATCAGTTCCAATCAGATATGAAGTCAACAAAGCAGCTCCCGGCATTTAAAGCTCCCAACCTAATAGAGTTGTTGCTCACTTCATCTTCTCCAACGGTCTCAAGAATGCTCCGATATAAATATTGTCATTGAAGACTAAAGAAAACAATGCTCTGAATCTATTTAACAACATCAAGTCATCATACTCAGTGCATTCAATAGATCATTAACTGATCAACGAAGTCCTCAACAACAACAAGAAGATTTGCATCAACTATTAATAATTTACTTCTTATTGTTGTACACTTTACTATTCTTCTGCACTTTGAATACTATGTTTCTTCAGATATTCAACTCTCCCGCCCCCAAATACAAGTCAAATATTTTGTACACGATCCATTGAATATTTCTTTAATAGAACTAGTGGAAAATATAGTGCACATTCAAATCCAAAGTTGACTGCCCTTGGTGGTGGAAGTATCACTCTTTATAATGCGAACCATCTCAAAATACTCATGTTCTTTACATTATGTTGTTAACTGTTTTATACTGTTTTCATCGTCTTAGCTTATTCCTTTGAACAACAAACTTCAGTAATCAGTCAAATCTACTGGTAGTGTTTCATCAACAGACTTAGCATGTCTTCCTTGCAAGTCTTCCGTTACTTCAACATTTTCAATTGGTTGCAAGTACTTGCTTTAGGAACTATTACGAAAAGTTTTAATTGTTAACTAAGCTATTCAACCCCCCATTTTAGCTTAGTATTGTGCCCTTTGAGACTAAGCTATGAAAATCTTCATATATGACTGTATTTGAAATTTTTGTGTCTTTTTCATCGTATCCGAAATTATAATATCAAAACAAAATTTATTTTTACAAATAATCACAATTAATGACAATTTATTGGTAAATCATATGAATATATACAATTAAATCATAGTAGTAGATATCAACCACAAATCATAGTCAATTATTAAACTCTAGAAAATTATGAACAAGAAAACGACTTTAACAATTCATAAAATAATAAATTAAATTATATCAAATATACCGATATAATTTGTTCTCTTCATCATGTTTTTTTCTTTATTTTTTAAATTTTGTTTATAATCTTCATTTTATTTGAGTATAATTTAATTAAAAGAGATATATGCAAGTGCATTTAACACACGAGTGTAAAACTAGTTGTGTATAATAAGACTTTTCATATATGTACTATTTGAATAAAATGAATGGAGTGTTATTAATTAATTTGGAGATCTTCAATATTTCAAAATAGAGTAATTTTACTGATACACCAAGGGTTGCCCGTCAATTAAATCTTAACAAAAGCTAGAAAGACAATTTTGTTTGTCATTAAAAAATAGTTGTATCAATAGTTGTAAACTTTGATTTAAAAAATAGCCAACACTATAAGTAGGAATGAGTAAGCAGAGGATTCTTTACCCCAATGGTGTTGAAATATATGAGGGTCATCACTCATGATTCATGAATACAATTATGAAATTATGTGTGTGATGCTATACAATTTGGTATTAGGTCGTTCTTTACGATTTGTAAGATATTTGGGTTTATGTGAAGGTATAATCTTGTAGAAACCTGTCAAAAGAAAGACACATTAGAAGGAATGCAAGGCAGGACCTCGTGAAACCCTTTAGGCGTGAGAGTAAGTCTTAAGCTTGATTGAAAGCAAAAGGACAGAGTTTCGATGTGTAAAGTGGGCGTACCTTTCTACGGAGGCCTTGTAAGGTATATATAGCCCTTTGGGAGTGAAATCTGGGCTGAGTAATTATTGTGGAGAGATCTTAGGTCTTTATAACCATAAATATGGGTTGATCGCGTAACTGACGGAGTCGTGGCTGAAATCTTGGGTTCGAGAGTTATTAAGCAATTGAGTTTATGATGAATATCTGGTTATTTGGGCAGCCTTGCTCCCTTCTCGGACAGATCTGTAGAAGGTTTCTTGATCGGGATGGATGTAGAATGTCTATCCCGGGTTATCCTGCTCGGGTGACCTTTTCCTAGTTCCTGGATCCTACGTGAAGGCACATGTGCCTAGCTTGTGTCCGGGATTTGGACCGAGCTCATCCAGGATTTGGGCTGAGCTCATCAGTGGCTCCACGCGTTGTTCATCGAGTATTTATACTCGGTGCAAGGAGCATATTTGAAGTTGTTTGTGGTACTGAATCGAGGAGGAGAATACTTGGTAATTTTTGTCGTGATCCAAGCAAAGGGAGAAGCTTTGTTGGTGACAGTTAGTGCGTTGTACCGCCTATTTGTAGGAAGTTAGAAAGGCCTTGTAGGCTGACGTCGGCTAGGCAATGTCATGATGAGCCTTTGCCTTCTGCTTATAATTTACCATTCTGATGCGAGCCTCCAATCTGCGTTCTTCGAGCAAGTGAAAATCGATTGTTCAGGCAATTTGATTATCATGCTTGTTGTAATGAGCAACTCTATAACTGGGAAATGTTGTTTCTATTAGAATTACGGTATCAGATCTATACGTGAGATCAAAAGGGGTTTCACCCGTTGCGCTCGGCTCAAATCCTGGACACAAGCTAGGCACATGTGCTTTCACGTGATAGTCATGTGGATCACGTAAGATCCAGGCATGAGGAAAATGTCACTCGAGCAGGATAACCCGGGATGAACATTCTACATCCATCCCGATCAGGAATCCTTTTATAGATCTGTCCGAGCAGGGAGCAAGGCTGTCCGAATAACCAAATATTTATCCTAAACTCAACTACTTGATAACTCTCGAACCCGAAATTTCTGCCACGACTCCGCCAGTTACGCGATCAACCCGTATTTATTTTCATAAAGACCTAAGATCTCTCCACAATAATTACTCAGCCCGGATTTCACTCCCAAAGGGCTATTTATACCTTACAAGGCCTCCTTAGAATGGTACGCTCACTTTACACACTGAAACTCTGTCATTTTGCTTGCAATCAAGCTTAAGACTTACTTTCACGTCTGAGGGGTTTCGCGAGGCCCTTGCCTTGCATTCTTTCTAAGGCGTCTTTCTTTTGACAGATTTCTACAAGATCATACATTCATATAAGCCCATATATTCTACAAACCGCAAGGAATGACCTAATACCAAATTGTGTAATATCAGTATGTATCCCTCCACTGCATATATCTCTTGAGTAGGTCTCTTTTAAGAGCGTTTTACGAATCTTAATTCGTAAGACGGAACCCTACTATCTCATAACTCAGCCCACCAATACACGATAAATCAGATAAAAAGACCAGTCTTACAAAAATTATTCGTAAAACCGTCTAGCACAAGTTTTTGTCATATTTCTTTCCCTTTCTTATGAGAAGGTCCAAAAGAGGAATGGCTGGAATTTCTGGCCAACCGTACGTCCTGGCATTTAACCCGATAAGGATTGATCATATTGTAATTAACCAGTTAAATTTATTGGATTGTCGACGAAAAAACAAAGCATACATATGCATGGAGGTGGGGTTGAATATCTTCTATGACTTGGTCTATGTATCAATTTCTAGCAATGGTTCACAACCTATATATTAATTCTTCTTTTCCATGCTCCTCATATTACATATACATTCACTTTTGAATGAATTACTTCACAAAATTCAAGTGGCGATAATTTAAGAATGGACTGAGCTGTGAGAGTGAGGCTATATCTTACGAATTATTATCCGTAAAACGATTTTACAAGAGATCTACTTTTCTAAATAAATCAAGACAAATATTGTGAACGACACATATCATATTCCAAAAATGACTTGTTTTAAAAAAATTATTCATTGTCATTTAGTTTTGATATTTAATGTAAGAGAAATCAAATTAAAAGAAAAAGGTAATTATCGAAAAGTACGAGGAAAAAACGCATAAAGAGAAGAAAAAATTAACAAGTAGCCAAAAAGATCTCAAGAATATAAAAATTGATTATCCACGATATATATAGCGAATTAGCCACCATGACCATGAAAGAACCACTTAACAGAATTCCAGTACTTTAGTCACCTCACTTTCCCAAACCTCTACTCAAAGCACTCCCATATTCCCCCCTCTCCACCAAGTAAAGCTAAATCAAGAAAATGACTTCCACCAATTTTTTCTCGTGCCCACCCTACTATATGCACTATTCCCATGTCCCAACGGACCCAACTAATTGCTATATATGTGCATTCCCATTCCCATTCCCATTCCCATTCCCAAGCAGTTGTGTTGGAGAACTAAAAAATCTATCAATGATGTTGGTGTGTAAAAGTAAAGTGTAATTATCTTATAAATTATACATAATTCTTATATCTACTTGATTTGAGATAAGAGTATTACAATCTTCTCCACTTGAATATTTAACGTCTTCGTCAAGGTCGAACCGTATCCCAGACGATGTGGGATTGAAAAAGTGGCTTGTACGGAGGGCGAACCATATCCCGAGCGATGCGAGATTCAAGAGGTGGTTCCCACTTTCTACGATATAGCACATTGACCCGCACAACACTTTATTCCCACATTTTCGGTCAGGACCCACTCTGATATCATTTGTAACGATCTGAAGCCGACCCAAAAATCCATAAATGATGTTGGTGTCCAGAAGTAGAGTGTGATCACCTTACAAATTACACACAATTCTCACACTTACTCGATATGGGGTGAGTGTATTACAGATTTATATATATATATATATATATATATATATATATATATATATATATTATTTATTTATTTTAATTTTATTTTTGTGAGGATAGAAAAAAAGATGGTTACTTCTCATGTATAGTTGCTGTTGCAAACATAAAATACCCTCCAATCCATTCTTGCGCACACATTGTAATGTGTTAATAAGGTATTGGTTTACATAGATACATAATAATAATGAACAAATGAATATATAAATAAAGTGCTAACAAAATTAAACAAATTAAACAAAAACCCACCCAGATTCCTTTGGATCAAACAAGCTCCACCCCACCATCGAAGCTATGTTCTGATGAAGAAGTAGAGATGGTAATCATCCCATTCAAATCAGAGACACTGTCCTGCAAATTCAACAACAATTGAGAAGTGCTGAAACTCATAGAAGGCTTAGCCCTTGGCACAATAGGCACCTCAGCCTCACCCACCAACATTTGGACCACCCCCCTCATTGTGGGTCGGGCCATTGGATCTGGCTGTGAACAAGCCAATCCCACCAACAAAACCTTCCTCATTTCCCCTTCATCAAATTCCCCACCAAGTCTTGGATCAGCTGCCACCAACAACCTCCCATCTCTATGCAAACCCCAAACCCATTCCACCAAATTACTATTAACCCCAACTTTCCCCACCCCAATATTTTCCTTCTCAATAGGCCTCCTCCCACTAGCCACCTCAAGCACCACAGCGCCATAGCTAAACACATCAGTCTTCTCACTAGCCCTTCCTGTCAATAAATATTCCGGTGCCAAATACCCCATTGTCCCCGCTGCCACCGTAGCGTCCGGCGACTTATCGTGCTCAATTTGTCGGGCTAACCCGAAATCACCCAATCTCGCATTGAACCCTTCATCTAACATAATGTTGCTTGCCTTCACATCCCTGTGTATCACTTGATTTTCACATTCTTGATGCAAATAAGCTAATGCCGAAGCAACCCCCATCAAAATCTTCTTCCTATAACCCCATGGCAATATCATTCTTGATTCAAACAATGCCTTATCAAGACTGCCATTAGGCATCAAATCATAAACCAATAAAATTTCTCCTTTTTCATGACACCAACCTTGTAACCTTACCAAATTCCTATGCCTAAGTGTTCCGATGATCGATAACTCCGATAAAAACTCAGCCTTTCCTTGCCCGCTATGACTACACCTCTTAACAGCCACAACATCCCCTGTTTCAGCCATGATCCCTTTATACACTGTCCCAAATGCTCCATGCCCAATCACCCGTGTCGCGTCAAATGATTTAGTAGCTACCCGGAGGTCCTTGTAACTAAATTCTTTGGGCATTTTGATGATATCCGAAGCAAAAGATTCAGCCTTTTGAACATGTTTGAATTTCTTGGAGTAAACCCATAACAGCAAAATAGCACACAATGCTAAAAAGAAAGCACCGGCAGTCACAACCCCAACCACCGCCCCTGCACCTTGTTTGCAAAATTGGCTATGGCATTTACCCTCTTTATGAGAAATTGAAATGTTTGACCCGGTTGGGGATATAGATGGTGGTGGTGGGTTGACCAAATTAGCCGTTGGGTTCATCAACGTAGCAGTTGGAGTCGGTGGCGGCGGTGGTGATAATGTTTTTGAATTGGTTGACTCGAACGATGAACTGAAGCTCCACCATTCAATTGAATGGACCTCCGTACTCCCTTGAGTCGACCCGGAAAACCCGACAAACATGAAGTCGTTTACGTACGGGTTCAAATCGAGTGGGATTGATAACAGGGGTTCTTTGGGTTTAAGATTTGAGTAAGAGACTGATATGTTGAGTAACTGAGTTGGCCCGGAGTAGTCCACCCACGAGTTGACCAGGTTACCGCTTTTGAGATCAACGGAGACTGAATCCAAATCAGCGATTTCCGTTGAGATCATTGAGTTCAGATCCAAACCGACGTGGTTCCCGTTAATGTCTTTGAACTCCACGTCCATTAAGGTATCAAATTCGATCGCCACGACGCCGTCAGGTGAACCCTTTCCGTCCATTAATCCAAGGTAGCCGCCGGCATCGCCAACCGTCTCGTCATCCGGCGCAATGACAAACGCGAGACCTCCACCGATGGATGATGGGTTGAGGTTGGCGACTGAGAATGAAAAGAATGTGGAGAAGCTGGTCAGTATTTGGCTTCCGGGCTGCCGGAATCGTGTGGGTTTTGTGTAGAGAACCCGGCCGGCGCCGGAGTTGGGAACGGCGAGGTCACGAGTGAGCATCACGCTTCCGTTGCTCAAGTGGGCATCACCCAGTAGCTTCAAATTACTAAGAGTTAGTGTCCCGAAGTCAAACTCTGTAGTTCCGGTGGCCGCCGCATCGCCGGGAAAACAGAGTGATACAAAGAAAAATACGAACACAATGCCGGAAAAATTGTCTGGACATGACGCCATTGCTAAATCTAAGGACAACCCATTTGAGAGAAGGAAATCTTTAAAGGTGAGCAAACGAGAGCAAATATATCACGAGATTGTAGGGATAAAGGAAAGCGGGTTTGGAGAGAGAAACAGAGAGAAAGAATTCTTTGCCTTAAAGAGCAAAACACTGCATGGAAACTATGGAATAGGAATCCAAAGGAAATTGAGGGTGACAGGTGGGTCGGTTGCATGCCACGTGTCAAACTCAACGGTAAAATTTTCACGATGGAAAGAAATTTTATTTTTATGGAAAAAAAAAAAGAAAAAAACATCTTTTTTCATTCTTTTAGATTGCTCTGACTTGAAGGTACGTGGGTCCTACAGTATTGATCTCTAGTGGTTTAGATGTGAATCAATGGGAAGAGAGTTTAGTTTGGAGGAATAAGCAGGACTTTCTGTGCTTTAGTTAATAGTTAATACTAAGATTTCATGAATTCAAGAGCACATGATTACATGAACCCGTCTTAGTTTTGTGCACATGAAAATTACTCCATAATTAGTGAAAGACGTTAAGGCAAGTACTCTATATGCTTCAAAATTACTCAGCTTTCTCGTTTATAATGGTCATTAAATAAGTTTTACTACTCCCTCCGTTCATAATATAAGTCGTTTTGTGAGAGTTTTTTTGTTTCAAAATAGATGTTATTTTGTAATTTTCAATAAACTTTTATTTTTTATTTTTTTCAATTTATTTATATTTATTGACTTCGTAATTTGTATTTGATTCTTTGGTTAAGATTATCAAAAGACACGTCATTAATATTTGAAGTAAAGTAAATAAAGAGCAGTTTAATCTTTATAATATGTTTATTTTGTCTATATAAAAAGCTTCAAAACGACTTATATTTTGAAATGGAAGGAATATCATTTTAGTTTCTCTAATAAACACCTCTACCTTTTTTTTATGTATTTTATTTAGTTAATTAATGGGTGCTCGTATTACTCGACTTAATAAGAGTATAATACTAACGAACTAGTTAATTATAATGAATCAGATTTCTAAAGTAGTCAAAAACTTTGAGACTTCTTAAAAAATTATATTAAGGTAATAAGAGTGAGATGGGGGCGTAAACTTGAAGCATTTGATGTTAGAAAAGATAATATTAGAGACTAAGTGGTGATATGGATATAAATAAAGATGAGTGATAATGCGGTGAAATTATAATCGTAAAGTCTATTATTTTTTAAAAAATGTTACGGTGTATTTTTTAGGGGAAAACAATAAAAATACCTTTAATGAAAGAAATGCATGTATACAAAGCCACTGTCTCAATTTGTGCGTCAATAAAACTTTTTGGGCGTCGCTCAAAAACCATTGCCCAAATTTAGGCGTCGCAATGTAAAAATTGGGCTTCACAATTACAAAATTAGACATTGATAATTATTTTTTTGCATCGATCAATACAAAAAGTGATATTTCTTTTTGACCCTTAAGTAGATAAAAAAGTTAGGTAAGATTGGAAAAATAAATTAAAATATGTCATCATATTAAAGAAACAACGCATAATTAATAACACCGAAGCATGATTGGAAGAAACGATGTCTAATTAATAACATTGAGACATGATTGGACGTCGTTCATATTTGTGGGGCTCAAAACATTGGGTGTTGTTGCCTATAATTTGGGCGAAGTCTATTATCATATTAAGGAAACGACATCTAATTAATAACACTAAAACATGATTGGAAGAAACGATCCTAATTAATAACACAAAGGCATGATTGAGCGTCATTCATTTTTGAAGGGCTCAAAACATAAACAGTGAAACCCAAATCATAGGCAACGACACCCAAATCATAGGCAATGACGCACACATTATAGGCAACGATACCCATATAATAGGCAACGACACCCAAATCATAGAGAACGATGCCCACATTATAGGCAACGACTCCCACATCGTAGTCTTCGACTCCCACATCATAGTTTTCGCTCATCTCCTCCACTACCATTGAGCAAGAGTGTTCACGTATTACAACCAAAAATGGAGTCAAAAATTGTTTTTATTATGCCTGAGACAGTTTTATGGTTCGTAATCCATAAGACAGAGGGCCACTCTCAAATTTATGGTAAAAACTTAAGAAAGTCTGTTTTACAGGTATTTTTTGTAAGATTAATTTTCTTAACCCGATCCATCATATATTAATGGGCTGAATTGTAAGAAAGTAAAATACCATTTTACAAATTATGATCCATAAAACGATCTCATAAAAGACCTACTCTAAATTTATAATGAGAATACTCCTTTTATTTGTATAAGGTGTCTAGAATCATTTGTAATTAGTTGGTTTCCTACAATATCATACATGGTTCACATTATGGTGGCAAAGTTTACTCGCGATCATTTGTCCGCCTAACGAATAATAGGTATGAGTATATCTAATATTTTAAGTAGGTATAAATAGATATATTTATTTGAGACCATTAATTATGATGGGCTAAATAAGCGCCTACTTAGATACTCATGCTAAAACTTAATCTCTTACTCTTCAAATTTCGCTCAGATTTTTGCTCTCTCCAATCTCTTAATAATAACGTTTAACATATATATATATAATGCAAAATTATGTAGTGTGTTGGATCCCCACCCCTCTCCCCCCGCCTCGATCTCACTTAGATCCGTCATTGTAGGCTCTCTGTTCTCAAAGTAATCTTTTTCTAGTTTACTGTTGTAACCTTCTCAAAGTAATTGTTGTAATTTGTTGAATTTGAAGGTTCAAATTATCTGAATTTTTGAAATTATATTTTAACGCTCAATTAATTATTTTATCAATCAATATCAGTCCAACAATCTGGTTAGCATGAAACATTTACTTTTGGTCAACTTTATAAATTAAAATCCCTAAAAACTACTAAATGAGAATTTTTTTGAATGAAAACTAGCAATGACGAGATAAATTGAAACTATCACTACCCGAATGTCTAGATTATATGCATGACCCATTGGCTGGGTCACTAAGCTCCTAGGTCGATTTAGATTTTAGACCTATCAACCATGATCACGCCTTAAAGTCTATAAACGATATTGGTGTGTAATGGTAGTGAGGTGGTCACTTATAAGCACACACAAAAATACATATTTATTTTTCATTTTTTGGTGAAATTAATGTTTTTGTAATTTTTGAGTTTTTTTAGCTAAAGAATGATTTTTCTTGTAATTATTGTATTTATTTGATAATTTTGTGTTAATGAGTAGATGGATGCCTACGGGCGCATATGCTTATTTATTGCCCGCCCATTTGAGCCTATTACCCATATGTGCACCACCCATACCTGCCCGTTTGCCATCTCTAATGGTGCATTTCCTAATCATATCAAAGTATGCTAAAATAGTATCCATTTCTAAAATCCCTAGTTAAGGATCGTTAAACTAATAGTATAATCTCGTTTTAATGATTTGTTTCTATAAAATTGATATTTGAGAGCAAGGATATAATTAGACACTAGTATTGTTGTATGGTCAGTGCCACACAATGGAGTCTTCTAAATGTACACTTTGGTATATGTATTTATGAGTATTTAATTTTATTCTATCAATTAGGCATTGTTATCCTAGTAAGAAAAATCTCAACTGCAAAAAGAACGTCCCTACGTTAGACTCACTCCATATCATACTTGGTACAAAATCTTGAGAAAAGCTCCTTTGTTGTAAATTTGTAATTACTGACGTAATAGGAAAAAACATTAAAAGTTAATGAATATGATTGCCAATTAAATGGAAGTAAATATTTATAAAAAATTCTTGTATCTCTATCATTACTAATTTACTACAAGCGTAGAGAAGATGAAATGTCAGAAACAACAAGGGTGCTAAGGGGGATGCTTAAAGGATTCTTCAAAATAACAAGAGAGGCAAACGGTTACCTGATTAAGCAAAAGGCAATTATGGGTTAAGCTCCTTTGCTTAAGAATTTTTTTTCCAGCCAAAACGACGTAGCTTTATGAAAAAAGCGATCAAAAAATAACCGTTTGAAAATTTTCCTCCGATAACCTGATGGACTAAATTTATTTTTCCTCCATTTATGTTTTTAATGAAGTTTAGGCTATAAAAATTATTTATTATTTTTTTTCTGAATTAAAGTACATATTTTTACATATAAATAGAGACTTGGTTTGTTTCATTTGGATATCGGAAAAAATTATATGAGTTTTTTAAGGTTTTAGTCATTTTTCTATAAAAATATTTAATTAATAAAGAAAAAGATGATGAACTATATAAAAGTGTTGAAGTTTGTGCATTATTAAAAAGATATTTTTGTTGATTAGCTTAAATAGAGGACTTAATGATATTTTGTTATAAAATTAAAAATTGGAACTTGGAAGTTAAGCCGTCAAAGTTGGGGAACTTTGTTATAAATGCTTTCATAGTACATCTAATTAATAGAAAGAAAAAGAAAATCAAGTTATAATACCTATGGCTATAAAGTCAAAGTTTTAATGAGCACATAAATTTGTTTGGCATTATGTAGTTGATGTTTGAAGAAAAAATTGGAAAAATTAAAATGCACTCATTAGTGGGGACTTTGGAAACTTTTTTCGAGTTCAGTTATTACAGGCCATAATCATAACTTGGAGATTAATTTTCAGGATTTTTTTAAATATAAAATGTGGTTTTAAATATTAATCGATAAGCAGTGAAAAAATTATACTTCCACTACACAAGAATTAAAGCTATTTTTTATGCGTTTAGTGTTGTTAATGCGTAACATGTCAAAATATGTCTTTAAGAAAGTCAAATTTTGTTATGGGTTTCAAAACTAGTGTGAGACCAAACTTTGATATAGATATAAGGTAAAATTTGTGTAGGATGATTCTACGGATCCTAAATTTATAATACGAAGCTCTAAAAATGATAAAAGAAGGCTGATGAAGCGGGTATCAAATCAACAAAGACCGCAATCAGTAAGAAATCGGGTCAAAATGTAAGAGAAATGAGGTGAAAATCGGACAAATTGGACTGAAACCTGCGAATAGACCTGAATCCACCTACAAAGCTCACGGGTCGCCCAAGGGGAGGACTACCACGTGTCACTTCGCTGCAGGTGACAACACATTAATGATATCTTTCTCATTTTGCTCCGGTGCCCCTAATCTTTTTACATTTGCTATCGAAATTTTCCTCCATCCAAACCTTGCAATTTAATCATCTATCAACTACGTTAGTTCTCCGTTAGCTTCATTTGTCTTGGAAAACTTGACGGATCGTAACAGATTTTGACAAAATGATAAGTGACACATTTAAAAGGCAAAAGTGACATATTTTAAGATCAAAGTGACACTATCAATGGAAAATTTTTATTATATATATATATATATATATATATATATATATATATATATATGACGATATTTTTGATTTTTTTTAAAAAAGTGGACCCAATTAACCAAATTAGCTTATGCCATAGATTGTGAACCTAGGTCTGCCTTAGGCTATAAGATCATTAGTGAACTGTTGCATAGAAAACGCAAAAGCCTTGAATATGACTAACTATAAGTAATGCATGTTGCTTTGGAAATAGAATTGACTGACGAAGGAGTATTAAACACTTTTTTTTTAACCAGGTTGAATCCTGGGGTAGTAGTTCCGGTCCCTCATTGCTACTACCAGGAAAATCGCGAGATGTGCCCGAAATGATACATGGTTTGAGAACAGTGCAACTGATAACACATACAAGGTCCAACCTCAGAAAAAAAGCAAAGTGCTTCCACCAAGTATCGAACCCACGCTGCATGCCTCCAGCATCTTATGTCCCCCTCCTTTTACCACTCGACTATGCCTCGGGGGACAGTAGTATTAAACACAGAAAATATAAGTAATTGAACAACTAAGTAAATCGCGGTGCAAAACATTTTCTTTATATTCATTTATACCGTGATATATAAATAAGTGAATCGTGAGACAAAATACACGTTTTGCTTCAATTTCTGTATTTAAATGTAAATAATATTAAAACTAATGAATGTTAATATTATATATCAAAATACATGGTTTATTGTAAAATTAATAAAATATTAATTTTATTTATTTATTTTATTATCTATTATTAAAATTTCTTTTTTTAATCGTTGCGTTATAATAATTTGTTTAGTTTCTGTACATCGAACTCACAATCTTTACGTTATAATTATTTGTTTATTTTAATATCGTTAAAGTTTTTAATGGTGATATTAATTTTACAATGATATATATATATATATATATATATATATATATATATATATATATATATATATATATATATATATATATAGTTCTCTTTTATTTTTTATTTTATTTTTTTTTCCACTTGATGTTGCTTATATATAATTTGATTGAAAAAAATATATGTCGTGTGTTTAACGCACAGATGTAAAACTAGTTTAATACTAAAACGTGACAATTTCAATGCTTTAAAGTGATATTTTCACCGATTTATGTAAAAAAGTAACGGTTTTCATTTATAATACAAAGTAGCACTTTTCAAAATCAAAGTGACACATTTAAGACTAAAAGTAACATATTTAAGGTAAAAACATAATATCTTTTAAAGGAAAAAAATGATAATTTTCATTAAAAACGTATGCTGAAAAGTGACACTTTTTATACTGAAAAGTGATAATTTTAATATTAAAAAATGACACAATTTATTTATACACGTGGGAGTTGAAGCTGTAATTTTCAAAAGTCGAGGGATTGCACTGAGATTACTGAATCTTGGCTCATTTAACATAGATAGCTACATCTTACGGATTAAGATCCGTAAGACCGTCCATCTACTCTAGATATAATAAATCATTTTAGGGATAAATAAATTTGTACAGTCAATATCAATCAGCTCTTTTATGATATTGATCTGAATGAGGACCAAAATTACTAAATAGTGAAAAAAATTTCCTTGAATACTAAAAATACTCATATTTTTATAAATTACAATTTCAGAGTAGTAAAATGCATATTGTTTTCAAAACCAAGGTGGGCAACCCCGTTTTTTCATATGCGGTATCACCCCTTGGTAGGAAAAAATAGTTAATTTTGTCATTGTATTTTGACGAATCTTTATATTTTGCTATTATATTATTTTTCGAGTGAAATTGTCATTATACTTTTAAAGATATATGCAATTTCACCATTATCATTGCCTCCCCTAAGGTTTTTTAAAATGTAGAAAGATACTTAATGATAGTTGAAGTTAAAATTAAATGATTTTATAGTTTTTAAATTATAAGGAGGTCCATTTTTTTTTGGCTTTTAAAGGTTAAATATATACTATTTTACAAACAACAAAAATGAATGAATCAATTAAATATAAAAAAACAAATAAGAAAAAAAAGATATGTTGTTTGAATAAAAAATAAGAGAAAATATTTAAATTAATTAATAAATACATTTTATCTTAATAAAGAATATAATACTAATAAAACAGAAAACTTATAAAATAAATCTAATCGTTAATAAATTTTGAAAAAATTAATTCATTAAATCTAGTTGACATCACTCATTCATTAAATGTAATTTCATTCGTAAAGAAAATCAACTAAAAGTATAACTTATTTTTTATTAACGGTTTTCAAAATCCGTTATAATTAAGAATTATAAATATATGATTATAAAAAAAATATTTAATTCAACCTATAATAGCTACCATGAAAATTGTGGTGTGTTAATTTTTTTAACGAATCATACTCTTTTTTTAAAAGAACATTTTTCTTTACAAATTTTAATGTTATTTAATGATTTATGTCTAATATTTTTTATTTAGTAATAGTTATTAATTTATTAAATATCTTTTAATAATTTATTTAAAAAATGATGATTTTTTAATAATTTATTAAAATTTAATTAAATACTTTATTCAATAATTTTTTTTATTTAAATATTTATTAAGTAACTCTTTAATATTTTAGTAAATCATTTATGAATAAGACAATTAAAAAGGATAACACGTCCACACATGTGAGGAACCCTAACCGTTATATATTTTAAAAAGATTTAATCTCAGCCTGTAAATAGCTTTTGTTAGTTGTAAGTGAGCTATTGAGCGCTATTGTATTATTGATTGTTTCTCTTAATTTTTTATTTTGGCAATATATGTTTCCTTCTTATTACATTTTTATATTTCATTAATTCATTCATTTTTTTAATCATAAAATATATTTTTTAACCTCTAAAAGAAAATAAAAACTAATAATTTATGAATCATAAATCATTTGATTTTTAACTTAAGCTATCATTAAGTAGCTTCCTATATTTTAAAAAACATCAGGGGAGACAACTTAAATTAATTTCATTAAAAATTAGATGATAGTTAGTGATAATGTCAAAATTGCATCTCTCTTTTCAAGTACAATGATTATTTGATCAAAAAATAATACAGTGATAAAATGTAATAATTTGTCACAAAATTAACCATTTCCCCCTCGGCGATAACATAGTGTAGTTTTTAACATGTTTACGAGGAGGATGAATCGGACAATAAACAACAAAAAATCGTAAAACCCGTGCACAATATGTTTTTACTTGTAATTGAGGGTTTTTTTTTTGGGGCAAAAACTTATGTATAACGATCTTATAAATATCTTTTATTAGACGAATCTCATAATCCAACCTATCGTATATTGATAGGTTAAGCTGTGTGATAGTGAAACACCGTCTTATTAACTAAGATTAGTAAAGACTGTCTTATAGTTGATCCTTTTTTTTTTCTTCCCAACACTCATATTTGATCCAAAAGAATGGTCGGGTTGGTTATTCGTAATTGGTTGACAAAAGATTCATCTGTGGTGGGCACGTGCGAGTTATATAGGAACAGAGAGAAAGTGTGTGTGTAAATGTAATGATTTAAATGTGTGTGATTGGTTCTTGTTACTTCTTCCACCCAATATATTGGTGGCTGCGGGGTTGCAATTCCATACTCCACATGTTTGTTTGGTAGGTTTGAGTGCAATTTCATTCTGTTATCTCCTCTCTCTCTCTCTTTTTCAAGATTTGATACTCCTTACATCCTGGACAGATGCTGGCTTTGGCTTTTCATGTGTTTGGTGTATTATTATTATTATTATTACTAGTTATTTAGCCCGTGCTATTCATGGGTATAATATGAGATATATATATATTTTTGTAATAATAATATAACTTTTAGACATTATAATTAGATTGTTAATCTCTTCTATTGTTATAATTTTTTTTATATTGTTACTAATATTAAACGATTTTTTTACCTAAATACTTTTAAAATTAATATAAGTTTCTAGCTAACGTGAGATACATATTTTGTATTAATAATAATAGTCATTTTTTTAATTTAAAGACTTTTAAAATTAACATTTAACTTGATAATAATATTAGAAGTCATTTTGTTAAAAACTTTTAAAATCATAATTCATTTTTAAACAATGTGAGATACTTATTTTATATTTTTATTGGTAATGAAAGTTTAAGTCTTTTATCTAAAGACTTTAAAAACAACACCACATTCTAACCATGTGGTATACATATTTTCTATTAGTAATAATAGTAGTGGATAAAAGACTTTTTAAACAATATTCATTTCTAAACAATGTGGATACATATTTTCTATTGGTAATAACAAAAAATGTCTTTATCTAATGACTTTTATAACCAATACTCATTTCTAAATAATATGAGATACATTTCTTTGTAACCAATGTGAGATACATCATCTAAAAACTTTTTAAACAAATATCACTTTATAACCAATGTGAAATATTTCTCTTCTATTGCTAATAATTGTAGATTTTTAAAATCAACATCACTCTCTAACCAATGTGTAATACATATCCTCATTTGGTAATAATAGAAGAAGTCTTTTATTTTAAAAATTTTATAACCAACATCTTTTCCTAAATAATGTGGGATACATCTCTTCTATTACATTGACGGTAAAAGTAAAAGTCTTTTATCTAAAGACTTTTAAAACTAACATCATTTTTTAGCAAATGTAAGATATCTCTTCTATTAGTAATAATAGTAAAAGTTTTTTTATCTAAAATTAAAATCAACATCACTTTCTAACCAATGTGAGATATACATATTCTATTGATAATAATGGTAGAAGTCTTCTATTTAAAGACTTTAAAAACAAACATTACTCTCTACCAAATGTATGATACATCTATTCTATTGGTAATAATAGTATTTTTAAAACCAACATTAATTTATAGCCAATGTGTGATACATCTTTTCTATTGATAATAATAGTAGAATACTTTGTAACCAATGTGAAATACTTGCATCCATATGGAAGCTTTAAAAACTTTTGGTTTTCAAGTGACTTTGAAAATCAACATCACTTTCCAACCAATGTATGATGCATTTCTTCTATTGATACTTAATAATATAATTTTTAAAACCAACATCAATTTCTAACCAATGTGGGATACATCTCTTCTATTGTTGAAAAATTAGTGTTTTTAGTGGAAGAAATTGTGCAACTTGAGACACTAAATTCTTTACGTGTCATTTGTTTGTTGACGAAGGTAATTGCGCAAATTTGTTCTACTCAGTGAGAGCATCAAAATGATATATTTATTTGTCCAAATCGAGTTTTGGGTAATAAGATATCAAGACTTAAAGTATAATACTTGTTAAAATAATTAGTGTTTTTAGTGAGAGAAATTATGCAACTTGAGGCACGAATTTCTTTACGTGTCATTTGTTTGTTGGCGAATGTAATTGCGCAAATGTATTCTACTCGGTGAGAGCATCGAAATCATATATTTATTTGTCCAAATCGAGTTTTGGATGAATAAGATATCAAGAGTTAAAGTATAATACTTATTAAAAATTAGTGTTTTTAGTGAAAGAAATTATGCAACTTGAGGCACAAATTTCTTTACGTGTCATTTGTTTGTTGACAAAAGTAATTGTGCAAATGTGTTCTACTCGTCAAGAACATCGAAATGATATATTTATTTGTCCAAATCAAGTTTTGGATGAATAAGATATCAAAGCTTAAAGTATGATGTTAAAAGTGAGTCATTAGAAGTAATATCTAACCTTGAAGAGTTTTATCCCACATTGGTTAGAAGTAATGTTAGTTGTAAATTTTTTAAATATAAGTCTTCTACTATTGACAATAGAAGAAGTTATATATACTAATACTAATACCCATTATCATTATGATTATTATTATGTATTATTATTAGTTAATGGTTAGAAAACCAAAAGTATATATATATATATCTTATATTGCTAATAATAGTAAGTCTTTTATATAATCTAAAATAATTAAAAATCAACATCATTTTTTAACCAATGTGAGATATACATCTTCTATTGGTAATAATGGTAGAAGTTTTTAACAAAAAACTTTAAAAATCAACATCACTTTATAACAAATGTATGATACATCTTTTCAATTAGTAATTAATAATAATATTTTTAATACAAACATCAATTTCTAACCAATGTGTGATACATCTTTTCTATTGGTAATAATAGTAGAATATTTTGTAACCATGTGAGATACATCTCTTGTAAAAGTGAAAGTCTTTAGTCTTTTAAAGACTTTAAAATCTAACATTTTCTTTTTAAACAATGTGTTATACATCTCTTTTATTGGTAATAATATAAAATAATTTAAACTCAACATCATTTTCTAGCCAATGTGAGATATACATCTTCTATTGGTAATAATTGTAAAAATATTTTATCATATATATATATATATATATATATATATATATATATATATATATAATTGGTGAGAGCACTATGGTTGTGCCACCTCACCACCTTTGATAAATCTTCATTCTAAAGCATCCATGTGGAAGCTTTAAAAACTTTGGTTTTCTAGTGACTTTGAAAATCAACATCACTTTCCAACCAATGTATGATGCATGATGCATTTCTTCTATTGGTACTTAATAATAGAATTTTTAAAACCAACATCAATTTCTAACCAATGTGGGATACATCTCTTCTATTGTTGAAAAATTAGTGTTTTTGTGAAAGAAATTGTGTAACTTGAGGCACTAATTTCTTTACGTATCGTTTGTTTGTTAACGAAGGTAATTGCGCAAATGTATTCTACTCGGTGAGAGCATCAAAATGATATATTTATTTGTCCAAATTGAGTTTTGATAATAAGATATCAAGACTTAAAATATAATACTTGTTAAAAAAATTAGTGTTTTTAGTGAGAGAAATTGTGCAACTTGAGGCACGAATTTCTTTACGTGTCATTTGTTTGTTGGTAAATGTAATTGTGCAAATGTGTTCTACTCGGTGAGAGCATCGAAATGATATATTTATTTGTCCAAATTGAGTTTTGGATGAATAAGATATCAAGAGTTAAAGTATAATACTTATTAAAAAATTAGTGTTTTTAGTAAAAGAAATTGTGCAACTTGAGGCACAAATTTCTTTACGTGTCATTTGTTTGTTGACAAAAGTAATTGTGTAAATGTGTTCTACTCGGCAAGAACATCGAAATGATATATTTATTTGTCCAAATCAAGTTTTGGATGAATAAGATATCAAAGCTTAAAGTATGATGTTAAAAGAGAGTCATTAGAAGTAATATCTAACCTTGAAGAGTTTTATCCCACATTGGTTAGAAGTAATGTTAGTTGTAAAAGTTTTTAAATATAAGTCTTCTACTATTGACAATAGAAGAAGTTATATATACTAATACTAATACCCCTTATCATATTGATTGTTATTAGGTATTATTATTAGCAAATGGCTAGAAAACCAAAGGTTTTTGAAACTTCCACTTAGAATGAAGATTTATCTAAAGGTGGTGAGGTGGCACAACCATAGTGCTCCTCACCAACTTTAAATATATATATATATATATATATATATATATATATATATATATATATATATATATATATATATATATATATATATATATATATATAGATTTTGAGAGAGAAAATGCGGAAGATTAAATTTATTGGAGATATTCCATTTAGGCTTCGTTTGTTTCACGGAAAATCATTTCCAGAAAATAATTTCTGAAAAATGAAAAGATTTCATTTTAAGGTGTTTGATAAATCTTTTGAAAATATGTCAAAAAACATTTACGGTTGTTTGGCAAACACACGAAAAATGTTACGAAAAACAATATATGAATAAATACACAAAATATGTTTTAATATTAATGTACATATTGAATATAAGATAGTGTTGAACATTACATATTTTTTCTTTAGTAGCCCTCAATTTATAATTAGTGGTGTCAAATCAATAATGTTCATCTTTTTTAATCTCACAATTACAAATAAAAAATTTGATAATTGATATGAAAAAAAAAAACCGTTTTAAAATAGAAAATGGATAATATTTAGGATGTCCCTAGAAAATGTTACGTAAAACTATATATGAATAAATACAAAAAAATATATTCTAATATTAATGCACATATTGAATATAAGATAATATTGAACTTTAAGTAATTTTTCTTTAGTAATCCTCAATTTATTATTACTGGTATCAAATCAAAGTCTATTTTTTTTTCAATCTCAAAATTACATTTTTTTTTATAATTGATATGAAAAAATGTTTTAAAATAGAAAATTGACAATGTTTAGGATATCCCTAAATAATATAGTTGACACTAATTTTAGGACGTAATGATTATTTATTAAAATTATAATTTATAAATAGTGTGCACAAACTTCATTTATATTTCTAAACAATTTATTTGTTAGTGAAATATTGTGTGTGTAAGTAAATATGTATAATTGTGAAAGGGGGCGGAGGGTGCCCGAACATTTGGAAATTGACTTATGGAAAATGAATCCGTAAGTCATTTTCCGGAAAAGAAGTCTTCATATTCCGTTGACTCAGAAAACCTTTTACGTTTGGTACATTTTTCTAATGTTACCAAACACCAGAAAATGAGGAATTTTTTTTTTTGAAGTCATTTTCTGTGAAACAAACGTAGCCTTACTTCATCATCGTTTTACACGTTAGAGCATCTCCAATGTTACTTCTTCTTATACATCTTCTTAGCTGGATTCCACTGTTACCTACACACTTTTCTCTTTTTATACACTTAAAAATATATATTCTCATTCCTAATCTTCTTACACATCTTTTTAGCTGGGTCTCACTGCTACCTCATAAATTTTACACTTTAATTTTATTTTTATACTTCTCAACAAAAAAAAATATTTAATTTTATTTAATATATTTCATATTTAAATATTTCGCATAAATAAATTAATTTATAAACTAAGACATAAATTAATTTAAAAATAATAATTAAATTATAATTAATTAAATTTATACTTTAATTAATAAATTATCTACAAAACACATATTATACATAACTCATAAAATAATTTAAATAGAAAATTACATAAAACGTTAAAATTGAAAAAATACATAAAATGATAAAATTACATGAAAACATTAATAACGAAAGTTACATAAAAACATTAATAATGAAAGTTATATAAAAATATTATAATATTAATAGTAGAGTTGCATTAAACAACGAGCACTAAAATTCATGCCCCTTCTTCCACAACTGCACCTTTACTTGCTCACATCCGTATTGATACATGACAAACTGTGTCGGACTCACGTGGGAGGTATCATGAGTAAGAAAAACAATGTCTTTCGCGAGCCTTTCGAGCTCATTTCTTTCTTCTCTTGATCGCTTAGCTTCCACTTCAATTTTTTTTAATTTCAAACTCTTGTTTTTTTTATTTCCGAATATTTATCTAACAACGATGCCATCCCAGAAGAAAGCGTATGCAACTCATCTACATCCAAAGATGTTTCAACTTTTTCTTTAGTTTTAGCATTCCTCTTTGCCGCTTTTTGTCCAATCGAACGAGTACGTAAATTGATTTCTTACATATCTTCAACATCCACACTAGTCTTAGAATGACCGCCATCGGATTCAGATGTCTTAAACTTTTTATTGGTGTGAAACATATATGTTTGCGGAGAAAATCATACAGAAGAATTTTTTAACACATCCCAAATATTATAAAAAAATATAGTACCGACCTTTTTCTTGATGGTATAGCTCACTTACATTTTTATTAGAATATCATCGCTCCAAGCCTCCAACTGCTGTGTTTAACACTGAGAAGCCTATTGTAAATTTCGTTGAAACTTCTCACTGATGGGGTAATTCTAGTTGACAAACGTGGTGTTAACTTCACGATATCTCTCGGCATTGATTTACTTGGGCGATATTCGTTGTAATAATCAGCACTCTTTTGATTATTACGAACTAGTGGACATTGGCCAATAGTCTACACAACTTCCATAAGCGCAAGATCTTCATCTTTGGTCCATTTTGCACGCTTAGACATTTGTTTTCACAGTACCGGTTCTGCTTCGTCGTCCAAATCAATTGTTTCTAAATTGATTTGCGTCTTGGGAACCGATGATAGGGTTGTCGACAAATTACCGGATGAAGTTGCATCTACACTTGTTTGACGTGAGTCATTCGAAGATATGTAAAATGGAGAAAATATACGAGGCGGACCTTGCGGCATGGAAAATTGGTTTCCCGTATGTTGCCAATAATTCAGAGGAAAATGCACGTTACTAGATGAATTCTCAATAGTTTGAGGAACTTGAAAATTTTGGAAATATCCAAAATTTGGAGGCATGTATAAATTTGAAAAATTTGAAACATTTGGATTGTTGGAAAAATTATGCGGGTATTGGGGAGTAGATGAAATTTGAGAATTTTGAACATTCTCCGGAACCCGAGCGTTTTGAGTATTTTGATTTTCTTCAAAATTTGAAGAATTCAGTAAATTTTGAAAAAAATGATTGTCTCTTGAATCTATTTGGAAGATAAACATGTAGAGAAATTGATTTTTTAGAAGAGATGATGAATACATAGAAGAGAGAAAGAAGAAAATGCGGAGAAAATAAAGAAGATTGAGGTGATATATTTATAGGGAAGAAAGAAGAAAATAAAAGTAAAAAAATGTTTAAAAAAATAAAACCCAACTGTTGAACCCCACCCAACGACTACAAATAAGAAATTTCAGAACGGTTAGATTTCTTTTTTAAAAAATCAAAAAATCAAAATTTTCTGGCAAATTTGTAGACGAGGGACCCACCAGAAAAACCCCTCTCACGCTTTTCTTTAGCGCGTGTGGTGCACGCACCATCTCTAAGGAAGCGGTGCACCACACTGCCTCCTCCTATGATGATTCTTCTTCTTGATCGGATTTATTCTTAATTAAGAAGTTTGCATACTCTTTCTTATAGGTGGATCAATGAAGAAGAGTTCTCCCATTGTATTTCAAACTTTTCTTAACAAGAAGAATACTAAAAAGACAACATTGATGGGGCTCTTATAGACTACCAAGATCGCGTTGTGGACTAGAAGACACGCTTTCAATTACTATAGTATATAGCATTTAATCAATTTTCCCATTGATACGCGATGAGAATTCGTTTTATAAAAAATCATAAAAACACGTGATATGCAATACTATTATTGTAAATCAAAAGGCTATTGTTTTATCTTCTTAAATAAAATAAAATATATTAAATATTTGTTCAAATACTGATCAAAATTAATCAAAAGAATTAAAGTATACATTACCATTGACAATTTTATCGAGTAATTACCGATCGGTATACTTTTCTAAAATCATAACCGCTCAAGTATAGTGTTTTTTTTCTCAATCGCATAAGTTCATTTTCGTTATTTTCTTCCTTAAATGCCCCTTCTCCTACCGTCTTTTCTTCTTCAAAATCTTATAGCCATTCTCGATCTCATTTTCCTTTTGAAGCTCTTTTTTCCCAAAATCATATATGTCCATCTGTCCATCGGGAAAATGATTGAGCTAATATCTTTATTGTAATTTTGTAATCAAAATGCTCATTCCATTCAACGCCTTTTCATTTCATATGGAGCAGACCCAGAACATTTATGTTCTATCTCCATTGTAATTTTGTAATCAAAGTGCTCGGTTTGTATTAGAATCACAAGGAATGAAATCACATGGAATGGAATGGAATCACAGGTGGATAAAAGACTAAAAGCTGAAGAAATCACTTGCAGACAAATCTAATTTGGAAATTGTTGCCTATGATGTGGGTGTCGTTGCATATGATGTATGTGTCCAATTTTACATTGGTGTTTTTAATTAGACATCGTATCTTGCAATTCAGTGTCGGTGTAATTTAATTGGACAACAAATTTTTCTATTCTACCTCGGTTTAAAAATACATGCGTTTAATAATTTAAAAATTAGGCATCGATTCTTCCAATCATGCATCAGTGTTACTTAATTAGGCGTCATTCCTTACATTCATGCCTCAATTTTAGTTTATTGGTCATCGTTATTTGTAATTCTGTCTCGGTGTTACTTAATTAAATATCATTCCTTCAAATCATGCCTCGGTATATAAATAATCAGGCATCAATGCTTCCAATCATATTTTAGTGTTATTTAATTAGACATCGTTCCTTATAATCATGCTCCAGTCTTATTAGCTAATTAGGCGTCGTTTCTTTAATATTGTGACAAGATTTTTTTTTTCAATTAACCCAAAAAAATTGCACAAAGCATGTGAATATATATTTATCATGAATCATGTACCCCAGAATAATCTTGTGAATTCAATGGCATATTCTGTGCTATTTCAATCAATTCTTGTGTAATCACTAGTACTTCATCTGTCCCTAAATTATCGTCCTTTTTTTTTCGTCTGTTCTAAAATAATTATCTAGTTTGAAACTTACCTTTTTAGAATATCACTTTTACCACTTTACCCTTATTTTTTCACTCTACTTTAATTATGAGCCACGTACACATGTGTTTTAAAGAAAACTACACATTAAACTAATATAAATAATCAAGTCAATTATTTTTTCTTAAACTGTGCGCCGAATCAATTAGAACGATTATTTAGGGATGGGGGGAGTATCACATATTGTTGTTGACTTCACACATCAAATTTACACTTTTCTCCTCAATTCATCTATAGAAAAGAAAGAAGAAACGAAACTCTTGGGAAAGTTCCAACAGAGATGGGGATGTCTGTTTTAGCAACAAAAATTAAATAAATAAATAAAATATTATTAATAAACGTGCGTGTTTCAATTCAATATATACTGATACTTTCTTGTTGGTCCATATTGATGTTTAAATAGGCTAGAGGGGGGGGGGGTGAATAGACTGCCTATTAAAAAAATTTCTTTTTGTATTCATAAAGTGCATGTTTTAAAGGCATATATCTCACAGCTTTGTCGTTGTAGATCACAACTTTGTCGAACAGATTGAGATCATTGTATTGCTCGCTATTTTTCTTCGATCTCATTCGTCATTGTATGTATATGAAAGAAGAAGGAGGATTTCTTTTATAGACATGAGTCTTTTTGATCGTTGAGAGATGATATATTTTCTATCAGTTGAAAATAGTTTTTTCGTTAAAGACTAGTGGATAAAGATCTTGTTCGTCGGATCTTTGACTGTTGGGTAAAAACTTTGTCTTGCAGATTCTGGAACTGTTGTTCGTCAGACTGTATTGATAAGTCTCTGAAAAGTGAGTCTGAATCATAATGCACTGTTAGGTGGTTTGTCCAATAAAGTAGGTTATTTTGACTTTTTGCAAACCACGTGAGAGAGAGAGAGAGAAGATCTTGCAATATCACAGATGTCAAGCTTCATAAAGATCTGAGCGACTTTTGAGGCTTGAACATTTTTGTCTCTTCTTGATATCCTGCAGTCTTGTCTCTTTGTAGCACGTGCAGAACTAAGTTTGTTGGTAAGATGTTCTGTCCAAAGAAGTGAGTTTTCTGCAAGAGTGGACTGCTGGCTGCTAGCATAAACAATCAAACCGTAGAATGTCTACTAGTGACAAGTCTTCAAGATATTCTTTTGCGCTTATGACAAGTCTGTTGGTGACGAGTCTTCTGAAGACTTTTCATGCCCTAGCAAGTCAACTGGCGTTGGCGTTGGTGCATATGAATCGTTAGTCTGTTGATCATCATTAAGAAGGTAGAACTAGGTCATAATACACCTAATATAAGACCTACGTGATGTCAAATAAGTTGTCACAGTAACCGATATACAGACCTTTTAGCCACTTGTTATGACTCACGGTAATGAGAACAAACAAATCAAAATATTCAGAATATGCAGAGGGATAAGTTACTTATCAACAAACATATTCCAACATTTCTCCCCTCCGCTCCTAAATTATTGTTATGCTTTGATTTTTTTTTGAGTAAAATTAAATTGAGTGTTTTACAAATGAAAATTTAATGTATAATTTTTTATTTTATTCGAAAATCATAATTCATAATACTTTTTATGTAAAGTGATGACATAATATATAAATGATGAAAAATAACTAAAAGGCGACAATTTTTATATGGGTAATGCTTGAGTCACTCTCATTTTGCATCAAATATGAGTATTCTATATATGACATAGCACACTTTCATTGGTTAGAGTGGTGAGACCCACAAAATGTCCAACCAATGAAAGTGCGTCACGTAATAAAGTACTCATATTTTGGTATAAAATGAGAGTGGTTTTAGCATTGCCCTTTTTATATCACTAATACCATTACAAAAACAAGAATACATCTTTCTTTGTTTTTCATGTATAACAAGCCGTTGATTTCGAGCACTTAGACATGGTTAATTGCTGTTAACAAAGCGACAGTCTTTTCTAATCTCTCCTTCTTCCCCAAGAATCGGATTATTCTCCGATAAGATGATGAGAGCCCTAGAGAATTGATCATGGAAGTATCCGTTCTCATCAGCCATCTTCTGCACAAAGGGACTAGTACTAGGATCAGAAGCAAGTTCTTGATCAACCAGCAATAGTCCTTTGTGGTTCAAAATGTTCTTGTAGTACATGTTATCGAGCACCATTGGGGTTTCGAGGTCATTCCTTGCATATTCCACTGCGAAGGGGTTGGGCTCTGGATCAGGACACCGGCCCTTGAGGTATTCAGCATGTTCAGGGTCCAAGGTTGGGTCAACAGTTGGGTAGAGTCTGTTGACTATGTTTCGACAATGAACTCTGCCTACAGAATGAGCACCTGGACACAAGGTGACATATTAAGAGAGTTACATTCCTACACAAAGATCATAGATTCATAAAGTTTGTATATGTTGGAATCTTGATTGAATTACCTAAGAGAGCTACTGTTCCTTCAACATCGATGCCAATAGATTGGAAACGCGATAGAACAGATTGCATAGTATCGTTATGGTTAGGGACGGAGCTATCGATTTCTGCTGCATGACTCTGCTTGCTGTCCTTTCTCCCAGTTTTCATTTCGATTTGAGGTCCTCCTAACTGTTACTTAAACTGAGTGAGTGAGTGAGAGAGAGAGAGAGAGAGAGGATGGAAGGGAAAGTAAGCATACCATGACAGCACCATCTCTAGCAGAGAGAGCAACAATATCAGCACAAGAGACTGTCATAGGGCATTCAGCCTCAAGAGCTTCTTTGATCGTATTAATATACTTAAAATTCCTCATCCCAAAGTTCCTCTCATTTGACTTTTCTGACTCTATCCCGTTCACAGCCTCCAACAATAGGGATGCATCACATGACTAAATTCATTCAACAAAAGCATAAGAATATTGTTAATTAGATAAACTAGAAGCTGGAGAAATTTACTCTTTTGTGTTTTGTTCTCTTCTGTTCTGTTGAGAAATTGAATACCTGAACAACGCAATCATGGAAAAGATTTCTAATCCAGGAAATTGCAGTGTTGCCATGTTTATGGTACAAGTTGATGACTTGTTCTTTGACAATCTCTTCAGCTCTTGGGCAACTCTCTGAGTAGTAATTCAACTGAAGCTCACTTTTACCTTCACCAACATCAGAATTCAGAAGATGTTAATCCTACTAAGAACACCAAGAACAATGTAATCACATACTTCCTCCCCAAAAAATAGTCTCATTAGACAAGTCACACTTTTTAATATCGTAGCTTTCCTTGTTTATACTTCTTTAAATCACACTAAGGTTTTGATTGGTACACGGAAATGCAATCAATTCTGTGAAATTGATTGCTTGGAACTAATGACAGCATTTGACATTGTCAGAATCATATTTGAATATGAATAAATTACTGAAATCTTGGGTTTAAATCCTAAAATTCGATAAATCACAATCCCGATAGAAGAGTTGTTATTTAGATTTCTAATAGTTATATTCTTTTATTAGGTCAAGTGTTTGGTATAGATTTATAATCTCATTTGGTCTCGGTTACGTAAATCATTTTTGCCGTTCCTAGCTTTTAATCATTGTTGTTACTTGATTCAGATTTACTAGATTTCTTCTTCACAATCGAAGATGATGATATAGAAGAGTGCATAGTTAACTTGCATTTTCGCTAAGATATATATATATATATATATATATATATATATATATATATATATATACAATCTATTTTTATTTAACTACTTCCATTTTAACATTAGCATGTCTTTTTTTAATGAGTACGTTTCTTGTAAGACAGTCTTATGAATTTTAATTCGTAAGACGGAATTACACTCTCTCACATCTCAACCCACCAACACGCGGTGTGTAGGATAAGAATGATCCGTCTCACAAAAAATATTCGTAAGACCGTCTCACTTAAATTTTTACCTTTGTTTTCTTTATTGATGTTGGATAGTTCAAAACTTTTGCCAACTGTAAGATGGTCTTACGAATCTTAATTCGTAAAACGGCCTTACGGATCTTAATTCGTAAGACGGAACCCACTCTTTCACAGCTTAACCCAACAACACACGGTGGATTGTGTAAAGAGGATCCGTCTTACAAAATATATCTATAAGATTATCTTATCTAAGTTTTTGCCATACACGGTGGATTGGGTAAAGAGAATCCGTCTTACAAAATATATACATAAGATTATCTTATCTAAGTTTTTGTCATATTATAAAGTCCAACTTTTAACATGTAATGTCATTATTATCTTATTTTAACTATGCATGTAATTCTGCGTTATCTTATTTTAGTTTTCGTATCAAACAATATCTAAGAAATTAGTACTTACTCACATTCCTCATTCTACCGAACACCATTTAGAGCATTCACAATGTTATTATTCTTATATAATCTTCTTAACTCGGTTTCATTGTCACCTACATACTTTCTTATTTTTATCAATTTAAAAATATATCTTCTTATTGTATAATCTTCTTACACACAAAAAATTAAATTTAACACATCTCAATAAAAAAAATCATTTTGCACCGCCTCCCCCCCCACCCCTCAAAACCGGTCACACAAGGCTTAGGAAGATTCAATTTTTTCTTCCTAATTAAGAATATTTTTTCTTTCTCATTCCTAGATGGACATGCTAAGAAGTTTCTCCCTATTTTGAGATTCTCTCTTCTTGCTAAGAAGAAGCACTAAGAAGAGCAAAAATCAACAATATGGATGCTCTTAGAAATCCAATCTACGCCTACTGTGTAAAATTTTAAAACTAGTATTGGATTTTGTGAAAACTATTTTTTGGGAAAGGAGGAAGTGTAGATCACATTTGTATCTACATGAGATATGAAATGATCTATGGATTTCCTCACTATAAGTCTCCTTATACAGATCTTTAATCGTTCGACAAAACATCACTTTTTCACTACATAAATCAGTAATACATAATTCGTTGGATTATGAGGATCCATCTTATATAAAATATCAGTAATACTGTCTCTCTTAAATTTTTGCCCCTCTGTATGACCATGTACGGCAGGGCCGATTTTGAACTTTTGCAGGCTCATGACAAAAAATAATAAAAGGGCCCTTTATATAAAACTAATAAAAATTAACAACAAATAAGATTTGAAAAAAATAAATAGAATGCCTACGGCTTACCGTAAGATTTGAACATTTGATTGATCTCTAACTCATTAGAGAGTAAATTAAACATTGAGTCACCTAGTTCGTTACTGAAATTTAATTACATTATAAATTATATATAGTATATCTTCAAAAAAATAATAAATTCAGACTACAAATTTACCAAACCCAAGAGTCAAACCAAGAAGCATCTTAATCATTGGGTAAGTTTTTTTTTTTTTTTTGGGTAAGTTGAATCAATTGTGAATGAATTTAACATTATATATATATAAGGTAGTATCTAAAATTTGAGCCCCGGAAATTGGGTCGTCGCCCCTCGATAGTCGATACATCCCTCGGGGCAGGCCCTGGTACTTGGTAGGATATGCAAAAGGAAGTACATGTTGTCACCGTGTAGAATAATAACAGGCAAAAATGAGTTTAGAAACGAAAACACTTTAATTTGGAATTGGTTGATGAAACGCATTGTAACATGATTATTCTGTTTCTGGAAAATGACCATATTAACATTTGGATTTAAATCAGGTATGAAGTGAGAACTATGAAGAAGATGTATTTCCTCGGTTTTCAAATAAGTGTCGTTTTGGCAATTCGTCACGGATTAAGGAAACTTATAAAAAGACTCATACACCCTTATTTAAGTTCATTTAATATAGTTAAGTTGCACTAGTATTTTCTATTTTCTGTTAACAATTTCCTCTTTAACCTCATTTAATTTGAAAGTAATAAATAAATGCAGTTTTGGCAAAATATGAACAACTATTTCTTGAAATCCTATAATGAAACTTATTTTGGAACAAAAAAACTTTGCTAAAACGACATTTATTTTGAAACAGAGAGAGCAAGAATTAGAAATAGAGTATACTAGTTTAGAAAGGGTACCAGAAAAAAACTGCAAGAGTAACATTAGTGAGACAAAGATGAAATCTTTGTTGGTGGCCATTGTCATGATTTCCTTGTCGTCTGTTTTTATTGATTTTTCTAGTTTGAGATGTGAGTTGAAACTCTGTTTCAGTTGTTCCTTTTATAGAGAAAATATTGGTAATGGAAGCTTAGCCCACTGAGCTTCTTTCTTTGACCTTTCAGTTTCAGCTCTTATCCCACGCCGGTGCTCGGTGCTGGTGTGCCTCCACTATGAATTAGAGCCACTGCCCACGCTTCACATATTAATTACTCATATTTCCTTCAATTAATGAAATTCATTAACAATATATGGTTTCCAATAATGAAATTAAATTATTTAATGCACAAGTTTAATATTTTAGTCCTAACGTCGTTTTCTTTATTAGGTTATTTGACTCTTTTGTCAATTATATATATAATTGATCCAGCCAGGCTTATCTATCAATAATCTTGTGTTTGTTTCAAAAAATGGCAGAAAATGAATTTTTATTCCGATATTAATTAATTAGGCCAAAGACTTATTGAGTTGTATTTAAACTTAAATTTCACTTTTGAGTGCGAATTTAAATAAATTACCATTTGCTTGTTTATCACTTTATACATATACTTCCTCCGTTTCGGGTAAAAAGTCTACTATTTCATTTTGAGATGTTTACATAAAATTGTGACTTTATTACTAATGAACTGCTAAAAATATAATTTAATTAAAGAGTTTGACTTTCAAACATGAGCTTTTTACCCGGAACGGAGAGAGTAGTTGTCTAAGTTTAATATAACAATAACTGAAATCGTTGTTGTATTATAATTAAACTTTTTTTTTTTTCCTAAGGCGTAGGAAGGATCGAGCAGGCCTCACATGCCACCCTTGCGTATTATAATTAAACTCACTATAGAGATTTTTTTCAATTCTAATCCTTGAATCTAGAAGAAATATATTATCTCTGTTCTAGGTAAAAAAATTAACTATTCTATATTTTGAATGTTTCACTTAAATAATTCACTTTTAAAAATTATATATATTTTAAGTATTTTTATAATCATGACTAACTCTAATAACACTTAAATATATTTCCTAATTACTGTATTAAACTTTTTAAATATAGACTACTTGAGTGGAATAGAGAGACTATAATGGATTATACTTCATGTGTTTAGATGTAATGGGTAATGGATGTGATCATGTAGGAGGGAGTTGCTCCGAACCATCTTAAAAATTAGTGTGTTAAGAGTTGCTCCGAACCATCTTAAAAATTAATGTGTTAAAATGAGTTTGGAAATTAGTTTCTAGAAAACAAAATCATTTTTTTCATCGAGGATGGAGCAAAATTTCAATGTTATAGGGATGAAGCAAAATGCTTTCAATGGTGATAATTATTGCTGATTTCTAGAGGGGAAAAGCATTGACGATAACGGGCCGGGAGATCATGGAGGTTGGCAGGCCGCAGGAAGAATGAACAGGTTACAGGACGAGGAAAGAGACAGAGAAATCGACATTTTGCTCGGGTCCCCCGTCTTGGAAAATGACTCACCGGTGAGAGGTTGGCAAGTTATTTTACCGACATTTTATATTATTTTTTTGTTTTGATTCGGAAAATGTTTTTCCTTCACTAGATTTTTTAAACATTAGCAAATATTGAAAAATGTGATAAAATATTTCTTGGAACGTACGTAGGTGACAAGAAAGAAGGAAGGAAGAGGTGAGCAATCATTAACTTGATTGCTCTCTTGTGTATTATTCATATATATATGTGAATGAGAAGTAGCCGTTACAATGGCGAAATCTGTTCACATTTGAACAGAATAACAGAAGGGAACTAACGGCCCTAACTAACAACAACCTGTAGTTACAACTAACCCCCTTCAGGACTAAAGAAATTACAACCAGCCACTTGTACTTTGCAATGCAACAGATTTCAAAAAACCCTTCAGTTTAGAATTCAGTTCTCCATATTTGGCATTAGTCCTTACTTATATCCCTTGCTTTAGTTTGTAACTGCAGTTCAGATTGCCATCCTTAACACCCTCCCCACAAGTTGAGGGTAGGTGAATGCTCACTACTCCCAACTTGGAAAGGAAACTCCAGTGTAATGCTCTTCCCAGAAACTTGGTAAATATGTCTGCAATTTGGCCTTTAGTAGGAATATGCTGCAAGCAGATCAGGCCACTAGAAATCTTCTCTCTAATGAAATGGCAGTCTAACTCTATATGCTTGGTTCTAGCATGATACACTGGATTGTTGGCCATTGCTATGGCAGATGAGTTGTCACAGTAGATGGTTACAGGTCTGGGCAGCTTGACCTCCAGATCCTTCAACAAGCTGGTCAATCAAATCATTTCACAACTGGCTGTAGCCAAGGCCCTATACTCTGATTCTGTAGATGATCTAGAAACTACAGATTGCTTCTTAGAGTGCCATGAAATCAGAGATTTTCCCAGCATCATACAGAAGCCTGTTATGGGCTTTTTGTCATTAGGATTCCCTCCCCAATCACTGTCACAAAATCCCTGAAGTTGAAGATGATTAGCTGAAGGCAAGTATATCCCTTGTTCTGGTGAAGCCCTAACATACCTTAGGACTCTATGCAAGGCTTTCAGATGAGTATCCCTTGGATTTTGCACAAACTGGCTCAAACACTGAGCTGCAAATGCCAAGTCTGGTCTAGTCACAGTAAGGTAAATGAGTTTCCCAACCAGTTGCCTGTATTCTGTAGGATTAACAAGAAGATTCCCTTCATTTTGTAGAAGCTTCCCATTAGGGTCAAAAGGAATGGTGAGTGGTTTGGCATTTAGCAACCCTGCAGCCTCAATTAACTCCAAGGCATATCTCATTTGGCTAAGATAAAAACCATCCATAGATCTCATGACTTCTATACCTAAATAGTATTTCACATGTCCCAAATCCTTGATGCTGAATTTTTCATGTAGCAGATATTTCAAAGAAGCAATATTGTCTATGTCATTACCTGCCACCAGCACATCATCAACATATACTAGCACACTTGTGAACTTTGTACCTTCTTTCAAAGTGAACAGGGAGTAATCTGCTAGGGATTGTGTATAGCAAAGACTTAGGAGTACTTCAGTGAGCTTTGAAAACCACTGCCTGGATGCCTGTTTTAATCCATACAATGATTTCTTTAACAGACAAACACTGTTTGGTTTCACCTGTGACTTGTAACCTAATGGCAGTTGCATGTAGACCTCCTCTTCCATGTCACCATGTAAGAATGTATTGTTCACATCTAGTTGATGAACTTCCCATTTGCGGTAGAGCAACGGCCTAGAATAGCCCTTACAGTTACCATTTTGGCTACAGGGGCAAAGGTTTCTGAATAGTCAATCCCTTCTCTTTGGCTGTAACCCTTGGCAACCAATCTTGCTTTGAGCCTCTCCACACTGCTATCTGAATTATATTTTACCTTGTAAATCCATCTGCATCCTATAGCCTTCTTCCCTTGGGGCAGATTCACTATGTCCCAGGTTTGATTTGATTCCAGGGCTGCAATTTCTTTATTCATGGCTTCAACCCAATCATTACTTTGTGCAGCTTCATGGTAGGATTGAGGCTCTTTTACAAGCATTATAGAATTGACACAACATTGCTGCATATTGTATTGATTAAAGTAATGGCCAGGTTTGGTAAAAACAGATGAAACAATGTAATCCTTTAATTTGACAGAGGGATATTTAACTCTTGTTGAGACCCTACTAGGGACTTGAGAGTTGACATCATTTCCAACATCTGCATGGTTATCAGATTTGGCATCATCTCTTATGTTAACAGAGTTATGAAGATCTTTAAATTCATCAAGGTTAGGATTAATGCCACTACTACTGTCTGGTGTATTATCATGAAAAAGGTTAATGTCTATCTCAGCATGATCAGAAATCTGACCAGGTTTCACAGATTCTTTGTTAATGAAAGGGAAAATGGATTCATGGAAAATGACATGCATGTTAATGAAAATTTTCTTGGTTTCAAGGTTGTACAGAACATATCCCTTATGTCCTGCAGGGTACCCTAAATGGACACATTTCACAACCCTAGGAGCAAATTTATCTGTAGGATGAGTGGAAGCATAAGCTAAACAACCTATGACTCTTAAATGATCATAAGAAGGTTTGGTAGTATAGAGTACTTCATATGGAGATTTAAACTTCACAGCTGTAGTTGGGATTCTGTTTATAATATGGGTGGCTGCCAAAAGACAATATCCCCAAAAATGGATAGGGAGGCCTGACTGGAACCTAATAGCTCTAGACATGTCTAAAAGGTGCTGGTGCTTTCTCCCAACAACCCCATTCTGTTGGGGAGTATCAACACATGAGCTTTGGTGTAGAATGCCTAGGCTAGCAAGGTAAGGTATAACTTCAGTATTATAGAATTCAGTCCCATGATCAGTTCTACATAATTTAATATTGGTCTTGAAATGATTTTGAACATAGGCATTGAACTGTTTTAATAATGAAAAAACATGAGCTTTAGTGGACATGAGGAAAGTCCAAACCCCCCTTGAAAAATCATCTACAATAGTCAAGAAGTATCTACAACCATTCATGGTAGTTTTCCTATAAGGCCCCCACAAGTCACAGTGTATGAGATCAAAACAAGCTTTACTTTTAATATTTGTCAACATAAATGGCAGTTTGTGCTATTTAGCAAGAGGACAAATATCACAAGATAAGATTCTTTCAATGTCAAGATTTTTATGTTTACAAAGAGAATTCAAGCCAACAATGTTTTTTAGAGAACTTAAGGAAGTGTGTCCAAGTCTCTGGTGCCAGCTAACAATGTCTTTGTGTCTAGAAGCATTAGTGCAAACATGTTTAGGGTCTGGAAATTGTTCTGCCTTGAGAAGATACAATCCATCACTCATATCACCAATAGCTATGGTCCTGGTCATCTGAAGGTCCTGGAAAAGGCATTGTGTTCCAATGATGAGTGTGTGACATCTTGTTTGCATAGTGAGTTTGGATACAGACAAAAGGTTGTACTGATAATCAGGTATATAAAATACAGTTTCCAATGTAAGTTGAGGGTTAATATAAGCCTTCCCTATGTGAGTGATTTTTACTTTAGCACCATTAGGCAGAGATAGAAAAATAGGATGATTTGTAACTTCTACATCATGCATGACAGATAATGATGTGCATATGTGGTCAGTGGCACATGTGTCAATAATCCAGGTATGCAAAGCATGATAAAGTTTAGACTGATGGTTGGCAATAGAAGTACCTGCCATGTGTGTCATACCAACAAATTTGTGTCCACTTTGACCATCATTATGATCTTCAGGACTGTCTTTGGCTTTTAGCATAGCCATGACTTGGTTCATCTGCTCCTGTAGTTGATCAATCTTGGACACTCCCAATCCAGCCTTGTCATTGTTTTCTGCATTTCCAACAGATGTGGCCTGTACTTGCATGATCGTGGAGCTTGATGACTCCACTTGATTCCCTTGACCTTTCCCAACTTGTCTATTCCCAGTATTAGCCTTGGGTTTGTGTGCTGGATGATTGGGATTTCCAGGATGCCCAATTGGAAAACCCTTCAGTCTATAACATTCTTCCTTGATATGTCCTTCCCTATTACAGTAGTTGCAGAAAATGCCTTTCTTAAAAGGGGTTCTAGTGTATCCTGTCTTGCTTTAAGAGGGTCCAACAGTGAATCTATCTGGGATGATCTGAGATTGTCCTAACTGGTTAATGTTGGCTGCAATAGAACCAAACTCAGGCACATAGCCTTGCCTTTGTGTCTCTTCCTGTCTAATTATGTAGTAGGCTTCAGAAATAGTGGGCAAGGGCTTCATTCTCAGAATTTGTCCTCTTGTGTTCATATAGCTTTCATGCAGCCCCATCAAGAACTGCATCAGTTTAATTCTTTGATCTCTTGATTCTTGAATCTTGGCAGAACCACAAGTACAGGGACACTTGCAGACAGTGATGGGATCTAAGGCTGCATTTTCATCCCAATAGCCTTTCATTTTGTGAAAATAAAATTCGATAGAGGCTGTACCTTGTTCAAGTCTATGAAATTCCTTTTTGCAACTGGAATGCCCTGTGTCCATCAATGTTGGAGAATCTTTCTGCTAGCTCTTTCCAGACTGAATTGGCATCGATCACAAATTTCAGGCTATTACTGATTTCTTCTATGACCGTATTGAAGATCCAAGAAATTACCATGTCATTTTCTCTGGCCCATAAAGGAAAGAGAGGATCCTCCCTTTCTGGTGGAGGAAAGGTGCCATTCAAGATCGTAATCTTGTTCTTGACCGATAATGCAATCTCAAGAGACCTCTTCCATGAGTTGTAATTTTAACTACCTGTGAGTTTTGCAGCGATGAGAACTAATCCTGGACGATCGTTGTTGTGTAGATATAACGGATGCATGTTGGAATCAATTCCAATTTCCATGGAAACCCCTTTGTTTTTCGAACTGGATTGATCGATTTGGGTGGCTAATTTTTCTTCCGACATTGTTTAGGGTTTTGGGGAAGAAGAAGAATTGGTGATTGTGGGTAGTCGATCTAGTGCTCTGATACCATGACAAGAAAGAAGGAAGGAAGAGGTGAGCAATCATTAACTTGATTGCTCTCTTGTGTATTATCCATATATATATATGTGAATGAGAAGTAGCCGTTACAATGGCGAAATCTGTTCACATTTGAGCAGAATAACAGAAGGGAACTAATGACCCTAACTAACAACAACCTGTAGTTACAACTAACCCCCTTCAGGATTAAAGAAATTACAACCAGCCACTTGTACTTTGCAATGCAACAGATTTCAAGAAACCCTTCAGTTTAGAATTCAGTTCTCCATATTTGGCACTAGTCCTTACTTCTATCCCTTGCTTTAGTTTGTAACTGCAATTCAGATTGTCATCCTTAACAGTAGGTAAAATTTTCTATAAATTTTCCTAAATTGACTAGGTCTTTTTTCTATAAATTTTCCTATAAACAACGTGTTAGAAATTCTTAGTTTATGAATAAGGTTTTAGCCAACTTGGTTGGTTTCCTTTGGGAGGTCATGTGTGGGTTGACTAATGTTCAATGAGTAATAAACTATGAAATTCAAAGTTATAATTTATGGTTAAAATCCATTGTTCAAAGACGTATTAATTGGGAAGTATTTTACTTTAAGTATTTGATACTTGTAGTAATTATGGTTTTTCCAATTGGAGTAAGAGAGATGGAGTTGTGTATTATTTAAACGGTTTGTGAACTTAGTGTTCAAAACAAATAAGGTAGTAAACAATTAAGCTCATTTGAACTCTTATCTTTTATACTAAACTCTTTGAAAGTTTCTAATGAGCTACTTTGTGATCTAATAAATCATAACGAGATTAATCTTAGTATTAGTGAATTGAGACTTAGTGTCCATTCCTAAACTTAGAAGCCTTGTTCAGCAACCATAAGTTTAACAGGGGCCATAATGAAAAGTAAACGTAAAGAACCAATGATTACACTTTATGAATAATCATTAGTTTTTTAGGGGGTTTTACTTTTCTCTTGCTTGGCTTTAAAAGTAAGGGTTTTTTTTTGGGAAATGTAAAGAGGGTAGCGGCAGCATGTTATATAACCATGTCGCTGTGCTATCATTTTTTATCTCTTCGCCCATTGCTCTGTTCTTATTTGCTAATCCATGTGACGAAACGAACAAAATCTAGCTTAATGAGATAGCAGTTGAAGTGAACATAATCTTGAGTGCGGATTAGATATGTGTTCTGTGATCGTTGAGGAAATTGTCGGTACCCGAAATAGCACGAGTAAGGGGTAAGATTTTCTCTACGGCAAGTCTGTTTACAGATGACTCGATCTGATAAGTCTACTAACTATTATTTAATTTTTATGTTATTGACATGCATTCATGTTTGAGATGTATGTTGTTATTGAATGAAATTGTTATTTCCAACACAACGTAGGTACAATTTTATAGGTTATTGACATCCATAATAGGGGTGATAACCGGGTCGGTTCAATGTGGTGAAATTTTAACTGAAAAAGTTGAGAGAATTGAAAAAAAAAAAAACCGTATCATATTTTACGTTTTGCACGCTAAACCTCATGTTTCTAAATTCGACAATTAAAACCTCCACCTATATTTATTTTTTCAATGTAAACCTTCCGTCTGTTAGGCGTTAGCCTAGAAGACGAAATGCTGACTCGGCTGCTCGCGTGGCGGCTGATGTGTCTTCTGCGGGAGTTTTTCCAACGATTTCCCCCCATTCCAATACATTTTTTTGCAATATAAACCATGTCCAAATAATGGGTTTGCAAATTTAATATTTTTTCAACGATTTCCCTCAATTCTAATAAATTTTGTTCCATTATAAACCCTGTCTAAATAATAATTTTACAAATTAAACGTTTTGTCTCACTTATAAAATCAACAAAATTCAAATTAATTCAACTAGGGGTGAGAGGGAAGTTTATTTGTTTACATTTGTTTATTTTATTGTAAGAAATTCCAAAACATGTATAAATGAGAATAATATATATATATATATTTTCCCAAAACATGAATTAAAAAATTATGTCAATTGTCACTAATAAAACATGTATAAACAATTTTATGATGAGAGATTACTATTCTATTTTGGAATGTTCGGTTAAAGAAATCAGTTTCAATATTTTTGCATTCAATCTCCATAACCTTTCAACTTTACCGTTCACATATGTTATAAACATTTTGACAAATGCTCATGTCTTTTTGTAATTGTGATCAATTTTATAAATACTTGTATTCTACATAATTATTAAAATTTTCAAACATGAACTTTTTGAGTGAAATCGAAGAAATATTTTTATCTTAGGTATTGATAATATAATTAGGACAAAATCTAACATATGCTTTTACTTGTTAAACACTTTTTTATACAAAGTGATATCCTTTTGTCCCAAAAACTATCTATAGTGGTATTGGAACTTGTGAACGAATGATTATTGAAACAAAATTTACTCACCAACGAGCTCAAGCTCAACTGGTACTGCTCACTTCTCTTAACGGAGATGTTGGGTGTTCGAGTCTCACTAGAGACACCCTGGACTTTACAACTCTCAGTAGAGAGGTCGGGTGTTCAAGCCTCTTCAGAGGCATCGTTGTTGTTAAAGCCTTATCCAAAGGCCTCATTTAGCTACTCACTTATCTTAACGGAGAGGTTGAGTATTCAAGCCCTACCAGAGGCACCCTGGGACTTAACTACTCTCAACCGAGAGGTCGGGTGTTCAAAGCCTCACCAGAGGCACCATTTGTTCGAGCCACACCAAAGGCATCATATATATAATTGTAGCATTTCAAGGCATTAAAAAAATATATAAGGGTTGGGGTACGGTCTATGTCCCCTCCAACCTTTTTTTTTAAAAAAAAAAAAAAAAAACAAAATTTACTCACTTTGTTTTCCTTACAAAATTTAGTGATATTCATTTTTTATTTTTCGATTTTATCTCGTTTCAACACCTGCTTCTCTCTATTTTTTTTTACTAATTTTTTTTCATTCTGTCATTATAAAATAAAAATATAAAACCCAACAATCATCCTCAAAACCACCTTGATAAACACGTTACTATATCTAGGTTCTTAAAATGCACCACTTCGTGCACATGCTATTCCAACCATCATTATTTGGGACAAAGGAAGTATATTAAATAAATAAATAAATAAATAAATAAATAATTAATTAAAATTATTTATTTGGGATAAATGAAGTATATTAAATAAAATCATTGAACTGAAGGAGTCGTATCAAAAGAAACTTCATCTCTCTTTTACTCCACAAACTAACATAGAACCATCTTGTGTATGAGCTCACCTGATCTGTATTCAATTGCACCAGCAGCACCCTTCAGCAACCATCAGTAATGGGAACCATAAGCTACGAGTGCATAGATGGCTGTACTAAAGAAGGTTTAATATTAGGTGTTGTGTTTGTCTAAGTGAGTGTGAGTGTGCGTGTGTGAATGCATGAGAGAGAGAGTGTGTGTAAGGGTAAAATATGCATGACCTATTTTGGTTTTGTTTCTCCTTTCTTAATCATTAAGTTTAGACATTTTTTGTAACAAAATATTCCTAAGATTTTTGGTTTATTGGTCCTAAAGTTTAGGTGCAATTTTTGGAAACAAAATAGTCATTATATTTTGGGTTTCTTGGTCCTAAATCTTATGAGTGATTTTTGGAAACAAAATCTTTGCAAAAATCCTTCCTAATGTCGTGCCTTAAAGTCCGTGTCAATTTGGTAAAAGAATCTAGTAAATAAGGAAGTTGATTTGATTTCTAATTCTAATCCTTTTCCATATTGGAGTTTGTTTCCTTTTTTATGTGTACGTCTCCTTCACAATATAAATAGAGGGCTTGGGCAGCGGCTGGACACACGCATTGAGAGAGAGAGAGAGAGAGAGAGAGAGAGCAGAAAATTTAGAAGCAGAAAAATCAGATTTCCTGAAATTGTTTCAGTTCCAGACGTGGTGCAGATTTTGATTGTAGCTCCGAATGTTATAACATTCAGAACTACATTGAGTGCTGGTGCTGTTTTGTCTTCCTGGCTGTTTTTAGGAAGCTGTTTGTTTTCTTCCCACGTTTTCTATATCTGTTTTTCTGTGGGATTTTGCTCTCCAAGACTTGTTGTCTTGTGAGAGTGTTTTGTTTTGTGATTTCACATAGTTTTTGTAAAACAAATCATATTATTTAGTGAAATCTTTTTGGCCATGAGGCTAGATCTACAAGCAAATGCTTATTTAGTCTTCCGCTGTTTACCGTTTTTGTGACCAATGTGTCATCCTTTGTAGCTTCTTCACAAGTTACATTGGAAACTGCATTGGTAGTTTGGAGAATCCTAGCTACTTGTTTTCTTACAATTGGTATCAGAGCCTTCTTTTGACGTCACTAAGAGTTGATTCTAGTTGTAGCCGTGATGGATTCTCAATATGAGAATGTTGTTCGTCCTCCAACTTTGACTAATGCAAATTATTCTATTTGGAAAGTGAAGATGCGTATCTTCATTAAATCAATTCATAAAAGAGCGTGGCTTGCTGTTCTAAATGGTTGGACCCCTCCAAAAACGACTGATAATGATGGTGATGTTAAAATCACTAGTGAGGCAAATTGGACCACTTAGGATAGAATCATTGATTCGTTTAATTCTAAGGCTCTTTCAGCCATATACAAGGCCTTAGATGCCAACACCTTCATAGTTATTGCAAATTATGACTCTGCCAAGGATGTTTTGGATGCCCTTCAAACCTTATGTGAAGGTCCTACTAGTGTTCGCGCTTCAAAATTTAGAATGCTTACTACTCAATTTGAGAACACTATAATGAATGAAGAGGAAGATATTATGTCTTACTATGCTAGATTACTTGATATATCTAATACTGCTCTTGCTTTGGGTGATCCTATCACCAATGATCGTCTTGTTAGCAAGATGATGCGCACTTTGCCTGAAAGATTTAATGCCAAAATTTGTGCTATTGAGGAAGCTCATGACATTGACAAAATTGGTTTTGAAAGACTAGCTGGCATTCTACAAAATTTTGAGTTAAACCTCAATTAGCAAATTAAGAACAAAGGCAAAGGTGCATCATCTTCTATTCCTTTTGTGGAAAATATTGCTTTTCCTTCTGTTGTTGATATCTCTTTTGAGTTGATTGAATTGCATAAGGAGATTGAGGAATCTGATTTTGGTGAAGAGTCAATGGATTTTTTAAGAACAAAGTTTAAAAATATTTTGAAAGCAAAGGGACAAAACAGATCTCCATCTTCTATCACCAAAACAATTTTCAAAAGTGAGCCTAGCAAATTTCCTTCCAAATAAAGTTCTTTTCAAACCCCTGAAAAATCGTTTACCAATCCTTTTGCTAAACAACCTATATCTAAAAGTAGAAATATTGATTCAATTCAATGTAGGGCTTGTCAAGGGTTTGGGCATTATGCTAAACAATGTGCTAATACTTTGAGAAAGAAGAGTTTGAATTTTTCTGCTACTTTGAGTGATAGTGATGATGAAGATCCAGGTGATCTCATCACTCTCACTGTTGTACACAACTCTCCATCTGATTTTGTAGGATTTTCAGCCAATGTACCTCCGAATGTAGCTTCCTCACAAACTACATCGGAAGCTACATTGGACAGAAGCTGGGATGATTTTTGCTGTTTTAATTCCTCTGTCACAGAAGATGGTGGAGAATCAGAATCAGACCTGCTGGAAGCTTACAAAGAGTTGTATAAGGATTGGGAAAAGAGGGCTCTTCAAGTTACATTGCTTGGAAAGACAAATGATTTGCTAAAGAAGGTAAATGAAGATCAGAAGGAGTGTATCACAAGGCTGAAATGTTTGCTGCGTAAGAAAGATGTGGAGCTTGAAGAACTGAAAGAAGAACTGCTCAAAGCCAATGAAACCATGGCAAAATGGAACTCAAGCCAACACAAAATGGATGATAGGTTGAATTCTGGGAAGTCTGGGATTGGTTTCAGGCCAAACCGAAACAAAATTGCAATGTGTGAACCCTAATTAAATAACATCGACACATAATTTTTAAAAAAATACCCAGGTGTCATTGATCATTGGTATATAGTTTTATCGTACACAAAACTCAAATTTCTCCCTTTTTCATAAATAAATGATTATACCGCGATATAAAAAATAAATTTATAGCATTGATAAAAAAAACTTTTTTTTAATCCAACAAATTATGTGCCATGATATATAAATTTAACTGCCACCAAATTCTTAAATAATTGGTTGATATGATGCTTAATTAAAGAACACCGACACAATTTATAAATTAAGAAACACGTGTATTTCTTATAAATCAATAACGACGCGACAATATAAAAAACTGAGGCAGAATTGGAATGTGCGATGCCTAATTAAATAACAACACAAATTTTTTAAATAATGACACGTAGGTTCCTTTTTGAAAGTTAACAACAACGCACCTATAAAATTAACCAACCATTGATACTTAATACAACACCTATGAAATACTTAATACATCACTTTAAAAAAAAAGTGGACCAAATTACCGTTTGCCATTTTTTAGGTAAATGAAAAAAAATAATTTTTTTGGACTGGTCCCAAAACAGTCCCAATGCCTAATTTATTTTTTTTGGTTTGGTCCCAAACCAGTTGCAATGTCTAATTTTTTTTAGGACTGGTCCCAAACCAGTTTCAATGCCTAATTTTTTTAAAGGACTGGTTCCAAAGCAGTCTCAATGCCTATTTGTTTTAGGACTGGTCATAAACCAGTCCCAATGCCTAATTTTTTTTTTTTGGATTGCTTCCAAACCAGTCCCAATGCCTAATTTTTTTTAGGATTGGTTCCAAACCGGTCCCAATGCTTGAAAAAATTAATTAAAACATTTTTTTTTGTTAAGGGTAATATATTATTTTTACAATAAAAAGTACTGTCTTAAGTATTTAACATGTGCTGTATTAAGCATCCCCCAAACCAACGACGTTCAATTAATAAAGGCAAAACACATATTTGGGCCACTGTACTTTTCCAAAAATTGCAATTAGGCCACTAAGACGTCAAAATTTTTGGTGCGGCCACTGTACTAGACTTATCTTGCATGTTAACCCTATTTTTGATAGATGTTAAGTTTAACCGTTAAGTTATTTTAAATACCTATTTTGCCCTCGTGTTCTTCATCATCACCCTCTCCGATCAATTAAGGAAAAAAAATCCCAGATTCCAAAAATAGCTAGCCTCCTCATTCTCCGAGCTCTCTCTCCCCATCGCCAACCTCCTTCCTGCTCCATCTCCTGCCAAAATCGTCCCCTCATCTCCTATCGCATTCACTGTATTTCTCTCCAGCCCTCTCCTCACCCAGATTCTGTTTCGATTCCATCTTCTCCGGCCAGCATCATTATCTCCAATCTATATCCAGCCAGGTATCTCTCCCTCCATCTCTAAACAGAGTCGTTTTAGCTCCAGCCCTGTCATGCTCTCTCTGCCTTCGTTCCAGCACCCCTTCCAATTCCATCTCTGAAACCCAGATCTCCCTCCATCTGTTCTTGGTCTACCCATTAACCCAGATTTGAGGGAAGTTTTGGAAAGAGAGAGAGGGGCAACCATGGCGAAGGAGGAAGACATAATCCATAGAGGCAGATGAGTAATTAAGCTAAATCTAATGTTCTTCATTGATTTGCAAGTGAGAATTTTGGAGGCAAGATGATTTTGTGTTGGTGTGGGTTTATTGTCGTTTTTACAATCGGGAATGGAATTGTTGTGTGTGTTTGGTGGGTATATCAATGTGGGTTTAAAGAAGGCAGTGTGTGGGGTTGTGTGTTATATGTGTATTTATTTGAAGTTGAAAAGAAAAAAGAGGTATCAAGTCTTGAGATTCTTTCTGGTGGGTGGAAAATAAAAAATCCAAAAATCCATTACCCATCTCACCCATAAACAAGAATTTTAAAAAATACTACTATAATTTCAAATCTGGGTTGGAAACTTTGTTATGCTTGAACACTTGAACATGAAGATATCAATGGTCATGGGTTGATTGTTATCACGAAAGTCCTGTTTCAAACCTACAATACCTTTGTCTTTGGTGGGTCAAGAGCTATGGATTTTTTTGAATTTGGGATCTGAAGACGAAGAAGAAGAGGGCACAATAGGTAATTAACATAACTTAAAGGTTAAACTAAATGTCTTGTTGTTTTTCATTTGTTTCTTGATTTACATTTGTTCATACATTACATTAGGTTCCATGCTTAGTGGCTAATTGGGTTGCGTACCAGTTAGCGTGGTAACTGTGTATAGAACTTTGTCTTAGAATAGTTTTTAGACTTCACAGGTTCAGTGAAAGACTTCAGCTGAAGGCTTCATCGGAAGACTTCATACATCATCCATCGGTAGACCTTGTCTGCACTTATTGAAGCATGACGTGTCCAGTTATCAAGCTTTTAGTGGATTAATTAAATTCAGCCTTTATCAGTTTGAATTTGATTTAAATCAATCTTCTATCAACACTTGACTTCTCAGACACGTCTGTCCAGCTTTTCCGAAAAGCATGAAGACTTTCGCCTCATGAAAAGTGACAGAGCAGGTGAACAGACTGACACATATAGACTATACCAACTATTGCAGGTCTGCAACTCTGATCGCTCACCTGCTAGAACTTTCTGGCATTCCTTGCTCAGTATCAGTGAAGACGAAATCTACAAAGTCAGCTTTATGCATTTAATGCATTCAACCTAATAGAGTTGTTGCTCTTTTTGTCTTCTCCAACGATCTCAAGAATGTCCAGTTATAAATACTGCCATTAAAGTCTGAAGGAAACAATGCTCTGAATCTTCCCAGCAACATCAAGCTTTATACATTCAGTGCATTCAAGAGATCATAAACTGATCAACGAAGTCCTCAACAACAACAAGAAGATCTGCATCAACATTTAATCTTTTGCTTCTTATTGTTGTTTCTTCTACTATTCTTCTGCACATTGAATATTCTATTTTGTCCAGATATTCATTTCCCAACCCCCAAATACAAGTCAAATATTTTGTACACGATCCATTGGACTTCTTTGTAATAGAACTAGTGGAAAACATAGTGCACATTTAAATCCAAGGTTGACTGTCTTGGTAGTGGACGTAGCACTCTTTATAGTGCGAACCATCTCAAAATACTTGTGTTCCTTCCTTACTGTAGCTTACTGCTTTATACTGTTTCATATCTCTTTACTTATCACTTTGGCTGCAACTTGAGTATTCAGTAAAGTCTACCGGTAGTGCTTCACTGGCAGACTTGAACTGTCTTCCTTACAAGATTTCCGCTACTTCAATCTTTTCAATAGATTGCAAGTGATTGTTTTAGGAATTTATACGAAAATATTTAAGTTTTAATAAGCTATTCAACCCCCCCTTCTAGCTTATTATTGTGCCCTTTGGGACTAACAAACGTCCATCCAAAAATTGGGTTAACATACAAAATAAGTCTGGTACAGTGGCCGTACCAAAAAATTTGACTTCTCAGTGGCCTAATTGCAATTTTTGGAAAAGTACAGTGGCCCAAATATGCGTTTTGCTATTAATAAATAACAAACTTGAAAAATGACGTGAATTATGTAAACAATGTGCACCATGTTTTTATTTAAAAAATATACGTTGTTGTTTGTTAATTAGGCTACGCTTCTTCCAATCATGCATCCTTTTTTATAGGTGCGTCGTTTGTTAAGTAGACAACGATCCACTTAAAAAAAAAATCAATTTTAGCTCGTTTGATTATATACTACTACGTCGTAGTTATGTTTCACAAAGGTAAAATCTTGTGTAAGACGGTATTACGAATATTTTTTGTAAGACATACCCTCTTTACTCGACTCACCATGTGTTGATGGTTAAGCTGTGAGAGAGTGAGATCCATCTTACGAATTAAGATCCTTAAGACCGTCTTACAGGAGACCTACTCTTCACAAAATACTCATGTGTCCTTATTTAAATATCTATGTACGCCGTTGATAATTAACTAGGCGTTGCATCTTGCAATTTTGCCTCATTTGATTATATATTGCTGGGCTGTTTGTTAAATAACACGTTAGTTTTTGAAAGTTAACACCAGCGCACAATTTTTAAATTAATAAACGCGTGTATTTTTAAACCGAGACAGAATAGAAAAATTCGATGCCTAATTAAATAACAATGGTGCTTAATTTTTAAATAATGACACGTGGGTTGCCATAATTTATGAACGATTCTTAATTTTATGAATGATGCTTAATTAATATAAAACATCGATACCGAATTGGAAGATATGATGTCTAATTAAATAACACTGAGGCATAATTTGGCATATATTCAAGAATGAGAAAGTAACAAACCTAACGTTCAAATGATTGTATACCGCGGTGGATTTATGAACACAAATCTAATGTGCATTTATGAAAAAAAATATGTAAGTTTAGTAGGCAAGGAAATAATGTTAGAGAGGGGGTGAATAGCCTTTTAGAAACTTTAAGGTGTATTTTGAAAACTTGCAAAACTGGCAGCGGAAAGAATAAGTTATCGGCATATAGACAAACTGTTCTATTAACTGATGAACAAAATACTCTGTGTCAGCTTGTTGACACAGGTTTAAGTAGTAAATGTTTTAAACAGATCACTTAATATAAGAAATGAACTGAAAGACAATATATAAAAACAGTTATGTAAATGATTCAATAATGTAACTGACTGACACTTAAGTAGATTGAAGCTGCTTAAGTGTGAGACTACCAAGTTGGTCAAATTTGGATTTTTAAGTGTACTAAGATTATATATATTCTAAGTGATCACTAACAAATTAGTGTACAACAAAAAACTAGTGTTAGAGGAGTATGATTAAGAAACAATCAAATTCGTGCAACTATCAAATGTTTCTTAAAGATTCGAAAGAATAAATGAACGATCTAAACAATGATTGTTTAAACAAGAATTATAAATAGATTAATATATGAGAGATTATATAGTAAGTGTTTGAGAGAAAAAGCTTTTCAAAGAAAGATTGAAGTTCTAAACCGAATGAAGGCTTCAACGTATTGCCTCTATCAGTGTGCTTTGAATATTTGTAAGATTTATGAATTATGTGCACGTAATTCTGCAAGGGTGTATTTTCTTCAATCCTAAAAGATTGAACTTTTTAAACTGTTATACAAAGGCAGCAAATTCATCTTCATCAAAGTCATCATTTAACAGAGATGTAGAGATTTCTGGTGTATCTTCTTGTACATGTAAAGAGATGCCTTTGAAACTTTTCTCAATTTCTTGAGTTTTAAAAATTTCCTTCTCATAAATTTTTGGGCTGGCAACAAGACTATGCATTTAAGTTTTGTTCAAGTCTCTTGTTTCCTTTATGGCAGTTACATTGACATGTCATATGCTTCACAAGCTATTAAGAAATCGCATATTCAAATCTTTCATGCTATACACTTTGCCAAGAAAAGAGCATCTATTACTTACCTAAAAAAATATGTCATATGAATTCTTGAGATATTCTTTTGGATCCTTTTTGAATGCATACTCTTGTATACAATCATATAGATTGTTATCCTTTGCGTTTAATCCCTTCTACATATTCAACAAGAGCATCTCATATCTCTTTTGCTGTGTTGCAGTCATATATCTGCTTGTAGTTTTCATCTGGAACAACACTTGATAGAATACGTATAGCCTTGGTATCCAACCCATCCATTGTTGTGTCTTCCTCAGTCTATTCAGACTGAGGTTTAAGAACATATTCTTCAATGGCAGCAACAAGATGATTTATGGTATCATCATCTGCAGTAGAAGATTTACCAATATTAGTGTTAATTTCCATGGGTTGAATAGGAATATTTCTGATACATTCCATCAATCTTTTATCTATGTTGTTCATATATCTTATAATTCTTTATTTCCATATATCAAAGTGATCCTCATCAAGATAGGTACTTGAGTAACATTGTCTGATAGAAAAGATTTTGAAGTTGCCATGATCGATCTTTCAAGTTATTAGACTTGGAAAACTAGATTTTTTTCAAAAAGTTTGGCTCTGATACCAATTGTAACTCCAGTAGGCAACGAAATAAGGCTAGAGATTGAATAGCCTTTTAAAAACTTTAAGGCTTATTTTGAAAATCTTCAAAACTGGCAACAGAAAGAATAAGTTAATTATCAGCAGATAGAAAAATGATGAACAAAATACTTTGTGTCAGCTTGTGGACACACGTTTAAGTAGTAAAGATTTTAAGCAGATTACTTAATATAAGAAATGGACTGAAAGACAATATACAAAAATAGTTAAGTAAATGATTTAAGAATATAATCGACTGACACTTAAGTAGATTGAAGCTGCTTAAGTGTGATAAACAGCTCTATCAGCTGAAAGATAATTGACAGAGTATTTATGAGTGGTTCACAGTGTAAAAACTTCTACGACTACTACTAAGTTGGTCAAACTTGGATTTTTGAAGTGGACTATGATTATATATATTCTAAGTGATCACTAACGGATCGGTGTACAATAAAAACCAGTGTTTGAGGAGTATGATTGAGAAACAATCAAACTCGTGCAACAATCAAATGTTCCTTAAAGATTCGAAAGAATAAATGAACAATCTAAACAGTGATTATTTAAATAAGAATTAGAAAAAGGTTAATCTATGAGAGATCTAGTAAGTGTTTGATTGAAGAAGCTCTTCAAAGAAATGTTGAAGTTTTAAGACGAATGAAGGCTTTAACGTATTGTCTCTGTCAGTGTGTTTTGAAGATTTGTATGATTTATGAATTATGTGCACGTAATTCTGCAAGGGTCTATTTTCTTCAATCTTTGCTTCAGACGTTTTATAGAGATCTTCAAGATTTGAGCCATTTGAGAGAGAAATGTTGAAACTTGAATTTTTGAAGAAATGATGATGAATTTTTTTTCATTGAATGCACATAGATCTTGCAGAATGTTAGAGATAAAGGATATCACCTAACACAAAATAATAAAGAGAGTGGTTAGCTAGTAAATATAATATATTGTAGAACATTTAAGATAGACACAAAATAATAAAAGATTGTGATTGGCGCAACTTTGAAGCTCTTTGGATGGATCGAAGAGATCGATTGCAGATACGGATGTAGATGTTGGTGCTTTCCGGAATCGGAGTATCGGGGTGTTGGTCTGGATCGGTGTGCCGGAAGAGAGAGAGAGAGAGAGAGAGAGAGAGAGAGAGAGACAGAGAAACTGAAAAAGATGATCGGAACCGATGTGCAAATGCTTGGGGAAGGAGTGCGATCAAGCTAGGCCGTAAAATCAAGCAAACTGAACTGAATTTAGGGAGGAAGAGTCATAAAACGACAGTGAACTAAATAGGATTCATTTTCCTGCAAACATGTCAAGCCGCTCTTTTCTCGTGTCTCAGCGTAATCAGTCGATGAAAAGCTCGGTTTTTTCTTCTAATGGATCTGGGTTTCTCCATTTTTTGAAAAAATGAAAAAAAAAACCATTGGTTTGATACAGTCAATTGTTTCTCCATTTGTGGATTTGGGTTTCTCCATTTTCTTTAAAAAATGTGAAAAAAGGGTTTTGTCATGATGCAGATTTTAATGGTTGGATACAGTTAATTTTTTGAGTTGTAAAACCCTTTGGCTGGATACAGTTAATTTTACGCAGAAAAAAAGGGATGTGTGTTCATTTTTTCTGGGTTTGATATAGGGTTGGATAGCTTAATTGATCTGGAGAACGATGATGATGATGATGATGAAGATGAAGATGAGAGCAAAATAAGTATTTAAACTAAGTTAATGTCCATCTAAAAATTAGGTTAATATGCAAAATAAGTCTGGTATAGTGGTTGCACCGAAAATTTTGACGTCTCAGTAATCTAATTACAATTTTTGAAAAGTAAAGTGGTCCAAAGGTGTATTTTACCTTACCTTTATGATCAAGGTCCAAGACTAAAAAAATATAAAAAGAAGGAATTCTTAATTCATAAATTAAAAGTAAAGCATTAAAGAAGGTATTTAAGTTATAAATGATTTTATACAAAAGCACACTGAACGTACTAATAACTCGTACTCCCCCAGTCTATTAAATAAGTGTTATTTTTACTTTTTCTTTTCATTTACTGAAATTGATTATTGGGGCATTTTATTTGTTTAAATGAAAGAAATTTTAATTAGGATGCTGAGGTACACCATATGTATGCATCACACAGCCGTCCCACCACCGCCCTAAGTGAGCTTTTAGAGAAGATTGAATGGGAAATTAAAAAATAATTAGAGAGATGAATTGAAATGGTTGGATGAGAACATAGATTTTGAAGAAACCTATGAAGGTGGATTTCCTAATCAATTATCACTCAATTTTATATATTGAGATCATATTCATGGTGGTACCCGTGGACTTCCTTATACCCACTCCGCTCTGACGGAAAGTTTATTATTTTATTTTTGAATATTTTACTTAAAAAATAATTTTTAAAAAATAAGGTTTAAACGTGTCAGTCTATTACTAATGAGTTAGTAAAAATATTATTTTCTTAAAAAAATTAACTTTCAAACATGAACTTTTTTCTCAGAACAGAAGGAGTATCTATCTAGGTCCCTACGGGGTTAACTCGGTGATAGAGATGATGTTTCAAGTTCGATTATTTCTCACGCCCCCTTTAACAAGAAAAAAAAAGTAAAAAAAAAAGAAGGGAGTATCTATCTAGAATCACTTAAGTAGTACAAAGTTTTTTTTTTTTTTCCAGATCTTTCCCCTAAGGAAACATAAAAAAAACCAAATCAGAGATCTCACATTTTATAAAATCTCAACTTTACAAAGTTCAACCATATATTATTAGGCCGAAACCAGTGAACTTCTCACTTGTTTGGCGATGAGAGAAAAAGTCCTCAAACATACCAACCCATGGATTCTCTCCATTATGTTTTGATCACTACTGCAAGAAAATGATTTCTAGAGGTTGACTTATGCATTGTTAAGTTGATAGTACGTTTTGTCAAATAAAATAAAATAAAATGTGGATTGTACGTGGGCCTGGGCTTGGTCTTGGGCTGTTTTTCTAGTTATAATCTTTTGGGCCATTTAGTGGGCTGGGCTTGTTTTCCATAAGGAAAATTATTTTTTTGACCATCGTACTATTGCCAACTATCCGATTTGACTAACCACATTTCATAACTCTCAAATTGACAAATGTACTAAATAAGTTGGTAGGTTTTGGTCTATGTCGTTAATGAGTCATCCAATTTTTTAACGGGTGCGCTGAGTTGGACTAACCGAGGTTATGTTTAGCTTGCGTGGGTCCTTTTTTTTTTTTTTTAAAGAGTAATATCCCTCGTGACAATAGATCCCTCTTCTCCCTCATGTCATCTCTAGGCGATAGATCTAGCCGCTTCTTCATCTATCGCCAACCCCCAGCTCTATTTATGTCTGAATGCTTTTCTGCTTCTGTCTCCATTGAAGGCCACCTCGAGTCTAGCCACTATAGCCGCCGTCTCTCTATCTCTTTCCAACCCAACATTGTTGGCCTCCTTTGTGCTCTGTCTACGGCCAAAACCTCTGTTATCACCTTTTCTCTCTCAGCCCTCTCACCATCCCAATCAGCTGTCCTCTCTCTCCGATCTCTTTCCCTTAACAGAGCCGACTAAGCCTCCTTCCTTCATCAACAACGTCCTCCTTCAGGTGAAACCCAACTACCTCGTTAGAGCCAGCCGCCATCTTCCGTCACCTATTTCAAATTCCGACGAAGGCCGCGAATGTCCCCTGTTCACTTGTCCTCAACACCAAGCAAACCCAAACGCGGGTCCTCTCGGCTTCAATTTCTCCAGTATCGAGTGTCCCTTTTTTTATTTGTTATATTTTGTGTGTTTACTTGAAAATCTCGTATTATATTGTCCACGAGGGATATTACTGCTTTAAAAAAAAAGTCCACGCAAGCCGAACATAACCCCAGTTAGTCCAACTCAGCATATGCCCGTTAAAAAATTGGATGGCCCATTAACGACATGGACCAAAACCTACCAACTTATTTAGTACATTAGTCAATTTGAGAGTTATGAAATGTGGTTGGTCAAATCGGGTAGTTGACGGTAGTACGATGATCAAAAAGATCATTTACCATTTTCTATATGAAATAATTGCTAACTGGTCCCCTTTCATGAAATTATAACCGCTGCAGTGTTATTTTCTTTTCCAACCGCATAAGTCTATATTCGTTAAATTTTTCCTTAAACGCCCCTATTCCTCCTACCATCCACCCTTCTCCAAAATTTCATAGCCATTACTCGACAAACTTCCTGGTGGCCGTGGACGTCTTCCCTCTTTCCTCACTCCAATTCCTTCTTCATGTTGCGTCTGTTATAACCCAACACCTTCATTCAATTGCTCCATGTTTTCAACTTTACATCCAACACCTTTATTCAATTGCTCCATGTTTTCAACTTTACATCCAAATTGATTGATCTTGTCGCCAAGACATCATGATTATAGTTTCATATTTGAATCTATCCATTACGGTTGCTACTGCTATATATTTTCCAACAAGTAATTATGCAAGAAAATTTGTACTTGTTGCACAAGTCTTGCTGCCGGTGATTTATCTTTAACGGAGAATTCACATCAAATTATATTGGCGTAAGCTCCAATGTTGGCGTCGTAAGCTATGATGAGGATCTCCACTGCTTTCATGCTCGTAGAGCTATGTCAAACAGTAATAAGAGTCAATCTCTACGTCCATTCACTCCATCGATGCCAGACCTTTGAAGGACTAAAAAGTGAAAAAGAATCCATATGTCTTCAGATAAAGAAAACGAAGAGGTTCATATGTTCTTTTTTTGATAGAATGTTCAGGGCATTGAGACGGAATAGAAAACTAAAGATAAGAGATGGGTTTGACTTCCTCATTCAGAGGTTAGGTAAAAAAAATCTCTCATGTGAGGAATTTTTTAGTCATAAGATATTTGGAACCTGGGTTTGATAGAAGAAGGTTTTTGCAAATCAAGTTTAGGTTATTTAATTTGAAAAATTGTTTTTTTGATGCACAAATTGGAAATGGAAAAGAAATTCACAATTCCAGGTACGTTGCATGCCTTCTCCCCTTCTTCGATGCTAGTTCAATGCCCAAAATTTTGAGCGATGCCCAATGTTTTTCCTTGCGATGCCTAAATTTGGGCAGTGACTTTTGCATTACGATGCCCAATGTTTTTCTTTGCGATGCCCAAATTTGGGTAGTGGCTTTTGCATTGCAATGCCCATATTTGGGAAGTGGCTTTTTTCACGTATCTTTTATTCATTAAGGGTATGTTCGACATTTTATCACCAAAAGTGTACTTTAGCGGTTGAATAAAAGGAAAGTCGATTGGAGAGATTATAATATCATCCCATGGGACCGGCCCGGTTATCATCCTTTCTATATTCAGGTTCAAATTTCTTTGTGGAGATATCATTCCCGGGAAGCCCAGTGAGTATGCAAGATTGATGATATGGCCTATACAGAGGTGGCAAACGCACAGATCGATAAAGAGAAAAGAGAGTGAGAAGTTAGGGTCGTGGATTAATCAAATCCAAGATGAAAAACACAAGTCTTCTTCACCACCTGACCTACCCACTCTCTTCCTCTCCATCAGTGCGAATTTTAACCGTAAATTCATTTTATGCGGGCATTTTAAGAAAGATTTCACGAAAAAGAACTTTATCGATTGAAAAAAAAAAGAATGAGGGAGGGGAGGGGTTAAATGTTTTGGGAAAAGGTACCCGACCAACAATTTCTCCATAAATTACCACCTCTAATCCACGATGACATATGAACTACCAAATGAGATTGAATAGAATTATGTAATATCTGTACCAAAACATCACTTTGAGTAGGAGTGACTTACGTCTGTTTTTGCTAAAAAAAACTGCAAAATAAAGTACGAATTGATGCTACACAATTTGGTACTGGATCGTTCGTTGCGGATTATAGGATATTTAAGCTTATGTGAGGGATATGAATATGATCTTGAAGAACCTGTCAACAAAAAAAGGCCTTAGTAGGAATGCAAGAAAGGGCCTCGCGAAACCCCTCCGGCGTAAGAATAAGTCTTAAGTTTTAGTAAGCATATTGACAGAGTTTCGGTGTATAATGTGAGCATACCTTTTCCACGAAATGTCATGGGGTATATATAAGTTCAAGGGAGCCAAATCCGAACCAAATAATTATCATGGCGAGATCTTAGGCCTTTATGGCTTTTAGAGCGGGTTGACCGCATAACAGCTGGAGTAAGGGATGACATCTAGGACATGGGCGTTGCCATGTGACTGTACTCAGATAAACTAGCTTCCTGCTCTGACACACTTGATTCTGCTTGGATCGATGTCGGGGTGTTGAGTCCATTTCTTCTTGGTTGAGACATCCTGCTCGAGTGATGTATATTTACTTGACCAGGGTAGGCTGGTGGCGGGTTGAGGCTTCCTGCTCGGAGATGATTCTCCTATCTTGATAATGAAAGCTCGTGTTCTACACGTGAGGGCACATGTGACTAGCACGTGATCGAATTTTAGCTGGGTAGATCACGACTATTATTTGAGATCGATAATTAATTATTACTCCATTCGTTCTATTCAAAGAGTTCATATTTGAAATATCTAATAATTAAAACATATTTCCTCCGCAGGCTAAGAGTCCATGTTTGTAAGTCAAATTTTTTAAGAAAAAAATTAATAGCCCAAAATACCCTCTTTAAGTTTAAATTCAAAGCGTGCTCTCCACTCTCTTTCTCTCTCTTTCTATCTCTCATGAGACAAGGAGGTAAAAGAAGCATAATATGAATTTCTATGCTTAGCTTCAACAGAGCCAAATCAATTGAAGGAAGAAAAAGGAATAAATCGAAGGCAAAAATAACAGCAGAGGAAGGGTATTTAGGTTTTCCACAGTTTGAAGCCAAAGAAATTTGTGACCCATATCGAATGTCTCTGATGACACCTTCTTCAAATGTCTCTCCAATTCTAGATTTCCTCCCCCATTGTGAAAACACTAAACCAAGCCCGAGCAGGACTCCAAATGATAAGGAATAATTAATTGTTTGTTCCCGAGCAAGACGGAGAAACTGAAATGAGGATTATAAGAACTTGAATTCCCTTGTCCATTGGAAAGCAATGGATTCTTTGACCGAAGTGGCGAACTGGTTTAGCTCGATTGGGATATCCGAGCACAACTATCGGGGAGTTTCCTACGAATCGTAGATGACTCCCATGGCCATGAGAAATCAGAAAAAGCTAGTAGTTTTCTTCTATGAGTTTTTCCGTGTTGGAATGTGTCATCATCTGGACCCTTTCATTGTTGAGTTTATGATAGACACTAATGTTGTCTATTGTGATCTTTAACTGACAACAATGCTCATTCTGGTTGTTTTTGCCGTGTCTTGTCGAATAATCGGTTTTGAGCCAGAAATGACCTTGCTCCGAAACTTTTTCAATTTACTTGGGACAAAAGATCCTGTAGGATTATTGGCCGTTCAAAGGTTGGCGTGTTGAAGTTGTTTACTGAATTCCCTCATAAAGTTGAGAAATGAGATAAAAGGATTGTTATTATGGAGTCTCAAGTAGGATGGCCTTTTGCTTCGACCCCCTATGAATTGAAATCCCTTACTTATGATAAGAACGCCACCTTCACCAGGGAGGATAGGTGCATGCAAATGTTGAGGGATGCTCTAGGTATAAACGAGCAAGATCAAAACTGGTTGATAAACTGGAAAGCTATTGTACATGACCAAATGTTGCTGAGCCTGACCGGGATGTATCCTGCTCCCTTGGAAGGAACTGGGCCTCTTCTTGACATTGGAGTGGAATCGACCCATCCTTATTGGGGAAATTGCCATTCAAACAAGTTCCTTAGTGAATGCTCGAATTGTCATCGAGGGGGGGGGGGGAGATTGCACTGCTCCCTTTGATTTGAATGATGTGGGTATATAACTTGTTTGTCTGCTCGCTCAACTGGTAAACTCTGCTATTACTAACTTGTTTTCTTTTCTAGCAGTGGTGAAAGACATCTTTCGTCAACGCAAAGCTACTTTTAAGGATAGAAATGCAGATCAAAATGCTGAGCTACTTGGGTGCGAATAGCCAAGACCAATCGAGCTACCCAAGTCTTCATTCTCCGAGAGGAGTAAAAAAACTTCCCGGATTCTGGCTCAGCTCCAAAATCTCCCTCCCCTACACAAGTCATGTCCAGTGAGCAGACATCTCGTAAACGAGCAGCTGAGGAAGATACTTGGGCAGGAGACCGGGCCACCCGATCTCGGGTAAGTGAAGCTGCTCCTCGAGAAACTATTCAAGGGAGGTTTGCCATCTTTTCTTCTCCCACCACTCTGCTTCCTCCTATCACCTAGCTACCGCCCCCTCCTGCCCAACGTGAAGAGCCATCCAGGAGCAGTCTGCCAAGTTGGTTGAGGGCTAACTTTGTGATGCCTGTGACATGAGATGGGGTTAAAGGTCTGGTTATCGAGCTTTTTGTCGTCCCTCTACTTGGGGAATTAACCTTCATGAATGAGTGCAGGCAGGGAATTTTGAAAAAGGGTCATTCATACGGATTCCCTACGCCGTGATGCTGAAACTCCCAAGAGCACTTTGGTCGGAGAGGTCAGGCTGCTCGTGAGAGAGGTATGATATGCCACTTGCCTACTGATTGAAAATTATGCTGCCTGTAGAGCTTTTTAAATTCATTCTTCTTTATAATTTCTTGATGTAGTTTACCTCTATGGTTATTCTTCTGTACAAGTTTGGAAACGAGTACAAAGACAAAACGGGATCCTTGTATGAGGAGAAGAAAAAGTCTAAAAAGGCTGTCCGCACCTTCAAGGAGGATCTATTGGCCAAGGACAAAGAAGTTCTTTCAAAGGTTACCGAGCTTACTAAGCTCGATGAGGAAGTTATCCATCTAAAGGCTTAGGTGGTTTTTGCCTAGAATGAGGAGTTGGCTACTCAAAAACTTATGATCAAGGTGAAGAAGCAGGCCGAGGAGGCTCAGCTCGCTGCCGAGCAAAGGGAGAGAGTTTTGCAGGTGAGGCTTGTTAAGGAGGTTGAGGCTGCTAAGGTTGCAGATGTGGAAGAATTCAAGGGATCTGATGCTCTTGAAAAGCTGGTGGACGCGAAGCTGGTTCCTTACTTCTCCTAAGGGGTTAACCATGTGCTTCGCATGTTGGCGAGTAGCGATCTTCCGGGAATCACTCCTGAGATGATGATGAAGTGGGGAGTTGTTTCCCTTTGGGGCGCGGAGGCTCGAAGAAGTCATGCTTTGATCCCATATAATGTAGATGAACTCGGGATTATCGCGAGTAATTACCGGGAGGCTAGTTAACCGGAATGGATACCTCAAACTCCTCTTGCCAATAATGTGGTTAATCAGATTAACGCTATTTTCGAACAAGAGGTGTTGGAAGATACTGATGATGAACCTGCTCCCGGGCCAAATGGACTTTCTCCTCCCCCAAGTGATGAAACAGATCCACCTCTTCGTCCTTCTCCTCCCCGCCCCGAATTTTCTTTGGGCTTGCAAGCTAAATTTTTGAATAGTCTCGTTTGTAATCTTTCTTTGATTTTGAATGAAAAATTATCTGTCAGTTCGTGCTTTTGTTCCCTAATTTTTCTCTTGCAATAATTCATATAAGTTGTGATGCATGATTTTGGTAGTCGGGTCGGCCCCTTCTGCTCATTTTAGCATGCATCCAAATAATTGCCAAAAGGTATGACCCAATCTGCTCGAGTTGTCGGGCAGAGTTTGTGGCCGCTTCTAACTGGGCATGGCCTTTGGTTGATCAAGGTATCATCAAAAAACCGTTATAAGCATATTATTTAGGCTGGATATTCATTGAGCGAGATATCTCTCCCTTTGTCTTCGTAATAAAACAATGTTGTCAATAAATATCGGGCTGTGGGTTGGTCCCCTTCTCACGTCGAGGCATTCAAACTTGTAATATAAGCCGGGCATGGCCCCACTTTGTTCGGTACTCGAGCAAAGTTGTGTTTATATTTGTTCGAGAAAAGGTTATCTCTTGACCGGGCGGGGCCCGGCTTACTCATCTTACGAGCAAGGCTTGTCGGATAACAAAAGTATATTGAAAACAAAAATATTGACAGACAATTTTTCAACAAAATTTTTCATTAAAACTTTATTGAACATAGTACAAATAGACTAACTACCAATTTAATGATTTTTTCAAATGGTCAGCATGCCAGGGTTGCTTCAAATCTCCGCCCTCTTGGTTTTGTAGGGTCTAAGTGCCTTCCTTAATGATTCCTCTGACTCTGAATGGCCCTTCCCAGTTTGGTGACAACTTTCCATGTCACCTCGATTTTTTGAAGAACCCTATCTCTGATCTATAATGATCTTCCTCAAACTTTCCTATCCTGATGAGCCTTTGCCTTTTGCATGTAATTTACCATTCTAAGTCAGGCCTCTAGTGTACGCTTCTTGAACATGTCTAGATCAACTGCTCGGGCGAGTTGATTATCTTTCTCGTTGTAATGAGCAACTCGATAACTTGGGAAGGATGTTTCTGTTTGGATTACGGCCTTTGAATCATAGGTGAGAGCAAAAGGTGTTTCACCTGTTGAGCCCCTTATAGTTGTCCTGATTGACCATAAGACTGCGAGCCCATTTGCCTGCTCGATCTTCTAAATTCCTCTTTAAAGCGTGGATGATATGTTTGTTCGCGGCTTCAACTTGTCCATTCCCTTGTGGATATGCGACTGAAGATTGCCAATGCTTGACATAAATTCTGGTACATTCTACTATAAATTTGTTCAAAATCTGGGTGCCATGGTCAGAGACAATATCTTTGGGTAGCCCAAAGCGACACAGATGTGATCATGCACAAAGTTGATGACGTTGTTCTCGGTAATAGTGGCCAATGGTTTTGCTTCGATCCACTTAGTGAAGTAGTCAATGGCCACGACAACATACTTTAACTGAGATCGTGCAACAGGAAAAGTTCTGATCATGTCTATCCCCCACATGTCGAATGGCGAGTCCGCCACTACCGACTTCTGCTCGGTTGAAGGAAACCTAGGAATGTCTGTAAATCTCTGACACTTGTCACATTTATGTACATACAAAGCTACTTCTTTTCTTAGTGTGATCCAATAGTATCCAGCGAACAAGATTTTTTGTGCCAGAGTTAGAGCACCTGGATGACCCTCGTAGGCTCCTTGGTGGACCTCATACAAAAGTGCTTGAGTCATTTTTGGCCGAACGCAACGAAGCATCGATATGACCTTTGAATACTTGTATTAAACTCCCCCGACCACTGAATAGCGACATACCTGATTTCAAGCCACCCTTGTTTGGTTCTTATCCTTTGGTAAGATGCCTTGCCCGATGAAATATTTGTACTCGTCTATCCAACATATTCTCGCTGGTTCAATATCCATCGTCTTTTCCTATCAATGGAAGAGGTTTCCAAATGATCAATCATACCAGATAGATTTAACACTGAGAGTTATTGTGGAGAGGTAGTCTGCTCGCATATTATGCAATCGGTCTACTCTCATGATCTCCCAAAATTTGATGTTCTTCAAAATTTATTTGACCAAGATAGTGTTATGAATTGCATACTCCCCATGTACTTGATTCACAACCAATTAGGAATCCGAGTACACAGTAACATAATCAATGTCCATGTCCAGTGCGAGCTTAAGTCCATCAATCATGGCTTCATATTATGCTTGGTTGTTGGAGGTTGTGAATTGTAAACGAAGAGCTATTTTGAATTCTTGTGCCTGGTCGGGTGTAACCAGCAAGAGGCCTACCCCGCTCCCTACTTTGCTCGCAGCACAATCGCAAACAAGTCCCAAAAATATGCTGGCTTGATTTTAATAGATTTTTTCTGCTCGGTGGACAGACATAGGGTTGGAACTATGTTTTCCTTATTGTTTGAGAAACTTGTCTTTACCAAGAAATCTGTCAACACATGTGCTTTAATAGTTCGTCTTGGTAAATAATCTATATGAAATTTTGTGAGCTCGATGGACCACTCGAGTATCCGGCCCAAGAAATCAGGTTTGTGTAATATTTTTCTTAGTGGAGAGTCCATGTATACAATTATGACATGTGCAGAAAAATAAGCTTGTAATTTCTGAGCATCAATGACAAGAGAATAAGCCAATTTTTCTACATTGAGATAACGACCCTCAGCAAGAATGAGTGCTTTTGAACATAGTGCTCATGTTTTTGAACATTTGACTCTTCCCTAACCAAAACAGCAGCCACATCCTGGTATGTGGCCGCTAAATACATATAAAGATTCTCTCTTTTTTGGGTTGCTCATCAATGGTGGTTTGCCGAGGTATTCTTTGAGCTGTTGGAAGGCCTTTGCGCACTCCTCGTTCCATTTAAAATTTTTGTTGCCACGAAGAACCTTGAAAAATGGCAAACATGTCTCTGCTGATCAGGATATAAAACGACCAATAGCGATGATAGTTCCATTCAGCCGCTGTATATCCTTGATGCATCTCGGAGGCTTCATATCGAGTAAAGCCTGGATCTTTTTCGAGTTAGCTTCAATGCCCCTTTGATTGACCATGAAACCTAAGAATTTTCCAGCTCGGACCTCGAACATGCACTTGTTCAGGTTCAACTTCATGCTATGCTTTCACAGATTGGCGAAAGTATATTGCAAATCCTTGCTATGGTCTCTACCCTTGGTCTTGATGACCATGTCATCAATATAGGCTTCCATGTTTCGACCAATCTGGCTGCCAAAAACTTTGTTCACCATACGTTAGTAAGTACCTCCAGTATTCTTCATCCCGAAGGGCATCATTTTGTAGCACTAAAGACCACCTCCAGCCCGGAAAGCAGTTAAAGCCTTATCATGCTAATTTACTTTTACCTGTTGATACCCTGAGTATGCATCCAGAAAACTAAACATTTAAAAATCAGCTATAACATCGACCAGCCTGTGAATGAGACGAAGGGGATAACTATCATTAGGGCAAGTTTTGTTGAGATCTGTGAAGTCAACACACATTCTCAACTTACCATTGCTTTTCTTCACCATTACCTCCTCTTTGATCGCTTCATTTTCTTCTCCGGAGAGAATTGCCGAGGACGTTGCTAAACTGGCCTAAAAGTAGGATCCACGATCAGACAATGGGAGCCACATCCTCACTAACTCCCATCATGTCTTGCAAAGTCCAAGTAAACATATCAAAAATATTCTTTAACTGTTCAATCAAACGTTCTCGTTCCTCGGGGGACATTGCCGTCCTAATCTTGATTTTCTGCTAGGGGTGAGCAGGATTTATAACAATCTCTTCGAGCTCATCCTCGACTCGAACATCCGGCTCCTTGCGAACCTACAAAGTGTCCATTTCCATCTTCAGCTCAGGGGTTGGTCCCTGGGCTGGTGCTGGAGTTCCACAAACATTCATTTTTGCTTCCTCTCCTAGTTCCTTGATCTTCATGTTGTATGGATGTGAGCATTCACCTTCTGTTAACACTTCGATTATGACAGGGCCCTTGGTTTGATAGGATTTCCCCTTCTCCGAGATGGTATTTTCTTCATTATGAGGAGAAAAAGTGATTTTTCTTCTTTTTCTGGTATCCCGAACATATTCCCACATAGCTCAAGGTTGACTATGGAGTATCCCAATGTCGTTGTCTATGTAAAACTTTGCTCGTTGATAGGGTATAGAAGCAACCATCTCGAAGCGAACCGGGAAGGGGATGTCCAAGATAGCATTTGTGGGTCTCCCGGAGTGCGCCCGCACCCCGCGCGCCCTTGGATAGGGGTGCGCGTACGTGCGGAAGCGGGACACCACACTTTCCATTCCACCCTCCCTTGTTTAGGGGAGGACGAAATTAAAAATGCGGAAAGGGTGCTGTCTTTAAAAGCGCGTTGAATACGCCTCGGTGACTTCAGTGAATATTTGGTCCAATATGGGAGTTTTGGGTTTTCTATATCAAATCATCCCTTTTTAGGGGATACTAGGATATAGGAATACATCACCCTTTCATTCTCATTCTCCCTTTTTTAGGGGAAAACATAAAAGTGCAAGAATGGACTGTTGCGAGGCCCCACTATGTATTTTATGAAAATAGCCTTATGGCCTATTTCGGATCACTATGGGTGCTTTGGGTTTTCTATATCAAGTTGTCCCTTTTTTAGGGGATACCAGGATATACGAATGCATCACCCTTTCATTCTCATTCTCCCCTTTTTAGGGGAAAACAGAAAAGTGCAAGAAAGGAGTGTTGCGAGGCCCCAATGGATCCAAAATGTTTTATAGAGTCGTCATCTTTATTTTAAGAAAGAAATAAAGCAAAACCAAAAAAAGAAAAAACCAGAGATTGCAAAAATGGGTTCGGAGGCTAAGTTACGAGTTGGGAAGGTGCTAGGCACCCAACTCGCCCTTTCGGTCTCAAAAGTGGTTTTTGGCTAAAGTATGCTTTTTGTTATATTTATTTAGCAAATAAACAAAGTATTAAAAGACAGGAAATAAAAGCAAACACATCCATGGCTACATTATTTACGGACTTGCTGTCGTCTCCTTACAATAATTACAAATACATTTAAAAATATTTGGCCATAATAATGGCTCTTTAAAATAGTATTTCCTAACTAAATCCGGGCAGCACAACGACTTATATTTTTTTACATTGGGCCAGATTTGAAAAGAAATTTTATAAAATAAATGCCCTTAAAGGCTTTACCTTTTAGAGCGTGGTGTGCTCGCTCTGTCCTTCTTGAGAGAGGGAGACTTTTTATATTGCTGCTGCTGCGGTTTGGGCAGAGTAACGGCTTATTTTTGGTGGTTTTGGCCTTTTCACTCGGGGTAGAGCAACTGCTCTTTCCGAGGTTTTTGGACCGGGGAAATAGGGTGGATTCCTAACTAAAGGGCTAGGGATCACTTTCATCGGTTGGTTTTTGGTTTGGCGGAGTTTTAGCAGGGTTTCAAGGCTTTTTAGGACAATCACTCCCTATCTCACTTCGCTCTCTATTTCTTCAGCGTAACAGAAAAGGTGTACTGAAAGCGAACCCCGAAGGCTCTATTTATAGGCTGAGAAGAGGACTCATCGAGGATTATAATTTCCTCCTGCGTGCTTCAATTCCTTGTATTGCGTGCTGAATAATTTGCACAATGCGTTAAGTTCAGATCACACTGTAGCAGTTTGGGAGCTATTGTAGCACAAATTGGGCGCCACCCATTGGTAAACTGGGCGCTGCCCCCACTTTGAGTGTGGGTGGCTCCAGCTTTCAAACATTGGTACTTTTCTGGCACTTTGCCCCCCTGCATTTCAATGTTTTGCGCATCCTGCTTTGTCTTTTGCATATTTGAACCCTGTAACTTGACATTTGTTAAGTTTTAATAGGTCTTGATATTTCATGTCATGTTACATACCAGGGGTACGAAATTGGCGTGTCTACAACATTATATGACGATTTTAGTTCAATGACGAGGAAAGTGATAACCTCAAGCCTCGGGTGCTCCCCATCGCCGACGTACACCTCCAGGTCAGCAGTGCCTTTGACTCCCACCTTGTGGTTAGTGAACCTTTCTAGAGTTCCTAAGTATGGTTTTAAGTGGGCATTAGTGAGACCGATTTCCTTGAAACAGTTGTAGTAAAGCACGCCCCGACAGGCCCCCGTGTTTATCAAAATGCGATGCACTTGCCAGTTGTTAATCAATGCCGAGACTACCAATGGTTGCTCGGATTCTAGAGCGGTGCTCGCTAATTCACTACAGTGAAGTGGATAGTCTGTTCACCCAATTGTGTAACAGTTGGAAAACTTATCACTTTTGACAACGAGTAAATGACTAAATGTGCATTCCTAGCTGAGTAGAGATAGGTTTCTCCCATAGGATTATGTTAACTACCACTTGTATCTGAGGGGCATTTCCCCTATTCCCTCAATTTCCTTCCCGAGCGGGAGGATCACATCAATTGTTGCCATTGTTGTGACCCTGTTTAAATCTATCAAGACGTCTTTGGATCTCCCTTTTCCGGATGATGCAATCTTCAGTGGTGTGTCCCACATCGTTGTGATAAGCACAAAACTTGGTGATATCTCGGTACTGAGCCGTGTTCGGGTTCATGGGGTATTAAGTAGGGAGGACATTTTGTATTTGCATCATAATTTCTTCCCCTGAAGTGTTCAGGGGAGTGAAATATTGCTTTCTAAATCGTTGAGTCGGATCAGATGTCCTGTTCCAATCTATACGAGAATGGTTGTTACCCGAGCTAGGGTTATAGCTGCTACTGAGCTGCTTTCTGCCTTTTCTTTACCCTTGCCCTTCTTGTCCACTTGCCTAAGCACTTTAGTGAATCTTTACACATAACTAAAGGAGGATTCATCAAAACCTTGTACCACCTTACAAAGGTCAAATCAACTCTTAGGTAAGGATCCCGCATAACCAAATTCGGCTAAAAACATTGCCCTTAGATCCTTCCAAGCAGTGATGGATCCTTTTGGGAATCTTCCCAACCAGCTTTGGGCCTTTCCCTGTATAGCCCCAGCAAATGCCTTCATCTTTAGTGCCTCATTGCTGGTGACCTGACCAACTTGGGCCTCAAATGAACGTAGCCAATCTTCTGCTTAGGTCTTGCCCGAGTATTTATCAAAATTTGGAAAAACGACCCCTTGAGCTAGAGGCGTGTTTTCGATCCAATCGGTAAAAGGGGTACCATCAACTGGCCGTACTATCCCATCAAGGTGGCGACAAGATTCCCATCCATCCATCCTCGCCTGTAAAGTTGCAAGGAACTCTTCCATGGTTTGAGATGGTGCTGGTGGCACTACCGCGGGAGCTGCAGCGGGTTGAACTATAACTGGCTATTGTCCAAGCGCTGACTGCGCTGCAACTGATAGGGGAGCCATTGGTGGCTGAGGATCGACAGGGTGTTCTGCCCGTCGGTTGTGCTCTCACCAAAGGTGGTGACCTCCAGGATCAGTAAATAGAGTGGGAGTGAGAATGATAAAAGCGCTCGGAATAATCTCTCCTACTCCGCCTGCTAGCGGGCTGTGATTCACTGACCACACTATGCTCTCTAGCACGACACCTATCCCAACCATTTCTCTTTTCGTCGACTTCCACTACTCACGTTCTTTGATTATAACTACCACCACTCGCTGCTTAATTTCGGCCAAGTGCCTGCTCGATTTCTAAAAGGCTCTATGCGAGGTAGGGCCATAGACACTAGGCTCCCTTTCAGCTACTCATTGGGGGCTAATTATGGGCACAATTGGTATTAATTGTTCCTCTATAGGAACTGGTGGTTGACCTAGTGCGACTAGTTGCTGATTGAGGACAAACATCCTATTCAAATACATGGCTTGATTGCGGAGAGCAAGAGCATGTGCATGTTTGTTCAATTGAATATCTTTTGCTACCTGATGCTGGCGAGCAGCTTCACTCTGTTGGCTAAGCAAGTTTCTCAATTCCTAATAATTTGCGCGTTGCTGCTAGATCTGGTGGCACGCATCTAGGCAGAATGTCAGGTTAAGAAATACCATCCGATCGATTACTCATAGGTGGCCAGTCTCCCTGTTGGAAATAAACATCTCCGCTAGCATTGCCACTTGCTCCAACATGACTCTTACCATGCTTAGCCATTACTAATAGTGTGTTGCTCCAATGATTGAAAACTTTTCGTTTCCCGGCAACGGAACTAAGCTGATGCTACACAATTTGGTACTTGGCCGTTCGTTACAGATTATAGGATATCTAGGCTTATGTGAAGGATATGATCTTGAAGAACCTGTCAACAAAAGAAGGCCTTAGTAGCAATGCAAGGCAGGGACTCGCGAAACTGCTCCGGTGATAAAGTAAGTCTTTAGCTTTAGTAAGCAAATTGACAGAGTTTCGGTGTGTAATGTGAGCGTACCTTTTCCATGAAATGTCATGAGGTATATATAGGTTCAAGGAAGTTAAATCCGGACCCAATAATGATCATGGTGAGATCTTAGGCCTTTATGGCTTTTAATGCGGGTTGACTACGTAACAGCCGGAATAAGGGCTAAAATCTCAGACATGGGCGTTGCCATGTGACTGTACTCAGATAAACTAGCTTCCTGTTTGGGCACATTTGATTCTACTTGGATCGATGTGGGGATGTTGAGTCCCTTTCTTCCTGGTTGAGACATCCTGCTCGAGTGATGTATATTTACCTGACCAGTGTAGGCTGGTGGCGGGTTGAGGCTTCCTGCTTGGAGATGATTCACCTATCTTGATAATGAAAACCCGTGTTCTAGCACGTGAGGGCTCATGTGACTAGTACGTGATCGGATTTTGGGCTGGGTACATCACGACTATTTTTTGAGATCAATAATTAATTATCATTCCATTCGTTCTATTCAAAGAGTTCATATTTGAAATATCTAATAATTAAAAGATATTTCCTCCACAGGCTAAGAGTCCATGTTTGTAAGTTAAATTTTTTAAGAAAAAAATTAATAGCCCAAAATACCATCTTTAAGTTTAAACTCAAAGCGTGCTTCTCTCTCTCTCTCTCTCATGAAACAAGGAGGTAAAAGAAGCATAATATGAGTTGCTACGCTTAGCTTCAACAGAGCCAAATCAATTGAAGGAAGAAGAAAAAACAAATTGAAGGCAAAAGTAACAGCAGAGGAATGGTATTTAGGTTTTCCACATATTTGAAGGCAAACAAATTTGTGACCCATATCGAACGTCTCCGATGATACCTTCTTCAAATGCCTCTCCAATTATAGATTTCCTCCCCCATTGTGATGCTCACTCGATTGTTGTCAAAATCTTTCAGACTGAAGACATCGCCGCCCTGTTTTTGGCATCTCCACCACCATGCTTCGCTAAACCCTCTACTCCACTTCAAGGATGGGACTTTACTAGATTTACAAAGAGAAATCGTTCGACGCAAACACTGGTTTGATGCTTTTGGAGAGAAATCTCTCTCTCTCTCTCTCTCTCTCTCTCTTCAATTTTCTCTACAGAAAAAAATTCATTGGACAATTAACAGAGAAAAATAGAGAAGGGATAGTCCGACGCATATATCAATTTGAATTTTCCATCTTTTTTTTTGAATCAACACATACCACCATTGAGATTGAAAAGAAGGGCAAACTTGGAAACTCAAAAACTTATATGGCTTAATTTTTTAAAGTGAACTCTTAATGTGAAACATCCAAAAATAGAATAATTGGCTCTTTGTCCAGAACGGAGGGAGTATATAACTAGCATTAAAGTTGATCATAATTACAAAAATGCTTGAACATAATCAATATGTTAATTGCAAATGTGATTGTAAATTTGAAATATTATTGAGATGATAAACATAATTTTTTTAAAATGAACTCTTAAAGTGAAATATCCAAAAATAATATAGTAGAGTCTCTGCCCATAATGGAGGGAGTATGACATTGCCAAAGGCAATCACTAAAGATATACCGATAAACAACACTTTCCAACCCCCTAGAACATGAAAACATCTTCCAACACCAAGTTAAAGAGAGAGAAAAAACCATTTAGACAGTTTGTTTCATGAAAAACATTTTCCGTATTTTTTGGTATTTTGTAACATTAGAAAAATAGGAGTCAACGAAAATCATTTTACGTTAAATGACTCTTTATACAAACTGAGGAAGTAATTGTTTTTCATGTTTGAAATTATCCGCAAGTCAATACACCAAATTCCAAATGCAAACAGGGCATTGGGGAATATTTACAAAAACTCTGATAAAAATTAATTTTGATTGGCTAAATGCTAACTACTTGATTTTTAAAATGCTAACAGTATAAGAGAATAATATATTTATATTTATGTGTAAATATATTATTTCTTATTTACTTGTATTTAGGTCTTCCAATTCTTACCGTATTTGGACTCTCTAGGCTAAACTTGTGTAACAAGTATTGTAATCATATGTAAATGTTCACCATATCAATGAAAAAACTATGTCATTATTCATAAACTTAATTTATTATTTTCTACATGGTATCAGAGTCTCGCTCTTAAAACCTATAATCATCAAACTTCGACAATCCTAAATTTCCACCCACCACAGCCACTGCTAACCTAACTTCCGCCGAATTAAACCTTCCTCCCACCACAGTCGTCGCCAACCAAACTTCCCCCTCCATGGCTATCGGCAATCCTCACCCTCACCACCTACCTCGCTTGGAAACTCCATGTTGAATCCACACTTGTCGGCTATGACCTCTACAAATTTGTAGATGACACTTCCAGTTGCCCACCAGCCACCGTCACAGCTAATAATACCCAAGCACATCCGTTGGATTTGACAAGACAAACTGTTATTTTGCGCCCTTGTCGACCTCCTCCCCACACCCCTCGTTTCACTTATCCAACTCGTCGATGCCCTCCCTAACCCACTCACTGCTCGAGCAACTCAAGGACTCCTTGGCAAACCGAGCTCTAACCAGCTCGCCGACGCCCTCCCTCAACAACCGCTCCTTGAGCAAATCAGATTCCTCGCCAAACCAAGCTCGCCAACGTCCTCTCTCAAACAGCTCGCTCCTCGAGTAAATCATGTTTTCCTCGGCAAACTAAGCTCATCGTCCTCGGAAGACAAGCTCACCGTCGCCCTCCCTCAATAGCTCACTCCTCAAGGAAATCAGGATTCCTCAGCAAACCAAGCTCGCCCACCTCGGAACACAAGCTTGTCGTCGCCCTCCCTTTACAACTCGCTCCTCGAGCAAATTAGGATTCCTCGGCAAACCAAGCTCGCCCTCCTCGAAAGACAAGCTCGCCGATACCCTCCCTCAAACAGCTCGCTCCTCGAGCAATCAAAAGACAAGCTTGCGCGTGCGCGCTTTCAGCATCTTCTTTCCAAGATTAATTTGTCTCTGCTAACGGAGATCCATCTTACGGGAGCATATAAAAGAATATAATATATTTATATTTATGTGTACACATGTTATTCTTTATTTACTTGTATTTAGGTCTTCTAATCCTTATTGTATTTGAACTCTTTAGGTTAAACTTGTGTAACAAGTATTGTAATCTTATATATATGTTCACTATATTAATGGAAAGGGTATGCAATTATTTATAAACTTTATTCTATTAACAATTGGGCTCGTGGCCCGATTATTTACTTCCGCTCACATGGACCGTAATTATATTATTAAAGGTTAATTAGTTTCTTAATCTGAAGGGTTTTGGGATTGAATTAACTTAACATACATGAAATATGTTTTCTTGTATAATAATATAAATTAAGGCAACTAAAGGAATAAAACTCTAAGTTAGTATTACACGGCACAAGCAAAATACGTCTTCTTGAGTTTGGCCTCCCCCTCTCTCTCTAGATCTCTCCTATATTCTATCTCACCAAATACTCTCTCTAGCCTAACCATTGAGAGACTTGGATTTGCGGTGTGAATCAAAGATTAATATTCGTTCTACGTGATATCAATCCGACGAGAGAGACTTGCTGGATTAATGTTCGTGATATACGAAGATCGTAGCTCACGTTTAAAGTCTTCCAATTCGTTCAAGGTTCAAATTCGCACGAGCTAACTCATGATTACTCGTAAATAACAAACTTTATAGTATATAACCTTCAATTTCCTACAAACAGGGCATCAGGAAATTATCTTTTGTGATTACTAAATACTAATTAACTAATGAAATCTTGACCACTATTTGAATACTAAATATTAACTTGCTCCGCCGCAAGAAGTTGCTGAAGCACAAGCATAAACATTATCACTTACACGAGCCACATCATAAAAAACACCACAAACCATATGTTCCGCCACAGGAATAGGTTGAAGCGGCTGAATCCGAGCATAAGCACATGTGTAAGTATCATTCACATGAACCGCATCATTAAAACCACCCGAAGCCACATGCTCCGGCACCGAAAATTGCTGAAGCACCACATTCACCACCACATGCAGTTGAGGCATAGAGGATTTATTTCCATTAATGTATTTCCTTAGTCAACATTTTATCATCTTATTCTTATGGAATAAAGTAGTGATGATGTATGGATGATTACTAGTAAGTTAAGATCTTTTGACCATTTATACTATTCGGTCAGTGAAATTTGCTCTTTTAATCTTACGATAAAAAAAAATTATTTCCCGTTGAATTTAATAGAGAGGTCGGATGTTTAAGTCTATCTAGAGGCCTCGTTGTTATTCAAGTATTGCCTAAAGGTCTCATTTAGCTGCTCACTTATTTTAACAGAGTGGTCAAGTATTCAAACCCTTCAAACGACACCATAATACTTCATTATTCTCAATCGAGAGATCAGGTGTTCAAAGCCTCATTAGAGGCACCATTTGTTCTAGCCACATCAAAGACATCATATATTTATTATTGTAACATTTCAAGACATTAAAATAATAAAAAAATAAGGATTATGGTACGGTCTATATCCCCTCTAACTTAAAAAAAATTTGGCCTAAAATATCATTAATTAATTATAATAGTTACCTAAGATAAATATACGAAACGTAGGTCAATTCATTTGAATATGAGTATATTGTATAAACTAATAAAGTTTAGGAATAATGACATAATCTTTTCATTGATTGAATCACATATTTATAAGGAAAGTTACAATTATGGTTATACTTAGAGTAGGGTACAAAAAACATATACAAGGAAGGTAACATAATAAAGAAAAAATTATATAAAGTAATTACCACTAAATAATAATTACAAATAAATAAGAATAAATATATTATTTTCTAATATATATCATATATAGAGACAAAGTTTTAGCTCTTTTATATTATAGCATAATCTTAGTTGAGTTCATAACTTATGAGAAAGGTTATTACAGTTGATTAATCTCAAAGAGTCTAATTTGTCATTTTATTAAAATATAAATGAGTCATTTCACAGTTCGAAGAATGATTGATCCGAACTCAAAATCCGCAAAGGTTATTTCAATATTACTACTTCACCACCACCACTCTGGCCATTAATTTTAAATAATACTATGTAATACTTTAATGAAATATTAATTTAATTAAAAAAATATTTTACAATATATCATATCAAAATATGATTTTTACTATTGAATTGATTTTGTACAATTGTATCTTTTGATTGAATCTATTTATATATTTTTTTATTTCAGTAAACAATGATTACATGTTTTCTCATAAAGTTGACAAAAAATATCTTTATAACATTAATTTTTCTATTATGTAACATGACTATCCAGCCATGAATTTCATTGATTAAACATTAAAAAAAGAATAATTATGTTATCATCCAAATATCATTTGATATTTTTTGAATTAGAAAACTATGTTTGAAGATAATTAGGAAAATAATATTTTTAGTCAACTTAATATATGCAAGTAATTAAGGGTAACTTTATCAAAATATGTGTTTATTTGATGTAATTATTGGTAATGTAGTAGATAAGTAAAAATCGTAGTGGAAATAACATGTCTCTTTTTTCTTTTTTAATGATGTTAATGTCAATAGTTTTTATATAAAATAATGATATAAAAAAATAACCATAATAATAATAACATTGATAATAATATATAATGAAATAATAAAGTTTATAATAATGAAAACGATCTTATTGTTCAATCATTTAGAATTGTATAGACGTCACTAAAAAAGTACTGACATGATTTATTTTAAAACGAGAGAAGTAATTAGAAAGATAATTTAGAGGAAAAGAGATCTTCACATATACTTAATACAACACCCGTAAAATATTTAATACATCACTTTTTATTGTGAAAATACTATATTTCACATATATTAAACATATGTAAGTAGTAATAAACATACATATACAGAGACTAGAGAGAGGAAGGCATACCTCTAACAACATTACAACTGCAAGCATATAGTACAACTTAATTTGCTCGCTTTACTAGTATAGTAGTATTACAAGCTGTTTATTTTAAAAGGTTAATTAGACCGACACTAATTGCTGTTAACAAACCGACAGTCTTTTCTAATCTCTCCTTCATCCCCAAGAATTGGATTAGTCTCCGATAAAATGATAAGAGCCCTAGAGAATTGATCACGGAAGTATCCGTTATCAGCAGCCATCTTCTGAACAAAGGGACTAGTACTAGGATCAGAAACAAGTTCTTGATCAACTAATAATAGTCCTTTGTGGTTCAAAATGTTCTTGTAGTACATGTTATCGAGCTCCATTGAGGTTTCGAGATCATTTCTTGAATACACAACTGCCAACGGGTTGGGTTCTGGATCGGGGCACCGTCCCTTGAGGTATTTGGCATGTTCGGGATCCAACGTGGGGTCAACAGTTGGGTAGAGTCTGCCGACCAGGTTTCGACAATGAACTCTGCCCACAGAATGAGCACCTGGACGTACCTAAGAGATCGAGTTATATTCCTAGCTACACAGACAGAGATCATAATTCATAAAGTACTGGTAATACGTATATGTTGGAATCATGACTGATTTACGTACCTAAGAGAGCTACCGTTCCTTCAACATCTATCCCAATGGACTGGAATCGCGAAAGAACAGATGGAATAGTATCGTTATGGTTAGGGACGGAGCTGTCGATTTCTGCTGCATAACTCTTCTTGCTGTCCTTTCTCCCAGTTTTCATTTCGACTCGAGGTCCTTTTAACTATAACATAAACAAAAGGTGACAATTAAGTACAGAGTCAAAGATCTATTACTCCTCTCGTCTATCACAAAATGGAATCTTGGTTCGTCACTAGTGTGAGAAGTTTGGTGGTATTCTGCTGTTTGAACATACGTACACGTACGTTAATGTTGATGCATGTTGATATTAACTGATGTCGATTGATTATGCAACATATCATCATCGAGATATCACGAGAAATTAAGAGGGTGGAAGGGAATGTAAATTAACTTACCATGACAGCACCATCTCTAGCAGAGAGAGCAACAATATCAGCACATGAGACTGTCATAGGGCATTCAGCCTCAAGAGCTTGTTTGATTGTATTAATATACTTGAAATTCCTCATCCCAAAGTTTTTCGGATTCGACTTTTCCGACTCTATCCCGTTCACAGTTTCCAACAATAGGGATGCATCACATGACTAGAATCAATCAAACAAAAGCAGTACAATATTGTTAGCTAAACTAAATTTAGAAAAGAAAATATATGTATATGTCTACCTTAACAATACAATCATGGAAAAGGTTTCTAATCCAGGAAATGGCAGTGTTTCCATGTTTATTGTACAAGTTTATGACTTGTTGCTTGACAATCTCTTCAGCTCTTGGGCAACTCTTTGAGTAGTAATTCAGTTGGAGCTCACTTTTACCTTCACCCAATAATAGAATATTTTTTTTGTTACTACTATACTAAGAAGTAAGAATAAACAATATGTAATTAAATTTATTCAAATTTGTATATACTTGCATGAGATTGAGATATAATGTGGGTAGGTGAAAATGTGTTTTCATTGCAATGAGATCATTTTTGAACCCCCACCCAAAATAATAAATTATTATGTAGGCTAGCTTTTAATTTGTGATTACAAAAATGTTAGATTTACCATTAGTGTTATATCTTTATTTGTGAAAGTTAATGGTGAAAAATCAATTGTACATTTTTCAAATTCAATTGTAACAATAATGGTAAACCTATCGGGGACTTATAGTTAGAGATCGATTGTAGTAATTGTGGGATCACCTTACCACCCCACGCCAACCGTAATAGTTGAAATAGGTTGTGGTCCGACAACCTCCACAAAAACTAACAACGTACCTTCATTGTAATCACTAGGAATTGAAGATAATTTGAATCATATATATAACAAAAAAGAGCATAATTAATGTAATATATAGTTTAGAAATTAGAAAGCAGGGTACCAGAATAAAAGTGCAACATTAATATTGTCGACACAAAGATGAAATATTTGTTGGCAGCCATTCTGTTTTTCTTGCTCTTCAATTCTAATTGTTTGAGTGAGGAGCGAGTTGAAACTAGATCTAGTTGTGCCTTTTATAAGAGAAAAATCTTTGTAATGGAAGCCTACTCAACTTTTCTTTCTTTGACGATGACCTTTCATCTCTCTCTCTTATCCCGTGACCCTACAGTCGCGGCCCCACTATTATATGAATTATATATAGACCCACTCTGCATGAATTATCTTATCTTATAATTAAACAAATTAGTACTCCCTCTAATACATCTATCTCAAAATATACGATGTTTCGAGGTTTTTTACATCGACCAATGAAACATATTATAAAAATTAAATTATTCTTATCCAAACTTTAATGAGGTGTCTTGATATTCTTACCTCAAAAGTTAAACACAAGTTACAAAATCAATAAATATGAGTACAATTGAAAAAAAAATGAAAATAATTTATTAAAAATTGCAAATTATCTTTTATTTTGAAATAAAAAAACTCTTTTAAGACATCATATATAACGAAGGGATTATTAATTATTAGTTCTATGCATACATAAATAGGCGGAGCCCATCTCAACTATTAATTAATAATTTTTTAAATTGGGACAATATTACCCTTGCTATATATATATATATGGAAAAGATTAAAGTGATTTTAGCATGTCTACTCATAACTCAATCCCTCCCCCTTTCCCCTGCCCCGTCCTTCCTTGTATTAGACTGTTTTAATCCATAACACGATACTTTACCATTTCACAACTCACCCTCAAACACATGGTGAGTGAGATCAAAGTGAACATTTTTACATAAAATATATATCATACATTATTTCCTAAGTTTTTTGACTTTATTAAAATGCACAAAATCATTTTTAATGTCTGTCATTTTCAATTTCTAGGATCTTCTCACTTTTTTTATATATTTCATATTCATAAAAAAGTACTTCAATAATAACTGGTAGGTGGCGGCTGACTTAATACCTGCCCTAACCTCACATATAATTGAGCCAGCCAGGTTCGGGATCGGGAATCAGCAATCTAGTGTACTGTTTGTTTCCGATAGGAGTAGAGGTGGTAAATAGACGAATATGAGCAGACGTGAGCGGACGGACCTAAATGAGTGGTGGGCTCAAATAGACGAATAAGTAAATGTTCATTTAATAACATGTGTATAAATAGACATGCACTAAATGGGCATGGGCGCCCATAGACGCCCATTTACTCATTAGTATGCATTTATCAAATAAATACAAAACTTACAAAAAAATAATATATATATACCAAAAAAAAGAAAAATAAATATGTATTTTTGTGTGTGATTATAAGTGATCATTTTACTACCATTAGACACCAATATCGTTTATAGACTTTAAGGCGTGATTATGGTTGATATATATGTTTAAAATCTAAATCGACCTAGGAGCTTAGTGACTTAGCCGATGGGTCATGCGTAGAATCTAGACATTCGCGCTCGAGACGATATATATATATATATATATATATATATATTAATTTTTAGAGATTCTAATTTGTTAAGTTGACCAAAATTAAATACTTCATGCTAACCAGATTATTGAACTGATGTTGATTGATAAAATAATTGATTAAACGTTCAAATATGATTTCACAAATTCAGATAATTTGAACCTCTGAATTCATCAAATTACAACAATTACTTTGAGAAGGTTGCAACAATAAATTACAAAAAGATTACTTTGAGAACGGAGAGCTACAGTGGCGGATCTAAGTGAGATCAGGGGCGGGGGGAGGGGGGATCCAACACACGACATAATTTTGCAATATATATATAGATATATCTAAGTGAGATCAGGGGGGAAAGGGGGGGATTCAAAACATGACATAATTATGCTATATATATATATATAAAGTTTTAGAAAGTTATAAATGAAGTTCTTCCATTCCAAAGAGAATTAGTTTAGCAAAAACGTAAGATTTAAGCATTCAATTCTTACTTTCTTAGTTCTGGTAAAAGAAAAGGGTAATTTAGGAATTTTGCTTGGAGCGGTCTTTAGTTGTTATGTTATGAAAAATTGCATTCTGTCATTATTAAGAGATCATATAGAGCAAAAATCGGAGCAAAATTTGAAGAATAAGAGAATAAGTTTTAACACGGGTGCCCTAGTGGGTGCCCATTTAACCCATCATAATTAATGGTCTTAAATGGGCATGCTCATTTGTGCCCACTTAAAATGTTGGGTGTACCCATGCCCATTATTTGTTGGGTGGTCTGGACGGACAAATGGGCGCGGACAAAATTTGTCACCTCTAGATAGGAGTGTCAACCGAGCGTGGTTTATATGGTTCGGCTATGTATTTTTTGGAATACTGAGTGGTTTGATTTAGCCTACGGTTTGATCTTCGAGTCAAGTCAAATCGAATCGAATCATTTCTAGTCAAACCATTGAGACGAACCACCAAATTGAACCACAGAACTGAACCAACGAGCTAAGCCACCGAACAACAATCTTTTAGAATTCTAACATTTAGTATTATTATACTATATAAATAAAAGATTAGTTGGTTTCACAACCCTGTGTATTCTCAGTTAGTCACTCTTAGTTATCATCCAAATATCCAAACCTCTTGACTTCTACCCTTATCGTCCTCTCTAGTTTAGTCTACTCTCTCGTCCTTATAAGATTTTCTCATGGATAAAGAAAATGTATGATCAACTTCTATTTTTTCTCCAACTAAAAGTGTTGTGTATTTAATGTTTACATTTGAGTCTCTCTCTCTCACACACACATACATACACAAATGATTTGAAGTTTGATTTTTTTAGGCAATAATTAGATCTATCAAATAGTTATGTTTTCTTTCTTTTTTGGGATTTGAGGGGAATCTAGAAATGGTTTGGTTCAGTCGATTCAAAACTTTAAACGGTTCAGCTCGATATTATTAAATTTGGAAGATTGTACATCTAAATATCACGTATTGGTATTTAGATTTTTGGTATTTTCTTTAATTTGTTTTTTATTCTTTTGGTTTACTTAAATGTTGAAATCTCATTTTTTTAAAAAGCAAGTCGAATCATGAAACTGAACCACCAAATCAAGTCCAAGGTCAAACCATGAAACTGAATCACTAAATGGAGCCGTACCATTTACACCTCTAGTTTTCGATATAGGTAAAAATTAGGATATATAAATTATGACATGTGGTAATAAAGAAAAGGGTAAATTGAACATTATGAATTAAAGTTGTTCAATGAGTTTCCCATAAACTAATACGGATTAGTAGTAAGTCTCTTCATGGCTTCCTCCCCAAGAAACCCTTGAGAGAAAGAGACTTACTACTTTTTGTTGGAAATTGCTTTTCCAAATAATTGGTTTGACCAATATTTGACTAAGTTTCCAAGGATGTTTCATTTATTAAAAATGAGAATAAGTTGCAAAAATGAAATTTACATTTCGAGTAGATTAAATTGATGTATTTATTATCTCAAAACCAATTTCGGGTGAATAAGATATTAATGCTCAAAGTAGGCAACTTAACTTTGTTAATTGAAGAGTAAAGTGGGTATGGAAAGTCATATCTCACATTGGTAAAATAAAGAGCTTTAAGACACTTTATTAATAGGCTCACCTTGGGAATGAGCATCAAGCGTTTCACAATGTGCAACCAAGTGGTGTCACACCCGTCGCTCGAGGATGGTGTGTCGCACGCCGCATCGTCCGCACACCGCATCGTCGCTAGGAGTTGAGGAGCCTTTCATTTTGTTAAGCTCACGAAGCTTGGTGGCTTCAGCTGGTTAGCTCAACTCGATTAACGGGCAGTGGTTACACCAGAAAGGAGGCGGGTGACTCGGACCAGGCGTCTAGGTGCAATGAACCTAGTCTATCCGAATGTCGCAGCCTATCAGACCCAGGGTTGCAACTATTGCCCAAAGGACACCACAACTCTTTACTATATATAAATAGCCCACTAGTTTGACAATTCATAACACCAGAACCTGAAATTATAACATAATGTTAGAATAGTTCATATTGCAGCATTATCCTGTTCAAAGTCTCGGAAGTTCTGAAACACCAAAGTTCGTTGTGATCTCGTATTGAAGTGCTGCTTATGAAGATTGGAAAAGTCGTTGCATCTTAGAGACGATTGCCGAAAAACCGTAAAGCACAAGTACGGGGCAATTTCGTCTTGCGGATATCGTGTCCAACACGAGCCTCGACTTCAAAGTTATTGTTTAATTTATATTAGAAATTAAATTTCTCTTCATCTCCTTTTCTATTTAAAACATTGTTCTTTGCTATTTCGAGGAAACTGCACCAAATTAATATACAATCACAAGACGTAATTTTCTTTTTTCTTGGAAAGTAAAAATGGCAAAAGACACTACTGCCCCCTCCGTTGTTGCTATCGTTGTTGCTACTGCACCTGTTCTCCCTCATCCTACTCATGGCGAGAAACTGGCTGTTGGTCCACAATTATGCTCAAATAGGCTAGAGGGGGTGAATAGCCTATGATGCCATTTTAATTTTTTTTCTTTTGGATACATTTAAAACGTAGATTTAGTGGCATCCGCAGTTTAGTGTATTGAGCATGTCTGCCGGTAGCCTAACGGCAGACTTGCTCTAAGCAGAAACATCAACTCTACCGGTAAACTGCCAGTTAAATCGAAAGCCAGTTAAAATGAGTTTAAGCAGCGGAAAATAGAGAGGCTTTAGATTTGGAGAAGTCTTAAGTGGCTGTACACGAATATATGATCAGAACAACAGAACACTTAATACTTCTTTCAAATGCAAATTTAGGAAATCAATTTAAAGAATAGCTTTTCTAAAGATAAATCAATTCATAAAAGCTCATAGATATATAAAGACTGAGGGATGAATTATTTGAAAGAACATATGAACTTATTCAAAGATAAATTACATATTACATTAGCCTAAATATTCTATGTACAGTTTCTGTCCTTGTCCTCTCAAGCCTTAATCCTTACTTAATTATCCATAAATGAATTATTAAGCAAATAGGGCAATAGGAGACTAAAATGAAAAGCTGTTATGAGAAGAGAATTTTCAAGGTTGTTCAGATAAGGAATATCTGAACGATTGAGTGCAGAGCACTCGACCTTCCATGATGAATGATTATTGCACAATCAACAGCATTTGTATAGGAATACAAATATGAAGATATGAATGTAATATCTACAGACAGCTCTTCATTTTCTTTAGACATTATCTAACATCAATCTTTAGATCGATTCAAGATCTTGATCTCTGTCTTATGAAGTTTCTGATCTATCTTTCTTCTTCTCCAAGCTTTTCTTCCTAGCAATCCACTGAGAGTGTTTTGCTAAGATATGGATAGATTCACTGCAATCTTCTGTAGAGATCTGAGATGCGTTGGTGAGGACGATCTCGTTGTAGATCTCTCTGTTTCTTTGAAGCTCTTGAGTGAGTCCTTGTTTTTTACTTCGCTCTGTGTGTCTCTGTTTGCTCTGTGTATCTTCGCTTTGTTGTCTTGGAAGAGAAAGGTTTCTTTATATAGACTGGAGTCAATGTGATCGTTTCTATCCGTTTAGAGATATAGTTGTTGAATTCTATCGGATAGAGATTTTTGTCCATAAGATCTTTGACTGTTTGTGTGAAGATTTAGTCTTGTAGATCTTGGAACTTGTTGTCTGTCAGACTGTGTTGATAAGTCTCTGAAAAGTAGGTCTGATTTCTGATGCACTGTCAGGTGGTCTGTTCAATAAAGTAGTTTCTTTTGACTTTTATCAGACCACGTGAGAGAGAGAAAGTCTTGTAGCTTTAACTATGTCAGGCTTTTTGAGGCTTGAACATATTTGTCTTGATTCGAGCTGCTTTAGTCTTTTCTCTGTTTCAGGAGAACTGATGTCTGCTGGTGCGAACAGTCAACTTGTAGCATGTCTGCCGGTGGTGAGTCTTCAAGATGTTCAGATCTTCTTATGACAAGTCTGCTGGTGACTAGTCTACTGAAGACTTTTGACATTACTGCAAGTCTGCCGGTGCTTAGTGCATATGAAGTACTGGTCTATTTGATCATCATGTAGGAAGGTAGGAGTCGATCAGGTTGTACCTAATCTAAGACTTATGTGATGCCACACGAGTTGCCACGCTAACCGGTATGCAGACCTTTTAGCCACTCGTGATGACTCACTGTAATGGGAATAAGCAAATCAACATATATAGAATATGCAATATGATAAGTAAATTATCAAGAAGCATATTCCAACACTGGCCAAGTTCACAGGTATGGATTTCAAAAGGTGACAGCAGAAAAAGTTGTTCTATTTGACAAATCTTGGTCTGTCAAGGTTCTTGAAAGAGGACCCCCTGTTGCGGATGGTGAAGCCGATGCCCAAAGGCTTAATGCTTTGGAAGTGTGGAACTACAATGATTTCTTGTGTAAAGATTACGTGCTCAATGTCTTGGAGGATTCGCTTTACAGTGTGTACAGTAAAGTAAATACTACCAAGGGGCTGTGGAACTCCTTGGAGAAGAAATACAAGATTGAAGATGTCGGATCGAAGAAATTCTTCGTCGGCAAGTTTCTTGATTTCAAGATGATTGACTCCAAGACAGTGGCCAACCAAGTGTCCGAGATTCAGTTAATCTTGTATGACTTAGAAACTGAAGGGATGGTGCTGAGTGAATCATTCCAAGTGAATGTCGTGATTGATAAGATATCGCCTATGTGGAAAGACTTCAAGAACTACCTCAAGCATAAGCGAAAGGAAATGAAATTTGAAGACTTGATCATACGGCTTGAAATTAAGGAAGGCAACCGAAAAGCGGAATCAAAATCTCACAAAGCCGAGATGGAGGCTAAAGTCCATCTTGCCGAATCAAGTACAGGCAACAAAAGGAAGCATCATGGAGATGCCAAGCTGGGAAATGCTAAGAAGTTCAAAGGAAGTTGCTACAACTGTGGCAAGGAAAATCACATGCCTAAAGATTGTCGTCTTCCAAAGAGGGACAATCAAAAGGGCAACCGGTACCAAGCCAATGTGACAGAAGACGTTAAAATGCTCGATCTGTCTACCATCGTGTTTGAAGCCAACATAGCAAAGTTGGAAGATAACCCGAGAGAATAGTGGATAGACATCGGAGCTACTCTTCACATTTGTGCCGAGAAGGAGGCTTTTTCATCATACACTTCTATAAGTGGAAGGAAATTGTTTATGGGAAACTCCTCGACCTCCAACATCGTAGGACTTGGGAAGGTTGTGTTGAAGATGATTTCAGAAGTTACACTCGTTGATGTGCAGCATGTCCTAAACATCCGTAAGAACTTGGTTTCTGGCCCCTTTATGAGTAAGGCCGGATTTAGACTAGTGTTTGAGTCTGACAAGTTTGTATTGACCAAAAATGGTCTGTTTATTGGGAAGGGGTACCTTGATAAAGGAATCTTCAAAATGAATATTTACCGCCCAGAGGCGAAGAATAAAGATGTTTCTTCTGTTTACTTGCTGGATAGTTCTAATTTATGACATGATAGATTAGGACACGTAAATTTCAACTTGATTAAAAGGTTGGTGAATCAAAAATTAATACCTATATCAAAATGACTAAGTCGTCGTCTCCTTCAGTAATAAGAAACATGAAACCACTCAAGTTAATTCACAATGATATTTGTGATTTAAAATTTGTGCAAACTCGAGGTGGGAAAAAGTATTTTATTACTTTTATTGACGATGACACTAGGTATTGTTATGTATACCTTTTGAAAAGCAAATACGAAAATTTAGAAGTTTTTAAAACTTATAAGAAAGAAGTTGAGAATCAACTTAATTTAATAATTAAAAAGATTCGAAGCGAGAGAGGTGGAAAATTTGTTGCTCAGTTTGAAGACTCATGTTGGGAATCTGGCATAATTCATCAAACGACAGCTCCATACTCACCTCAATCAAATGGAGGTGCTGAACGTAAGAATCATACTCTTAATAAGTTACCACATAAAGGTAAAGATAAGACTTCATACAAGTTATAGAACAGGGGACATCCATCTTATAAATACCTTAAACTGTGGGGGTGTTTGGCTAAGGTTGAAGTACCTAAACCCAAACAAGTTAAAATCGGTCCTAAGACGATTGATTGTATTTTCATAGGATATGCTAGCAATAGTAGTGCCTATCAATTTATAGTGCACAAATAAAAAATTCCTGACATAAATGAAGGAACGACCATAGATTCAAGGAATGTTGTATTTTTTGAGAATATATTTCCTTACGGTGAAAGGAAAGAAGCAATTTCAAATAAGAGAACTTATGAAGCTGTACATGATTCTCCTCAAGAAGAAGAAGAACCAAGGCGCAGTAAAAGGACAAAGGTACATACATCTTTTGGTCCTGATTTTCTAACTAATTTTATGTTAGAAGACGAACCGAGAACTGTTAAAGAAGCTTTATCTAGTCCGGATTCTCCATTATGGAAAGAAGCTATTAACAGTGAAATAGAATCGATCATGCATAATAATACTTGGTAGTTGGTTGATCTCCCTCCAGGATGCAAATCGTTAGGTTGCAAATGGATCCTTAAAAGGAAGTATAAGGTGGATGGATCTATTGATAAGTGCAAAGCCCGTTTGGTTACAAAGGGTTTTAAACTGAAAGAAGGTTATGACTTCTTTGACACGTATTCTCATGTCACGAGAACTGCATCCGTCCGTGCTCTCATTGTTATTGCAGTTTTGTATAACCTTGAGATACATCAAATGGATGTAAAAATAGCCTTCTTAAATAGAGAGCTAAACGAGGAGTTTTACATGGAACAACCCGAAGGGTTTGTTGCTTCGGGAAGAAAGCAAAAGGTGTGTAAACTTGTAAAGTCCTTATATGGACTAAAACAAGCACCTAAACAGTGGCATGAAAAGTTTGACCGAACAATGTTGTCAAACGGTTTCAAAATTAATGAATGTGACAAATGTATCTACATTAAAAACACAACCAATGCTTACGCCATAGTTTGTCTTTATGTAGATGACATGTCAATTATGGGAAGTACTCATGATATAATCATGAATGCTAAAAACATGTTAAAGAAACATTTTGACATGAAAGACATAGGACTAGCTGATGTTATATTAGGGATGAAGATCTCTAAAACACCGGATGGAATAGTCTTGTCACAGTCTCATTACTTTGAGAATGTTCTTCAGAAATTCAATGCGTTTGATAGCCCTCCAGCTAGGACACATGTGGACTTAAGTCTACACTTAGTCAAAAATAGGGGATAACCAGTTTCTCAACAGGAATATGCAAGGGTAATTGGAAGTTTGATGTACTTAACCAATTGTACACGTCTAGACATTGCATATTCGGTGAGTAAACTAGGTAGGTTCACAAGTAATCCTAATCAAGATCACTGGAAAGCCCTAACTGGGGTTCTCAGATATTTAAAGTATACATTAAATTATGAGATACTTTATAATAGATATCCAGCAGTGTTAGAAGGATATTGTGATGCAAATTGGATATCTGACACAAAAGACTTCAAGTCCACAAGTGGCTATATGTTTACTATAGATGGACGAGCGGTGTCATGGAAATCATCTAAGCAAACGTGTATAGCTCGATCCACCATGGAATTAGAATTCATTGCTTTAGACAAAGCTGGTGAAGAAGCTGAGTGGCTTAGAAATTTCTTAGAAGATATTCCTTGTTGGAATAAACATGTGCCTGCAGTGTTGATTCACTGTGATAGTCAGTCAGTAATAGGCAGGGCACAGAGTAGCATGTACAATGGTAAGTCTAGACACACTCGTCGTAGACACAATACCATTACGCAATTGATCTCAAATGAGGTTATTTCTATTGAATATATTAAGTCAAAAGAAAACCTAGCCGATCCTTTCACGAAAGGAATCAATCGAGATCAAATGTATACTTTATTGAGGGGAATGGGTTTAATATCCACAAAAAAAGAACAATCATAGCGGAAATTCAACCTTTAGAAGATCCAAAAACCTTGGTTCAATGAGGCAACTAAGTTAGGAAAGTTCAGTTGAAACACTTGGAAACCGTTACAACTCATTCCTAAAACATCCAAGTGAGGAAACATGCAACAATGGTGATGTTAGGTTAAGCCTTTAATGACTCTTATACCTAAAAGGTGGAGTATGGCAGGATACTCTTTATAGGAGATCACATATATAAGTGAGAAGTAAAATGACCGCTTCTAGTAAAACACTTATGAAACTAAGATATGGTCCAGGGTTGAAATGGACACAACGTGAGAACGAAAAGTGTTAGAGTCGTTATTGTGTAATTACTATTGTCTAGGTTTACACTAGACAGTCGATTAATTCAAAACGTCAAGTTACTAAGCGACTAGTAAATCCGATAGTATTTTACTAAGGAATGTTCAAAGTAAAAAACTATCTATCCCGATACAATAACGATTTGTCAAAACTTTCAAGTGAGTCTACATACATAGCATGCATTAATTGTTATTCATGTGGGGGATTGTTGGAAATTAGTTTTCCAAATAATTGGTTTGACCAATATTTGACCAAGTTTCCAAGCATGTTTCATTTATTAAAAATAGAAATAAGTTACAAAAATGAAATCTTCATTTCGAGTAGATTAAGTTGATATATTTATTATCTCAAAATCAATTTCGGGTGAATAAGATATTAATGCTCAAAGTAAGCAATTTAACTTTGTTAATTGAAGAGTAAAGTGAGTATGGAAAGCCATATCCCACATTGACAAAATAAAGAGCTTTAAGGCACTTTATTAATAGGCCCAACTTGGGAAGGAATATCAAACATTCCACAAGGTGCAACCAAGTGGTGTTACACGAGTGAGTTAGTTTCGGCTAACCCAAGCCGTCATTCGAGTTCGCACCATCCGACCCGCAGCCGCGCCGCGCTCGTCGCAAAGTACGCATTAAACGCTTTAGAGACGCACTTCGCACGTCGCATCGTCGCTAGAAGCTGAGGAGCCTTTCATTTTGTCAAGCTCGCAAAGCCTGGTGGGTTCAGCTGGTTAGCTCAACTCGGTTGGCGGGCGATGGTTACACCTGAAAGGATGCTGGCGGGCAACTAGGACCAAACGTTTAGGTGCAATGAACCTAGTCTAGCCGAATAGGTGCAAAGGAGGCGGCTCGATGTCTCCTCGATCAAACGCCAGCGGTTACAGGGCAGTTGGACTCCGAAAGGGTGCATGGATTCGGCTATGAACTGGTTCGTTGAACCTGGTCACAACCCACCAATCCAGGGTTGCAACTATTGTCCAAAGAACACCACAACTTTTCAGTATATGTAAATAGCCCTCTGGTTTGACTATCCATAACACCAGAATCTGAAATCATAACATACTGTTAGAATAGTTCATATTGCAGCATTATCCTGTTCAAAGTCTTAGAAGTTCTGAAACGCCAAAGTTCGCTGATATCTCGTATTGAAGTGCCACTTAGAGACGATTCCCGAGAAACCGTGAAACAAAAGTACATGATAATTTCGTCTTGCGGAGATCGTGACCAATACGAACCTCGACTTTAAAGTTGCTGTTTAATTTATATTATAAATTGAATTTCTCTTCATCTTCTTTTCTATTTAAAACATTTTTTTTCCTATTCCGAGGAAACGGCACCATATTAAACTACACTTTTCAAGGAGACGCTCCTTAACCTAGAAGGACTTTACGAGGTAACCATACGGCCTTGCTGCCGGCCACTCTCTCACGTTTTTCTCTTATTACCTCCCCATTTTTTTCTCAAATCTTTCGGAGCATCCTCTCCAAATCCAAGCTCTAAACGTCCACATGTTGACCACATACTCCCCAAAATGAGTTTTTGGTTGCAACTGTTTGAGCTAAATAGCAAAAAATGAACTTTTGTATTTTAGGAGAAAGACACAATAGATTCACAAATTATTTTTGGAAATTCTAAAATCTTGATAATGAAAATTTAGATTTATTTCATTTATAAAAAACTATTAATCACTAAACAAGATTAATATGCATACCAGGTAATAAAAACAAAACATCAATAAATTATTGAAATATAAACAATCCTAACACATAATGAACACGATAAAACCGAAAGATATAAGGAGCTTTTAAAAAGATAAACACTAGTCAATTAGTTCTTAAACTTAACAAGAATGAAAATACAAAGAATAAAAACAACAAGTTATTAATAGTCAATTCGTGTATAGAAAATAACACATTCAATAAGGTAATTAAATCATTAACAATTCTTATAAAAAAACACAATTGACCCACAACATTATGAATTTATGATATATAAAATTCAATCATTCTTAAACAAGAACAAAGCTACACGGAAATAAAAACAAAGAATCCCGAAATACATAAAATCCAAATGATCTAGCTTGTTTTTTTATTATTATAAAAGTTAAACTAAACACGTAAGAAGGAAAATTAGGGAATTTTCAGACTTCAAAATTAATGGAAGAACTAATTAGGATGGTGAACCACACGCTTGTAAGCAAACGTAGCTATCCCAGTCCCACCACGGCCCAGATGGTGTTGTTAGTGCGCTTAGGCACATTCATACTTCCATACTTTTAACGGTACATCAATACTTCACTACTCTGCAGCACATTGATACTTCACTATTCTTAATAAAAAAAATAGGGTGTTTGTGTGACGCAGCGAAACAATTAAAAAAGAACTCTTTCAACGAGAAATTCCTTAGAACAAGCCTATGACGGTTTAGGGTTCAAGCACAAAGCAAGAAAACTCGAATTTTTATTAAAAAATTGTCGAAATAAGGTTTAAAGGGGTTATTTATATCCCCTAGCAATCCAAACCCTTAAAGGAAAATAATAAATAAAAAAAAAAGAAAAAGCCCGAAAACTTCAAAGGCCTGTAACAGTACTTAAACGACGTTTTTTGGGCTAAAAACGAACTGTTCATAAGGGTAAACCCGGTGAGTCTTGTAGATCTCGTCGAGAGCTTCGATTTGATATGCTGTGGGTCCCGTAACTCATCCGGACGCGAAAGTTATGCTCCGTTAAAGTTATGCCGACCGTTAGGTGCTCTCTACTATTGCTTAACGGAAACTAACGGAGAAACTGCCAGACCCAATTTTCAGAAACTGCCACTGGACCCCCTGAACTTCGAACTCTTTCCAAATGCCTTGCTTAAGTACGTCTCAGCCTCTTGTTCTACATCATCGTGTCTTATTGAAGATTCTATTTGTAGCCTTTCAAAATATTAAATAATAAAAATAAATTAAGCTCTGTGGTTAGGTTTGATAATTGGGTGGGTTGGATTTGGGTCGGGTTAGAATAGGTAAGAAATCGAAACTCATTAGAACTCAAATATTAAACATGTTGAAATGTGTCAGATTGAAACGAGTAACATGTTAAAACTGGTCGCCCCTTTTTAACCCACTTTCCCCCCCCCCCCCAAAAAAAGTATGAATTTATAGTATAAAAATTTGTGGGACAAGCGGGCAACAAATCTTACCCACTTTAACTCGATCCGACCCATTAATATTTTTGGATTGAAACGGGTTATCCATTTTGACCCAAACAAGTTAACGGATTTAATGGATTCATAGGTAATAAATTGTAATTGTCAGACCTATCTATAATAAATTATATTTTTCGACCAACCTTTTATTACTAAAAAAAACCCTTGCATATTATTTAGTTATAGTTTACAAATATATTCGATTTGAGATGGACATAGCGCATAAATATTAAAATATATAGATATTGACTTATCATTTCTACAATTCTAAAGTACTTTTACAAGCACTAAGTATTAACGGTTAGCTCACTTAACTCACTTTCATCTCAGAAAGGTATTATACTATTATGGTTATGGTATATATATTTTTAGGAAAGAAATATAATGATTAATATACTATGCCATTTACTCCACTACATTCTTATGTGATATATTAACAAATTAGTCAATCATGGCTCTGATACCAATTATAACCCGAAAGAAATATAATGATTAATATACTAATAGGCTAAACTAATGATTATAGCATAGAAATTACTAATAGGCTACTAATGATTATAACATAGAAATAAAGGAAAACTTACTTTATAGATGCGTAATCCACCAACGGTTTATTGATGATATATTATACAATGCAGGAGAGAGATTAAACTCTTTGATTTGTTATTTTTCTATCTTCTAGAGAGAGAGAGAGAGAGAGAGAGAGAAGTGCTGAATTATTAGAATTCTAGTGTGTTTTCTTATGGACAATATGTCTTAATTTATTTTATAACGCAGATTTTTTAATCTAAAAATAAAATTTGAAGTCCGGGGACAGGTGTCCATGATATGATTTGGAATCTGTCAGGGCCCGAGATGACTTTGCTTTCCACTTAAAAAGTAGATTCTTTTTATCAATTATTAAAATGATAATGATAATTTTGTTTTGTCCTCCGAGATGACTTTACTTTGTTGCTTTCTGATAAGGATAAACGAGATCTCTGCTCTTGATTAATTTTATTTTCAAGATATCTCCCTGACTCTCTCTGCTGTAATTAAGGGCTGTAAATTAGTTTTGTAAATTGGTCCTATAATTAGTCCTCTTGTTCTATAAATAAATCTTCCCTTGTGGTCATTCTCAAGCATTGAGAAACCACTCATTTCTGTGTTTCTTTATGGTATCAGAGCAGGTACCATTTTAAGATATCCAGTTTTTTTTCCTATCTTCCCTTCTCTCTCATGGCAGTCGAACCCACCACTACTCCCTCATTTTCCATCACCACGAACACTGCTGATATCCCATCTCCTACCTCCATCCCTTTTGATCAATTGCATAATGCGATCACAGTTAAACTGGATCGATCCAATTTTCTTCTTTGGAAGGCACGCCTGTTGCCATATTTGCTAGGATACAACCTTGTCTTTGTCCACTAGTGACAACTTCCGATGGCTCACCCAATCCGGTTGTTGCACACTGGATCCTTTTGGATAAACTTTTACTAGGATGGATTCTATCTTCCCTGACCACACCTATTCTTGCCAAGGTTGCGAAATGTCAATCTTCGGCCGCTGCTTGGTGTGTTTTGGAGTAAACCTTTGCTTCCAAAACTGAATCTAATATCCTTCATATAAAGCGTGAACTCCAACATATCAAGAAGGGTAACCAAGCTATAGGTGACTTTCTTGATAACGCTAAACAACTTGCTGATTCTCTTGCTGCTGCTGGACATCCGATTTCTGACATGGAATTTCGTCACTGCATTTTAGATGGATTGGATTCCTCTTATGAATCTGCTTATGCCATATTAACTGCTACTATGTCTTCTTGGTCTATTGCTGATTTTGACTCCTATTTACTCACTTATGAGCGTCACCTTGATGCAGTTAATAAGTCTATTTTACCTCAGCCTCAAGCACATGCTGCTAAAAATTTTACTTCTCATGGTCGTGACCACTCCACCACCACCAATGGCAATCCAGTCACCACATGTCAGCTTTGTGACAAACCATATCACTCATCTCAAGATTGCTATAAACGGTTGGATAGAACATTCAAACCTCCTCGCAAACAGCCACCACAGAAAGGGTCTCGATCACATGAGCCATCAGCACCACCCACTGCTTATGCCGCACAGTTTGATTCTGTTTATGCCTATGATTGGCTCACTGACAGTGGTGTAACCAACCACATGACTCATTCCATTACCAATCTGCATGACCAAACTAAGTACACAGGTCGTGATCAGGTCAAACTTGTAAGTGGTTCCTCCATGCCCATCTCCCACACATGTTCTGCCTTTTTACCCACCCCTAGCCGTAAGTTCCTTCTCTCTAATGTTCTATATGTTCCACATCTTGATCAAAATCTTTTATCTGTTTCCAAATTTTGTCAGAATAATAATGTATCTTTTGAATTTTTTGATACTGGTTGTGTTGTGAAGGATTGGCAAACGGGGCAAGCGGTACTTCGAGGGACACTTAAGGATGGACTCTATACACTTCATCCCTCTTCTTCCCCTCCTATCACAGCTCTAGTAGGAGAAAGAACAAGTTTACAATCTTGTCACCACATGCAGATTAGGCCATCCTATGATGCAGACTGTCAAGACCGTTGTGTCCTACAATCATCTTCCAATTTTAAATTCTAAATTTTCTTTCTGTTCAGCATGTCTAGAAAACAAAAGTCATAAATTGCCTTTTCCTCCAAGTACCACAGTTTATGAACATCCTTTGGACTTAATTGTGTCTGATGTTTGGGGCCCTTCCCCTGTCTTATCTAATAAAGGCTTTCGTTACTATATTATCTTTATTGATGCTTTCAGTCGGTTTACATGGATATATCCTATGTCTACTAAAGATGAGGCTCTTCCCATCTTTATGATTTTCTCGAAACATGTTGAAAATCTTTTCAACACCAAAATCAAAATCTTTCAAAGTGACAATGGATGGGAATATCGCCCGTTCACCAAAGTTCTTCAACATCATGGCACCCATCACCGTTTTACATGTCCCCACACACCTGCCCAAAACGGTTTGATAGAACTTAGACATAGAAATATTGTCGAAACAGGTCTTACATTATTGTCTATGGCTAACATTCTATCATCCTTTTGGTATGACACCATTTCAACTGCATGCTTTCTTATGAACTGAATTCCTTCCTCTCCAACTGGTGTCAAGTCTCCATATGAACTCATGTTTCATAAAACTCCTGATTATCTGTCCCTTCGAACTTTTGGGTGTCTATGTTTTTCTTATCTAAGGGCATATAATTCCAATAAACTTCAACCTTGCTCATCTGTTTGTGTCTTCCTAGGTTATGACTCCTCTCGGAAAGGTTATAAATGTTATCATATACCCACGAAACGTGTATACTGGTCTCGGCATGTCGTTTTTGTAAAAGAGTCCTTCCCTTTTGCTGTTGCTCCCGGTGTGCTTCCTTCTCATTCGTCATCATCACAGGTAACAACTTTTTCTCATTATTTTTCTGCTCCCTCCCCCTCCCTACTATCTCTTCTCCTCTTCTTGCTTCTTTCAGTATCCCACCTGCACCACCTCTCCCAAATCCTACTTCCATTGCATGCCCAAACTCTCACCCTCTCCCATTCGTTCCTACAGCTCTTCCTAGCAACCCGGCACATCACTCCGAGGAACCTATTCCACCATTCCCTATATCTAGTCACTCACCATTACCCACCCCTTCTCTTCTCATTCCCACCAAAATCCCTCGGGCCCCCGAGTCAACCCTTCCTCGTCGACCGAACCCCAACCTAATTATTTTTACACCACCTACACCACTCACTTCCAATGCTCACACCATGGCTACTCGTGCCAAGGATGGCATTTACAAACCCAAAGTGTTACTTGCTTCAAAACATGCTAAAATTACTGATGATCTGTTTGAACCAAGTTGTTACTCATAGGCTAAAACTGATCCGAATTGGCGTGAGGCTATGGATGCTGAATATCATGCTCTTTTAAAGAATGACACCTGGTCTTTAGTTCCTTCCTCCCCTCAAATGAATCTCGTTGGCTGTAAATGGGTTTTTCGCATAAAAAGAAAGGCTAATGGCAGTATAGAACGATATATGGCTCGACTAGTTGCTAAGGGATTCAATCAGCAAGAAAGTATCGACTACGGCGAAACATTCAGTTCAATCATTAAACCTTGCACTATTCGAGTGGTTCTTACACTTGCTCTCTCTTATTCTTGGCCTATTCATCAACTGGACATTCAGAATGTGTTTTTAAATGGCTATCTCATGGAGGATGTTTATATGAAGCAACCACCAGGCTACATCGACTCAAATTTTCCCAACCATGTGTGCAAACTTCATCGCTCACTTTATTGCTTCAAACAAGTTCCACGAGCTTGGTACCATCGGTTGAGTCTCTTTTTGCAAAAAATTGGGATTTATTACTTCACGTTCTGACTCCTCTCTATTTATTCGCCGTACTCCTGATGGTGTCATTTGTCTTTTAGTCTATGTGGATGACATCATTCTTACAGGATCTAGCATGGCATGCCTACAGGCTCTTATTGACACAATACAAAATGAGTTTTCCCTAAAAGATCTTGGTCCACCATCCTTCTTTTTGGGTGTTGAGGTAACTCGCTTACCTACTGGCCTCTTTCTCTCACAACATCGATATATTGAAGATTTGGTTCGCTGTGCCAACATGCATGGTGCAAAGCCGTGTTCTACTCCGCTCAGCACATCCTGTGATTTAAATCCTGAACATGGCTCTCTGTTAGCAGACCCCACATACTACCACAGCATTGTCGGTGGCCTACAGTATCTCTTTCTCACCAGACTAGAAATAGCCTTCTCTGTTAACAAAGTATGTCAATTTATGCATCGTCCAACTACTAGTCATCTTCTTCTTGTTAAACGGATTCTGTGTTATCTTCAAAACACCACTTCATATGGCATTTTCCTTCGACCAACACCCTCTATGAACATCAATTTCACAGCTTATACTGATGCCAATTGGGCTGGAGACTCTACTGATCGTCGCTCCACAAGTGGATATTGTGTCTTCTTGTGTCCAAATATAATCTCGTGGAGCTCTTGTAAACAACGAATTGTCTCTCACTCAAGCACCGAAGCAGAATATAGGGGCCTTGCCATTGCCACAGCTGAACTTATGTGCATTGAAAACCTGCTGTGTGAACTCCGTGCTCCAATTCACTTTCCTCCTGTTCTATGGTGTGACAACCTCGGTGCCACATATCTTACCATGAACCTCGTATTCCATGGACGAACAAAACACATTGAAATTGATTATCATTTTGTTCGGGAACGTGTTCAACAGAAATTGCTCGATGTCAGTTATGTTTCTTCCAAAGACTGTGTGGCTGATGTGTTCACTAAGAGCTTCAGCAAAGACTGTTTCCATTTTCTCCGCTGCAAGCTTACAGTTCAAGATCACCCGCTTGCATCGAGGGGGCATGGTAAGGATAAACGAGATCTCTGCTCTTGATTAATTTTATTTTCAAGATATCTCCCTGATTCTCTCTGCTATAATTAAGGGTTGTAAATTAGTTTTGTAAATTGGTCCTGTAATTAGTCATGTAAATTAGTCCTCTTGTTCTATAAATAAATCTTCCCTTGTGGTCATTCTCAAGCATTGAGAAACCACTCATTTCTGTGTTTCTTTACTTTCTTCCGACAACTTGATTCTTCTTTTTGACAATCACGATCCATGATTTCTTGAAAATTTGATTACTTCCTTTGAAATAAGGAAGTGATTATTGTCTTCTGGTGCATCAAACTTTTTCCTGCTGCTGAATAGGTGGAAAACTATTCTTCCATCTTTTTCGCCTTTTGTTGTTTTACTCTTTCTTGAATAACTCTAACCATAACTTTCATGAAATCTCCTATTGTAGGAGATATGTCTTCTTCTTGTGATTCCAGGGCAAGAATTATAAAGGAAGATCCCAGAACAATTATTGCTGAAGAACTGGTCTCAGGTTGAGAAGTCTGAGATTCATCAACTTGATTCTTCATTGATTTGAAGACTTTTAATAAACAGTCCAAGGATGATAATCCTGAATTTTCTTTTTTAATTTTATCCATCATATATGTAAATATATTCTGGATCTCTGGCTGATTGATTAAAAAGTTTCGAATAATCTGAAAATGCTTGAGTAATTTTTTGAAAAGTTTATTCTGTATCAAACTTTTCCCACCACTTATAGTAGAAATTTCTTTTTAGGACTGGAATTTTCGAAGAATCAAATGAGAAAATAATATCCAATTTCCAAATCCAAGTGATTTGAAACTCTGTAAAGAACCATAGAGTATTTCCTCCAACATAAGGATTTTCAGCAGTTTTTCCTTTAAGCTTAGGATGGATTGATACCATCCAAGAAATATATCAGAAAGTTGTTTTGGAAGTACATCCAATTATGGGCCACATTTTCCCACCAACGGAGGAACCATGTAGAGAATCCCCTTTTTTTATTTTTATTTTTTTTATTTTTAAGGAAGCAGGGGCGGCACCCTGCGAGATTTTATTAAATGAAATAAAAGCATACAAACTTGAGGGGGACGACCAGCCTTGCCCTTATAAATGGGAGGACGGAGGAGCCTGACCTCGAAAAGGAAATACAAACCAAAAAAGAACAAGGAAAAGCAACCAAGATTAACCAAGTCTAATAGAAGGCATACTACTAGCATCAAGAAGGATAAGACCCTTAATAGCGCGCAGAATGTCCGAAATCGAGAGAAAAGAAGAGTTAGACTGAGAGTCACAAGCCAAGTTCGCGAGGTTGTCAGCAACTTTGTTAGATTCCTGGAAGCAATGCTTGAAAATATAATGACCAATACGCTGGACGGATAATATCTCTAAATAAATAGGAGTGAATCCAAGGGTACTTATGGTTCTTAGTAAGGCACTCAAAAATAACGTTGGAGTCAGTTTCAATAATAGCATCATGGAGATTGTGATTGTGGAGCCAAAGAATACCCGTGTGAAAAGCACACAATTCAGCCGTTAAGTTGGTACAATCACCATAAAAACTTGAGAAAGCATAGACAAGGCTGCCCTGAGAGTTACGGACAACACCTCCACCACCACCCAAACCAGGGTTACCCCGACTAGCCCCATCAGTATTAAGCTTGAGACAGGCACTAGGAGGTTTATCCCAGACAACAGCTTGAATAGAGACCTGCCTACAAAACCCGAACCTGATTCTAGAGCTGCTGGATAAGCCAGAAATATGATAGTTAGCAGCCTGAAGGATCTCTTTGAGGTCAAATTTAACATTGTTGATCAAAGAGGGAACATAAAGCAATACATCCTCAAAAACTGCTTTATTTTGGAATTTCCAGATCTGCCAAAGGAGAAGAACAGGAACCAGAGTGTAAACCGGGGACTTACGATGCAACCACCAAGTAAAACAACGTTGTTTTATAGCGCAAGGCTGGAAAGGAACACCAAAAATCGAATGGAAGTGGAGCCAAAGGCAGGAGGCAGTGCTGCTTGTCACAAAGACATGAGAGAAAGATTCAATGTTAGCCGAGTCACAACAATGACACTTATAAGCCAAAGAAAAGCCTTTATTCCATAAGCCTTCATCCAACGGAAGCTTGCGAAGGAAAATCAGTGAATCCCCCTTCTTATACAATTGTTGGATTTAGTACAAAAATCCAAGTATGTTTTCTGATGGGATTTTGGTAATAAAATGCATAAAACCATGCATTAATATAATCTCAATAATTATATTCCGTTGATTTATTCAACTGCAACAATTTTGGTTTTGATGGATCCAAAAGGCTCCATTGTTGTGGGTGAAGTACTTCAATTATAAAGCATTTTGAATGTGTTCTTGATGGGGTTTTACCACCAAACTAAGCATTGTGAAGAAAATGTTCAAACCAGATTGAGCCAGTTTCTTCTAACATTGTTTCGTAAATATAACGAAACTTTCCTTGGGGAGAACATAATTTTGGTTACCCAGATATCTATCTTTGAGAGCCCAAGGGTCCTCTTTCCATTGTAAGTCTGTAAAAGACAGATCAATAATATGTTCCAGATGTTGCTTTTGCAAATAAGGAACAACCACATGTTCTTTTTTTATCTTTTCTTTCCCCAGACGGGTTTGAATTTCCGCTCCCAGAGGGATTTGTCTTTTTTGGTCCTTCACCAAAGGTGGAGGGGATTTTAGGATACTGGTTTTTGTATTTGACCACTTTCGGGGTTATCCATCGATTCGATGGATGCATCCTGCAAAAATTCTCTTGTCAGAAAATCAGGTAACTAATTATTAGTACCTTTAATATATTCAATTGTAAAATCAAATACTGATAATTCAGATTGCCATCTAGCAAAGATTTGCTTTGAAACAATATTTTTTTTATATCTTTTTGAATGATGTACTTAGCAACACTGTAGTCAATTATGAGTAAGAATTGCTGGTTTAATAAATCATCCTGAAATTTTGAAATACATTTTACTATAGAAAGCATTCCTTTTTTAATAGTATCATAATTCTTTTGTGCATTCTTCCAGATACCGAAAGAAAATCTTAATAATTCTTCTTTCCCATTACTGAGATTCTTTTGTTTAAGTATCCCTCCATATATTATATTAGAGGCATCAATTTCTACTATTTTATACCAAGCAGATTGAGTCAAACAAAGACATGTTAATTGTTTTACATGTAGTTTGATTGTTTGAACTGCTTTAGTATGCTCCTTAGTCCAAGGAGTAGAATTTTTATTTAATCTAGTATACAAGATATCACTATCCTGTACAATATTTTTATATTAATCAGCCATATAATTAAGACCTTCGAGAAATCTTTGTAACTGATTTTTATCTTTAATTTCATCTGAAAATTTAGAAGCAAATTCAATACTTCTATTAATGGGTATTGTTTTTCCCTGAGATATATTAAATCCCAAAAATCTTATGTCAGTTTGGAATAATTTTATTTTCGAATGGGATAAAACTAATCCATTTTTGTTTATTACATTTTTTAATATTTTCAAATGTTTAAAATGTTGATCAATATCATTAGAAAATACTAATATGTCATCAATATAGACAATACATAATTCAGAATAAAGAGTAAAAATCTCATTCATTATATTTTGAAATTCTGAAAGAGCCTTTTTTTTTAAAACCAAAAGGCATAACATTCTATTCATAATGACCAAATGGAACTGTGAATGCAATTTTATATTTATCCTTCTCATCAATTTGAATTTTCCAATAACCTGACTTAAGATCGAATTTTAAATAGATGAATGTCATATGAAGTCTATCTAATAAATCTTTTTTATTAAGTATATGATACATAATCCATTTTAAAGCTTCATTTAGAGGTTTATAATTTACAACCAATCTGGGTACACCTCTTTCTTTTTCAACATTTTTATTTACATAAAAAATAGTACAACTCAAAGGGGAATAACTTTTCCTTATTATTTTCTTTGATAAAAGAGTTTCAATTTCTTTTTTACAAAGTTCCAAATATTTTGAATTCATTTGACTTGGCCTAGCCTTAGTCGGTATTTGGTATTTTTCATCAAAGCCTGCCTTATAAGGAAGTGAAACAATATGTCTTTTTCTTTACCAGAAAGCATTAGGAATATCACAGCATACTTCTTTTTCATACTGGTGTTGTATGTCTTTAATTTTGTTTTGAATTTCATAAGAATTCAATTTTCCTTTTATACTTAAAGTATTAACTTCTTCTTTTAAGAAGTTTAAATGTTTTTGTTTTGAAGAAAGTAAATTTTTTAATTCATTAATAACCTTTGTTTCAGGGTTCTTGATAAATTCAAAATTTACTTCTTGGTTATTAATATTGGTATAAATACATGTTTGATCAATTTTATGCAAAGGCATAATTGTATTAAGAAATGGTGTTCCTAAGATCACCTATTGTTGAATATTCTTAACAAGTAAAAAAATAGAGAGAATACAAATTCCCTGATTACAAATGTGAGAATCATAAATTTTATATTCTATTCCCATTTTACTGCCATCAGTACAAGTCGGGGATTGAAATGTTTTATCAAAATATTTAGTAGGCACTAAGCCTTCTTGAATGCAATTAATATCAGCTCCACTATCAACAAGAGCTACGGCTTTATCAATAACATACTCACCTTTTATTTCAATGGATGCGTAAACATGCCATTTTTGATATGTGACTCGATTAAATAAATTAAGAAAATCCTTGAAGGGTTTCTCTTCTGATTCTTTTGTCTGAGAAATATTTTCAAGTTCTTTATCATGCATATTAGAATTAATGGTAAGGTAGTCTATTTGTCTCCCCTGGAATTCTACTAATTGTTTAAGTTTGATGATCTCTTTTTTAAGATCATTAACATCTTTTTTAAGATCATTAATATTTACAGGTTTTTGATGACCTTCTTTCTCCATTCTTTTAAAAACTTCTTGTAAGGAATAAAAGTTTTTAACTCATTTCATTTTGGAGATTTCTTTTGAACTAAGTAAGGATCTAATTATTTTTTCTTTTAATTCCGGATCTATAATTTTTTCTAATAATTCCAGAATTTTAGATTGGTCACTAGTTAAAACAATTAAGCATAAGCCATTCATTTTGGCTATAGCTTTCCAATAATAATTAGTGTCTTTGGAATATTGTCCTTGACAACAAGATTCATCTGTACCAGATGATGAATTGGAGTTAATATTGTTTAGCTCTTCACTATTTATTGACTCTTCTAAATAATCAGAGTTTGTATTATTCTCACTGCTTGAATTAAGCAATAATTTTTGTAATTGAATTTTTAATCCTTCATCTAAATTTACCTCTTCTAATTTCTTTTTAGTATAACATTTATTAGCAAAATGTCCCTACTTTCCACACTTCCGAATATGTCTTTGATTTTTGTTTTCTTCTTGGTCTAGAAGAATAATTCTTCTTTTTATAATCATCTCTTTGATTATTGTAAGTATTTTTGCGGTAATGTTTTCTTTTGTGTCCTTTTTTAGAATACATTTTGGATCTTTTCTTTTGCTTAGAATAATTAATTTTCATATCATAAGCAAATTGGTGGCAAAATTCACCTATATATTTCTTGTTTACCAATTAGGTTTTTTTTCTTTAATTGATATTGAAGTTTCATAAATATTTAGTCCTACTTGGGTACAAGTACCAATAATGTTACCATAGGTAATATAATTATAAGGGATGGTATTTCCATCATTTTGATCTTTTAATTTTTGTCTTACCTTTTCTGCGAATAGAGGAAGTAAACCATCAATAAATTTTACTTTCCAATGCTCAACATTGACATCTTCTCTTTGCATTACTTTAGCAATAGAAACGTCTTTGTACCATCTGAAATGGATAAGAGATGAGCATCTAAGGTTTTGTAATAATTCACGATTTCTTTCATTTCTTTGAGGAGCTAATACTACAAGATGGTGAGTTATAATTTGAATTAAGGTATAAACAACAACCACTTCTGTTATTGTCTCTTCTATTTTTACTGTAGTAAAAATTTCCATTTTTTGACAAACAGTGAGATATTATCCCACCAACCTTTTAACATTTCTACATATCCTGCTATAATAAATTTTACAGTATCTGAATCAGTGTTGTTTGTTGCTTTGCAAACAGTAGCATACATAAGCATTTTATGAATTATCTCATAAATTTGGTATTCTGATAAACCATCTATATTTCGTTCATAGATAGTTCTTCCATTATAGGAAGTTTGTTGTTGGAAAACATCTTCTTCGAAAAGTAGATCTTGAGGAGTTGGTCTTTGATAATATTGAATTGTGCTTCAAATTCATCAATATCAGAACATTCTTCATTTTGGGAATTAGTTTCTTCAAAATGATCTTTGTTTTTGTTTAGAACATTAATACTAAATCCTTTTAATTGTTTTATCAAATTACCCATAAAATCTTCTTCGGGATTTAAATGGAATTCCTTTATAGGAATTGGTGGTTTAATATTTACATAATAAATAGGTTTAGTACCTGAGGTACTAGGTTCTGAATTGCTGGCTTTGAAATTTATATTATCTTCAATTCTAATTAATTGTTCACCAATAGTTTGAATATGTAAGTTAGTCCAATTATTCTGTTTTACAACATGATAATTTCATTTTTAATTTGAGGAGAAACTGCTTAAATAAGGGGTTCAACTTCTAATTTATTATTATTCTTTTTTAACTCTAAATTTTCAGTTGGAGGATGGACCTCTGCTTTGACTATTCCTGATTTATTACTCCAATTCTTGGTATAAGAATTTAGGACTTGAATCATTTGTTGTTTTGGGTATCATGTATGGAACTATTTTTCAAAATAAATAATTTCTTGACTAGACTCAAGATTATTATAATATTTTTTAATGATTTGTTGTTCTTCTTGTTTAAAAACATTGAAAAACCGATATCTAAATTCCTTATATTCAGGAAGTTGGAATTCTCTATTAATACTGAGTCTAAGGGGAGAATTTGGTGTAAAATCTATTTAAACCCATATGTGAACGGATGCTTCTTCCATTTGTTTTTTGTTATTATAAATTCCTTGAACAATTTGGTAATCTGATATTCTAATTCCTTGTATTTCTTCTATGTTAGTAGAAGACGTACTTGGTCTTGCCTTAGTAGGTATACTGGACGATTTATGCCTTAGATTTCGATCTACTAGACACTGAAAGTCTACTTCTATTTTCTTATGAGAAGATGACCTCTATGTCACCATCATCATTTTGGATTATTTGATTAATTAATAATGTTGTTTAGTATTGGTTTCCATTGGTTTGGAAAGTTGATTTCATTCCAAGTTATTTGTTTTGGAGTGGCTATATTAGTATGTTACTTTCTATAACAATTGTTTTTCCTGGATTACTCGTAAGAATAGTATTAGGACACATAGTGTTCATAACTTTATAATGTATTCTATAAATAACATTAATAGTTTCTGTTCCATGCATAAAATTATAACCCGAAGTCTGAATATTAAGCACAACAACTTCAAATAAGTTTCTATCTATCAAAGATAAACTTAAATTTGGAAAAACATTAAAATAGACTGATCCATGGCATAAACTAGTCTGAGCTATTCCCATAAGTAAAGGAAGAAAATCCAAGCACGTAGAATCTCTAATACAAGCTAAAATAGAAGCATTTAGTCCTGATAAAGTTAAATGTTTAAAAGCAATTTGGATACAACCAATATGCAAATAATTATATTTGTCAAGATAAGAAGAACTATCTTGAGGATTTAAAAGTTGTAGTTTTAGACTGTTATCTTCAATGCTAACAAATTGTTCTAAAGACTAAATATTTTTTCTACTGAAAAAATCAAAAGTTCCAATTGAATAAATCTATTTTGTTTCAATGGAAAGAATAGTCCATTGATTTAGCATTTGATCTTGAGAAAGCTCATTGATTTCTACATTTTTTATTTTAACATTTTTTGTATTATATGTTTTTTAAACATTTTTTTGAGTAATATATCTCATAAGAAATAATAAAGTAAATGGAGAATAGTAAATTAAAATTTTCTTAAATAACTAAATTTAAACAAAATATTTTTGTCTTATAAAATGATGTTTTAAATTCCTTGTCAAAGACAGATTACTGGTGATAGTCTTACCTCTCCTTGGGCTTTACAGACACAACCTAACTCGACTTATGGAATTTTTAAATATCATTTTATATTTTCAAAATATAAGGTTTAAATAAAAGTTATGAAAACCCATTTTAATCTACTATGCCATCTACTCCACTACATTCTTATGTGAGTTTTGTTTGAATTACCCCGTCAGTTATGAGTTTTGTTTATCTCGAGCATTCATTGAACTGATCTCATACCGATACCGTGTCTATGGCGCGGGCACGTATACTAGTATATAATAATTTCATTCAGTCTATCTGAAAAAGTTAACTATTGGTCAGGATTATTTTTACCAAACATAACTACTGGTCATGATTAAATCTCAATTTCTCCAAGCGTGTGTACAACATTTAATTCTATCAATAGTTAATTATTCAGATTTTACGGTCGTAATTATCCAATAATGTAATTAAAGCATGTACCCTAACTAAGATTTACTATTTTATGGTTTTACTAGACATTTATTATTTTACTGAGATCTTATTGTCTTAAGTATTCATTTTTTTCTCTATGCTTATCTCTAGTTTATTTATTTTTGTGCAGCCTAGATTTACTGTTTTACAAATATTTAGTTTTGATGCATTAAAAAAAAATCATACCGGGGGTGTCGAAGGTAGCGGTGGATCTGGGTCGTCAGAGTTGTCGTCCGGTGGCCATGTTGTCGTCAGTGGTGATATTTGGCTATATTATCTGTAAAATAAACACCGTGAATCGGTGGGAAGGGTCCCCGCCAAAAACCCTCCAGCGTGTTTATCAGTACACTAAGTATGAAAGAGAGGGCGTGTAGCCCTCAAATACGTGTGTGATTCTAAATCAAAAAAAAAAAAAAAGTTCCCCCTACACTATGGACTAGTGGGGGTTATTTATACTTGAATGGAAAGGGCCTAGCTCGTGGTATATCTGTCCGGCCTAAGCCTTCTGACATTATGTAAAATATAATGAGCCATTAGATGAGACCCACATGCCATTAAGGCGGATCCAAAATATGCACATCATACATTAGCCCCTACTCATTATTCTTCGAGATTCATCTTGAGGGTACGGAGTACTATTCATTTGCGATCCCCTTTAATTTCTCAGGATGACCGAGGCTTAATCACTTTCATCTTGACATACAGGATAACAGAAGTGCTGAGATGAGTTAAGGCTTTGGTCAATTTTGACTGGACTTGTATATTTTGATTAACCAGTATGTTTTATAACTTGATTGTATAAGTCTTTATATAGCGAGCAGAGTACCACTTGGGCCAAGGTCAAGTCCCATTACTCGACTTTGCAAGCATGACTACCTTTGAAAAGCTAGCGACCAGAACGCCACTTGGGCCATAGTTAAGTCTTAGTACTTGATTATGCAAGCAAGACTACCTTTGAAAAGCTAGCGAGCTGAACAACGCTTGGGCCAAGGTGAAGTCCCAATACTCGACTTTGCAAGCAGGATTACCTTTGAAAAGCTAGTGAGCATAAGCGCAGGTAGGCGCGGTGTACAACTCAACGGCGAGTTAACTCGAGCGGGAAGACAATGTAGAGCCCAGCAGCGAGTAAACTCGAGTAGGGAGTATAAGCGCAGGCAGGCGCTCTGTACAACTCAACCGCGAGTAACCTCGAGCGAGAGGAAAATATGAAGCTCAGCCGTGAGTAAACTCGAGCGGGGTGCATAAGTCCAGGCATGCACTGTGTACAACTCAACTGCGAGTAACCTCGAGCGGGATGACAATATGAAACTCAGTCGTGAGTAAACTCGAGTATGGAGCATAAGCGCATGTAGGCGTTGTATACAACTCAACCGCAAGTAAACTCGAGCGGGAGGACAATATAGAGCTCAGTCGCGAGTAAACTTAAATAGGGAGCATAAGCGCAGACAGGCGTTGTGTACAACTCAACCGTGAGTAACATTGAGCGAGAGGACAATATGAAGCTCAACCGCGAGTAAACTCGAGCGGGGAGCATAAGCGTAGGTAGGCGCTGTGTACAACTCAACCACGAGTAACCTTGAGTGGGAGGACAATATGAAGCTCAGCCACGAGTAAACTCGAACAGGGAGCATAAGCGCATGTACGCGATGTGCACAACTCAACCGCGAGTAAACTCGAGCGGGAGGACAATATGAAGCTCAGCCGCGAGTAAACTCGAGCGGGGAGCATAATCACGGGCAGGCGTTATGTATAACTCAACCGCAAGTAAACTCAAGCGGGAGGACAATATGAAGCTCAGCCATAAGTAAACTTAAGCGGGGAGCATAAGCGCAAGTAGGTGCTGATCATCTGGTTATGAATTTTGCGAGCAGAGAGTGCATACATGCGTAGAACAAAATCTAAGAAAAGTGTGGCTCGAGCACAGTAATAACGTGCTCCGATGCAAAATATAGTGTGGCTCTCGGGAAGGAGCATATGAATTGAAGCTTTCCTTTCTTTGGTGTAGTCCCTTACTTCTCAAATGCAAGGGTTCATCTTGAAGTCGAGAAGTATCGCTGGTCAATAATGTTTGGTCTTGGGCAGATGCAGACATATGATATGCTCATTCTGGTCGCTCAGATCTCTGAGTAGGTCCTGATTGAGAAGGCTCGTAGTGTGCTCGAATACGGTGGAGCTGTTGGGGTAAGCCTAGGCTCTATTGACATGTACTTTATACCTGAAGCCTAAGGTGCACTCATTAGCGAATCAAATATATTCTTCCACGAAATATAATTGTAACAAGTTTCATGCATTTAATTTATTCGAGCAAGAAAGTAATCACATTTCCATGCTCCACGGCCAAAAAATAAGTAATTTGATTATTTTGATTCATAAGAAAATAAATCACGATGTCTCCTATTCAATGTCAATTGAGTAAATATCTCGATATATATTGAACATTTAATGCAATTTTATATGACATGAATGATTCTCATAATATCATATATTGCATGTCATAATGCGTGATTTAAGCACATTCAATTTATTTTATGCTAAATAGTAAATATCATGAGTAATTATCCCAAAATTAAATAGTCAATTATGTATCTTTCACCCCATAATTGTGATAATCAATTGTATATCATTGAAATACATATTTTACCGGGATTAAAATTTTTGACTCGAGAGAGTATCATAAACAATTACTTTTCACCGCGATTCATTGCATATATATAACTTATGTCTACAAAATTAAATAACATGCATCAAATTGATATTAACACATTTTCTAAATTGTGCGTGAACTTGATTTATCTAATTGGTGTTTACTAAACTGTTGACTATACCAATTCCAACAAATGTGCTGCCACAACACAAATTAACAACGTGCAGAAGTCAATGTGCTTGAAGAAAGATTTGTTGAAACTGCTGGAAACTGTGCAAGTAAAATACATTGATATTTGGAGATAGCAGCCTCTGTTACATATGAAGGGCTCTAATGTAATTATCTAATTTTCGTTAGTTAATTTGTTAGAATTAATTAGTGAAGTTCAGACTGTTAGTGGAGAGAATTACGGGTGGATAACAGAAAGTTTAGTGGAAAGTATATTTGTATCTTCTTATCCCTAATGTAAGAACAGTGTTCATACGGGATCAATACAACAATGGAGAAACATTTTCTCTCTCTACCTTTCTTCATTTTCGTTTCTCTTCCATGAGCAAAGTTTACATGGTATCAGAGCAATTGATCCAAGAATCATATATTCTGTCTTCTTCATTCAAGAACTCATCGATCAATTTTTTATCAGGTTCTTTTCATCGATTACTTTCTGAACTTGTAATTAGGGTTTTCCTTCGACAAAACGCATCCATGGCAGATGTTGAAGCATTGGGAGGAACTACAGAATCTAACCAAAGTAAGAGGACTGCAGCAACAAACACAATGGAAATCTCCATTGATTCCAATATGCACCCACTCTTTATCCATAACAATGACCATCCAGGTTTGATTCTCATCTCAACCAAATTAACTCGTAGTGATAATTACAGCTCTTGGTCCAGGTCACTCCAAATCTCTCTTTCTGCTAAGAATAAGTCAAGCTTAATTGATGGTACTTTTCCCATACCGGATAAAGGGTCCAGTTTATATCCTTTGTGGGCAAGGGCCAATGACATGGTCATATCATGGATGTTTAATGTGATATCTGAAGAGATAAGTAATAGCCTTCGGTTTGTGTCTTCAGCATATGTGGTGTGGATTGAGTTGAAGGAGCGATATTCTAACATAGATGGTCACAGAATATTTCAATTGGAAAAGGATCTTCATCGATTGGAACAAGGAGCTATTTCTGTAGAAGCTTATTACCATAGGATGAAGGGACTTTGGGATGAGAGTTCTGCATTAGATGTTATCACAGCTTGTTCGTGTAACAACTGTATTTGTGGTTCTGTTAAAGCCCAAGAAGGGAGAGAACAACGAAAGAAACTCATGCAGTTTCTTATGGGGCTGCATGATAGTTTTGCAAATATTAGGGGGCAGATCTTAAGGATGAAACCATTGCCAACCATTAGTGAAGCCTATTATATGGTGCGGCAAGAAGAATCTATTCGTGTGGGTTATGTTCCTGAGTTCAATGTTGTAGCTGCCAACCTCAATAGAACTTCTCAGGATTCAGAAATTAAGGTTACTGGCCCTTACAAACCAACTACTGGGAACAAACTCACCTTTGCAAAGGCACCTTTCAAAAAGGGGATAATATGTAACTATTGTAACAAAGAAGGACACACCAAGAATGATTGTTACAAGTTACATGGATTTCCTGTTGGTCATCCTGCTTATGGACTTAATAATGCAAAACAATTCAAAGGGGGAAATGCTACTGATGGGCAGAAACACAATGGAACTAAAGCTATGCAGGTGTAAGCACAGGGCAAATCCGAAGATGGAAGTGGTTCTCTGGCAGATATCGAGTTACTTAAGGCACAGCTAGGTCAAGTCTTGACAATGTTGAAAGGCAAGGATCATCCTGAGGATCACCTTGCAGCTTGTAGTTCTGTCACTACAAACCCTTTTGCAGGTATATTTGCACCTACTAGTTGTTATGACAAAATTGTAGCATCAGTTCATAATGATCTTCGTATTTCTGCTTGGATTATAGATTCGGGAGCCACTGATCATATTTGTTTTGCATCTGAACTAATGCATTCACTTGTTCCCTTAGTGAAACCTATCTCTCTCTCTCTTCCTAATGGTAATCACACCTTAGTCACTCACAAAAGATCCATTTCCTTAACACCAACCTTAGTTCTTCATGATGTTTTGTATGTGCCATCTTTTAAGTATCATTTGCTTTCGGTTCCTAAACTTCTTGCTCAGACTTCCTGTACTGTACAATTTACCCTGTCAACATGTACATTCCAGGACCAGTTGAGGAACATCATTGCAACTGGTAGATTCAATGGAGGTCTATACATCTTACAGGGGACTCATCAAAATACTTCTCTTCCTCCTCTCATTGGCAGTGTGACTGATTCTCTTCATCCAGTTTCTTCTGATGTTTGGCACAAGAGATTAGGGCATTCTTCTTTACATTCTCTTAAGAAAATACAACAACTGTCTCATGTTTTCAATTCCAAGACAGCTAATCATGATTGTATTTCATATTGCACTGTTTGTCCTCTTGCTAAACAACATAAACTTGTATTTCCTGTTAGCAATTCTTATAGTGCCAAACCTTTTGATCTTGTTCATTGTGATTTGTGGGGACCTTACAGAATTCCCACTATGAATGGATGTAGATATTTTCTTACTCTGGTTGATGATCATTCTAGACATGTTTGGGTTCATTTGATGCCAACTAAACAACATGTATTCAATATCCTTAAATCCTTTAATGCTTATGTTCAAAATCAGTTTCAAACCACTATCAAGTCAGCTAGAACTGATCATGATTCTGAATTTTACAATGAAGAAGTTATTCCATTCTTTGCTAGTCTAGGTATATTTCATCAGTCTTCTTGTACCTATACTCCTGAGCAGAATGGCATTGTGGAAAGAAAGCATAGGCAGCTTCTTGAAATGTCCAGAGCATTACAATTTCAATCTCATCTCCCAAAACATTTTTGGGGGTATTGTTTACTCACAGCTTCTTATTTGATTAATAGGCTTCCTTCTAGTGCCATAAAATTTCATATCCCTTTTGAGCTGTTGTTCAAGACTCATGTTGATTATACACATTTGAGATCATTTGGATGCTTGTGTTTTGCTTCCATCCATAATAATGACAAATTAGATCCTAGAGCAATCAAATGCATACTCTAGGTTATCCTACTGGCCAGAAAGGTTACATTTTATACAACCTCCACACTCATAGGATCTTTGTTAGTAGACATGTCATATTTCATGAGCATGTCTTCCCATTTCTTTAATCTTCTTCCTCACAACCTGATTCTTCTATGCCTTGGCCAGCTGATGATCCTTCATATTCTGCTCCTTCCTCTCCTACTCCTCCAACCCCTCCTCCATCTTCTGATTCTTTTGCCCCATCTTCTGATCCTTCTCCTGTTCTTCCTCCTCCTGCCCCTTCTAGACACTCTACTAGGCAAAGAACACCTTCCGTCAAATTAAAGGATTTTGTTTTGCCTCCTGTATATGCTCATTCCCTGCCTAAGTATGCATCTTCCTTTTTATACTCATTATGGTCATTTTGATTCTGCTCATATCAATTTCATTCATGCATTAGATGATCATGTGGAACCCAACTCTTATACTCAGGCAGTTAAGAATCAACATTGGGTTGATGCTATGACTAAGGAAATAACAGCTTTAGAGGCAAATAATACTTGGCAGTTGGTTCCTTTGCCCCCTAACAAGAAAGTAATAGGGTGTAAATGGGTGTTTAAAGTCAAATATCATGCTGATGGGACTGTAGAGAGATATAAATCTAGGCTTGTAGCTAAGGGATACACTCAATCTGAGGGCATTGATTATCATGAGACCTTCTCTCCTGTGGCTAAGATGGTTTATGTTAGAACATTCCTTGCTCTTGCTGCTGCTAAAGATTGGCCAGTATTCCAATTAGATGTCAACAATGCTTTTCTTCATGGGGACTTAGAGGAAGAGGTCTACATGACTATACCACATGGCTATCCTAACAGGAAGACCCCTAATTTGGTCTGCAAACTTTAGAAATCGTTATATGGTCTGAAGCAGGCTTCCAGACAATGGTTTGCAAAGTTAACAACCTCTCTTTTACATCTTGGTTATGTCCATTCTCATGCAGACTATTCCATGTTCACCTTAACCAAGGGAGATCTGTTTACTACTTTGTTAGTTTACGTTGATGATATCATTGTAACAGGCAATGATTTAGACACCATCAACTCTTTAAAACAGTTTCTTCATGCTCAGTTCAGCATTAAAGATTTAGGTCTTATCAAGTATTATTTGGGCATTGAAGTTACTAGGTCTTCTCAAGGATTCCATTTAAGTCAAAGAAAGTATGCTCTTGATCTAATTGGAGATACAGGTCTTCTTGATGCCAAACCATTGACTATTCCCTTGGATCCTAATGAAAAGCTTCTGTTCTCCTCTGGGATACCTCTGTCTGATCATTCTCTCTATAGACAACTCATTGGGAAGTTATTATATCTCACTGTAACAAGACCTGATATTGCCTATTCTGCTCATGTTCTAAGCCAGTTTGTTCATGCTCCTACATCTATTCATCTGCAAGCTTTGTTCAGGGTCTTGAGATATCTGAAATCTTGTCCAGGCCAGGGTTTGCTTCTGTCTTCTTCTAATGATCTTACTCTCACAAAGATACGGCGATAGTGGCTGGTAATCCCAATGACAAAATCGGTTATTGTATATTTCTTGGCAATTCGTTGGTGTCTTGGCTGTCCAAGAAACAATTCGTCACTGCTAGATCATCTGATGAGGCTGAGTATAGAGCCTTAGCTACTGTTAGCTGTGAAATTTTGTGGCTTCATGCCTTACTTAAGGATTTGCAGGTGGTCCTTCCTCTTCCAGTCAAGGTCTTTTGTGACAGCACTGCAGCTATTGCTATAGCTTTTAATCATGTTTATCATGCTCGCACAAAGCATATTGAATTAGATTGTCACTTTGTCAGAGAGAAGATTCAGTTAGGTCTTCTTAAGCCCTATTATATTTCTTCCAAGCTGCAACTTGCCGACCTCTTTACCAAATCACTTGGTAAAGCTATCCATTGGTTCTTACTTTCCAAGTTGAAATTGGCTCATTTTTCCCCACTTTCTACTTGTGGGAGGGGTGTTGACTATACCAATTCCAGCAAATGTGCTGCCACAACACAAATTAACAATGTGCAGAAGTCAATGTGCTTGAAGAAAGCTTTGTTGAAACTGCTGGAAGCTGTGCAAGTAAAATACATTGATATTTGGAGATAGCAGCCTCTGTTACATATGAAGGGCTCTAATGTAATTCTCTAATTTTCGTTAGTTAATTTGTTAGAATTAATTAGTGAAGTTCAGGCTGTTAGTGGAGAGAATTACAGGTGGATAACAAAAAGTTTAGTGGAAAGTATATTTGTATCTTCTTTTCCCTAATGTAAGAACAATGTTCATACGGGATCAATACAACAATGGAGAAACATTTTCTCTCTCTACCTTTCTTCATTTTCGTTTCTCTTCCATGAGCAAAGTTTACATAAACACAATCATATAATCACTAATTACATGTCAAGGAATATGATAGTATTCTTATTTGTATTGTACACAATATTTGTAATTATTTTTTTTATATTGGCACATGACACTGTCGTGGAAAAACATGCATTATAATTTACATAGGTATAATATTAATATTCAAGATAAGTTAATATTATTTTAAATTCATGATTTAATTGACTTGGGAGCATGTGATCATGGAAATAAATGGCAGCAACAGTTAAGACGTGCATGGTTTCATGGGTTAGCGGTTTCAACTGCAAAATTTAAACAGCCACACCACACGTAAGTCAACAAAAAACTGAAAAGGCAAAAATTGGAATGTAACATCTTATAGTGATGTCATGGACGACATCACCCATGAAAGTAACACAAAGTGATGTGAGGCGTTCTGATTGTCGTGCGCAAGGAGTGTATATGCTCAGATTAACTACCCGGTGCATGAAGAAGCTGGTTAACGTCAGCCGCTATAGGTGATGCGTGTGGGGGCGTCTGTAGCCCGATGACAGAGATATTTCTGGCCTCGAACTCGTCCAATCCAGGCGCAGCCCGTAGGGGTGTTTATTTTTCATTTGGTGCTGGAAGGCACTGGATGTGTCTCGTCGGCGAACTCTCGGTGCTAATCGGAGTGTTCCACTTCTGGAAGCTTCTGGTGGCGCGTGGCAACTTGGATGGAAATTATTTCACTGGCGTTGGACTCATCTTTTTGAGGTGAATTCATGGGTGGTCTTTGTTTGACGCTTGGTGTGTTAGAGAATAATATCTTTTAATTATTCTTGTTGATTTGTAATCAGTAATTAGTGGTAATTACCTTGTAGAGTTCTTTCCTAATTGTATTACCTTCCTTGTATAGGTTTCTTGTATCCTACTCCTAGTGTAACCCTAATTGTAAATCCCCCTATAAATAGGTGATTTATTCAATGAAAAGGCTATGTCATTATTCCTAAACTTTATCAGTTTCTACATGGTATCAGAGCTTTGCTCCTAAAACCTTCTTCCTCTTCCTCTAGCCGCCGCCCTAAACCCCTACAATGGCTAACGGAAATCACTCTCTCACCGTCAAAAACCCTCTTGATCCCACCCAAACCTTCGACCTCATCAATATCTCACACCACAACATCACCAAACTCACCTCTACCAATTACATAGCTTGGAAACTCCAAGTTGAGGCCACCCTCATTGGCTATGACCTCTACAAGTTTGTAGACGGTTCACATCCATGCCCGCCTCCCTTGTCCTCACCAAGGATGCCCAAACATCCAAGGGACGTTCCCACCCCAAACCCTCACTACCAGCCCTGGATTCGCCAAGACAAACTCCTCTTTGGGGCTCTTGTTGGCTTCCTGTCTGCTCCCCTGGTTCCTCTGATCCAATAGGCCGCCACTGCTCGTGAAGCCTGGGACATCCTGGCTCATACCTATGCTCGCCCAACTCGCGGTCACATTAAGCAGATCAAAGATTACCTCAAGCGAGCAACCAAGGGAACTCAGTCGATCACCGACTACATGCAGTCTGTCAAAAGTCGGGCTGATGAACTCGCTGCTCTGGGCAAACCTCTTGACCACGAGGATCTCATTGAGACCATCCTCGGTGGTTTGGATGATGACTACCGCCACATCGTGGATGTGGTTGAAGGACGGGATACTCATATCGTTTGATGAGCTTCATGAAAAACTCATCAATCGCGAGCTTCTTTTGAAGCGTCTCGGCCTTCGTCCCGCACCCTACTTGGCCAACCTGCCGCACCAAGGAGCACTAGCTCGGCTGGCAACCCTCCTCGCAAGCTCCGCGCCCTCGCAACCTCGGCCACCTTCCCAATCCTCGGCATCTGCTCCCCGGCCCGTATGCAGGCAAGTGTCAAGCATGTCGCCAACAGGGTCACTCGGTTACTCGCTGCCTCAGCTTTCAACTGATCGCCACCACATCTTTGCCCGCTACTACCAACTCGGCAAGTGGCTCCAAGTGGCAACCACGGGCTCACCTTGCAACCACGGCAGGGGACACCAAGGCTACTCGATAGTGGTGCCTCTCATCATGTCACTAGCGACCTTGGCAATCTCTCGCTACACTCCAACTACACGGGCATGGATGACATGGTCATTGGTGATGGTACTGGGTTAACTATCTCCAAAACTGGTTTCTCCTCCCTTCATACACCCTCACACACCTTTTCCTTTCATAATGTTCTATTTGTTCCTGACATGAAAAAGAATCTTATATCTACATCTCAATGTTGCCTCTCTAATAATACCTATATTGAGTTCTTACCAACTTCTTTTCATGTGAAGGATCTGGCGGCGAGGAGAATCTGTTGGACCTGACAGTCTAAGGGATCGGTGTGTATGAATGGCCGACCATAGCCACCCAGCCCCACCCCTCTGCTTGTGTCAGCTCCAAAGTCTCTCATCAGGACTGGCATCATCGTCTTGGCCATCCGTCTGGCCCCATCCAAAGTCAGATATTATCTAGCCTAGGTTTAGCATTAGACACTGCTCGCACTCCTATTCATTGTAATGATTGCCTTTCTAATAAAAGTCATAAAATTCCTTTTCATCAAAATACTATTGTGTCTACTCTTCCTCTTCAAACTATTTATACTGATGTTTGGACCTCCCCCCTTCCCTCTATTGATGGGTTCAAATACTATGTGATCTTTGTTGATCACTATACCCATTACATCTGGCTTTACCCGCTCAGACTCAAATCTGAGGTTGCCACCATCTTTCCCAAATTTAAAGCCTTAGTGGAAAATTATTTTAAAACCACCATAGTCACCCTTTACTCGGACAATGGCGGCGAGTATATGGGGCTTGCCCGGGACTCTGGCTTGGCCGCCTACCTATCCGCCCATGGCATCTCTCACCTTACCTCGCCCCCTCACACCCCGGAACACAATGGGTTCTCGGAACGTCGCCATCGCCACATTGTTGAGACTGGCGGTCTCTCCTTCTCTCTCGTGCTTTCTTCCGCGCCGGTCGTTTGCTTTCCAAACCGCGACCTATCTCATAAATCGGTTACCTACACCCACCCTTGCTCGCCAGTCTCCCTACCATAAACTTTTTGGCTCTCTGCCGAACTACGCCAAGCTTCGTGCTTTTGGTTGTCTCTGTTATCCTTGGCTCCGTCCTTACTCCGCCCACAAACTCAATACTCGCTCCACTCCGTGTGTCTTTCATGGTTACTCGCTCACTCAGAGTGCCTATCTCTGCTATGATCTGAGCACCACCAAGCTGTACATATCGCGTCATGTTCGCTTTGTCGAGTCCACCTTCCCCATGTCCACCCCGGCCACCTACCGACACCTATGATAGTGAGTCTTGGCTACCCCCTCATGAACCGCCCGGTCCCTCATACACACGGGCTGCCGCTCCAAGCCCTGTCGAGGCTCGCCACTAATCGAATTTGGTTGATCTCGGCTCGCCCACGCCCGACCTCCCATATCGGCTCCTGCAGGGATACCACTGCACTGCTCCTGTCCGTGCTCCATCCTCCTCGGCCACCAGCTCCCTACTCGCGGATTGCCCTTTATCCGTTGCTCGGCCCTCCTCGGCACCGACGCGTGCCCGAGGATCACCCTGCTCGCAAGTCACGTGCCGCTACATTGGTTCCCATGCCCATTGCTCAACTATGTGCCTACTGCTCCCGCTCTTGTGCTCTTGTGCCGTGGCACAACCACCATAGTCACTCGCTCGAAAAACAACATCTTCAAACCGAAGATCAAAATGAGTCTTTCGGCTCAGCTAGCGGTGGACAGTGAACCCACCTGTGTTACTCAGGCTCTCAAGGATGAGAAGTGGCGTCGGGCCATGTCTGAAGAGTTTGATGCCCTTGCTCGCTTGATGGGACTTGGGATCTAGTCCCTTCCTGGGAGATGCTCGCAATATAGTTGGTTGTAAGTGGATCTACCGTATCAAGAGACATCTTGATGGAATGCTTGTTGATCGCTACAAAGCTCGCCTAGTAGCCAAGGGATTTCACCGGCGACCGGGTTGACTACCACGAGACTTTCAACCGGTGGTTAAACCGACCACTATTCGTCTTGTTCTCTCACCGGGTCGTTTGTCAAGGATGGGGTCTTCGTCAAGCTGGATGTGAACAATGCCTTTCTTCAAGGCAACTTTGTCCAGGAGGTATTCATGGCTCAGCCTTTGGGTTCACCGATAAGGACAAACCTCGACATGTGTACCGAAACTTGAGGCTATTTATGGTCTCAAGCGGCTCCCGAGCATGGTATAATGAGCTGCGTCAGTTTCTTCTTGCCTCTGGTTTCCAAAACTCGGTGGCTGACACATCGTTGTTCATACTTCGTACTGCGAGCACCATCATCTATCTCCTTGTCTATGTGGATGACATCATTATCACTTCCTTTGGAAACCAGCCATTTGGGGTTCGGACTTTCATCTCATGCTCATTGCTACTCGTCTCTCAAGGACCTTGGTGATCTTCACTACTTTCTTGGGGTTGAAGTTGTTAAGCGCCCAAGTGGTCTTTTGCTCTCCCGAGGTATATAGCGATCTCCTTGCTCGCAGGCATGACCGATGCTCGCCCGGTAGCTACGCCTCTTGCTTTACCTCGCTACCTTCTTTCTTCATCGAGGCACTTGTTGATTCTTATGTTAAATTTATATCGTCGATACATTACATTAGTTTTATACTTGGCTAATCGGGCGTATCGATTAGCGTGGCAACTGTGTATAGAACTTTGCCTTGTATAGTTTTTGTAGGACTTTTTCAGCGGAAGACCCCTTCTCGGCTTTAGGAAGACACGCTCAAAGCTTAAGATCGAAAGACCTCGTGTCGGTGATGCGCTTCTACGTGTCCTCTCCACCAGAAAGCTGACTGGATTAATTCAAACTTATCTCCATATATTATTTGAATTAAATCCAAGTCATTCCCTGACATGTCAAGCCGCCGAAAGCAACTTTCAGCGAGGAAGACCTTTTAGTCTGAGCGATTAAGCGATAAAAGCGGTGTCCCCTACTTTCGCTTCATCTCTCGAATCGACACCAAATCGCCCACCTTTTTGAAGATCTCGAATGATTATCTGCTCTAGATATACGTGAAGACGAAAAATCCTTGTTGACCCCATGCATTTAATGCATTTATGAATAAATTTGTTGAAGTCTTCGTCCTCTCCAACGGATTCTTTTGAAATGCACTGCTTTAAATACGCCATTGAAGGCTGGAACAAAGAGACAACGATGCGATGAATCAATCGAACACTTAAAGAATTGCTCTGAAACTACTTAACTCCAAGTCTTTCATTTCGGTGCATTCAATAGATCCTCAACGGATCTAGAAGTCCTCGTCAACAACAAGAAGTGCTCTTCAACATTTATTGCTTTATTCTTCTTGTTGTTAACTTCCATTAACTATATACGCACGAATTAAATATCTTGTTTTTACAGATATTTAATTCCCTAGACAAACACAAGTCAATATTTTGTACACGATCCATTAGGGATATTCTTTGTAATTGATCTAAGTGGAAAACATAGTGCACAATTTAAATCCAAGGTTGCCTTGGTGGTGGGCGTAGCACTCATTATAGTGTGAACCATCCCAAAATACTTGTGTTATTTCCTCCTCGTCTATTTATTTGAGCTGCTTAGTTTCATTGTTTATATTATCCATTTCATTGAGAACTTAAGTAATCGTAAAAGGTCTAGGTAGTCCTTATCGGCGGCGGACTGGAACAATTTTCTTGAAGGTCTTCCGCTACTTGATTCTTTTCATAGATTGCAAGTAACTTTCAAGGAACTTACTTAAAAGTTTTAAAGTGTTAATAAGCTATTCAACCCCCTTCTAGCTTATTATTGTGCTCATTGGGACCCACAATTGGTATCGAGCCTTACTCTTCAAAAACAAGTTTTTCCAAGATTAAACTCTTGAGAGATACGACATAATGGCACAAACACACTATATCTTTGCCTACATCTAATGCTAACCACGTCCCAATATTGGACGAAGGTCATTTTGATGTATGGAAGGATAAAGTAATGAGATTCATGAACTCTATTGACAACAGGTTATGGAAATGTGTCACTGCAGGTCAACATGTACCAATGAAGGCCAATCTTCTAGCCTCCATCGTGGAACCTGCGAAGTTCCTAAAGAAGAATCGAGAATGGACGGAGGGCGATAGAAAGGCTGGTTGAACTTGACACAAAGCAATCAATATAATCACCGGCTCTCTCAGATACAAGCACCTACCCCAAGTGATTCGATGTACAAGCTGCTAAAGAGATGTGGGAAGCTCTTGTAGAATACTTGGAAGGAGACCAAGACACAAGAGACAACGAGAAAATATACATACATCCAGCCGGTTTGATTCTTTCAAAAAGGATCCTAAGGAAACCTTAAGACAAGCATACGATCGATTCGGTGAGGTAATAAATAGTTGCTTTTCTCTTGGTAAAATGTATGACAAAAGGAAATGAACATGAGGTTTCTAGGCTCTCTAGGTAGCTTATGGCATGTGAAGACCACGGCTATGAAAGAATCTAAGAACTTAAGCGAGATGACTCTTCGTAGTCTCTACGCAAGTTTAAAGGTTTATGAACTTGAAGTTAATCAAGCTCTAGAGCAAGACAAGCAGTTCGAGCGTGTCTTTGCCGACCATGGTCCAAGAAGAAATCATTGTTGAAAACAAACCTTCTACTTCTTCGGTGAAAATGATTTTTTATCGATGAACAATTTGCTATGTTTGTTAAGCGTTTTCAAAAATTTGCAAAATATGGAAGGAAGAACACTCACCAACAACCTTTCGGGAAGATTGGTGAAAGCTCATCTAAGGAAGAGCTTGTGTGTTATAAGCGTAGAAAACACAGTCATTTGCCTCAAAATGTCCTAAGCCAAAATTTGAAGCATACAGAAAACCCACTTTTAGAAAATTTCAAAAACAAAAGGGTATGTTGGTGAAGACATAGAAGACAAACGGGTTGCTTCATGGTTTGAGGCCGATTCGAGAAGAGGAGGAAGAGGATTGTGAGCAAGCTAACATATGCTTAATAGCTCATGATTCATGTCCTACCTATGACTACGAAAATGAAGTTGTAGTTTCACCAAGTCCTTTGGACAAAAATGAAACCAACGGTGATAATTTCGAAGGAAGAACTTCTCAAGGATAATCGGAGGATATGCTTGAAGAATTTAATTCCTTTAGAGTAGCCTATGTTAAGCGGCCAAGCGTGAAACTTACGGTGAGAAATCTTTGATGGCGGTGAGATTCAAACTCTCAATAGGCTGTCAACAAGAGAGTATCAAGCGAAGGAAGAAAACAAATTTCTTCATGACAAAATTACATTGAGCACATCAAAGGACTAGACCTAGAGAAAATTGCCTTGCAAAGACAATTGACTCTGGAATAGCTCAAGGATGCATTTGAAGAAATCCTTTCAAGCCAAAAATCTAGCAATGATAAAACAGGCATAGGATATTCGGATGTGTCTCTTCAGACAATCTCTTACGTCAAAGAGAAAGGTGAATCCTCCTCAGCGCTAATGATATATCTTTCTCTAAGCAGACATTTGGAAATATAGGGAAACAAGGCCTTGGTTACTCAAGTGTCCTTATGTTTACCCTAAAGCTCGAGAAAGGAAAAGCCAAATGAATGATTCAAATGAGAAACACGAGAAGGTAACGGTAGAAAGTGAAGTCTAGGCAGCGACTATGCCAAGGCAAAGTCTGGCGGCGGTAGACCTACTAAACTCTCTAGGTAACTATCAAGTTTGTCTATGAAGCGAGCAAAGTTGCTTTACAGTTGAAGGTAAACTTAAAGGTATTCTACCGAATCCTCTGAAAAGGTTTTCAACAGAAAAGCTAAAGCTAAATGCGTTGGTAACCTACCTAGGAAGATTCGAAAGAAACCAATTAAGTCTACGAGTCAACAAGCAAAATTGAACCAAAAATGAATGTCAAGAAAGGAATGATCATAAGCACTCTTCGGTTGAAGACTCTAACATTTCTCTATGGACTTTCCATTTATGTCATTCTTGCCATTGCTTAGGCCATCGGCACGAGAATGCTGCTAAGGTTCACCCAGATCGAGAGACCTAGTTCTCTCAAGGTCAGCGGTATGGGTTGCAAAGGTTGCTAATCCTTAGGACCCAAATAAAGGGTACCTTGTTTTGCTTTAACTCTTTTCGAGAATGCTTCATGGCTATAGAATCGGAAAACAAAGACATCGGTACCTAGGCGGTGGTTGTTCAAGACACATGGTGGGAGCAAAGTCTTCTTCTGAGATATAGGCTGAAGCAAAAGGACCCATGGTTATTTTCGGAGACAATGCAAGAGGAAAGACAATTGGATATGGCTCAATTACTAGAGGAAGTCTCTCCATCAACAAAGTTTCTCTAGTAAGTGGTTTAAAGCACAATCTTACGAGCATATCACAGTGCGACAAAGGACTTCTATGCCAATTCAATTCCAACCGGTGCCTCATCAAAGGCAGGTGAATCATGCTCCCAATCTTGGCCAGGCAATAGACAAGGAAGCGTCTATGTCGTGGACTTAAATCTTCTAGGGAGATTCTCAAACTGTGTCTAGTAGCCAACAATGTTCGTGACAACGGTGGCTATGGCACAAGCGTCTCGATCACCTCAACTTCAAGCACCTCTCCAAGCTCTCCAAAAATGGGCTTGTCGAGGTCTACCTACGGTGTCTGCCGATCATGACGAAGTTGTAAAGCTTGTCAACTAGGAAAACTTTCCAAGTCTTCCTTCAAAAGAAAGTCGTATTATCAACAAGCAGACCTCTTCAACTGCATATGGATCTCTTTGGACCTATTACAACGGCCGGTATTTCGGAGACAAGTACACACTTGTAGTAGTTGATGACTACTCTAGATTCACTTGGATTGAAACTATGACATCTAAAGATGAAAGCGTATGATCTAGTCACTCCACTTTTTAGAAGACTTCAAACTCAAAAGCTTGAAGACATTTGTGACATAAGATCGGACAACGACACTGAATTCAAAAACAATGGTGTAGAAAATCTGCGATGACCATGGGATCGGCCACAACTTCTCTGCGGTACTCCTCAACAAAATGGTGTAGGCTGAGCGGAAGAACAGAACAACGATTGAAGCGGCTAGAACAATCTTTGCGAAGCTAAACTTAGAAGTATTTACGGGCGGAGCGATCAATCTTGCTTGCTTTACCCGAATAGATCCAGTAAACAAGTTTCATAATAAAACTCCATATGAAATATGGAGAGGAAGATCCCAAACATTGGATTTCTTAAAATCTTTTGTAAATGTTTTATTCTTTATAATGGAAAAGAAGTATAGAGGAAAATTTGATGCAAAATCGAGACGAAGGAATTTTTTTGGGGTATTCCAAACATTCAAAAGCATTTCGCATTTTCGGTAAATCTAACTTAAAAATCTTAGAATACGTGCATGTTTCTTTTGATGAATATGACTTGTTAGAGCCTAGAATGGCTCGAGCGTTGCTAATGATTACGATAATGATGAGGCAGTACAAATACAACATCTACTTCTACTCCTTATCGAACGGTGAACCCATGAATACCAGATAACCCTTCACCTTAGGTAGATGAGACCTCTAGATACCGATAACAACTCATCTGTTGACCTGAACCCATCTCTTACTGTTTTACCCCAAGCACCTTTACAGATCTCTCATCCTTCTTGTTCACGAGAAAATGAAAGTTTTGAAGACTCTATTTCTTGAACAGATTTTGGTGAATCTCCTTCTCAACCAACTCGAGAATTCTTAAGGGAAGAATCCACCGAAGTGATCTTCCTCAAGCATTATTGAAGCAAGAGATCATCCCATTTCTCAAATAATTGGTGATCTCAACTCGAGAGTTAAATGCGAGAAATAAGGTTCGAGAAGAAACTTTGTTTGCTTATGCATTTGTATCGAACTCGAACCAAAGAAGATTGATGAAGCCATCGAAGATCATAAGCTGGATTGAAGCTATGCAAGAAGAGCTGAACCGGTTTGAAAGATGTAAGGTGTGGAGCTTAGTTCAAAGACCGATCGATCATCCGGTCATCGGCACCAAGTGGGTATTCGAAATAAAAGAGATGAAGATGGAAATGTCACCGAAACAAAGCTAGATTGGTTGCTCGGGGCTGCGGGGAAGAAGGAATTGACTTTGATGAAACTTTTGCTCTGTTGCTAGACTAGAAGCAATCGAGAATCTTTCTAGCTTATGCCTCGTTCATGGACTTCAAAGTGTATCGGATGGATGTTAAGAGTGCCTTTACGAATGGTGATCTTCAAGCGTATCGTGGAGCGACCTCGAGGATTTGTCATCTTAAACAAAGCTGGACCACGCCTACCGACTCAAGAAAGCTCTCTACGGCTGAAGCAAGCTCCTAGAGCTTGGTATGAAACTCTATCCAAGTTCTTAATTGAACAAGGATTCGTGAGAGGAAGAATCGACACTACTTTATTCATCCTCAAGCACAAAGGCCATTCTCTTACGGTACAAATCTATGTGGGCGACATCATCTTTGGATCAACTAACCAAAGCCTTTGTGCAAAAGATTCGAGAAGGCGATGCAAAGCAAGTTCGAGATGAGCATGATGGGTGAACTTACCTATTTTCTAGAATTGCAGATACAACAGACTTGAGACGGAATCTTCATCGGCCAAACCAAATATGCAAAGGAACTAATCAAGAAGTTTGGTCTTGATTCAGCCAAAGGATTTGAAACTCCAATGTCTACCGACTGTCATCTTGACAAAGATGAAAAGGGAAAGCAAGAGAACATGACCAAGTACCGAGGAATAATAGGTTCACTTCTTTACCTTACTTCTAGTAGACCTGACATTATGTTTGTTGTTTGTGTTTGTGCTAGATTTCGAGCAGATCCAAAGGAGTCACATTTGCTTCGCCAAGCGTATCATCAGATATGTTTCAAAAACAACAAATCTAGGCATCGGTATTCGAAATCCAACAACTTCAATCTAGTTGGATACTCATCGGATTATGCATCTTGCAAAGTGAGCGTAAGAAGCACCAGTGGGACTTGTCAATTTCTTGGAAACAGACTCGTCTCATGGTCTTGCAAGAAACAAGGATCGATGGCAAACTCAACCACGAAGCGAGAATATATTCTTTAAGCATTTGTTGCTCTCAAGCTGCTATGGATGAAGCAACAACTAGTGGACTACAACATCAAAAGCGCCCAATCATGTGTGACAACACATCAGCTATCTCAGTCTCCAAAAATCCAGTGATGCATTCAAAGACAAAGCACATTGATATTCGTTATCATTTTCTTAAAGATCATGTGGAAAAAGGTAACATCAGTCTGGAATATGTTCCAACTGAGCATCAATTGGCAGACATTCTCACCAAACCACTAGATGCCACCAGGTTTGCTTATTTAAGGAGAAATCTTGGTATGATTGATCCTACAGCTTAAATTTTAAATTTTGTTAATGGTTCTTTCATACCGGTAGACCCAGTATTAGTCTAATCGGAAGACGTAAATTCTCCTTTACCGGAAGACTTCAAGGTTAGTACTCTTACTTAGTCTATTTCTGCTAAAGAGGTTTCTAAAGCAATACAAGGGGTCAAGGACAAAATTTGGTACTTAAGAAAATATCTTAAGTTCCCGCTTTTTCAAAACAGATATTTTCTCGCCTTTAAATAGTCCTTGAACCGTCATTTCCAAACTTTACGAAACCCTTTGAACAGAAACTTTTTCTCTCTCCCTCTCTCTCTGAGTAACTACTTTATGCAATTTCAAGTTCTTCTTCTTGTTTCTTCTTCTCATCTTCAACAATGGTACCATTCTCTCTACTCTACTCGTAATTTTCTATGTACTGTTCTGCATTTCATTCTTAACCTAAAATCCTTTTGGAATTCAAACGGTCATTTTCGAGTTTATACAGTGTTTCGCCATTGTTGTTCTTACAAACTTGAATACTAACAGTCGTTTTCGTTTATTCATTGTTCATTCTTATGAAAACTTCTGTTATGCATTTCACGAGTGTGGTTTCTCTAAACATTCTAGGGTTTTAAGTTTTTGCTTCGAAAATTTCAATTTATTTTGGAAAACTTTGAAATTCCTACTTGTTTAGATATCTAGATGAAAAGCCCTAATTTTTATTTTGTTTTTCTTCCAGGCAAGAACTTCAAAATCAAAGCGCGACAGTGGGAAGGCTTTTGACCCTGAAAATGTCATTCCTCCAACTTCAAACATAAACCTTCCAGGATATCCCATCTATCCCGCCGCTCATGACATTATTGTCGCTTTGGACCCGAAGCTATACATTCCGGGCATGTGCATTGACCTTCAGTCAATCAACTCTATAGCTGCCGGCGTCAAAGCCTGCGAGGATATGGACGCCTCTGGGATTCTGCCCCTCTTCTGCCTCAACGACAAAAACTACAGTATCTTCCTGGCAGAAGAATTTTATCAACGAATGGAGCTTATGAACCAGACTGCTCTTCGCGGGTGGATTCGAGGCCGTCCCATCTCTGTCACCGCCAAATCTATTTCCACCATCATTGGCGTACATTACGGAGGAGCTATTTCAGCAACCATGGCTGAGGCTTTACATGCCTGGGAAGCCATGAGGGGAGCAGACACTCTCCGGGAGCCACAAGGGAAGATGCTCCGAAACTTGTTCCCTCTTGACGTCTATTGCACCAGCCACCTTTTAGACAAGGGGCTCCTATTCAAGAGTGGAGCGCATGACATGTTTACTGGCCAACAGATCAACCTGACCAGTGCTGTATTTCTACAGCTACGTCTCAACTGGGGGCTCATCATCTTCGACGAGCTAAAGCAGTGGGTGGAGAAAGCTAAGAGCAACCCCACTTGCAAACGACCCTTTGTCAGGCTCATCAATGCCCTATTGAGGGATGATGCAAACATCAACTCTTCTTTGAAAGAAGATGAGTTGTATACAGTGGCCAAGGACAAGCAACTCACAGCCTCGTTTTTCAGTAAATACACTGAATACGAGAACAAGCGCCGGATGCAGAAAGGTCTACCACCGGTCTCTCTTGACAAAGTGACCAAGCCTGCACCTATCTTGGTCACCCGCTTCAATATGGAAGCACATGTAGCGGCAAGCAGGACCTTCAAAAAGGCCTCTGCTAAATTTGACGCTCAAGTGGCCACGGACCTCCATCTCAAGGCTAAAGGACTGGTTGATGAGGTAGAGCTGCTGCTAAGGTCCAAAATAGCAGCCAAAGGCAAAGCCAAGAAGACAAGGCCGGAAGTGGCACCTCCAACTGAAGAGGAGCAGGCCAAATGGATAAGAAGGGAGATGAAGGAAGGCCAGAAGAAGAAAGCACCAGGCCAATCTAGCCATTCCTCTCCTCCATCTACCCAAGCCAAGCCATCCTCTCAGCCATCTACCCAATCCAGCCAACCACCTTTACCAACTCCTGCACCCACTCCCAAACCAAAACGAAGGAAAACACCGGATGTCCCTCCGGTGACCTCTCTGAAGTCTCATATTCGAGGAAGAAAGGAGAGCTACCGGTACCTGACAACCCTCTACCGCCAGCCAACCAACTACCTCTACCGACGCCCAAACCTTACCTATCAACCCTTCATCTATACCTGTCAACCCTTCATCTATACCTGTCAACCCTTCATCTATTCCTTCTGAGTCATCTACTCAGAGGAATTCACCCCCTCCGCAGGAGTCTATCCTTCGGGAGGAGCCTCAAAATCAGGAGGAGCCAGCCAGAACCCCAACTCCTCCTCCTCCTTCACCCTTTAACTACTCACGACCCATACCCTTAGGATGGGGAGAGAAAGGAGCCTTACCTCTGAAAAGAAATACAATGCATTAAGTAATTCTAACATAAGGAGTATGATTAGCATCAAGCCCACCCCAATTCCAACAAACTTCTTCAACCACACCACAGCCCTTAGACCCGTCTGCTGCCAAGTTCCTCTTCGAACTTTCGTCAGTAGCAGATCTATTCACCCCTACTCATCAACCTCCTCAACCTTCTCAACCTTCAACCTTCCCTTCAAAAACCAAAATTCCTATTCTACTCTGCCCCTTCTTTCTGGTTCTCTACCAAACCCATTCCCCAATCCTCCCACATCAGTGAAAATTCTAACACTGATATGGAACTGGATTCCCCACCAACTCCACCTCCACCCTCCCCTATAACCCTATCCTCATCCACCAAAACCATACCAACCCAAGACTCATCCTCTTCTGCCTCCAGAACTCCCCATATCCAACAGCCCTTTAGGCCTGCAGACTCTACCTCTGCCGACACTATTCACATTGGCCAAGCATCTACTTCCCATCAGCCAGCCAATGCTGAAGTTTTGTCCCGACTAGATGCCATCTACCAGCGGCTAGGCGAGCTCACGAGCATATCTACGCTATCATGAAGTAGCCATGCGGCAAGGCCAGCGACCGAACTGCTGCCAATCTTCGACAATTTCAAGAAGATGTCTGGACTCGTTTTGGACAGATGCGGCACGACTTCACCGATGTCAAGATCAACATCGAAGCTCAACGAGATGAAGGTTGTCATATCATAGGCTCCATTTTCTACGAGTTATTCCACGTCATCACTCTCCATCTCTGCCACGGTCGTACTCCTATTATGGAACTCAACAACCTTGCTCGCAACTCTGCTCATGATATTATGAATGCCAACCAAGATCGTGATCTGGCCATCACGGAGGAGAAGCAAATGAGATCTATCAACAGAATGCTGATGGAAGAGAACAGCCGTCTTCGTGAAGAACTGGACTACCGTTCTCGTTCCACCAGACCTCCGTATGACGGGCGAATATCAACGAAGAATGGAAGAGCTAGAGCGAGAAAGAAGAGAAAAGGAGGCTGCAGACAAAGGCAAAGGGAAAAGACCTTGGTAGCTTATGTATCTTTTCTTCACTTTCCTTTATATTTATCTTATTTTTGAAAACTCTGTTGAAGTGTAAACATCTTGTTTATGAATACAGATGATTACTTGCTTTTTCAAAAATTTACTTTGTTTAAATTCTTGTTGCTTTATTGTTTATCCTAATTAGAATTTAAACATTCAGTTTAAATTTATTTAAACTGCTGCTAATCTGTGTGTTGTTCTTTGACTCTCTTATTCTTGTATGCACTTAGATTAGTCCCTTGCATCTGAGGTGTTATTCTGTTTAATGGAGGCATGTCTACCGACTACTTAATATATAAAATCTGTAAGACATGTTATTATCTATTAAATAGTCTGTTTTAAAACCCTCATTTGTAGTAATGATGACCAGATATAAATAGGAGGAGATTGTTGATTCTTATGTTAAATTTATATCTGATCAGTATATTACATTAGTTTTATACTTCAGTGGCTAATCGGGCTGCGTATCGATTAGCGTGGCAACTGTGTATAGAACTTTTCCTTGTATAGTTTTTGTAGGACTTTTTCAGGAATAGCGGAAGACCCTTTCTCAGCTTCACCGGAAGACCTGCTCAAAGCTTAAGATCGGTAGACCTCGTGTCCAGCTGATCTGCTTCTACGTGTCCCCTCTAACAGAAAGCTAGCTGGATTAATTCAAATTTATTTCCATATATTATTTGAATTAATCCAAGTCATTCCCTGACATGTCAAGCCGCCGAAAGCAACTTTCCGAAAATCAGGAAGACCTTTTCGTCCTGAATAGTGAAAAGTAGTAAGCTGTCGCCCCTACTTTTCGCTTCATCTCTCGATCGACACCAAATCGCCCACCTTTTTGAAGATCTCGATATGATTATCGCTCTAGATATCTGTGAAGACGAAAATCCTTGATCGACAACCCCATGCATTTAATGCATTTTTGAATAGAATTTGTTGAAGTCTTCGTCCTCTCCAACGGATTCTTTTGAAATGCACTGCTTTAAATACGCCATTGAAGAATGGAACAAGAGACAAGCTGCAGAATCAATCGAACACTTAAAGAATTGCTCTGAATCTACACAACTCCAAGTCTTTCGGTGCATTCAATAGATCCTCAACAGATCTAGAAGTCCTCGTCAACAACAAGAAGCTGCTCTTCAACATTTATTGCATTATTCTTCTTGTTGTTAACTTCCATTAACTATACTTCTGCACGAATTAAATATCTTGTATTTACAGATATTTAATTCCCTAGACCCAAACACAAGTCAATATTTTGTACACGATCCATTAGAGATATTCTTTGTAATTGATCTAAGTGGAAAACATAGTGCACAATTTAAATCCAAGGTTGACTGCCTTGGTGGTGGACGTAGCACTCATTATAGTGTGAACCATCCCAAAATACTTGTGTTATTTCCTACTGTCTGTCTATTCATTTGAACTGTTTAGTTTCATTGTTTATATTATCCATTTCAGCAGAACTTAAGTAATCTGTAAAAGGTCTACCGGTAGTCCTTATCGGCAGACCTGGAACAACTTTCTTGAAGGTCTTCCGCTACTTGATTCTTTTCATAGATTGCAAGTAACTTTCAAGGAACTTACTTAAAAGTTTTTAAAGTGTTAATAAGCTATTCAACCCCCCCTTCTAGATTATTATTGTTCTTATTGGGACCCACAAGCCTACCCTTTGAGAGAGTAGGATGTGGGTGGGAAGTTGATTATAGGAGGACCACTTCTTTTTAGTTAGGCTATTTTTCGGAAGACTTCTTCTTTCCATTGTCGAAAAAAAAAAAAATTCATGTGTCGACGAAAAATGAAACGGAAGAAGAAGAGTGTAAACAAAGATTCAAATTGAAGCATAGCTTTCAAGAGAAAAATATGTTTAAAAAATCATGCTGATAAGAAGGATGTGATATTTTTAGAAGAATATATTGCCCAAAACAAGTTTGGGGGGGAGAAAGAAGAAAAGTGAAAAGTAACAAAAAGCACCCCTCCACTTGTTTTCTTTACAGGTCCTAGCCTAAATAGGGAAAACTTCCTTTTGCTTGGAAGTATGAGGGATAAAGGGTAATCTTACTCTCTCACTTTGAATTCCTAATCCTTTCCATCATATCCCCCATACCTTGGCCTTACATTACAAGCTAAATAAAGACCTAATGATCTTCTTGCCAATGCTTATGCTGTTTTAACTGTCAAGTGAGTAATATGAAATTGATCACACACTTCATATTCATTATTATTCACCCTAAAGCGCACTGTGTTAGCATAATCTTAGCTATTACAAGTCATTGTGATAGGAGAGCATTGTATGACATACATAGAAGTGCATGGGATGGATGTATAAGTCTTTTAAATCATTGGGACCTTTCTGTCTGTAACTGACCGGGTTTGGATGGTAGATCTCATAATTCTTATTGCATGATTTTCTCTTAAACTTTGATTTTCATATGAATGTGGTGTTTAGCTTAATAAAACTGTTTTAGTTAAGATATTCTCTAAGACTGGTGATCACACACACACGAGAAGTAAAAATAGTAGTAGTCTTAAGAAAAGATCAGTTAGTTTTATATGACTAAGCCTGCATATATATGGTGAGCATCAAACTGAGATTGCTTGCATACCATACACTTATAACTTGAGGTTGAAGCCAAAAAGATTTTATGTTTTATTTGTAGTTTAATTTTTATCTGTTTTTGTAATTATCTGCGTAGTCGAGTCACTCGAAAGAGTCTCCTTGAGTTTGTGGGTTTATAGAGGAGTGTAAATAGTGTCACCCTCCAAAAAGATATGCTTTTGTATTTATAAGTTTATTGTTTACTCGTGAACGAGCAAAGTTTAAGTTTGGGGGTATTTGATCGATGTATTTTATACGTCGATTTTATATACTTCTATGACTTAAATTATGCTATTTCACGAGGCGTTTGGCTACTAATATATGTTTTCGGTGAGTTTTGTAAGTTTCAGGGTTATTTGTGGAAATATGCGAAACTCCAGGGTTTTAAGTGCAAATTTCAAGAAAGGCCAAAAAGGAAAAATGAAGAAACAATGAAGGCTGTCTATTCTGGACACCTTGCGGACGCAAGGTGCCTCAGACCTTGCGACCGCAAGGTAGGCAGTACGTGTCACAAGGCTCAAGTCAAGATTTCCAAAGACCGGACATACTGGAGACCTTGCGGACGCAAGGTATCCAGCACCTTGCGACCCCAAGGTAGTCAAAATGCGACTATTTTTGGATTTTCACACGGTGGTTTGATTGAAACACAACTCCCGAGTATATATACAAGCCAGATGCTGAGCCAGAGAGGAGGACGGCTGAAAGCTCTCTTTAGGTAGATTTTAGGTAGTTTTTAGATTGTATAACATAGTTAGATTGTGTAATCTCAAGTATTGAAGATCAAATCATGTATCCAATCATCTCCAAGTGCTGTTCATTGTCTATGATGAACTAATTCATCCATAATCTAGGAGGTGGGAGGTAACTTGCATCAAATTTATGTTTTGATTCTTATTCATGTTCATTCAATGCTTGTTGATTGTGTTGTTTATCAAACCCTATATTATTTTGCTTTGAACAAATGAATGTAATCACAAATAATAAAGGCTTAGAGGTGCGGATAACTGCATGACCAAGTGCATATGTCGTACACTGGCTCACCAACACAATAAATTGGACCTATCGATGCACGAGAGTGATAAGTTAGGACCATGTTCTTACATGATCTAGGTGACAGATAGATCATAAATCTAGGTGACAGCTAGATTGATAGTTCCTGTGCTTAGGATATAGAATGGATGAATTTTGCGGGGATGGAGGCTGAACCAATTGTTCAACAGACTATATCTATTTTTAGTGAACGAACCCAAGACATTGAATGATATTATTATGAATTGAACATAAAGGAGATATAAGTGAAACACAGAATCCTAGATTGCCACCCACCATAAGATCTTCATATCTGTTATTACTGTCTAATTAGTTAAACATCTATAAATAGTAGTTTAGAGTAGAATTAAACATAAAAACCCCCTTTAGATTAATAATCTGCTATCGATAAATTGCACTATTTGTGATCACTTGTCTCTATGGGTTCGACCCTTGCTTCCAATACTATTCTATAATAGTCTTGTTCACTTGCAAGGAAAAAGATTAATTAAAACATTGATCAAGGGCTGAAAGGAATATTTTGTGGAGGGATCTTATTAATATAGCATCTAATTGCACAGAGCCTTGGGTTGTTGGAGGGGATTTTAATATTATAGCCAATAGGGATGAGAAATTAGGTGGCGTTGGATATGACATTCTTGGTATGGTTGAGTTTAATGATTTTATGATTCAAGCGGATTTGGGAGATGTTGGGTTTGAGGGCAGCAAATTCACATGGTGTAACAACCATGGGGATGGTACTAGAATTTGGCAAAGACTTGATAGGCTTTTTATTAATGGGATATATACCGCAGCATATGGAGGAGCAAATGTCGAACACTTATGTCGTGTAGAATCAGATCATTCTCCGTTACTCATTGGGTTTCCCTTTTATTCCTAAACCAAAAGGTCAATTCCGATTTCAGCATATATGGATAGACCATCCGGACTTTATGCAATTTATTGCGGGTCAATGGAATCGATTGGTAGATGGGAATGCTATGGAAATTCTTCATAGAAAACTTCACTTTTTACGGAAAGAACTAAAGAGATGGAATTGGGAAATTTTCGGTAACGCGTATCGCAAGTTGGCAAAACAACAGGAGAAAGTTTCATACTTGGAGGATGTTTGCATGAGTCAGGGAGGGGATCAAGCTATAGGAGATTTGGCAAGTGCAAAAGTAGAACTTGCTTAACTTGTGAGATGGGACACTAAGCTGTTGCAACAGAAATCAAGGCAGATGTGGCTTCAGGATGGTGATAGAAATACCTGGTATTTTCATGCGAGTCTAAAAGATAGACGTCGTCAAAACTTGATTAAGATGAAAAATGAAGATGGTTCGTGGTGCACAGATGCTAAGATTATTGGTGATAGGGCTGTTGACTTCTTTTCTCAGATTTTCTCTAGATTGGACCATATGGTTTCTGAGGATTTGTTTCAGAATTTTCCAAGAACAGTGGATGCTCAAGACAATATTTTGTTGGAGGCTATTCCAGAATAATATGAGATTTGGGCTGCTATTCAAGGACTGAATCGTAACAGTGCGCCGGGAATTGATGGCTTCACGGGTTGGTTTTTCAGTTCATGTTGGGACATTATTAAGGTAGATGTAGTTGCTGCGATTCAGGATTTTTTCAAGGGAGCGAGACTTCATAGAGGTTTAACAACTACTTTTATAGTATTAATTCCAAATATAGACGAGCCATCAAATTTGGGAGATTTTCGTCCAATCAGTCTTTGTTCATTTGCGGGGACAATTATTTCCAAAATTTTGGCTTCTCGTTTGGCTAGTGTTCTGCTGCGGTTAATTTCCCTGGAGCAGGCTGGGTTTGTTAAGGGAAGGAGTATTCAAGAAAATGTTGTTTTGGCCCATGAGTTAATTCATCGGATAGATAATCGAACGAGGGGCGGCCATGTGGTTTTCAAACTAGACATGTCAAAAGCTTACGATCGGCTTGAGTGGGATTTTCTTTTGAAAACCATGGACAGGTGTGGTTTTAGTGAAAGAGTTTGCAACTTGATATCTCGGCTTTTAAGTAATGTTTGGTATACAATTCAGCTGGATGGTGGTAGTTTTGGCTATTTCAAGTCTTCTCGAGGAGTTCGACAAGGCGATCCGTTATCACCATTGTTATTTATAATTGCACAGGAAGTTATTTCTTTTAATCTCAAAGAGAATATCAATAAAGGTCTGATTCATCCGTATACTCATGGGAGGGGAGGATTGGTGATTTCTCATCTATTGTATGCCGACGATATGTTAATTTTTTGCAATGCAAGTAAAGGTTCTATTCAGTCTTTGCGAAAAGTGTTATGTGACTATGAGAGGGCTTCTGGACAGTTAATTAATTTTGAGAAAAGTGGATTTTATGTCTCTAAGAATTTTCAGCCTAGAAGAATTCATCAGATTGCAGCTTGGTCTGGATGTGTTCATAAGTTGTTCCCCATGATTTATCTAGGCATTCCTCTTTTCAAAGGGAGAATCAAAGTGCAATATTTTGAAGGTTTGGTATCGAAAGTGTTGCGACGTATTGACGGATGGAAATCTCACCTCTTGTCTTTTGGGGGTAAAATTACTTTGCTTAGATCGGTTCTTAGCAGCATTCCCATTTATACTATTGCCGCTATTCGGGTTCCCAAAAAAGTTTTACTTCGTATTGAGTCTTCCATGGCAGCCTTTTTATGGAGGAACGCACTCATTGGGTGGCTTAGGAGAAGGTTTGTAGACCGATTGCAGAAGGAGGGTTGGGTCTTCGATCTTTCAGTCAAGTTATGGATTCTCTCCAAGCGAAATTAGCTTGGTCGGTTATGCAAGGTAAGAGTTTGTGGGCTCGTTTTGCAGTGTCAAAATATGGGATGTTTGGAGATCTTAATAATGCAGTGATGTCACCGATAATTCGCACAATTTATAGGCATATGATGGAGATTCAGGATTGCAGTAGGTGGATTGTAGGAAGAGGGGATGTTTCTTTCTTGGGGGACAATTGGTGTGTGGTTATTCTTAAAGGCCCTCAACCAATGAACATTCATCTAACAGTTCGAGAAAGTCCTTCCTCATTTGGCGCAATTTGCTTATTTGATCTCCGATGAGAACCTTGCTAAGATCAACAGAGTTCGTTTGAATGATAGTAAGTCGGATAAGCTAGTTTACACTCGCACCAAGTCAGGAGATTTTGAGGTAGCTATTCATTGGCAACACATTCGACATCAGTGGCCTCGTCAATGGTGGACTACCAAAATTTGGAGTTGTTGGATTCCCCTCAAGATCAGTGGATTCATGTGGAAGTTGATTAATGGTGCTCTTCCAGTTGACCTGTGTCTTCATGTCAAGAAAATTGCTATAGTTTCTAAATGTGTCTGTTGCGTGCGGAAGCATGATCGAGAGTCTTTATCTCATCTTTTTATACATTCAGAATCGGCTAGGGTGGTTTGGCATTTTCTGGCTCGTCATTTCCATGCAGTTGATACATATGATAATTTGTTCCATTTGCTTAAGGTTTGGCTGCATAAGATTTCGCTGCATAATTAGTTTGGTGCATACAAGGTTGGGGCTGTCATGCTAGGCTGTTGGGAGATATGGAAAGCAAGATGTAAAGCTGTTTTTGAGAATATTCCTATGCAGGGAGAGGCAATTCTGGCTGAAGTTAGACGTGGGTTGCAAGATTTCATGGTTAATTATAAGCCAAAAGTGGTTATTAATAAGCTGGGTAGAGTTAATCATCTGGCTCTTTGGGTGCCGATAAAGAAGATTAAGATTTGTCGTGGTAAATGGATTAGATGGGAACCTCCTCCTATGAATGTTTACAAACTAAACACCGATGGTTTGGCAAGGAATGGTTATTGTACAGGGGGAGGGATTATCAGAAATTTCCAAGGTAGATTGATCTGTGTTTTCTCTAACTTCTATGGTCCGGGAACAAACATGTTTGCGGAGATTTCTGCGCTTAGGGATGGGTTGGCTTTGTGTCGGAGACTTGAATTGGAGAACATGCTTATCGAAACTGATTCGTTAGTGGCAGAAAGAGGTCTTTTAGGATTGCAACATTTTCCGTGGCAGTTTGAATATGAGCTTAGCGATTGCAAAGACTTAATGGGAACGTACAATATTCGACATGTGTATAGAGAGGCTAATGGTGTGGCTGACAAATTAGTTGAGGTGGCTCATTCTTTTATTCTGTATACTTGCTATGATGATGTGCAGCAACTTCCGGGAACTGTTAGACAAGCTTATAGATTTCATAGGACGGGTATTTTTAGTTTCCGTAGTTGATGCTAGCTTTTGCATTTCTGTCGTAGAGGTTCGGCTCCTCTGTCCTCCCGTTTGTGGGCAAGGCTGGTTGTCCCCCTCATTGTATTGTTTTCTGTTATTAATAAATTTTTGCAGGGTGCCGCCCCTGTTTATTAAAAAAAATGGCTTTCAGAGCTAGCGGCAATGAGCCTTCTCGGCTGAGCACTGCGAGTAGGCAGAATAACCCGTGGGAAGCAGAGGAGGCTGTCCCTCCTCCTCCGCCTGGATGGGGTACTGCTTTCAGAAATGATGGAACTGGTCCGAGTAATGCAACTACCCAGGAGAACGGAGATGCTGATGATGAAGAGGAGGACACTTCTGGTGGCTCACTCGCAGGTGAGACTAGAGCTTCTTCTACACCTCGCAGGATGAGTATATGGGCCCAACTAGGCGGACACCGTAGACATTGATGGACCACTTTGGGGCTTATGCTGCAAAAGAAGGGATAGTCTCTAGGGAAACAATGGGGATATAGGCAATATATAGATATATGCAGGCATAATGTATTATCAAATGTCTTAATAAATATTCCTAAGTTGCACCTTAGGACCCATAAAGTTATATTTTAATGTATTATCATGAGCTTCTGTCGTGGTTTTTCTTTTTTCTGTTAGTCGAGCCTCTGATATACTGAAGACTTGGAGGTAGAGTGCTGAGGACTCAAATAGTGCCTTCCCTCTCCTTTTTCTCCTGATTTTTTCTTTTTTATATACTCTAATTTTTGCCTAGGCCGCCCTTTCAGGTTTTCAACCTAGCGAGCCCTTATTCCTTCTTTTATCCTTTTTTTTTTGTGCTCTAATTTTTACCTAGACCGCCCTATCGGGTTTTCAACCTAGCGAGCTGGATAGGGAAGCAACCGTTGGATAGATTAGCTCAAGCATAGTACCTTTTGAGCTTGTCGAGGTTGAAGGGCTGAACAATGTCTTCTCCTTCTTGGTTTGTGAGAAGCACGACACCTCCTGACCGGATCTCCTTAACAATGTATGGTCCCATCCATGGAGACTTCCATTTTCCCCTAGTATCAACATAACTAGGGGTTTTTCTCGAAGCACGAGATCTACGACTTGGATGTCGCGGCCTTTGACTTTCTTATTGAAGGCCCAGGCTATGCGCCTTTGATACGCTCGAGTATGTTCCAGGGCTAGTAGGTGTCGTTCGTCGATTAGGGCCTATTCTTCGAATCACCCTTTGACCCAATCAATTTATGCTACGCTAGATTCCATCATCACTCTCAGTGATGGAACTTCAACTTCTATCGGCAATACCGCCTCCATGCCATATGCTAGAGAATAGGGGGTAGCCCAGTGGGCTGTGCGGACTGAGGTGCGATAGCCCCAGAGGGCTAATGGAAATTTTTCTAGCCAGTCTCTTCCTGTGTCAGCCATTTTTCTAATGATGTTCTCAAGTGTTTTGTTGGCTGCTTCAATGGCACCGTTGGCTTGTGTCCGGTAGGGGGAGGATTTGTGCCTTTGGATCTTGAACTCATTGAGTAGACGGTTCACGTCCCCTTCAAAATGTGAGCCGTTGTCAGAGATTATCTCGAAAGGTACCCCATAGCGATATATAATATTGGCCTGGATGAACTCAGACACCTTTTGAGCATTCTGGATTTTATAGGAAGAAGCTTCCACCTGTAGACACCCCAGTTTCGTACCCCTGGTATGTGACTCTGACATGTGATATCAAGAACTGTTCAAACTTAACAAATGTCAAGTTGTAGGAGTTAAAAATGCAAAAGGCAAAACAGGATGCGCAAAACAGTAAATTGCAAGGGGTGAAAGTGTCAAAATCAAAGAGTAACAGTAGACTTGGCGCGGCCTAAAAGGGCTGTGGGTGCCGCGCCCAAAGAAGGATATTGCCGCGCCCAAAGGTGAACATTGGCCTCTCTCAGTTAACGCATTGTGCAATTGTTGAAGCCCGTGGTGCAATCGATCAAAGCGGCTGAAGGAAATCGATTAATTCCCGATGACTCCCTCTCTCCACCTATAAATAAGAGAGCCCGGGTCCTCACTTCAGTGTTCAGAAAAATCGTAGAGAAACGCTGAGAAATTCTCTCTGCGTCTCAACGAAGCCGTAGTTACGAGAGGTGTGAGATAGGTGAGTGAAGCCCACTAAAGTCTCCAAACCCCGTCCAAACTCCACCAAAATAAATATCCATCGGTTATAAGTGATCCCTAGCCTAGTTGTTAGTATCCATCTCACTTCCCCGGCCCAAAAATCTCAAACTAAGTCGTTACTCTGCCCGAGTAATGAGCTGAAAAACCAAAAAAGTAAGCCGTTATTCCGCCCAACCAAAAAGGCCAAAACCTACTAAAATAAGCTGTCACTCTGCCCGAGTAGACAAGTCAAAAGTCACCAAAATAAGCAGTCACTCTGCCCAAATCAAAACAACAACCACACAACAAACAACAAAAAAAGACCTCCTCTCCCTGAAGAACAGAGCGAGCACACTACCGCTCTAAAAGGTAAAGCCTTTAAGGGCTTTATTTTATTTATTTATTTACTTTTCCAGTCATTTATTATTTAAAGTTGCTATTTAAATCTGGCACAATGTAGTCAATTTAAGCCGTTGTGCTGCCCGGATTAGAATAGGAAATAGTATGTAAAAGAGTCCTTATAATGACCAAATATTCTTAAATACATTTGTAATAATTGTAAGGAAATGGCTGCAAGTCCGTAAATAATGTAGCCACAGATGTATTTGTTTTAATTTACTGTCTTTTAATACTTTATTTATTTGCTAAATAAATATAACAATAAGCATACTTCAGCCAAAAACCACTTTTGAGACCGAAAGGGCGACTTGGGTGCCTAGCACCTTCCCAACTCGTAACTTAGCCTCCGAACCCGTTTCTTTTTCTCTGGTTTATTTTTCTCTTTTTTTTTTTTGGTTTTGCTTTATTTTGCCTTAAAATAAAGATGGCGACTCTAAAACTTTCAGATCCAGTGGGGCCTCGCAACATTCATTCTTTGCACTTTTCCGTTCTCCCCTAAAAAAGGGAGAATGGGAATGGAAGGGTGACGTATTCTCATATCCTGATATCCCCTAAAAAAAGGATAACTTGATGCGGGAAACCCAAAGCTCCCATAGTAATCTGAAACGAGCCATAAGGTTATTTTTAATAAAATCCATAGTGGGGGCGTCGCAATATCGTTTTTTGCACTTTTCCATTTTTCCCTAAAAAAGGGAAAATGGGAATGAAAGGGTAATACATTCCCATATCCTGGTATCCCCTAAAAAAGGGATAACTTGATGCGGGAAACCATAAGTTCTCATATTGTATAAAAAAATCCACTAAAGGCAACTGAGGCGCATTCCAACGCGCTTACATAGACAGCAATCCTCTCGCACTTTTGATTTCGTCTTCCCCTAAACAAGGGAGGGTGGAACGAGAGCAGTGGTGTCCCGCATCCGCACGTACGCGTACCCCTATCCAAGGGCGCGTGGGGCGCGGGTCGCACCCCGGGAACCTCACAATGGCGACTCTGCTGGGGAGTTGTTTTATTTTAAATAAAATGGAGGGCTAGACTCATTAAAAAAAACTTTTTTGTTTTTATTTGTTTATGGCTGTAGTATGCTTGTTATATTAATTTATGCATTTGAATATAGTGTTCCTATACATCCGTGTCTATATTTGTGGATATGATCCTCCATCTTGCAGCAGTTTCGTTCCGATAACTGTTACAGGTGTGTTTAAGAATATTAAAAAAAACAAATTTTTTTTTTGAAAAATAAAAAAAAAAGTAAAAAAAAAAATATATCATATATGTTACAAATAAAAATTCCGGGCAGCACAATAAAAGGGCCAGGGCTTAATTATTGCTTTATTTCCGGCTCTGTATTATTATTTCTTTCTGTTCTTTTATTTTATTTTGTACATTTGCACATATTTACATTCATTATGTCATTTTATTTCGGGACATATGACCAAATTTGTAATTAATAGGGATAGATAGTTTCCCCACTTTTCTTTCTATTTCTTAATATGATGTGCTTGCTTGCTTGCGCTCAAACTAAAAAGCCGAGAAAATCCACGCATAACAGCAAGACAGGCCATATTTGTTTCATTTTTCTGTTTATATATTTGTAAAAAAATATATAATAAAGACTTTACTGCTTTCTAGATACCGCACACACGTGACCAGCCTACCCCTTGCATAAGCCAACGTTAGAATGCATGTAGCTTCTCAGGACACTTCATAGACCGACCGGTTTTTGTATCTTTAAATTATGAGTCAGTCCTTGTCAAAAAAATAAATAAAAATAAAAAGAGTCAAATATATATATATATATATATATATATATCAAAAAAAAATATGCGCAAGTTAAAAAAATGATGAAAATAAATTGCGCAACAAAAAAAATATAAATATAAATAACAAACAGGGGTTGATTTATAATTCTCAGATGCTCGACCTAGACCATTTCGGATGGTAGATCCTGGAAAGAGTATAGGCCTTTCGCTGGGACGATCCGATCTGGGAGTCGAAAGGGTGGAATACGTTGGTCCTATACTCCGGAGAAAGAATCCACTGTTCCAGGGAAAGTCCTGACACTGTCAAAATAAAGCAGGTGCTTATCCGGTCCATTGTAGGTAACAAAATAAATAATAATAAAATATACTAATAAAAGGCACGCTGTTCTCCAAGCCCAGACAGCCTCCAGCAAGCCTTCCGATACCTCCAACGCCCATTTTCCTCAGAAACCTGGCCCGAATTTGGAAAGGCAGAGATAGTACTGACCGGTTGATACGGGAAAGTAGTGCAGAACTCAGTCGAAGATATCGGTTCAGATCGAGCAGGCGAATCAATTCGGAGGGTGATCCAAGCGGTATGGCAAAAAGTGAAACGCTATGGGTGCATTCGGGGGCTCAGGGGTATGTTCCGACTCGGGAATGCGCAGAATGGTTTGACCAAAAGTTGGGTGCAGCGATGAGTCAAATGGCTAGTCTGGTACAAAGCTTAAAATCTAGTGGTGAGGTGAACTCTTCCCCTACAATCCCCCAAGAAGCATCCACATCTCAGGTGCCTCCAAAACCAACCCCTAAGCCAAACACTTACCCACCAAATACTACCATTACCCCAAATCCCAATCCTCCACCAAGTCCTTACTACCCAAATATCTATCCTTACTCGTCCTATCCACCATATCCTCTCTCAAACACCCAAAACTCAAATGACCTCCCTTTTACCATGATCAACCCATTCCTAAATAGCCCACATATGGACCCAAAAAGCTTTAACCCACCAGGCCAAGTTACCACATACTTACCTTCTAATGATCCTGGTCGCCCGGCCGAAACCGTCAATAACCTACCAACCCAGAATCCATATACTACCCAAAACCCACCAACCCATAATCCATATACTACCCAAAACCCACCAACCCAAAATCCCTATACTGTCCAAAACCCACCAACTCAGGACCTTTATCCAACCCAATACCCATATCCAACCCAGAGTCCTTATAATGCCCAATATCCATATCTTACCCAGAATCCATATACTGCCCAAAACCCACCAGCCCAAAATCCCTACCAAAACCTTCAACCAGGAAGTAACCCAGCCTTCCCTAACCCTGCCAGTGTATACCAAAAGCCAACTCCCCTAGCCACCAAAATGGAAGCCGACATGGAAAATACGAAGGCCATGCTGCTTAAACTTCTCAATAAAGGGGAATTTTCTACGCGGGCCCTAACATTGCAACCTTCAGCAATACTGCCCTCAAAGTTCAAAATGCCGGACATAGAAAAGTTTGACGGGAATAGGCTCTTTTTCTTACGGACTTCATAAAGAGGGCATCCCAGATAAGTAATAGGAAAAGTGCACGAGCGGAAACCCAAATGACGCGAGATGGAGGAAATTCTTGAAGCGGAAGCATGGCTGGATAAGAGAAAACAGCTCTTATTAGCATTAATGAGCTGCCCAGAGAACCTTTCATATTTGGAGAGCAGAAGTTTATGATGAGATAAAGAATGCTTGTTCCCATTGCAAAAAATTACAACGTCATCTGCAAAAGCAAGATGAGAAACGATCGGGCAGCCACTAGATGAGGAGAAGGAATAATGAGGCCGAGAGGAATGAAGATCATTAAGCCCACGACTAAGGACCTCTGCCGCAATGATGAACAAGCTGGGAGATAAAGGGTCCCCTTGACGCAAACCACGAGATGACTGAAAGAAACCCACAGAATCACCATTAATCATAACTGAAAACCAGTTGCTAGAGATAGAGCGCAAAACCATGTCAATAAAGACTTCCCCAAAACCAAATTTGCGAAGAACTTTAATGAGGAATTGCCAAGAAAGTCTGTCAAAGGCTTTTGCCATTTCAAGCTTGATAATAACATTGGAGCCATTCACTTTCTTTTTTAAATGCTGAGTTAACTCCTGAGCTAAGAGTAAGCTGTCTTGAATAACCCTTCCTTTGACGAAAGCACTTTGATTTTTTGAGATAATGGAGGGAAGAAGATTAGCCAACCGAGTAGCAAGAATCTTGGAGATAATCTTGTTGCAGAAGTTGCAAAGACTTATGGGACGAAGATCTTTGAATGTAGAGACATTATTCGATTTGGGGATAGTAATAATAGTAGTGCTAGTCCAGGATTTCGGCATCTCAAATCCGGAAAAAAATTCCGATATGGCCAAAAAAAAAAGATCTGGGCCAATGATTTCCCAACAAGTAGTATAGAATTTTCCGGTGAAACCATCGGGACCCGCCGCGCTATCACCACTCATAGAAAAAACAATGACCTTTATTTCATCAAGCGAAGGGGGTTATGATAAAATGGTATTATGATCAGAAGAGACCAAAGAAGGAATAACATTAAAGACATCCTCTTCAAAAGTGTTACAAGCTGTAAGTTGATCTTTAAAGAAGTCCACTACCGCCGACTTAATGGCATCTTCGGATGAAAGAGTATTACCATGCATGTCAACAATTCTATGAATATGCAACTTGCTACGAGTTTGATTTACCAAAGAATGGAAAAGTTTTGTATTTCCATCCCCATCTTTGAGCCAACGTAAATGAGACTTTTGCCTCCAAAAGTCTTCTTCAATCTTAAGAGTATGTTTCAAAGTGGCTTGGGCTAAGTGAAGAGCTTCTCGATTACTAGCACTGTTATCATTCTCAAAAAGCAATTCCTTTTCTAACACGTTATCTTCAGCCACCTTAACAGCCTGAAAAATATTCCCGAAGGTGTTTCTGTTCCAAGATTTTAAGGCCAAACGGACAACTTTAAGTTTGTTAGAAAACCTCACCATAGGTCGTCCCCATTGGGTGATCTGCCAAGCTTCCTTAACAACATCCATAAAGGTATGGTGAATAGTCCAGACATTAATAAAATGAAACCGATATCTGCGGGGATCATGATGAGAGGAAATTTTAAGTAATAAAGGGGAATGGTCCGAGCATGTGCGATTGAGATGCTCCACTGAAGATGCAGCAAAATAAGTGGACCAAATATGATTGCAAGCTAATCTGTCCAACCGTTCAAAAATAGTAGTCTGGCCATCTCGTTGATTGCACCAAGTGAATTTGCTGCCAATGAAACCCAGATCAGATAAGCCGGAAGCATTGAGGCAAGCTTGAAAATGCAACGTTCCTTGTCTGTCCCAGCCTGAACCTCCAGCTTTCTCATAAGCCCCGAGAATGATGTTAAAATCCCCGCTAATTAACCAAGGAGAAGAAGAGAAGTTCATGTCACTTATATCATTCCAAAGAGCTTGATGTTCAGTGCTAGAGCATTTAGCATAAACTAATGTGATAAAAACTGCTTCAGACCAAGAGTAATGCTGAACCTTGATTGTGAGATGCTGAATCGAATCCAAGACAACCTGGCATGTGAAGGCTGATTTAACAAAAATCCAAATGTTGTTAGCAACATTATAGAAGAAAGAACGGAATTTAAGACGAGAAGGAACAAACTGAATTTTTGACTTATCGAGCATGGGTGCGTAGACGGAAATCAAAGAAATCTGATGAAGTTTGATCAACTTTTCAAACGAGACATCGTGGACTCATTGCCCATGCCTCGTAAATTTCAAAAAACACAATTAATCGTCATGGGAAACAGAAGTATCCATGGATCCTTGAGCTTTGGCTTGCATATGAGATCTGGTGGCTCTGTCAGTAGGAGGAATATGCTGGGGTTTCCGACCTTTTTTCTTCTTCCCAGGAGCTTCAATATTGAGAGCTTCAATGTTGGGGATATTTAGGTTTGGAAATTCTTCTTCGAAGGATTGAAGGACCACAAATCGGTTAGGAGAGACAATAGTATGATCGTCTTCTGCATCTATTTGAACTTCGGCTTGGTTTAAAGAATTCGGGGGAATTGTTGTCTTGGATAAATCATTAATGGCTGTAGAAGGAAAACCCTCCTTATTTAATGCATCAGCACTGTTAGACGAAGTCGTGTGATCCAAGTTATTAGAAAAATTAGAGATTACATCGGGGGGATTCCTTATCTCATTTGTGGCACTTTCATTCAAGGAATCGACGTGGGAGGGCTGAGTAGGGTTTGTAGCATCATTCGGGTTTTGGTGTTGCTCCGAAGTAGACTTATTCAAAGAATTTCCTTTAAGATTCGAAGCATCACTAGGGTTTGAGTTATCAGTAGGGATCGAGGAACCATTAAGGTTTACATCACTGCTAGGGTTTAAGGCTGCATTAGGGTTTATAAAAACAGGAGGAGCTTCGGGAATAGCCGAAGAAGGATTGGAATCAATCTGAACCGTCTTACCTTTGTCAAGGTTTTTAGGAACCCATTGGGTATTATTTCCGGACTGAGTTTTGAAGGTATTGATGTCAGTAGGGTTGTCTGAAGGGGGATGTGTTTGGTGATTCATTTGAGCGGCAGCCGGATATTTAACCTTACATGAATTGATCGAGTGGCCTTGGCAATTACAGAAACTACAATAGTGGGGAAGATTTTCCGCCTCCAGAACTTGCCAGAATCCAGAAGATTGTGTGCCACTTTCGATCCATATTCGCTTGGGGACGGGTTTCAGCAGATCAATCTCGACACATATCCTAGCGACACTCGGACGGGATAGATTAATGGTGGCTTGATCAAGCATTAAGGGCTTACCAAAGAGATTAGCAATGGAGAATAAAGTGGTTTTATGAAATAGATGGATCGGGAGATTAGGAATCGAAAACCAAACTGGAACAATCAAACTTTCGATATTAGGACGGAAATCTGGAGATCATTTAAAAACACGCATAGGAAATCTTCCCAAATACCATTGATCTTTAATCCAGAGACGTTGATAGTCTTCATCATGATTGACTTGAATAAGGATGTGTTTGGAGTCAAGATGACCTACTGTGAAGGCAACTTTAAGACCAAAGGTTTGGAACAATTTACGTGTAGATTCCATAGAAGGTCGGCCATGCAAAAACATACCAATGAGAGTATGTTTAAACGGCTGTGAAAGATGGAGAACAATCTCATCAGAAAGTTTCAATGCGGGTTCCCCTTTGAAAGAAGAAGGTGGAATTAAGAAAGCAAGGGGATTGGAGTTCAAACAAGGAGAAGGAGAAGATAGAACGGAAGCAAACGTTCGAACGGCCGACGGAACAGGGGGAGATGGGGCCGGCATAGCCGGAACAGACATGAGAAATGGCCAGAAACCCTAAGAAGGGAGGAAGCCGCTAGAAAGAATATTCTAGAGAGAGAAAATTATTTTCCGGAGGAAACAGATATACTCTGGTAGTTGTGGATGATTATTCAAGATACACATGAGTTAAAATGATGCAATCCAAGGATGAAACTTTTGACAGTCTCAGGACTTTCTTGGAACAGTGGATTCTTTCTCCAGAGTATAGGACCAACGTATTCCACCTGCCATTTGACTCCCCGGGATCGGACTGATCCCAGGCGAAGGGCCTATACTCTTTCCGGGATCCACCATTTGAAATGATCTAGGCCGAGCATTTGAAAATAATAAGTCAGCCCCAGTGTATATTAATTTCTTTTTGACTTGCACATTTTTTCTCGACTTGTGCAGATTTTTTTTCTTTTTTTTGACTGGCGCACATTTTTTTTTTGACTTGCGCACATTTTTTTTGACTTGCACATATGTTTTTTTGACTTGCGCATATTTTATTTTTACTGGGGCTGACCCATAATTAAAAATGCAAAAACCGGTCGGTCTTTGAAGTGTCCTGAAAAACTATATGCAGTCTAACGTTGGCTTATGCAGGGGGTAGGCTGGCTATGGTGTAGGGTAGCAGTTTGGAATATATTTATATGCATGTGCGGGTGTGTGCGGTATCTAAAAAGCAAAAAAAAGAAGTTTTTTTTTTCAGATATAGAAATAGAAAATAAAACAGATATAGCATGACTTGCTGTTATGTATGGATTTTCTCGGCTTTTTAAACTTAATCGCAAGCAAGCAAGCATACTATCAAGAAATAGAAAGAAAAACAGGGAATCTATTTATTTTTAGAAAATGGGTCCTAACCCCCAAAATAAAATGACAGAATGAATGCATATATATACATATATTTATTTTGCAGAATGAAAAATAAAGTAGAATAAAATAATATAAAGCCGAAAATGAAAAGATTTTTTTTTTAAATAAAGCCCCGGCCCTTGTGTTGTGTTGCCCGGAAATAAAAAGAAAAGTTACATATATATATATATATATATATATATATATATATATAGCTCGGGAGCACGTTTCCCAGCTAGGTATCCACCCCTTTTCCCCAGTCCAAAAATCGTGGATGGAGCAGTTGCTCTGCCCGATTTAAAAGGCCGAAATAGCCAGTAGTAAGCCGTTACTCTGCCCAAATTCAGTCTTTTCCAGTAAAACAAACAACCAGAAATAAACAGTTACCCTGCCCCGATCCCGAGGCCGAAAAGTAACTTCTAGAGCAGTTACGCTGCCCAAATTCACACAACTTCAACTTCAAACCAGACAAGAAAAAAAAGACTCTCTCTCCCCGAGGGACAGAGCGAGCACACCCCTACGCCGTTTGTAAGTTTTTATTGTTAAAGTCTTTTATTTATATGTAATAGTATTATTTCTAGTCCGGCCCAATGTAGCCATTTAAGCAGTTGTGCTGCCCGGATTTAATTAGGAAATAGTACCAAATGTAGCCGTTATTATGGCAAAATGTTTTTAGATAAGTTTGTATTTATCTACTTCCTTTATTCAATAAAGTCTTTATTTATAATGGTATTATTTCCAGTCCGGTTAAATATCAATATATAAGCAGTTATGCTGCCCGGATTTTGTTAGGAAATAATACTAAATATAGCTGTTATTATGGCCGAGTATTTCCAAGTATATTTATAATTGTTTGTAAAAGAGTATGTTGCAAGTCAGTAAATAATATAAAAGGAATGGATGTATTTGTAGGCAGTTAATGTTTTATTTATCTATTTAATAAATATAACAAAAAACATACTTTAGCCAAAAACCGTTTTGAGACCGAAAGGGCGAGTTGGGTGCCTAGCACCTTCCCAACTCGTAACTTAGCCTCCGAACCCGTTTTCTTCATCTCTGGTTTTCTTTTTCTGGTTTTGCTTTATTTTTGCCTTAAAATAAAGATGGCGACTCTAAAAACATTTTGGATCCAGTGGGGCCTCGCAACATCTTTCTTTGCACTTTCACGTTCTCCCCTAAACAAGGGATAATGAGAATGGAAAGGTGATGTATTCCTATGTCCTGGTATCCCCTAAACAAGGGATAACTTGACGTAGAAAACCCAAAGCACTCATAGTGATCCGAAATAGGCCATAAGGCTATTTTCATAAAATCCATAGTGGGGGCGCTGCAACATCTTTCTTTGCACTTTCACGTTCTCCCCTAAACAAGGGAGGATGGGAATGGAAAGGTGATGTTTTCCTATATCCTGGTATCCCCTAAAAAAGGGATAACTTGACATAGAAAATCCAAAGCTCCCATATTGGATCAAAAATCCACTAAAGGCAAACGAGGCGCATTCCAACGCTATTCGACAAAGACTCCTCCCGCACTTTTGATTTCGATCTCCCTAAACAAGGGAGGCTGGAGCAGAGCGATGGATGTCACCGCATCCGCATGACGCACCCCCTATCCAAGGGCGCGCGGGGCGCGGGAGCACGTTTCCCGGGAACCCACAGTGGCGACTCTGCTGGGGAGATCGTTTTTATTTTAATGAATAAAAATGGAAGGCTAGACTCATTAACTAAAACTTTTTTTTTTCTTTTGTTTCTGACTAAAGTATGTTTGTTATATTAATTTAAAACAGTCTAATATTGCGTTCCTTTAACATCTGTGTCTATATTTGTGGATATGATCCTCCATCTTGCAGCAGTTTCATTTCAAACCCTGTTACGGATATACTTGAAAATATTCGTATTTTTCAAAAAAAAATAAAAAAAATATATATATATATATACGTAATCTTTCTTTTTATTTCCCGGCAGCACAACAGAGGGGCCGGGGCTTTGTAAAAAAAATCCTTTCATTTTCGGCCTTATATTATTATTTCCTGCTTTATTTCCATTCTGCAATATATATATATGTATGTATATGCATGCATTCATTCTGTCATTTTATTTTGGGGATTAGGACCCATTTTCTAAAAATAAATAGATTCCCTGCTTTTCTTTCTATTTCTTGATGGTATGCTTGCTTGCTCGTGCTTAAGCTAAGAAGCCGAGAAAATCCACACACAACAGCAAGACAAGTGATCGATGTATTTTATACGTCGATTTTATATACTTCCATGACTTAAATTATGCTATTTCACGAGGCTTTTGGTTACTAATATATGTTTTCGGCGAGTTTTGTAAGTTTCAGGTTAATTGTGAAAATACGTGAAACTCCAGGGTTTTAAGTGCAAATTCCAAGAAGGGCCAAAAAGGAAAAATTGAAAGAACAAGGAAACTGCACAATCTGGACACCTTGCGGACGCAAGGTGCCTCGGACCTTGCGACCGCAAGGTAGGCAGTACTCGTCCTGAAAGAAGCAACAAAGGAATCAAACGGTCAGACAAACTGGAGACCTTGCGGACACAAGGTATCCAGCACCTTGCGACCGCAAGGTGGGCAGAATGCTTGATTTTCGGATTTTCACACAGTCATTCAATCCAATCACAACTCCCGAGTATATATAGAAGCCAGATGCCGAGCCAAAGCAGAAGGAGGACGGCTGGAAGCTCTCTTTTCATAGATTTTAGGTAGTTTTAGATTGTATAACATAGTTAGGTTTTGTAATTTCAAGTATTGAAGATCAAATCATCTATCCAATCATCTCCATGTGCTGTTCATTGTCTATGATGAACTAAATCATCCATAATCTAGGAGGTGGGAGGTAACTTGTATCGAATTTATGTTTTGATTCATATATATATGTCTATTCAATGCTTGTTGATTGTGTTGTTTATCAACCCCTCTATTATTTCGCTTTGAACAAATGAATGTAATCGCAAATAATAAAGGCTTAGAGGTGCGGATAAGCGCATGACCAAGTGCATATGTCGTCGCACAATCGGCTCACCAACACAATAAATTGGACCTATCGATGCACGAGAGTGATAAGTTAGGACCAGGTTCTTACATGATCTAGGTGACAGATAGATCATAAATCTAGGTGACAGACTAGATTAAGCAGTTCTGTGCTTAGGATATGGAATGGATGAATTTTGCGGGGATGGAGGCTGAACCAATTGTTCAACAGACTATATCTATTTTTAGTGAACGAACCCAAGACATTGAATGACATTATTATGAATTGAACATAAAGGAGATATAAGTGAAACCCAGAATCCTAGATTTCCACTCACCATAAGATCTTCATATCTGTTATTACTGTCTAATTAGTTAAACATCTATTACTAATAGTTAGAGTAGAATTAAACAATAAAAACCCCCCTTAGGTTAATAATTTGCTATCAATAATTGCACTGTTCGTGATCACTTGTCTCTGTGGGTTCGACCCTTGCTTCCAATACTATTCTATAATAGTCTTGTCCACTTGCAAGGAAAAAGATTAAATAAAACATCGATCAAGTTTTTGGCGCCGCTGCCGGGGACAAGCTAGTTTACGTAATTAGTCTGTTGGTAGCGTAGTTTTTAATTTAATTTAGTTTTTAGTTTAATTTTCAGGTTTCATAAAAATAATAAAAATACAAAAAGATTTTATTTTATTTTATAGTTATTTGTTTTTAAATTGCTTTAATTTATTTTATTTTTATGCAAGGTCGTAGATCTTTAAATCCTAAATTGGTAGACTTAGATCAAGATATAAATATTGTTAAAAGATACCAAGAATATTTTGAAAATCTAGCTTTCGAGCCTGATAATCAAGACCACTTGAATCAAGAGGATCCTCTGGTTGATCCTACAATGGAAGAAAATAACAATATTCGTAATCCTGAAAACCTAGTTGACCCAGTCAATAGGAATCAAAGACAAGAAGAGCCTGCAAGAAGAAATATGGAAGTAGTGGTAAATCAAAGAACTATTAATGACTTTAGTAGACCTTCATTAAATGTTGTGACATCATGTCTAGTCTTGCCAGATGCTGTTAGGAATTTTGAGTTAAAAGGACATTATTTTAATGCCATACCATCTTTTCATGGGATGCCTCATGAAGATCCTGTCAGTTTCTTAAGAGAATATGAATACATGATGAGTACTTTTCCTTTAGGAGGGTTGACTGAAGATCAAATCAAAATGAAATATTTTCCCAGTGCATTAAAAGAATTAGCAAAGAGATGGTTTATGAACCTAACACCAAATAGTGTTTATACTTGGGCACAATTATATGATTTGTTTATGAGCAAATTTTACAAACATGCATCTCTTACAGAGTATAGAAAACAAATCATGTCATTCCAAAATGAACCAGGTGAAACATTCCATGAGTCATGGGATAGATTTAAAAATCTGCTTATTATGTGTCCTCATCATAATTTGGCTCAACATGTGTTAGTGCTTCAATTTTATCATGGTCTTTCGCCAGGCTTACAAACTATGGTTGATAGTGCAACTGGTGGTTCTATTAATAGAATGACACCAGAAGCACTAGAAGAATTATTTGAGATGCTAAGTATTAATTCCCAACAGAAAAGTGCTAGAGGTAAAAATAGGAGCCTATATCAATTGCAAGATAATTCAAATACACAAGCTCAATTTGAAAATTGGCAAATTCAAGAAGCATGTGCTTTATGTGGATTATATTCTCATGCTACTAATTTTTGTCCGCCAAGTGCTATGTATTCTGAACAGGCTAATGCTATGAATATGTACCCTCAAAGGCCAAGGAATGATCCCTATTCAAATACATATAATCCTGGTTGGAGGAATCATCCTAACTTTTCTTGGGGAGGAAATAAGCCTTTGCAACCTCAACAATTCCAACCTCAACCACCACAACCTCCACAGTTGCCAAATCAAAATCAGTTGAGAATTGAAGAAGTTCCCAAGCAAGAAGTAGCTAGTAAAGGTCAAGCAGCTTTGATGAAGTAGCGGCTTTGATGCTTGAAGAAATCTTGAAGAAATTGAAAATCTAAAGAAACACATTGAAAGTTCTGGAGCAGATAAAAGAGAAGAAGGGAAGTTCCCTAGTCAAACTGAGCAAGCCAAGTCAATCACCGTCTTGCGAAGCGGTAAGGTGATAGGTGAAGAGGTAAGTAATCCTGATCCTTCTTCTAATATGCCTGCTACAATAGAAAATTCTGAAAAGGTAATTGAAAAAGAAATCGAGAAAGATAGTGTTAGTAATAAAGAGATTAATGATTTAAGTAATCAAGAGGTAGAAAAAGAAAAAGAAGTAGAAGTAGATGTTTCAAATAAGGAACAAGAAAAAGAAGAAGAAATTCAAAATAAAGATAATACAATTGAAGTTGAAAAAGAGTTAGATCAAGAAGAAGAGGAACCTTATGTGGCTCCACCACCCTATGTTCCTCCAATTCCGTTTCCAAGAAGACTTATGAAAAACCGAATGGACAAACAATTTTCGGAAATTTATAATATGTTATCCAAAGTAAATGTTAATTTACCTTTGCTTAATGTTATTAAAAATATTCCAGCTTATGCAAAGTTTTTCAAAGATCTTCACTCTAAGAAACACAAGTTTGAAAACAATGAAAAGATTGTTGTTTCTGAAAACGTCAGTTCTGTTTTACAACCCTAATTACCACCTAAGTTGAAAGACCCTGGTAGCTTTAATATCCAAGTCTCCTTGGGAAGCTCTAAAAAGATGAAAGCAATGCTAGATTTAGGAGCAAGTATTAATTTGATGCCTTTCACGGTCTATAAACAGTTAGGTTTAGGAGAACTAAAACCCACTACTATGCAATTACAATTAGCTGACCGCTCAGTTAAATATTGTAAAACCCTGAAATGTTGCTTGCATGTGTTATGCATGGATTCATACACTTATTATCATCATAAACATGTTCATTTAGCTCCCGTATATGTTTAGAGTCAATAGCATGATCGTTGACGTCGTTTGAGATGCATGTATGCATTCTTCTTCCGCGAGATGCTTTGAATCTCGGGTTTATGATTTATGTTGTTATCACTTGGATAATTGCTAGAAGGCATCTATAATATCATTAACATGCCTTGGATGTTAGTTAGATGCTCGTTGCATCGACGGTTTGGTTGCTACTTTGATTCTAGCGATAACCCTTCTCCGTTTGACTTTTTCGGTTGTCGTTCGGGGGAGTTCTGCCTGAGTTCTGGGCCATGTTTTGATGAGGTTTGAGACTTGATTCCTTTGGTTATAGATTGGAGGTTATTAAGGTTGGTTTGTAGACCATTTTTGGCTTGGAAGGACTCGAGAATGCACGCGGGAGAGTCCGGGATCGAGCAGGGAAGCAACAAAGGCCAGGAAAGTGAATGCTGGAGGATGCGCTCGCATCCCCCATGAGTGAAGCGACCGCAAGGTCTTAAATCCAGGATTTCGGGATTTTGCAATTCTGTTATGCGCTGTCCGAAATTCAGCCACTTAAACCTATTCTAAACCTATCCTAAACTCACTTAATTAGCCTAATCTTAATACTAAACATCTATTAGGAGATTAGGGGTTAATTAGTGACTTGATTAGAGGATTTAATCCCCCATATAAAAGCAATCAGCCGCATTCTTTCTCTTCAGTTCGGCCAGACAGTGCGACTTCTTCTTGAGTTCCTGCGACCACTTCAGCCAAGACCTGGGGGAAAAGCTTGAGAAGGTGATTTCTAGGGAGATTGAAGGGCTTAAGCTTGGTGTCCATTGCTAGGGTCTTCTTCTTCCCCATCCTACCTACAAGATTGAAGAAAGAGTTGAGGAGAAGACACCATTGTTAGGGCACGAAATTTCAGATTTGTTAGGGCTGAGTTTGGTAAGTTTCTACCTCTCTTCTTCTTCTTTTTGGGCTCCATTGACCCTAGGGAAACAACCAATTGTGCTATTTGAGGTCAATGGAAGCCATTGTTAGGGTTTGTAGAAATTCATGAACCCTAGGTTTCAAATTATTGTTAGAGATGGGTGAACCTATGTGAGACTTGATTTTTATGGAATTCATATGCCAATTAGTCTATTAAACTTTCCTATATGAATTGTTCATGTGTATTGAGCTTAAATGACAAAGATACTTGGAAGGGAATTTTCCCCAAATTGTGTTTGGGCTTGTTAAACATGATGGTAAGCCTAATTATTGTGTTATACATGTTTAGTGGAGTCTATTGAACTTAGTTGTGTTGATTATCCATGAGTATTGATGTGGATTTGGTTGAGATACTTGGAGGGTGCTTTGCCCTAATTTTGTTCTAGCTTGCAAATAGATGATGTGAGCTTGATTACTATGTTTTATATGCTTAATAGAGTATATTAAACTTTGCTATATGAATCGGTTATGTGTATTGAGCTTAAATGACAAAGATGCTTGGAAGGGGATTTTCCCCAAATTGTGATTTGGCTTGTTAAACATGGTTGTAAGCCTAGTTATTGAATTATACATGTTTAAGAGAGTATATTAAACCATGTTGTATAATTTAATCATGATTTGAAGATTATGATTGGTATGGTGACTTGAATGAATTTGTAACGCCCCATAATCTTGCATGTGCATTCTATGCTTGTCTTTATACTTTCTTGGTTGATTGTTAGCATGTTTACTTGTTATATAAATGTCTTAGAATCATTCATAGACCATTTTAGAAGTCCATAACATGTTTAGAATCATATAAACTTGTTTGTTGAATCGCCGGTTTAATCGCGTTGAATTTAGCCTTAGCGATTCCTCTCGTTGCTCGTATTTGCTTCTATTTCGACGTACGAAGTGTTCGTTGTGTTCTTGGCTTTATATTCAGGTCTTAATCATGTTGAAACAAACCTTTTTCATGCCCAAGATATCCTAGTTTGATTGATGTTTGATTTGAGTTCAATCCGTTGTTCATTCGTCGCGTGGTTCGCGCCTTGTTCTAGCTTGTTCCGGGGGTTGTTCGGGTGCGTTTCCGACTTGTTTTGAGTAGGGTTAGACCTTAGAATGGTTGCCCAAAAGTTTGGGACCATTTAGGACAAGTTTAGAACTAGTTTTGGAGGTTCAGAGGCCGCATGGAGGAGTCGGCGCCCGCCTCAACGGAAGGAATTTCATGTGCAATCGGAAGAGAAGCCTCGGTACATGAGGCATGAGGAAGGCTGAGGCGCCCGCCTCAGCTCCAGACTCTCAATTTCGGGATTTTTCCCCTGTTTTGGAATTGGACGATTTTTATACCCAAACCCCTATCTAAACCTATCTTAAACCTCCCTAACCCTCCTCACTTAAGTCCTAATAACCCTAACTTGTTTTAATGATGGATTAAGAGTGTTTTGGGTGACCAATTAGGCCACAAATATCTAGTTCAAGGGACCACAACATGTTGACACATGTCCCACTCAAATTTTAGACCTATATGAGCCACATTTCAGATTTTTGACTCTCATATCTCACCCTCACTCTCCAAAAACGGGATTTCATCTTCTCCAAGACTCTCCCATGGCTTCTTGAAGCTTTCATCTCCATCCTCCCTCATCCATTCTTCATTTGCCCAAGGTTCCTTCATTAAAGTTATAGAGCTCAAGAAGAGGAGCATTTCTATCCAATTGGTTTCTTCATTTGCTTTCTTTGGTGTATAACTTGTAAGTTACCTTCTTTATCTTCTTCTTCTTTTAGTTCTCATTGACCCTAAGGAAGCAAAGTCTATGTTGGTTGAGGTCAATGAGGGCACTTGTATGCTTTCCATGCTATAATCTTGTATGTTGAAATTATGAGCTTGCTAGGAGCATGATTAGGATGATTTCCTACCTATGAGTGTTTATAATACTCTTCCATCTTGTCTATTTAAGGTTTTGAACATGTTAAAGCCATGTATTATATTTGTGTTGGAAGTATTGATTTATGTGAATGCCCTAGTTTATGCCTTCTTGAAATATTGTGAAAGTGTTATGTGTTCTATCCTATGAAATGAACTCTATGATGGACTTGGATCACTTTGCATTGCCTTGGTGAGTTTACAACCTTGTTGAACCTAGAAATGACATAGGTTGGGTTATGAGGCATATAGCTTCAATTTCTCCAAATTTGGGAATTTAGAGCAAAGACTCAACGGAGTCGACTTTAGGGAATATTTGAACGTGTTGAATCCTAGTTTCAATCCCTACGAAGTTTGGACACCGTTTGATTGGTTTACTCAAGTATGAGATTGGTTTGATTGTTTATAACAAGTTTTTATGAAAGGTTGGTTTGTGCAATTTATTTGCCTTGATATGACTTTATAGTAGAGATTAATACCCTACTTGGTTGGTCGAGTTCGCTCTTGTCGAATTCGGTCTTTGATTGGTTTAGTCAAGTAAATATCTACTTGTGCATCACATTGAGTCAGTGGCATTATTTGGTTTGTTTATCGGGTCAAGGTGGGACGATGCATCGCCTTCACGAATTATGGGATTCGTGCTCGCTATGGATCGCCGCACCAAGGACTTCACACACACCTCCATTGTTGGCCGCAATGGGGAAGTAGCCCTTTAGTCCGTTAAGTGCCGCATTGGCTTGCTATCTAGATCGAGTGGTACTTGATAAAAGTTGATGCATTCACAGAGCATCAATGTTGCACGATAAAGTATAATAAAGTTTTATTGCGGGAGCTACTGGCGGCCGTGACTATCATATCCTACTTGTATGATTTACTTTCCGCACTTACGTGAACTATGTGCTAAGTGCTATATGATGATCATGTGCTATAAGTGAGATAAATGTCATGCTATAACATGAACATGCATTTTTGTAACTTACTAAGTCTTTCGACTTACCCTATTTGTTTGCTTTGTCTTTCCTTAGATCCGAGCCGAGGAGGCGGTCAGGGATAGACTTCGCCTTATTCTGTTTGGTTATTGTATTCTAAAGGTTGATATTTTGGACTTGTTGTTAGCCTTTTATTTTGGAAAGGACGATGGGAAGCAAGTCAAGTAGACTTAGCTTGGGTTTATGTTGTTTTCAATGATGTTGTAACTTAACTATTTAAGAACTTGTAATCTTTTGGTAAGCCGACTTATATGTCGAGCTTGTTTATATGTTATGGTTCACTACTACGGTTTTCTTCCGCTAAAGCGTTATTTATTGTTGTTGTTATTGTCTCCGGCATGTTGTGGCCGTTGAGGTTATTATAAGCATGTGTTAATAATTGTAGGAGTAGTTGTTGGGTTCCGGCTGTAACGTCGCCGATGACTTGTTTAAATTAGGTTGTTTTTCCGGCCAAGTGTAGCCGAGTTGTTGTATGTATGCGATGTTGCGCCACATGAATTTTATGATCCTACCTATGCATGCTTGTGTTATTGATTATTTGGACGGCACGACTCGGGATCTCGCATTGGGGTCCGGGTCGGGTCGTCACAGTTGGTATCAGAGCTATAGGTTAGCTGTCGGCCAGGATAGGTTCCATGGCCTAGTTGGGTTGGTTATTTGTGTGTTGATTCTAACGTCGAGTGAATTCTTGTAGGAGTCAGATGGTTAATCCGGGGAGAGGTAGACCTAGGAGAGTTCGGTTGAACTGAGGTGAGGTACCACCGCCGGAGGATCCGGTAGTTCGGGATATGGCCGAACTACATCGCGATTGTTAGCTTTTTTGGGGCCGGAGCCGGGAAGCGAGGCGGGAGGAGCAGCACCACCGCCACCTCCACCACCGAGACCAAGGACTGACACTACCCTTTTAGAGAGATTTCTTAAGCTAAAGCCTAGTTCGTTTCTTGGAGAACCGAAGCCGAGAGAGGCCGAGTTATGGATGGAGGAAATGATTAAGATATTGTCCATGATGGGGTGTACTGATGAAGAAAGGGTTATGTTAGCAACCTTTAAGTTTAAGGGAGCCGCCGAGCATTGGTGGACTGTGTTAAAGGAGAGTTGGGAGATGCAACAAGTTCCCATTACATGGGCCAATTTCCAAAGAGAGTTTAAGAATGAGTATGTCTTGGGATGTAGTGCTTGTGAGAGAGAGAAGGAGTTCTATGATCTTGAGCAAGGTAGCATGCGTGGCGAGTATTACGCAAAGTTCACGCAATTGTAGTCGCTATTGTACGTATCTGATTCCCACGGAGGCACGGAGAACGCACAAGTTTGTGAAGGGGTTAAGAACCGAGTTTAGAAAGCAGATTTTAGCGCTTAAGCTCACCGATTATCGGACCGCAGTTGATAGAGCTTATGAGATTGAGCAAGACATTGATGAACACCGAGTTAAGAATAATGCTAGTAGTGCACGACAGACTACTCAGACCAACAATCAGGGAAACAGTTCGGGTAATAGAAGGGGTTATCAAGGGAACCGCGATAGGAGAAGTGGAGGCCAAGGTAGGCCACAGTCTGGGAAACAAGGTAACAACACTTCTTCTTCTAAGGGGCAGCAAGGGTCGCGTGGTGAAGCTATGATTTGTTCGTTACGCCAGGTGCAGGCACACAGTGATAGGTCTTTGGGGAAAAATGGAAAGTGTTTCTATTGCGGAGATGGAACTCATTTGAAGAAGGACTGTCCGAAGTTTAAGGCTAGTCAGTCGGGTAGCGCCGGTCAGCAATCTGGAGCTAAGAGAGATGGGGATGGTAAACCTAAAGTCCAAGGGTGTTTGCGCTTGATCGCCGAGGTTCGGGGTCTGGTAGTGATAGGAGGTACTCTTTCTATATTCGATCATAAGGCTCGAGTTCTCATAGATCCAGGGTCTTCACATTCATATGTTGCTTCGCACTTTATTGAGAACCTTTGCGTATTGCCTCAACCTTTGCCATATTTGCTTGAAGTGTCTACCCTCGGGGAATATATGCTTCGCGTCGAAGTGTTTAAGTCTTGTGATGTTTTGGTGGGTGACCACACTTTGCATCTTGGATTTGGTAGTTCTTCCTATACGTGATTTTGATGTGATTCTTGGCATGGGCGGTTATGTGCTTATCATGCTATAGTTGGCGCCATAGAAAGAGAGTTACCTTTTATATCTTGGGGTGTGCTGAGTTTACTTTTGTGGGTGATCATGCTTCGAGTGGCGTGCACTTTATTTACGCATTAAGGGCTAGAAAATTCTTGTCTCGAGGGTGTGTGCGGGTTATCTTGCATGCGTAGTTGATAAAGAGGAAGTCTTCGCCTAACTTAGAAGAGGTCAGGTAGTGTGTGAATTTCCCGATGTGTTTTCTACACCATGCTATGCCACCCGATAGAGAACTAGAGTTTTGCATTGAGCTTATTAGGGGACTTCACCGATTTCTAAGGCACCTTATAGGATGGCACCAGCGGAGCTTAGGGAGTTGAAAACCCGGTTGCAAGAACTTTCTAGAGATTGGTTTTGTTAAACCAAGTGTGTCGCCTTAGAGGCGCACGGTCTTATTTGTGAGGAAGAAAGATGGGAGTTTGCGGTTGTGTATAGACTACCGAGAATTGAATAAGGTGACTATTAAGAATAAGTATCCTCTACCCCACATCGATGATCTTTTTGACCAGTTGCAAGGGTCAATTGTCTACTCTAAGCTTGATTTGAGATGGGGTTACTACCAATTGAAGGTTAGAGAGGAAGACGTTCCGAAAACAGCTTTCCGCACTAGGTATGGGCATTTTGAATTTGTGGTGATGCCGTTTGGGTTGTGAATGCGCCGGTGTTTATGGATTTGATGAACCGTGTTTTTCACAGTTATCTTGATTGTTTGAGTAGTCTTCATTGATGATATTTTAGTATATTCGAAGTCTCGGGAGGAGCATGAGAAACATTTGAGGATTGTGTTGTCTATTCTTCGAGAGAAGCAGCTTTACGCCAAGTTTAGCAAATGTGCCTTTTGGCTTGAGGAAGTATCTTTCTTGGGGCACATAGTTTCGAGCGCCGGGATAGCCGTTGATCCGTCTAAGATTGAAGCGGTGACGAATTGGAAGAGGCCTAGTTCGGTTACCGAGGTTCGGAGTTTCTTGGGGTTAGCGGGTTATTACCGAAGGTTTATTGAGGGTTTCTCTAGGATTGTAACTCCTATGACGAAGTTGACACAGAAGAATGTGCCGTTTGTTTGGGCGAGAAATGTGAGTCTAGTTTCCAAGAGCTTAAGAATCGGTTGACATCGGCACATATTTTGGCTTTGCCTAGTGGAGGAGACAATTTCGTGATCTATAGTGATGCTTCTAAGGAAGGTTTGGGTTGTGTTTTGATGCAGAATGGGAGGGTGATCGCCTATGCATCGAGGAAACTATCTATTCATGAGCAGAATTACCCGACACACGATATGGAGTTGGCTGCGATTATTTTCGCGTTGCATAAGTGGAAACACTACTTGTATGGGTCTAAGTTTGAGATCTTCACCGACCATAAGAGTTTGAAATACTTGTACTCTCAAAGGAGTTGAATATGAGGCGTGAAGATGGATGGAAAAGTTAAAGGACCATGATTGTACTATCTTGTATCATCCGGGGAAGGCAAATGTTGTAGCGGATGCCTTGAGTAGAAAGTTCATATGTCGTGTATGATGGTTAAAGAATGGAAAATGTTAGAGGATTTTTGCGAGATTGGAGTCCTAGTGTTGTTGATAGAGGTGTGATTTTTGCAAATATTAGGTACAACACTACGCCTATTTTATTTGGGAAAATTAGAAAGAGCAAGGGAATGATCGAGTTGAGAAAATTATCGATGGGTTGGTGAGAATGTATCGCGACTTTGTGGTTAATAGCGAGGGTACCTTGACATTTTCGAGGTAGGGTTTGTGTTCCTTCTAATGCGGAATTGAAGAGGTTAGTTCTTGATGAAGCTCATAAATCGAAGTATACCATTCACCCGGGGAGCACGAAGATGTACCTAGACTTGAAAAGACAGTTCTGGTGGAAGGGTATGAAGAGGGAAATTGCTGAATACGTGTCAAAGTGTTTGACTTGTCGGAGTTAAGGTGAGCATCGAGGCCTGCTTGGGATTTCTACAACCATTGGAGATTCCCGAGTGGAAATGGGAGTTCATTACTATGGATTTTGTGGCGGGGTTACCGCGCAAGACTGAGAGGGTTTAATGCGGTTTGGGTTATAGTCGACGGATTGACTAAGTCGCACACTTCATTCCGATAGCTATCACGCATTCGTTGACTCCGCTAGCGCCTTTGTATATCCAGAGATCGTGAGACTTCATGGTGGCGTACACAGTATTGTGTGTCAGATAGAGATCAGGGTTCACGTCTAGATTTTGGAAGTCATTGCGAGGAAGCTTTGGGGACGAGATTAGACTTGATCAGCTTTTCATCATGAAGCGGATGGTCGGTCCGGCGATTGATTCGATTTTTGGAGGATATCTTTGCTGACTTGTGGTAGTTTCAAGGGAGGATTCTCACTTACCTTTGGCAGGTTTGCGTATAATACAGCTATCGATCGAGTATCCGGATAGCGCCGTATGAAGCTTTGTATGGGCGTAAGTGTAGATCGCCATTTGTTGGAGACGAAGTTGGAGAGGAAACTTT
>CM028381.1:110256640-110281363 GCA_013146195.2 Codonopsis lanceolata | reverse complement strand
TCCAGGGTCTTCATATTTCTTATGTTGCTTCACACTTTGTTGAGAATCTATGTGTATTGCCTCAACCTTTGCCATATTTGCTTGAAGTGTCTACTCGCTGGGGGAATATATGCTGCGTAAAGTGTTTAAATCTTGTGATGTATTGGTGGAGTGACCACTGCTTTGCATGCGGACTTGGTAGTTCTACCTATAATGTGATTTTGATGTGATTCTCGGTATGGGTGGCTATGTGCTTATCATGCTTTAGTTTGTTTTTGTTTGTTTTGGAAAGCGAGGGCCTGCGAGATTTTATTAATAAGAGAAAAAATACAAGCTTGAGGGGGACAACCGGTCTTGCCCTTATAAATGGGAGGAGGCAGAGGAGCTAACCTCGAAAAAGAAATTACAAAGCAACATGAAACTACGATATGCGAACATAAGGTACTAATAGCATCAAGATTGATAAGCCCCGCGAATATGGGGAGGGATATCGAAACTCAGTGAAACTCAAGCGAGAAAAGTCACAGGCAGTTGCTAATTTGTCACCCTACGAATTAGCCTCCACGAGGCAGAGTCTTAGAAAATATCACGGCGTATCGAATAAGAAAGATGTCTCGAAAGATGTAAGAGAGAGCCCAAGGAAATTTGTGACCCTTGGTGATACATTCAAAATAACCTTAGAATCCACTTCCACATAAAATTGCCCAAACATGATCCTCGAAGCCATAAAAGACCGATAAAAAGGGGGTTACTTTTCTATGCGGGTGTGCTGAATTTACATTTGTGGGTGATCATGCATCGAGTGGCTTGCATTTTATTTACGCTCTAAGGGCTAGAAAATTATTGTCGCAAGGGTGTACGGGTTATCTTGCATGCGTTGTTGATAAGAAGAAGTCTTTACCGAAATTAGAAGAGGTTCCGGTAGTATGTGAGTTCCCAATGTATTTTCTACTGACCATGCTATGCCACCTGATAGAGAGCTAGAATTTTGTATTGAGCTTATTCCGGGGACTTCACCAATTTCTAAGGCACCATATAGGATGGCACCCGCGGAGCTTAAAGAGTTGAAAATTCAGTTGCAGGAACTCCTAGAGATTGGCTTTATTAAACCGAGTGTGTCTCCTTGGGGCGCACCAGTCTTATTTGTGAGGAAGAAAGATGGGAGTTTGCGGTTATGCATAGATTATCAGGAATTGAATAAGGTGACCATTAAGAATAATTATCCACTACCCCATATTGATGATCTTTTTGACCAATTGCAAGGGTCGATTGTGTACTCTAAGATTGATTTGAGATGGGGATACTATCAATTGAAGGTTAGAGAGGAAGTTATTCCAAAGACGACTTTTCACACTAGATTTGGGCACTTTGAATTTGTAGTGATGCCGTTCGAGTTAACGAATGCACCAGCGGTGTTTATGGATTTGATGAATCGTGTCTTTCATAGCTATCTTGATTGTTTCGTGGTAGCCTTTATTGGTGATATCCTAGTGTATTTGAAATCTCGGGAGGAGCATGAGAAACACTTGAGGATTGTCTTGTCTATTCTTCGGGAGAAACAGCTTTATGCGAAGTTTAGTAAATGTGCTTTTTGGCTAGAAGAAGTATCTTTTCTGGGGCATATAGTTTCTAGTGCCGGGATAGCCGTTGATCCTTCTAAGGTTGAAGCGGTGATGAATTGGAAGAGACCTAGTTCAGTTACCGTGGTTCGGAGTTTCTTGGGTCTAGCGGGTTATTACCGAAGATTTATTGAGGGATTTTCTCGGATTGTGACTCCTATGACTAGATTGACACAAAATAATATGCCATTTGTTTGGAGCGAGAAATGTGAGGCTAGTTTCCAAGAACTTAAGAAGCGGTTGACGTCGGCACCTATTTTTGCCTTGCCTAGTGCAGGAGATAATTTTGTGATTTATAGCGACGCTTCTAAGGAAGGTTTAGGGTGTGTGCTGATGCAAAATGGAAGAGTTATCGCCTATGCGTCGAGGAAGTTGTCTATTCATGAGCGCATAATACTGCACACATGATTTAGAGTTGGCTGCGATTATTTTTGCATTGCATAAATGGAAACACTACTTATATGGGGCTAAGTTTGAGATTTTCACCGATCACAAAAGCTTGAAGTATTTGTTTTCTCAAAAAGAGTTGAACATGAGGCAAAGGAGATGGATGGAAAAATTAAAGGATCATGATTGTACTATTTTGTATCATCCGGGGAAGGCAAATGTAATAGCGGATGCCTTGAGTAGGAAAGTTCACATGTCTTGTATGATGGTTAGAGAATGGAAGATGTTGGAAGATTTGCGAGATTGGGGTCCTAGAATTTATGATAGAGGTGTAATTTTTGCAAACGTTCGTGCTACGCCAGTGTTGTTCGAAAAGATTAAAGAAGCGCAAGGGACTGGTCCGGAGTTGAAGAAAATTATTGATGGGTTGGCTGAGAATGTATCGCCTGATTTTGCGATTAATAGTGAGGGTACTTTGACATTTCGAGGTAGAATTTGTGTCCCTGCTAATAATGAATTGAAGAGGCTAGTTCTTGATGAGGCTCATAAAACGAGATACACCATTCACCCGGGGAGCACGAAGATGTATTTGGATTTGAAAAGACAATTTTGATGGAAAGGCATGAAGAGGGAAATTGCGGAGTATGTATCGAGATGCTTGACTTGCCAACAGGTTAAGGCTGAACATCAAAGGCCTGCAGGATTTCTAGAACCACTTGAGATTCCTGAATGGAAATGGGAGTTTATTACTATGGATTTTGTGATGGGGTTACCGTGCACGCGGAGAGGGTTTAATGCTGTTTGGGTTATAGTTGACAGATTGACTAAGTCTGCACACTTCATCCCGATTGCGATCACTTATTCATTGACTCAATTGGTAGCCTTGTACATTCAAGAGATCGTGAGACTTCATGGCGTACCTGTTAGTATTGTGTCCGATAGAGATCCGATGTTTACATCTAGATTTTGGAGGTCGTTGCAGGAGGCTTTGGGGACAGATTTGAAATTCAATACATCTTTTCATCCACAAATGGATGGTCAGTCTGAGCGGTTGATTCAGATTTTGGTGGATATGCTGCGAGCTTGTGCCGTGGATTTTAAGGGAAGTTGGGATTCTCACTTACCTTTAGCCGAGTTTGCGTATAATAACAGCTATCAGTCGAGTATTAAGATGGCGCCATATGAAGCATTGTATGGGCGTAAGTGTAGATCACCAATTTGTTGGGACGAAGTTGGAGAGGCGAAACTTTGGGGTTCCGAGTTAGTGCAACAGTCGGTTGAGAGCGTGAATTTGATTAGAGATAGATTGCGCACCGCTCAAAGTCGACAAAAGAGTTACGCGGATAATCGTAGACGGGATCTTGAGTTCCAAGAGGGAGATTATGTATTCTTGAAGGTGTCACCAAGAAGGGGTACGAAGAGATTTGGCAAGAAAGGGAAGCTTACACCAAGGTACATTGGCCCATTTGAGATTCTTGAGAAAGTTGGGTCTTTCGCTTATTGAGTTGCATTACCACCTTCACTTTCTTAGATTCATAATGTCTTCCATGTTTCCATGTTGCGAAAGTATTTGAAAGATGAATCCCATGTACTTGAATATGAGGAGATAACATTTGAGCCGGATATGTCTTATGTTGAAAAGCCCGTGAAGATTTTGGACACCAAAGAGCAAGTGCTACGAACCAAAAGAATTCCCTTAGTCAAAGTCCTTTGGAGAAATCACAACATTGAGGAAGTGACTTGGGAAACGGAAGTGGAGATGCGCGAGAAGCTTCCACATTTGTTTGATGAACTTGGTAAGAATTTAGGGACTAAATTCCTAAAGGAGGGGAGAGTGTAACACCCCGGATTCTTGCATGTGCATTGTGTGCTTGCCTTCATGCTTTCTTGTTGATTGTGAGCATGTTTACTTAGTCTATATATGATTTAGAATCATTTATAAGTCATTCATGAAGCTTTTAACATGTTTTGAATCTTGTTTTCATGCTTGTTGAATCGCCGGTTGAATTACTTGTTAGTTCTCTTTCTTTCCCTCCTTCATTTGGATTGTTCGGTTGTTGTTTGAGGGTTCTTGTGATGAGTTTTAAACTCATTTTTGTTTGGGTTTGAAACCCCATTGATTTGGCTAAGTGTTTGGGGGTCTTTTAGGTTGAATTTTGAGCCATTTTGGGTCTTGCCCTCGCAAGGTGGAATGACCTTGCCCCGCAAGGTAACCAGAAAATCACATGTTGGGCATCCAGGGAGGATGCGGTCGCAAGGGGTAGGGGACCATGCGACCGCAAGGTCCCCCGAATCCTGTTTTTCCTGTTTTGCTGCTTTATGATTTTTGCTCCTAAACCCCTATTCAAAACCTTTTCTAAACCCCACCTAAACCTCCGTAACCCTCCTTACTTATACCCTAACATCTCTAACAAGTTTTAAGAGTGGATTAAGAGAGCTTTAGTGATCATTTAAACCACAAAAATCTGATTTAAGTGACCACAATACCTTGACACTTGTCCCACTAAGTTTTTAACCCAATATAAGCCACAATCTGGAGAGTTGACCCTCATTTCTCACCCTCACTCTCCAAAAACGGGATTCCTTTCCCTCAAGACTCTCCCATGGCTTCTTGAAGCTCTCATCTTGGTCCTCCTTCATTCCTTCTTCCATTGCTCAAGCCACCACCATAGAAGAGTAGAGCTTGAAGAGTAGATCATTTCCTACCGAATAGATTTCTTCTTTGCTTTCTTGGGTGTAGAATACATGTAAGTTACTTCTCTTCTTCTTTTTTTTAGTTCTCATTGACCCTAAGGAAAACAAAGCTTATGATGATTGAGGTCAATGAGGACACATATATGCTTCTTATGCCTTCATCTTGTGTTTTGAAAGTATGAGCTTGTTAGAGGCATGTGTAGGATGATTTCTTCTCTATCAGTGGTTGTAATACTCTTTCATCTTGCCTATTTAAGATTATGAACATGTTAGAAACATTTGTTATATGTATTGCTTGAAGTGGTGTTATATGAGAATGCCCTAATTTAAGCCTACATGATATGTTGTGAAGTTGTTATGTGTTCTATCCTCAAATTGGAACCTATGATGAATATGAATCACATTACAATGCCTTGATGAATTTATGACCTAGATGAAATTAGTAATAACCTAGGTTGAGTTATGAAGCACATATCTTCAATTACCCGAAATTTGGAATTTTTAGTAAAGACTCAACGGAGTTGACTCTAGGGAAGATTTGAACATGTTGAACTCTAATTTCAATCCCTACAAAGTTTGGACACCGTTTGGTCGGGTTTACTCAAGTCTAAGTTGAGTTTAATTATGTGCAATTGAAACCGTTGTGATTATTTGGTTATGAGAAATTAATTGCCTTGACATGAATTATTGTAGAGATTTATACCCTACTTGGTCGGTCGAGTTCACTCTTGTCGAATTCGATCATTATTTGGTCTTGACGAGTAAATATCTACTTGTGCATTGCATTAAGTCCAGCTGGCACTATTTGGTTTGATTTTTATGTCAGGGTAGGACGATGCATCGCCTTCACGAATTGAGAGATTCGTGCTCGCTATGGATTCCCGTACCTGGGACCTCACACACACCTCCATTGTTGGCTGCAATGGGGAAGTAGCCCCTTTGCCGTAACAATACGTGCGTCACAGGCTGCTATTAGCCGGTGGAGTTCGGTATATCGATGCGAAGTCACGAGCATTGTAGTCACGATATTGGGTTAACAAACTTTATTGCAGGAGCTACGAAGTGGCCGTGCCTATATCATATCCTACTTATATGATTCATTTTCCGCACTTACGTGAATAATGTGCTAAGTGCTATATGATGAACATGTGCCATAATTGTGATAAATGTCATGCTATGACATGAACATGCATTTTTAGTAACTTACTAAGTCTTTATGACTTACCCTATTTGTTTGTTTTGTTTTCCTTAGATCCGAGCCGAGGAGACGGTTCACGCTAGATTCGCCATACCCGCGTTTGGTTGCTAGCAAGCTAGAAGGTTGTTCTTTTGGGACTTTTAGTAGTTAGACTTTTATTTTGGCAAGGACATTGGGAAGCAAGTCACTTAGACTTGTCTTTGGGTTTTGTTGTTGTAGTAAACTTGATTACTTGATACTTATAATCTTTTGTATGCCGACTTATATGTCGAGCTTGTTTATATGTTAATGGTTCACTACGGTTCCTTCCGCTTAAGCTCTTTTAAAGTATTATTGTTGTTGTTGTCTCTGGCATGTTGTGGCCGTTGAGGTTATTGTATGCACGTGTTAAAATTGTAGGAGTAGTTGTTGGGTTCCGGCTGTAACGTCGCCGATGACTTGTTTATTTTAAGTTATTTTCCGGCCAAGTGTCGGCGAGTTGTTATTTGTATGCGATGTTGCGCCACATGAATTTTATAATCCTACTTGTGCATGCTTGTATCTTGCCTATTTGGATGGCACGACTTGGGATCTCGCGTTGGGGTCCGGGTCGGGCTGTCACAGTGGTACTCCTTGATCCAATTACGAGATTAACCCAAACCTTGGTATAATGAAGAACGCCACAATAGGGATGAATATCCTATTGATGAGTTCGGGTTTCAATTACTTAGCCTCTCACCAAATAATCACAAGTTTAATAAAGAACAAGAAGGTTTTGAAAAACACTCAAAAACTATATTAATCAATAATCAGAAAGTTGTTTCCAAAACAAAAAGCCACAACCCTTATTTATTTGGGTTGTGAATCCTAAACCTAAAAGTAAAAGGAAATGTCTAAGTAGAATCATCATAGAAAACTACTTAGAATCAACTTAGGAAAGTAAATAAAATCAATTAGGAAACTACTCAACTTACCTAATCTATGTAGGCAACAATTAGGTAAGTTACCTAATCTATTTAGGAAACATAAATCCTCCAAAATAAGGAAAATCTACAAATCCCGTTTTTTGTAAAGGCCTAATTTTCAAAGTTAAATTTTGGAAAGCTTCCAAAGTCATTGTATGAAATTAACGAACATTTCTCGAGTCTTCAAGTCAACTTCCATGAAATATAAGGCTTCAAAAGACATGTTTAAATTTGTAGAGTAGCCATTGTAATAGCTTGAATCTCCAATAAATCCACTAATTAAGTTTGTATAGAAATCTTGAAATTCCAATCATGCTCTATGCATTTTAGAACCCTTGACCTCGATCCATACTCATATGAACCCTCGAACCTTGATCTACATGCTTCCAATGCCTCTCCCTTGCTTGTGACAATCTTAGTTCTTGGTTGGTGGTCAGAATCATATCAATCCCACTCTATTGAAAAGGATTTGTCCTCAAATCAAGACCTACATCACATAGACACGATTTAGTAACCAAGATATAGTCTCTAAAATCATGCTTACCATATTATTTCATGTCATCAATTTGCTCAAACTCTCCATGTTTGCAATCCATTCCATACAAGTTTATGTATCTCCAATCACCGGGATCAAAGACCATTCTCGCTTGACTTTCCATCAGTACACTTTGGTACTCCATCAAGATTTCCTCCTTTAACTGTAGAAGAAACACAACAAAACTATACACTACCACATGAAATACATTATTAGCACACAATTGGTTATGTAAAAATTTAGCACAAACATCTCTTGGTGTAGGAACGTGTCCCACCATTAAACACATCCAAACCCTATCACTGGGTTCAAATACCAATCTAACATATCGCACTTGCATTACTCAGTGGCTTTCCATGAATGACAACATCACATATGCAACATTAAACATAACGAGATCATCATAAGGAATGTCAATGAAAGATATCAATAAGTATAATAAGATAATATGCACTATGGCATACCAACTCATGTATCCAAATCCATCATGACAAGTAAATTCATCAATGTTTATAATCTCACTCATCAATTTATCACAACTTGATGTTCCTTCATGAAAATCCTTTATACAACCAAAATCACCAGGTTTAAACATTAACCTAGTAAATCCCTTTTTTAGCACAACCATGCTCAACATCACAACTTTATGCAATCCAAATCATATACAATATGTGAGAACCCAAACCCATTACTTGTATAACATCATTATAATATGCTTAATGTATGCCTTAACATGTTAGAGAGTTCATATTATTCATATCATGCTTGCATTAGGTTGGTTATGATCATAGTCGTTTGAATGCCTACTATGTGTTGCATGCTTTGTCATTAATGCTTCGAGTATTCATCTTAGCATGTTTGCACTTAACTAACTCTCATTGGAGTCTTAGTACCCTTCATATATGACTTATAACATTAATCTTGATCATAGTATGCATGGTTGAGAGTTTAGAAGCATTGCTGCTTCGTTTGAGTCTTAGGGTTTCTCTGGATTGCCTTGGTTGCTTGTATTGTTTGTGTTTTCAACTTACGAGAAGTTCATTTGAGTTCTAGACCAAGTGTACTAGTATTTCTCTTGCTTGCACAATCATTTTTCATAGACTTGTTCCATTTGGAAATAAGATGACCAACTTATTACTTCACAGATTCAGTCCTGTTTTTGGCCAAACTTCAGGAAAATTCTGGTAGCAATCTACTAAAGTGATTTAGATTCCCTTTGGGTTTCTTTTACCTACATATTTTAGGATACTCCCTGTCAAAATTTGGTAATTTTCCAAGGTGTCGAAGTACCTCAATTAGGTCTTGACTTATGGCTGTGCCACAATTGTGTTTTCAAGAAATCTGCTTCTGTACTTGAACTTGTAGTAACCATATTTTGATGAATATAAGTCCGAATGGAGTAATTTAAAAAGATAAAATATAGTTTAATGAGTCTAATTTAATAAAAATCAATAATCACCTCATTTTGATGTGTGAGCTATTTATGATCGATTTTACAAGATTGACTGTCCAGTAACTTCGCAAATAATAAATTCGGTTTTCCAGATTTCGGGATTTTCTAACTTTATGAATTTGTGACCCATTTAACCCATTGATCCCCATCCTTAGTGGCCCTAATCCTATGTAATAGACCCTAATTAAGTTTTCTTAAGCCTAATCTCATTCATCCTCCATTAGACATGTGGATTTCCACTCATCCTCCATGTGACATGTGGACTTCCACCCACATTTGCATGTCATATATAAGCCTCCCACCTTAGTGATCAGACATTAAACCCTCCAATGCAGTAAATTTCTTCTCTCTTTTCCCAAGCTCTTGTGTGTGAATGGTGAGGGGAGATTAGTGTGTGTTTCTTCCATAACTTGAGCTCCCAAACTCCAATTGCCAATCTGAGACCACCAAATTGAAGCTATCGACGAGGAGCACGATTCTATCCAATTAGATTTTGTTCATTTCATATTTTTCCTTGGTGTAAGGTAAGCTATTGACTCCCCTTAGGATTTATGCTAGAAATTCCATACTATCTCTTTTTTCTCATGTTTCCGATGCTCCTACCATGTCTATACCATGTTTGATGATGATTTGAGTTTATGGGATTTTTGAGTGATATAGTTGGTGACCCTCATAGGTTCTAGATTTGGTTGAGTCATTTTCTGATTATATTGTACAGTGGCTAATAGGTCTGCGTACCGATTAGTGTGGCAACTGTCTTAGAATCAAGGTTGTTTAGAACTGTTTAGTCTTAGTTAGGCACGGATCAGCAGGCTTCAACAACAGCCTTGGAAGGACAGCAGACTTGGAAGTCTGCTCAAGAACGAAAAATCAAGACTAGCCAAAACTTGGAATTATGTCACATAACGTCTTATTTAGATATTTTTGAAATATCTAGTCAAAATATCTTCATCGGATGTCACTCCAAAGAAGTCAACTATATACAGACAACTATCCAGTCTGTCTCCTGAAACATGAAGTCTGAAGACATTACCTCTTTTGGCTAAGAAGACTTTCACAGCTGCAACGCCTGCAACCTGAAACCTTACTCTATTCGGGAATGTCTTCTCTGGAAACACTGCATCTCTGATGACTGTGCCACATACATCCCCCAAAGCGCCGAATTGCATTCAATAGAATAGAACGTTGGACACAGTCCCTTCTCCCTCAGTCCAACGGTCCAAAAGATCTCTCTGGTATTTATTCAAGTTTTGAAGATCTGAAAACACAACTCTTGCGTATAAAACATTCAAGCTTCATCTTCAACACTCAAGCATTCAAGAGATCAAAAGGACAAGAACTAACACTTCACCAAACTTCCTGAAGCTGTAGATCTGCCAGTTTTTACTCCATTTCAGCTTCATCTAGTTTGCTTTTAAAAATTGTTCTTTACTTTAGCACGTGAGAAAACAATTAATCATTGATTGTTTCTCTCACCATTATACACTTGGTTGAAAACTCATTTTGTACACGATCCATTAGAGATCTTGCTTATAAACCAAGTGGATAAACAAGTGCACCTTTTAAAATCCAAAGCTAACCACTTTGGTAGTGGACGTAATACTATTCACAGTACGAACCACCTCTAAATTCTGTGTACTGTCTAATCTGTTTCTATCTTTCTATTAACTGCTGCTACTTATCTTATTTCACTACTGAATCTGTGCTATACTAAAGTAGCTTATCAGTTAGTTCAGAACTTCTTTAGTTTTCCGCTGCATTAACACTTCTAGTAAAATCTCTTAAAGAAATCTTTCAGAAGTGTTTCGAAAAGTTTTTATAAAAACGCGACTAGGCTATTCAACCCCCCCCCCCCTTCTAGCCTAGATTGAGCCTATTCAGGGACCAACAATTGGTATCAGAGCCTAATTATTTGAAAATTCATTTTTTTCCAAGATTAACCTCTTGCGAATAGATCCTATGGCTCACTATATGCAGCCAACTTTGAATACCAGCAACGTCCCAATATTGGACGAAGGCCACTTCGAATTCTGGAAAGATAAAGTTATGAGACACATGAACTCTATTGACAATCGCTTGTGGCAATGTGTTCTAACAGGTCCTCATATTCCCATGAAGCCCAACCTACTTGCCGAAGTAGCCAGTGGACCTCCAGAGAGACCTAAATCCATGAATGAATGGACTGATGAGGAAAGGAGGCTCGTTGAACTCGACAGCAAAGCTATACACATCATATCCAGCTCTGTCGACACAAGCACATATCAGCAAATTATCAGATGCAAAACTGCCAAGGAAATGTGGGAAGCCTTGGTGGAATATCTTGAAGGTTATCTGCCCACCAGAGACAACAGAAAGTATAACTACATTCAACAATTCGATTCCTTCAGAAAGGATCCTAAGGAAACTCTACGTCAAGCCTACGACAGCTTTTGTGAGGTAGTAAATAGCTGTTATTCCTTAGGAAAAGATTATAGTGTTAAGGAAGTAAATATGAGATTTTTAGCTTCTTTAGGAAGTTTGTGGCATGTTAAAAAAATTATTATAAAAGAGTCCAAAGACTTGAACTCCATGCACCTCAGAAGTTTGTATGCGAGTTTAACTGTCTATGAGCAAGAATTGCTTCAAGCTCAAGATCAGGACAAACATTTTAAAGTTCCTTCCTTTTCTGCTATCTCTTAGGAAATTCCTGCCCAAGAAAATAAACCATCAACTTCTTCTTCTTCAAAGGACAATGAAATTCTCTCTGACGAGCAATTTGCTATGTTCGTTAAGAAGTTTCAAAAGTTTTCAAAATTTAACAAAAAGAAGGATGCAAACCGAGACTTTCGAAAGTCAAAGCTCACTAAAACAATGAGTTAGTTTGCTACAACTGCAGGAAGCCTGATCACTTTGTTTCTAAATGTCCTAAGCGAAAATATGAAGCCTACGAAAGGAGACCATCTAAATCATTTTCTAAACATAGAGATCTAATGGCTGAGGACTTAGAAGAAAACCAAGTATCTACTTGGTTTGAACCCGAATGATAGTGATGACTCACCGCAGCACACATTTGCCTTGTTGCTCTAGAGTCACCTCCCACCTATGACTCAGATAGTGAAGTTAAATACTCTCCTTTTCAAGCTAACATTGAACGACCTTCTGAAGAGCCTTCAAAAGAAGAAATCCTCAAGGATGCTCAGGACATGCTAGAGGAATTCAATGAATTTAGAAAGACCTATGTTAAGTTAGCTAAAAATCATGAGAAGTCGAATCGAGAAATCTATGCCGGAAGCCGAGTTAAAAACTCTCCATGGAGTCCAGCAGGAAAGTATCAAGTTAAAAGAAGAGAACACGTTTCTCAATGAAAAGGTTGCCTGCCTTATTGATCATGCCAAATAGCTATCTACTGAGAAAGATGAGTTACAAAAGACCATCAACTCGTGGAATAACTCAACGGCTGTCTTTGATCAAATTCTAGGAGATCAGAAGCCCTCGACAGATAAAACTGGGCTAGGTTTCTCTGAAAGCACTTCTGGCGTAACCTTTGAACAGGAAAAATAACATTTAGAGTGCAAAATAATATTCCTGCACAATATCAGAAGCCTAACAAGGGTAAACAAGGAATTGGTTGTACTACTACTCCGTATAAATACCCTAAGGTTCAAATTATCAAGAATGTGACGCTTCAAAAGCAAAGCAATCATTCTAGAGAAATCGCTAAAGGTAGTGTAGACTCTCAAGGGCCCTCCACCAAAGACCTCTCGTGAAAGCAAAGGTCGCTGCTTCAAGGCCCACAAAGAGTCTACCCAAACCTATCAGATTCATCAACAGTACTACTGATGGTGCTGCTGCTACACAGAATGTTGATACCAAGCTTAAAGGTAAAATGTATGAGGTATTGAAGTCCACTACCAGCAAGTATACTTCTGCCAAAGCAAAGACTGCTGAGTATAGACTCAAGAAGCCTCACACAAATGCCCCCAAGCTTGCTGTTAACAAGACTGCTAAATCAAAAGCTGCTATTAAGAAAAATGTTCGAAAGCCTATCAACACCCAGCATGATCAAACAAACTTTTGTAATTTCCATCACCGTACCTTTTGCAAATGTTTAGGCCACTTGGTCCATGAATGTTTGCTGAAATCCATCATAAATTCTGCTAGATCCCCTATTCCAAAAGTCAGACAAGTATGGGTTCCAAAAATACGCTAACCTTTTGGACCCATAAGAAAAATAAAAGGGGACCATGATTTTCTTACCTCTATATCTCAGGTGTGCTTCATGGCTGCTTCAAGTTCAGAGAAGAAAGATGTATGGTATCTAGACAAGTTGGTGGCTCAAGACATATGACCGGAGAATCTTGCCTTCTCTCTAACATTTCTCAGCGTAAGGCCCTCTAGTCATCTTTGGAGACAATGCTAAAGGAAGAACTATTGGCTACGGATCCATCATTTGAGGAAATCTCTCCATAGGAAAAGTCTCTAGTAGAAGGCTTGAAGTATAATCTTCTGAGTATTTCTCAATTCTGTGATAAAGGACTTATTTGTCAATTCTCCTCAAACAGATGTGATATCAAGGATCCAGTCCCCTGCTCAACCTTGGTAACTGGACATAGACAAGGGAATGTCTATGTGATAGATTTGAATGCTTACCGCAAAGCTGCTAGTCTATGTCATGTGGCAAACTCTGCTCAAGACAAAAGATGGTTATGGCACAAAAGACTCAGCCATTTGAACTTCAAATATCTATCTAAGCTATCCAAAGAAGGCCTAGTAAAAGGATTTCCAAAGGTCTCTACTGATCATGATCGTGCTTGTAAAGCTTGTCAACTGGGAAAGCTTTCAAAAACGTCTTTCAAGAGCAAACCAGGACTCGCAACATCAAGACCTCTCGCAACTTCTCCACATGGATCTCTTCGACTCACCACTACTATCGCCTATGGTGGTCACGGATACACGCTAGTAGTAGTGGATGATTATACAAGATATACTTGGACAGAGATGATTTCTTCTAAAGACCACACATACGATCTTCTTACAGCTTTGTTCAAAAGACTGCAAACGCAAAAACTTGATGAAATCAGTGACGTTCGATCAGACAATGGTACTGAGTTCACAAATAATGGAATAGCAAAGTACTGTGATGATCATGGCATTGGTCATAACTTCTCTCAAAGAAGGACACCACAGTAACGTGTAGCGTAATGGAGAAACAAAACACTTATCGAAGCTGCTAAAACTATGCTTGCTGAAGCAAAGTTGCCCAAACACTTCTGGGCAGAAGCTGTCAACACAACTTGCTTTACTCAGAACCGATCTTTGATCAACAAATTTCACGGTAAAACACCCTATGAACTTTGGAGAGGTAAAGCCTCAAACAATGGATTTTTTAAAATCTTCGGCTGCAAGTGTTTCGTAGTCTACAATGGTAATGATTACAGAAGAAAATTTGATAACAAAGCCGATGAAGGTGTATTTCTGGGCTATGCCTTACACTCCAAGGCTTACAAGGTTTTCAACAAAAGATCGTTAAAAATAGTTGAATCCGTTCATGTCTCATTTGATGAATTTGATTTATTAGAGCCACACATGGCTCCAAATGTTACTGATGATTTTATTGATGTTGAGACAGGTACCTCCCGACCATCATCCTCTCATACACATAATCCATCTCCAGCAACTCAATCTAATATCCCTGACCATCATCTTTTATCAAATGGGTCACCAGAAGACTTTAACCCTGCTCAAGAAAACTCCAATCCAGAACCCATTGCTTCTGAACCTAAAAATCATTTTCCTCAACTTACCTTTGAATCAAATTCTGAATAAAATGCATCTGATCTTCTTCAGTGGCGACCCCGACCGCGGACCGGAGATGGGACCGCGGACCGGAGCGCCCAAGACAAGAGATACAAGAAAAGACGAACATGCAAGGACTCAAAATATTTTAAAACTGACGTGACGCAACATTTCAGTCGCAGCAGAACTCGAAACTAAAGGTCGGTATACCAAAATCATTTCACCTGATAAAACAGTTAAGCCATTACTAGGACAAGAATATAATTAAGAGCTAAAGGATGCTCAGCGGAAGTCTATACGTAGTAAACAACACACGATATACAAGGCACGACTAATACAATTGCCGGCATCAAAATGAGTATACATATTACAAGTAGCTAACAGGAGAACACTAGTACAAGTCTATATACAATACCAAGCATAGTCTAGTTGACTAGCTTTAAACCCATCGCCCTTGCAAAATACAAAAGAATAGAAGAGGACTTCTAAAACCACCTCTTCAACCGCAAAAGTTGGATCAAAAGGGAACTAAGGTGTAAGAGCACCACGAGCCTCAACGAGATGGTCCTGTCTTGCTAGGATCTAAAAAAAAGTACAGGGGAACGGGTAAGTCATAAAGACTCGTAAGCTATCAATCATGCATGACATGGCAATATGCAACACGTTAGCCAAGACAATATTTCAAGCATGGAGATCAAGTATTTAAGATGCAAATTATTGCACATAGTTCACATAATGTGAGGATATAGAGCTGGGCCGTTGCGTAGACCTGCAAAACAGACACCTTCGATAGCGTGCGATAATCGATGGTTGTGATAATACATCGTTCTCTGAGGGATGCTCGGAAAACAATAGTCAACTCAATGGGCGCGTATTGGTTGGCCAGAGAGAGCTCTTCCCCACTGTGACCGGCAGTGGAGGCGTGTGTGACAATATCAAGTATGACAGCTGGACTTATGCAATGCTAAGTAGTATTTAGTCAACAATCAATCAGTATGGAACGAGTCCGACAAGAGCGTCCTCGTTCAAGATTAGTATATAATCTCATCAATAAACAAGCAAGATTGAGCTCGACAAGAGCGAACTCAATATATCAAGTATGCATTTATTATGTCATAAAGATACAAGCATGACAGTCAATCCATTTCAATAGTCTAGAATTAGTTTTCTAGTTGAACGCATGTAATAATGTCGTAGGGATTGATCATTGAACCGGTATTTTTCAATATCTCACTAATGTCGACTCCGTTGAGTTATTTCTATAATCAACCCAAATAGGGTTAAAACACTATTTGCATTTCCAACTCTTTTCTAAGTTATCGCATCGATTAATCTAGGTCGTTAATCCAAATAACAACCATAACCAATAATAATCTCAAGTTCCCAAATTCATGGAACCCTAGAATCACATTTTTCCCAAATAATGGTAGAAAGTCTATGACCCAAGAACAATAATTACTTCTAACGTAGATTAGAACACTTTTACTTCTAGGCTTAGTGTCCAAATCAAAACATTTACATTCGTGGTCTATAATTCCTAGATTTTCATACTCTCTAAAACATCTCATTATCATGGTAGAAATCAAGGAGAGCATGATTTAGACATAAGAGAAGGGAAGCAAAAGGGGGTAGCATGTTATCTCTAACATGTTATCTCTCTTTCATATCGAGCTCGGCTTCCCAAGTAGCTTCCTCAATGTCATGGTTCTTCCATAAGACTTTGACTAATGGAATCCTCTTTGTCCTCAAGATTTGCTCCTTAGTATAAAGAATCCTCACCGGTCTTTCATCATAAGAAAGATCAGGTTCGAATGTAATCTCATCGTAAACAAGGACATGCGATTCATCTTTCAAGTACTTGCGTGGCAATGCTAATCGATAAGCTAAGGATCCAATTCTTTCTAAGATCTCAAATGGTCCATTAAATCTAGGTGAAGGTTTACCTTTCTTCCTAAATCGCTTAGTACCGCGCCGGGGCGATACTTTCAAGAATACATATGATCACCAACCTGAAACTCTAAGTCACGTCTCCGGTTGTCTGCGTAGCTTTTCTGTCTACTATGAGCTGTAAGAAATCTGTCTCTAACCAGTTTAACACTCTCAGCTGACTGTTGTACCATCTCTGAACATACAATGCTGCCAACTGACTCAAACTATAAGTCATCGCAATAGGAATAAAATGTGACGATTTAGCCAATCTATCCACAATAACCCATACTGCATCAAAACCTCGACGAGTACGTGGCAATCCTGTCACGAAATCCATGGTGATATGCTCCTATTTCCACTCCGGTATCTCAAGTGGTTGCAATAAACCGGCAGGTCTCTGGTGTTCAGCTTTCACCTGTTGACATGTCAAGCATCTAGATATATACTCTGCGATCTCTCTCTTCATTCCATTCCACAAAAACTGTTTCTTCAACTCCTTATACATTTTAGTACTCCCTGGATGTATAGTGTACTTGGCCTTATGAGCCTCATCAAGAACCATACGCTTAACTCCATCGGTAGCAGGAACGCAAACTCTACCTCGAAAAGTTAAAATCCCATTAATGTTCATAGCAAACTCCGGTGTCTTACTATCACCCAATCCATCAATAATTTTCCTCAACCACGGATCAGTAGCCTGAGCTTCCTTAATCAACCCAAACAAAGCAGGCGTAGCACGTACACTAGCAAAGATAACACTATGCTCACTCACAACTGGACTCCATTCGCGGACATCCTCAAGTATCTTCCACTCCCTCATCATCAAGCAAGACATATACACTACTCAAAGCATCGGCAACAACATTAGCCTTCCCCGGATGATACAAGATAGTACAGTCGTGATCTTTAAACTTCTCCATCCATCGTCTCTATCGCATGTTCAACTCCTTCTGTGAGAAGAGATACTTCAAACTCTTGTGATCAGTGAATATCTCAAACTTAGCTCCGTAAAGATAATGCTTCCACTTGTGAAGTGCAAATATGATGGCGGCCAACTCGAGATCATGCGTCGGATAATTCTGCTCATGAGGTGATAACTTCTTCGAAGCATAGGCAATGACTTTTCCATTCTGCATAAGTACGCAACCCAAGCCTTCTAATGGAGCATCGCTATAGATAACAAAGTTCTCCGAACCACTAGGAAATGCTAGGATAGGAGCTGTAGTCAACCTTCTCTTCAATTCCTGAAAACTGGCCTCACACTTATCACTCCATATAAAAGAAGAATTCTTCTGTGTCAGTTTAGTCATCGGAGTAGCGATCTTCGAAAACCCCTCGATAAACCTACGGTAATAACCTGCCAAGCCCAAGAAACTACGGACTTCGCTCACCGTGCTAGGCGTCTTCCACTTAGTAATCACCTCAACCTTGGATGAATCCACTGTTATACCATCACTAGACACTACGTGTCCTAGAAAAGCAACCTGTTCCAGCCAGAAAGCATATTTACTGAACTTAGCATAAAGTTTCTTCTCACGCAAGATCGAAAAGACCTCTCTCTCAAGTGAATCACATGCTCCTCTCGTGACTTCGAGTACACGAGGATATCATCAATAAACATAACCTCAAAGCAATCAAGATATTCGTGAAACACCCTATTCATTAAATCCATAAAGACTGCAGGTGCATTTGTCAAACCAAAAGGCATAACCACGAATTCATAATGGCCATAACGTGTACGAAAGGCTGTCTTTGGAACATCCTCCGCCCGAACTCTCAACTGATAATAGCCACTCCTCAAGTCAAACTTGGAATAAACAACTGAGTATCGAAGTTGATCAAAGAGATCATCAATGTGTGGCAAGGGATACCGATTCTTGATAGTAACCTGGTTCAACTGTCGTTAGTCTATGCAAAGCAGTAAACTACCATCCTTCTTACTCACAAACAACACCGGTGCACCCCACGGAGTCACACTTGGTTTAATGAACTCTCTATCTAGAAGTTCTTTCAACTGCTCTTTCAATTATCTCAACTCCGCTGGAGCCATTCTGTAAGGCTCTCTAGATATAGGCGAAGTCCCTGGCAAAAGCTCAATGCAAAACTCTAACTCTCGGTCGGGAGGCAAAGCATAATCGGTAGAAAAGACATCTGGAAATTCATTAACTACCGGAACATCTTCTAATTTAGCAGTCGAGACACTAGTATCAAGCACGCAAGCTAAATACCCCGTACAACGCCGAGATAAGAGTTGTCTAGCCCATAAAGCAGAAATAACAACTGTGGCAACTCGACCCGGATTCTGGAATGGAATCCCAAAGTCGTACTGCAAGGACAAGGCAAGAAGAGGACAAGCACTTGCAAAACAGTAGTGCGAGTCGAACAGTTGAGCTAACGAGCTCAACAAAGGTAGAGAAGCCGTATAAAAAAATACGGGTCATGAAGAAACGAATCTGCGGAGGCGGTAGGGGAAAGAAATACTTAAATATCATCTCCAATCAATTCCAAAGTCGAGTCATCTTGACTCTTGACGAGGTTCAAAGACATTATCGAGGCTTACAAAGTTCCAACAAACGTGGACATTGAGGTGAAAATTCCTCTTTATCAACTAAACAAGTGATTCGTATGCATGTGCAATTGTTGCACCGAACTAACAAACTTCCCAACAAAGAGTTTTTCGGGCTAACTAAATTATTCCGGTCACAACACGAATCTCTAGGGTCTAACGTCCTTACACTAAAATCAAGTAGTCAATCATCGTGGACCACATATTCGCCTTTCAAAGAAGACATTCAATACCATGTAATTCATCTGATCATGTCATAGGTTCAATTTGTTCATAGCATGATTTCAATATACATGTTGCACATATTTGCACAAGCAAAACAAAATACCACTTTCAATTTCATTCCAGTTGGTAACGGGTTCAGTCAATTCTTATATCATATTATTCCATTCTAGTTCTCCGACGAATACCTCTTGATAATCAACTCGGGGGCCCTCGAAGTGACTTCAAAAGCTTTTCAGTATAGGATGCGGAGGGGTTACAAATCACATAAGAGCATCATTTATGAAGGTCTCATGCACATATAATATAGTTACATATAGGCATGGAAATCAATATCATATACATAGTATTTTAATCTACTATACAAGTATACCAAGTATGGAACATTCATACCCTTAACGATCCACTAATGATAGATAAATCATTTTACACAATGTTAACACTCTATTAAAGTATTAGTCAAATAACGATACAAGACAATAACTTAATATTCCTTGGCTAGCAAATAGTTATTAACTAGTAGACCTCAAATCACTATGGGTCAAGTCGTAAACGAGTTGACGATTAATCCAAACATAGGTCATGCGATTACCTATCGGGGACTCACCAAGTCTCAACTTGAAACCACAACAATACCTTGATTATTAGGGTATCCCTTCAATCTAGATAACAGGCAGCCCAAGCACTCACGATTAGGTACTACAGTAGCTATATATACTTATGTAGAAATCACGGAATACACTAGGTACTACGGGAGGTTTAGCCACGCCGCTCAAGAATGTGTAACAACGATCAAAGGCACTAATGGACACCATGACGATCACGCTCGGGATCGACAACCTGAGCTTATTTGGTCACTCACAACGAACAAGAAACAATAGCTCTACAAAGCAGCAACACACACTCTTGGTATAATTGCAGCTTAAAAGAAACATAGGAGGAATATGATACTCCTAGACACAAGCTTGCACTCATGACAATCTAGACCAAATCGAACTTAGTACTCTAAGTCCTATACTTGTGCAAAAGAACATGCCGAATAGGCATTAACAAGAACACTCGACGGTGATTAGTCGACGACAACTCAAACCAGCCAAGGCCATGGAACCTATCCTGACTTATAGCTAACGAGAGCTCTGATACCAACTGTGGCGACCCCGACCCCGGACCGGAGATGGGACCATGGACCGGACCGCCCAAGACAAGAGATACAAGAAAAGACAAACATGCAAGGACTCAAAATATTTTAAAACTGACATGACGCAACATTTCAGTCGCAGCAGAACTCGACACTAAAGGTCGGTATACCAAAATAATTTCACCTGATAAAACAGTTAAGCCATTACTAGGACAAGAATATAATTAAGAGCTAAAGGATGCTCAGCGGAAGTCTATATGTAGTGAACAACACACGATATACAAGGCACGGCTAATACAATTACCGGCATCAAAAGGAATATACATACTACAAGTAGCTAACAGGAGAACACTAGTACAAGTCTATATAGAATCCCAAGCATAGTCTAGTTGACTAGCTTTAAACCCATCATCCTTGCATAATACAAAAGAATAGAAGATGACTTCTAAAACCACCTCTTCAACCGCAAAAGTCAGATCAAAAGAGAACTAAGGTGTAAGAGCACCACGAGCCTCAACGAGAAGGTCCTGTCCTGCTAGGATCTAAAAAAAAGTACAGGGGAATGGGTAAGTCATAATGACTCGTAAGCTATCAATCATGCATGACATGGCAATATGCAACACGTTAGCCAAGAGAATATTTCAAGCATGGAGATCAAGTATTTAAGATGAACATTATTGCACATAGTTCACATAATGTGAGGATATATAGCTGGGCCGCTGCGTAGACCTGCAAAACAGACACCTTCAATAGCGTGCGATAATCGATGGTTGTGATAATACATCGATCTCCGAGGGATGCTCGGGAAAACAATAGTCAACTCAATGGGCGTGTATTGGTTGGCCAGAGAGAGCTCTTCCCCACTGTGGCCAGTAGTGGAGGCGTGTGTGACAATATCAAGTATGCTAGCTAGACTTATGCAATGCCAAGTAGTATTTACTCAACAATCAATCAGTATGGAACGAGTCCGACAAGAGCGTCCTTGTTCAAGATTAGTATATAATCTCATCAATAAACAAGCAAGATTGAGCTCGACAAGAGCGAACTCAATATATCAAGTATGCATTTATTATGTCATAAAGATACAAGCATTACAGTCAATCCATTTCAATAGTCTTGAATTAGTTTTCTAGTTGAATGCATGTAATAACGTCGTAGGGATTGATCATTGAGCTGGTATTGTTCAATAGCTCACTAATGTCGACTCCGTTGAGTCATTTCTATAATCAACCCAAATAGGGTTAAAACACTATTTGCATTTCCAACTCTTTTCTAAGTTATCGCATCGATTAATCTAGGTCGTTAATCCAAATAACAACCATAACCAATAATAATCTCAAGTTCCCAAATTCATAGAACCCTAGAATCACATTTTTCCCAAATAATGGTCGAAAGTCTATGACCCAAGAACAATAATTATTTCTAACGTAGATTAAAACACTTTTACTTCTAGGCATAGTGTCCAAATCAAAACATTTACATTCCTGGTCTATAATTCCCAGATTTTCATACTCTCTAAAACATCTCATTATCATGGTAGAAATCAAGGAGAGCATGATTTAGACATGAGAGAAGGGAAGCAAGAGGGGGTAGCATGTTATCTCTAACATGGACCTAAGGGTAATATATAGCTTTCTTTAAGCCAAGCAAAAGACGAACCAAGAAAACTATACGGTGTCGATCGATCTACTCGACGACGGCCTCAGAACACGGTCTCGAATCGCAAGCGGGTCTTGAGATCACTTGGAGTCAAACCCTCATGCACTAATCTCACCGAGACTCTCACGCACAAGTTCTCTTCAGACCAAGGAAGAAGAAGTGAAGAAATGAATCGTAAAAGTGAAGTCTCTAGCTGATGTAGAGAAATCAGCTCAATTAAGTGTTAATGGAGTACACTTGTCACATGATGAAGGATGGAAAGATGTTTATCAATCTTGATTAGGCTTAGATTATGCTAATTAGACTCTAATACAAGTGGTTAAAGTCACTAATGATAGAGGTTTAGTAAGGGTACAATCGTAATCAACCAACAATGCAGAAAATCCTCGTTTTGCTGGAAAACTCTTCAATTCGGTTGTTGAGGCCAAACCTCCTTCATAATATTCGGTTTTTGGGGCCGAACAATGCCCAATATGTTCCGTTGGTAGGGTAGAACAATTCCTCAGGCCATACGTTAGGCCAAACAGGTCCAGATTTGCACGTATAACGCATATAAGGCATATACAACTCAAAGAAGCATTAGAATGAGTATCAAGGGTCCTTATAACAATGATAACAGTCTCTCAAGGTCTTGGATAAGTCTAAAAGATCAAAGCCAGAGCAAGAACAAGCCAATCTAGAGCATGCAAGGCACTAGGCGTTCGATACGACAATTACGGCTCGATCAAGGATTGCAATCAAGTGAAACATGTTAGGGATACTCCTAGCATGTTAAATACAACTTCTAATCATGTTAAACAAGTATAGAAGACAAGTTATACAAGTAGGTTTTGGGTTCTCACATCCTCCCCCACTTTAAGGAATTTAGTCCCTAAATTCATACCAGAATCATCAAATAGGTAAGGGTATCTCTCTTTCATATCGAGCTCGGCTTCCCAAGTAGCTTCCTCAATTTCATGGTTCTTCCATAAGACTTTGACTAACGGAATCCTCTTTGTCCTCAAGATTTTCTCCTTAGTGTCAAGAATCCTCACCGGTCTTTCATCATAAGAAAGATCAGGTTCGAATGTAATCTCATCGTAAACAAGGACATGTGATTCATCTTTGAAGTACTTGCGTAGCATCGAGACATGGAATACATCATGAATATCCGATAACGAAGGTGGCAATGCTAATCGATAAGCTAAGGATCCAATTCTTTCTAAGATCTCAAATGTTCCATTAAATCTAGGTGAAGGTTTACCTTTCTTCCCAAATCGCTTAGTACCGCGTCAGGGCGATACTTTCAAGAATACATGATCACCAACCTGAAACTCTAAGTCACGCCTCCCAAGAAATCCCAAGACCGCGTAGCTTTTCCGTCTACTACTCGAGCCGTAAGCAATCCGGCTCTCTAATCAGTTTAACACTCTCAACTGACTGTTGTACCATCTCTGAACATACAATGCTGCCATCTGACTCAAACTATAAGTCATCGCAATATGAATAAAATGTGACGATTTAGTCAATCTATCGACAACAACCCATACTGCATCAAAACCTCGACGAGTACGTGGCAATCCTGTCACAAAATCCATGGTGATATGCTCCCATTTCCACTCCGGTATCTCAAGTGGTTGCAATAAACCGGCAGGTCTCTGGTGTTCAGCTTTCACCTGTTGACATGTCAATCATCTAGATATATACCCTGTGATCTCTCTCTTCTTTCCATTCCACCAAAACTGTTTCTTCAAGTCATTATACATTTTAGTACTCCCTGCATGTATAGTGTACTTGGCCTTATAAGCCACATCAAGAACCATACGCTTAACTACATCGGTAGCAGGAACGCAAACTCTACCTCGAAAAGTCAAAATCCCATTAATGTTCATAGCAAACTCCGGTGTCTTACTATCACCCAATCCATCAATAATTTTCCTCAACTCCGGATAAGTAGCCACGAGCTTCCTTAATCAACCCAAACAAAGCAGGCGTAAGCAAGCGTACTAGCAAAGATAACACTATGCTCACTCACAACTGACTCCATTCGGACATCCTCGAGTATCTTCCACTCCTCATCATCAAGCAAGACATATACACTTTCCTACTCAAAGCATCGGCAACAACATTATTTTCCCTCGGATGATACAAGATAGTATAGTCGTGATCTTTAAGTTTCTCCATCCATCGTCTCTATCGCATGTTCAACTCCTTCTGTGAGAAGAGATACTTCAAACTCTTGTGATCAGTGAATATCTCAAACTTAGCTCATAAAGATAATGCTTCCACTTGTGAAGTGCAAATTATGATGGCCAACTTGATACTTCGCCATGAGCTGATAACTTCTCGAAGTAGGCAATTTTCTTCCATTTTGCATAATTACAACCCAAGCCTTCTAATGGAGCATCACTATAGATAACAAAGTTCTCCGAACCACTAGGCAATGCTAGGATAGGAGTCTGTAGTCAACCTTCTTCAACCCCAAAACGGCCTCGCACTTATCACTCCATATAAAAGAAGAATTCTTCCGTGTCGCTTTAGTCATCTGATGAGCTATCTTCGAAAACCCTTGATAAACCTACGGTAATAACCCGCCAAGCCCAAGAAACTACGGACTTCGCTCACGTACTAGGCGTCTTCCACTTA
>CM028381.1:110213019-110256540 GCA_013146195.2 Codonopsis lanceolata | reverse complement strand
ATCTCACTGGAATTATTCTCGTCCTAAATGGCCGAAGCTGTTTTGGGCATGCAAAATCTGGTAGTACTGGATTCCCTGGAAGGTTAGTGGATTTATGTGGAAGCTATGCCATGGAGCTTTGCCGGTTGATACTGCCTTCTGTGGATAAAAAAATCGTTTTGGCCTCCAAATGTGTATGTTAAGCTTCCATTCTCATGATAGAGAGTCTATAGAGCATTTCTTTTTATTTTCTGATGTGGCTATCGAGATGTGGAAGTCTTTAGCTCGCTGTTTTCAGCTTATAGAGGTTTATGGGTCTTTGCAGCATTTGTTATCTATATGGATGAATAGAGTTTCCATACAGAACCAGATTGGGGCTTGTAAAATCGGAACGGTGGTGCTAGGATGCTGGGAATTATGGAAGGCGCGTTGTCAAGCTGTGTTTGATAATATTCCCATGAGCATTCAGGAGATCCTTAGAGGGGTCCGAAATGGTTTACAGAATATGATGAGCTTGTATAGGCCGAAAGTGGCTTCAAATGTAGTGGGGATTCTAGGTCTTCAATCTCTCCGGATCCCCATTAAACAAGTTCGGTTCCGACGAGGGTGCTGGGTTCGGTGGGAGCCTCCAGAGATGGGTGCGTATAAGCTTAACACAGATGGGTCGGCTAGACATGGTTCTTGCACAGGGGGTGGTATTATTAGAAATTATCAAGGCAGAATGGTTTGCGCTTTTTCGGTCTTCTATGGCCCAGGTACGAATACGTTTGCGGAGATAGCTGCTCTTAGAGACGACCTGCTTTTATGTCGGAGACTGGGTTTAGCCAACGTTTATGTAGAGACTGATTCTCAGGTGGCAGCTCGGGGTTTGGTTGGTTCTCAAAAGTTTCCTTGGCAGTTTGAGTATGAGCTTTTAGACTGTGTGGAGCTTATTGGTGGTTATTCCATACGACATGTTTACAGAGAGGTGAATGGTGTGGCGGATAGGCTTGCGTACCGTGCACACCGTGTCTCATGGTTCTACGATTTCACGATGATGTCATTTCCCAACTTCCGGCAACGGTTCGACATGCTTTTAGACAGGATTGTTTGGGTTTATTCAATTTTCGAAAATGATTTTGTATTTCATTTTCTTATAGAGGTAAGGCTCCTTTCTTCTCGCTTGCTCTAGTGAGGCAGGTTGTCCCCCTCGTTGTTTTTTTCTCTCTGTTTTTAATAATATTTTATTTAAAAAAAATAAAAAAATCAATCCCCCAAACACTTAAACACTTTATCCTAACCTAGTTGCCACCTATAACATTGTTTCAATCGGTTATACGTGATTTGGGTCCGTGACAGAACTCCTTGCTAAAAAACATATAAAATCGTCAAAAGATAAATGTTAAGTAGGATCCATGAAACTTGTGATACTCGGCGATAAATTTGGATCGTGACTCTCTTTTTGTCAATTAGAGTCATCGCTTTTTTTTTTAACATACTCATTTCTGTCTCCTACAAAAGTCTCTCCCAATCGAGTCTTTCTAGGGTTGTCCCTAGTTAATCTCTTCAGGAACTTTCCCATCTCATTTTACAAAATTTGGTTCATCGAGTCATCCCAGGGCTTCTCCCGCTAAACTCGTTGGATATATAAAGGCTCATCATCTCTAGAAACAACTGTCCTTTCCATCTCCGTCCGAAGAAACGAAGAAGCTACAAAGGCGTGATCCCTCAAGAATAAGTGGTTTATCTTCACATGCATTGAAGGACCCTCTCCCTATGAGGTAAAGGCTTGCTAGGTTGAAAACCCGAAAGGGCGGCCTAGGTAAAAGTTAGAGCACAAAAAAGAAAAGAAAAGAAAAAAAGTGGTTCCTCCGAGGCATCGATTAGTAGGACTCACTAATCTTGATTGAATTCCTTTCTTGAATGATGCACTAGTCAAAAAATTAAAAAGTAACCCTAAACTTCACCCACCTCCATCTAAAATATTAACATCAACTCCTATACTAATAACCCTTCAAAACCAACTAGAAGCCACATCTGAAACTCTTATATTACATTTCCATCATCTTGCCTTATCTTGTCTTAGCATGTTTAAGAAAGGGATAACACATATGCACATTCAAGAGTCTTTTTTTTATGAAGAAAAAGAAAGTTTCATTCGCATTCTTGCATCTTTTGTTTACATTTTTTAGTGCATCTTATCAGGTCTTCTGCCGTATTGGCCCTTGGAAAAATACAAATGTTCTGCCAGCATCTTGCCAAGAACCTCTTCCCAAAGATCCTCAATAGCATCATCAAAAGCTACACAAGCCGATCATCGACAGCATTCCACCACAAGGCTTCATAATCATCGCTTCTCCTATGCTAGGATAAGCACATTTTGTTTTAAAAAAATCGCATCGCTTTTCCTATTCTAGGTTAAGCGCATTTTTGAAAAGCAGCATCGCTTTTCCTTTGTTGGGAAAAGTTCATTTTGAAAACAACATTTCTTTTCCTATTCTGGGAGAAATACATTTTAAAATTGCATAATTTTCCCTATTATGGGGGAAACGCGTATTGACATTTCATCACCATTTTCCTTTTCTAGGAGAACCACATTTTAAAATTGCATCATTTTCCCTATTCTGGGGGAAATGCGTTTTGAAATTGCATCACCATTTTCCTATTCTAGGAAAAACACATTTTAAAATTGCATCATTTTCCCTATTCTGAGGGAAGCGCATTTTAAAATTGCATCATTTTCCCTATTCTAGGAGAAATGCATTTTCAAAAGCTACATCACTTTCCCTATTCTGGGGGAAGACACATTTTAAGAAGTTGCATCACTTTCCTTATTATGGGGGAAGATACATTAAGAAGTTGCATCACTTTCCCTATTCTGAGGGAAGGGCGTTTTAGAAGTTGCATCACTTTCCTTATTCTGGGGGAAAAGCATTTATAATGGCATCACTTTCCCTATTATGGGGGGAAGAGCATTTAGAATGGCATCACTTTCCCTATTCTGGGGAAAGGACATTTTAGAAATTGCATCACTTTGCCTATTCTAGGGAAAAGCATTTAGAATGGCATCACTTTTCCTATTCTGGGGGAATAGCATTTAGAATGGCATCACCTTCCCTATTCTGGGGGAAGAGCATTTAAAATGGCATCACTTTCCCTATTCTGGGGGAAAGACATTTTAGAATTGCATCATTTTCCCTATTCTGGGGGAATGGCATTTTAGAATGGCATCACTTTTCCTATTCTGTGGGAAGATACATTTTTGATATTGCATCACTTTCCCTATTTTGGGGGGAAGGACATTTTAAGAATTGCATCACTTTCCCTATCCTAGGGGAAGGGCATTTTAGAAATGGCAACATTTTCCCTAATTTGGGGGAAGATATATTGTAGACATGGCATCATTTTCCCTATTCCGGGGAAACAACATTTTAGAGGTTGCATCGCTTTTCCTATGCTGGGCGAAACACATCTGAATCTCACCTATTTTGCCTATGCTGGGCGAAGCGCATCTGAATCACACCTGTTTTGCCTATGCTGGGCGAAGCGCATCTGAATCCCACCTATTTTGCATATGTTGGGCGAAGCGCATCCAAATCCCACCTGTTTTACCTATGATGGGCGAAGCGCATCCGAATCCCACCTGTTTTGCCTATGATGGGCAAAGCGTATCCAAATCTCACCTATTTTACCTATGCTGGGCAAAGCGCATCCAAATCTCACCTGTTTTGCCTATGCTCGGCGAAGCGCATCTCAGTCTCACCTGTTTTGCCTATGCTGGGCGAAGCACATCCAAATTCCACTTGTTTTGCCTATGGTGGGCGAAGCGCATCCAAATCCCACCTGTTTTTCCTATGCTGGGTGAAGCGCATCCGAATCTCACATGTTTTGCCTATACGGGACGAAGCGCATCTGAATCTCACTTGTTTTCCCTATGCTGGGAGAAGCGCATCTGAATCCCACCTGTTCTGCCTATGCTGGGCAAAGTGCATCCGAATCCCACCTATTTTGCCTATGTTGGGCGAAGTGCATCCGAATCCCACCTGTTTTGCCTATACTGGGCGAAGTGCATCCGAATCCCACCTAGTTTGCTTATGCTGGGTGAAACACATTTGGGTCCCACCTACGTTGCCTATGCTGGTCAAAGTGCATTTGAAAGTCCCTCCTGCTTTTCCTATTCTGAGCGAAGCGATACCTTGGTTTGGCTTGAGCCGAACTACATTTGGTCTGATTCCTGAAAAGGATACGTAGGCAGCCTACTCAGTAGGCACGACCATCAGAGCACTTTTATTTGCATCATATAAGCTTCATTCCCAAACAATCCATCGCAGCGTGAGAGCATGAGATTGTTTCTTGGGTCGACCATAATATATCAACAGATTCATCAGACAACTAACATCTTTGTGTGAGCCACTCTTCATGCTCTTGAAAAAGGACAATGACTGAGTATGGGATGAAGAATGCCTGCTCGTATTTGAAAAGGTAAAAGATTACCTCGTTAGCCCGCCAGTGCTAGCTCCTCCTCATATTCGCAAGCCTCTCCTTTTATACCTCACTGTCATAGACACTGCTGTCGAGGCTATGCTCCCATAAAAAACCATCAAAGTAATCCCCATAATGGACCCGATGAAAAACATCTTCGAAAAACCATCACTCGCTAATTGGTTGGCTAAGTGGTCATTCATACTCAATGAGTTTGACATCACATATATCACCTGTAAATCTATCAAGGGAAGTGTAACTGTAGATCATCTGGCCGATTTAGCATTAGAATCAGAAGACACCGAGGAACCAGGATTCCTAAATGAAGGTGTTCTTGAAATCATAGATCATGACACCAAATGGCAAATGTTCTTTGATGGGGCTGCCAACAAACAAGGTTTCAGCATAAGAATACTGCTAATTGATCTGACAGATTCTCACACTCCCTTGATCGTAAGATTGGAATTCGAATGTTTAAACAACACTACCGAGTACGAAGCTTGCATTGCCGATTTAGAAGAAGCTCTTTAAAGAGGAGCAAGAGAATTAGAAGTCTTTGGTGATTCTGCCATGATTACAAATCAAGTCGGACGGAAATGGAAAACACAAGATCCCCAACTATAGCTATATCAAGCTCGTTTGACAACACTAGCAACAAAAGTTTGATAATATATCATTCCATTATTTTCCACGGGATAGAAATCAATTTGCTGATGCACTAGTCACATTAGCCTCATTGGTCAAAGTTCAAGCATAGATAAATATCCAACCATTTCTGGTCGGGAAGAAATTAACTCCTGCCTACTACTTCACAATTGATACAGCTCTTGACAACGACAATGAGCCCTGGTAGTTAGAGATCAGGAATCTACTCAAGAGAGGAGGTTATCCAGCAATCTTAGACAAAAGAGGGAAGATCGCTCTACGAAGATAGGCATCACAATTTGTCATCAGTGTAGGTAGCCTTTATAAAAGGTATTACCAATGATTCAATCTGCTATGCATAGATCAGACCAAAGTAGAATAAGTCATGGCCCAGCTACATGGTGATACTTGTGGGCCACATATGAACGGGCATATACTTTCAAAGAAAGCAATTCGACAAGGGTACTATGTGCGTACGCTAGAAACTGAGTGTATCCGGTGGGTGCATCACTGTGGCAAATACCAACGCCTTGCCAATATACAACACGTACCCCTGCATATAATGTACAACTCCACGGCTCCCTGGCCCTTCTCAACTTGGGGAATCGACGTCATAGGTCAAGTTCACCCAAAATGATTAAATGGCCATGACTATGTCCTAGTAGCAGTCGACTACTTTACAAAAATGTATAGAAGCTGCCACTTATAAAGTATTGAATGCCAAGAAAGTGGTTGACTTCATCAGGACAAATATCATATATCGTTACAGAGTGCCTTTTGAAATAATCTTTGATAATAGTACACATTTCGAGGGAGAAGTAAATCGTGTGCTCGACGAATTCAAAGTGTAGTGACGCAAGTCCTCCCCCTATCAACCACATGCCAATGGGGTTGTCGAAGCAACCAACAAAACATTAAAGAACATCATCAGAAAGATGGTTGAAATAGGTAGAGACTGGCCTGAGAAATTGCCGTTAGCTCTCTAGGGCTACCACACATCAAGTTGCACACCTACGAGTACCACGGCTTATTCCCTAGCCTATGGAATGAAAGTAGTGCTACCCATTGAAATTAAGGTCACGTCATTAACAGTAATGATGGAAGCAGAAATAGCCGAGGTCAACTGGATCAAGAAGCGCTATGATGAGTTAGCCTTGTTAGATGAATGAAGATTACTAGCCTTAGAACACACTTGAGCATACCAGAGAATAATAGCTCAAGCATTCAATAAAAAGGTCAAAGGTCGAAGCATTCAAGTAGGAGATTTGGTACTCTGAGAAAGTCCCCCAAGTTATATGGATAATAGGGGAAAATGGAGGTCTCCATGGATGAGACCATACATCGTGAAACATATACAATATCGAGGTTCCGTTTTCCTTACAAATGAAGATGGGGAAGATCTCGTTTAGCCCTTCAACATGGACAAGCTCAAGCGGTACTATGCATAGGCCAAGACGTGCCTAAGTGACCAAGTTACTTTCTCTCTTCAGCTTGCTAGGTTGAAAACCCGAAAGTCAGCCTAGGAAAAAGTTAGAGCATTGAAAAAAAGAGAAGGAGAAATAAGGGCTCGCTAAGTTGAAAACCCGAAAAGGGCGGCCTAAGAAAAGGAGCACAACAAAAGAAAATTCAGGAGAAGAAGAGAGAAAAGTAAAGGTGTGGCGACCCGACCCGGACCCCGAGGAGGAATCGCGAGTCAAGCCGTCCAAATAAGGACTACAATTCATGCAAGGACTCAATTAAAGAAAATGATGTGACGCAACATTCTAGATGAAGCACGACTTGGCACTAAAAAGGCCGGAACATTTTTAAAACTTTTAAAACCTGATATAATAGTTTAAGATAAGTATACCAATCCATCGGCGACTTTACAACCGGAACCCAACACTAACAGTTTATAACAAGAGCTAATCAAATGCTCAGCGGAAGACTTAAAACAAGGTGAACCATCTACAAAACTATACAAGGCACGGCGTACAAGCGTCGGCACTCAAAATAGATTACAATAGCCACAAGTTATAAACATCATAATAACAAGTTTTCAAGTTCCCAAAGCAAAGTCTACATGACTTGTTATACCCAACGTCCTTTACAGAAGAGAACAAAAGAAGGACGTCTCTAACAACCTTGTCGCGAATGAACTCAGACAAGCGCGAACTCAGCAACACTTCAGCGGGAAGGACCTGGACGGCTCGGATCTAAAGCAGTAAAAAGGAGGGGGTAAGTCATAAAGACTTTGTAAGCTAACAATTATGCATGACATAGCATCATGCGACATACATAGCAAGATATCATCATTAATATCAAGTCAATCAAAACATTCATTTATATAAACACTTAGTTCACATATCCATGGTAGCACATTGTTTCACATAAGTGCTAGAAAATAAGCCACATATAAGAAGGATATGTTATAGAACCGGTGTCGCTTCGTAGTTCCTGCAATACAAGCGTTAACTTTGTCTCCATGTCTATGATGTTCATGTGAGTTACATCGATGTACTGAGGACACCCCTCAGCCAAATTAGCATAATCCAAGCGCTCTATTGAATACGACAATGGGCTAACTTCTCCACTAAGGCCAACAGTGGAGGGTGTGTGATAAAAACCCGATATAACAACCCATCACTATCATGAATCCCATAACTCGTGACGGCGATGCATTGTCTCGTGACTGTAGAAAAATTACGATTATATCTGTCAAGTGAACATCATCCAGATATCATACATCTTGTTACATTAGGAGCAAGTACTATACAATCATGCATCTTGTTTGATCGTGGCGATGCATTGTCACACCATCGACTAAACCAAATATGCCAGCTGGACTAATGCAATGCCAAGTAGATGTTTACTCGTCATATAAACCACATAAGGAACAAGTTCGACAAGAGCAAACTTATTCAACAAGTAGGTGTTTACTCATTATGAAATCAAATAGGATTTCGACAAGAGCTGTGACAACTCGACCCGGATCCCAAGACGAGATCCCAAGGTCGTGCCGTCAGGACAAGCTAAGAGACAAACAAGCACCTCCTAAGCATAATGGTGCGAGTCAAAAGATGAGCCAACACGCTCGAAACAAGAAGGCAAAGCCATAACGACGAAACGAAACAACAAAAAACTAAAACCCGCGGAAGCAAAAACAAAATGGGACCCGAGCTAACAAGCTCCGAAATAAAAACAACCAAAGAGATAGTAAATCTCTCGGTCCAAAAATTCGACGCACGTGACGCAACATTAGACACGCGCAACAAACCATCGGCAACCAAAGGCCGGCAAACCAACAAAATCCCAACCTAATAAACAACCACTCAACAGCTATAACATGCCGGAGGGACAATTCAACTACAACAATATTATTTCAAATGCTAAACCACCAACCAAGATCTCACGACTAAAGTTGTCAGAGATAGAAACAACAATAACACAGTACTAGAATAAACGAGCCACACATGCTCGAAATGACAACGGGAATAACTTCTAAAAGGGTAAAACAACTCGGCTATAATAGCCGGTTCCCAAATAACACAACAAATAAATACTATTATAATCTACCCCAGTAAAGTCTACATAACTTTACATCCATGTCTCACAAATAAATAACAACAATAATAATAATAACTCCAAGCTTATTGCCCGGAAGACCACCTGCTAGAAATCGCTATCCGAAGTCGCCGTGCGTACTAATGGGATCACTGCACACACTAGGAAAAACAACCACACGGAGTGAGTCATAATGACCCAGTACGTTACTAAATGCAACTGTATGGCATATCATGTCATGGCATAATGCACAAGCATATATAAGAATCATGGTATCATACTAGTATACCAACAAGAAACATGTACTTAATTATCAAAGCACATAAACTCACATAAACCATGTAGCATAATGTCTTTCATATAAATGCTCATAATTAAACATGTGTAACAAGAAACGTAAATCGAACCGTTACAACCAAATCTGGGTCCAACACCCAACCAAACTTACCATGGGATTCATCCTCAAACCAAAATCCGGGTTCAACACCCAACCAATCATACCTTGGGTTTCATCCCCAAATAATCACAACTCATTAGTTTTCCTTTAATGAGTACTCGTTACATTCATCCAACCTAGGATGAGAAATGAGAGCCCGATGTCAGGCTAGATGGCATAACTCGAGATCACATCCCACTATTGGCCAAATAGTGAGGAGAAAGGGAACGAATGCAACGATTCGTAGCGATTGTTCCCAAAGGCAATGAATCGTCCCATTGCCGACACAACAACCAAATCCGCCAGCTGGACTTAAACCAAAAATGCTCAAATAGGTATTTACTTGCAAATGAGACCAAGTTCATTAATATCAATCTCATCAAATCATGTAGGACATAATGTTCTACAAACTTCCATAACAATGCACTTATTTGCATATAATCAAGTAGGACATAATGCTCTACAAAATCCCATAAACCATGCATATATTTGCATATAACCAACATGTTCAACTAACTTATAAGTTTAGTTCAAGAATCACATATTGAGGTACTCATAAATCCCCAAGTTATCACCCAATCAAGAATAGCATGTAAGCTATTTAATCATAGTGTGAGGTCTATAATGATTCTCCACTCAAGATCAAATCAAAGACTACTACGTTAGTCTAAGAATATCCACAACTCAAGAGTTAATATTTTAGTCTTTATTTTAAGTACACTGGACTCAATCATAGTTCTAATCGTCGTATATGATCGACATCACTAATACCATACCCAAGAACATCATGGCTACTCCGTAGCCACTTCCTCACAAGTGCCTTCATATGCACGCGACCAAAATTCTTAAAGAGAGAATTCTTTCATTAATAATTTCTTAAATATACTCGAGGCCATAAGTTGGTCTCTAATGTTCCGTGCTTTAACAAGCACCCTCAAGATATGTCTCCAATATACTTTATAACATGAGTGTCTCACATGGACACAAATGAGATGCTCGGTTCGCACAAACATAATCAACCCAAAACCCAAACATCGTAGGGTTTTAACCAAAGGCTCATTAACATATTATTGGCCTTATAATGACTCCGTTGAGTCTTAATACTATATTTCATTCTTTATGTGTCTCATAAATCCACACTTTAACATTTCACTCGAATTCACAACAAAATTCCAAAACTCATTCGGGCTTGATTCCTAAGCCTAAAAATCCATAAAGCTCATCATAATCATAATTCCATTTAAAGTTTGGAGACTATGCATTTCACAACGTTAATCAAACGAACCCCAATCGTCGTTGGATTTCAACCCAAGTTCGTTTAGCACATTATCGAACTTATAATGACTCCGTTGAGTCTAATGTACACTTTCTGAAAATTAGGGCATAGAAGCATGAGCTACAATACCCTCTTATGTTCATGACTATCATCAATGATAATATTCCCAAGCTCATTAAACCCATATAAACCTAATAAAACAATTAATTAGGCAACATAGAGCAAACATCACATTTTAGGCATAAACCCATTTAGTTCACTTCACCAATCATGCTCTCAAAACATGGATAAATCACATAGAATGGATTAATATACTATACTACACATGTATAACATACTAATCAAGGTTTCAAGCAAGTCCATCCAACCAAAAGCAACATTTAGGCATATATCCATTCAAGTCACCTCACCAATCATACTTACAATACTTGAATAAATCACATAGGATGGATGAATATGCTACTCTATACATGAATATCATGCTAATCAAGGTCTCAAGTAGGTTCATCCAAGCAAAATCACCATTTAGACATTTAGGGTTCATAGCATCTCTAAAAATCCCTAGAATGCACCCATTGACCTCACATAGCACAAAGATTGTTTTCCCTAGGGTCAATGGGGCAAAAAGAAAGAGAAAGAGGTGTAGTAACTTACCTAAAATCAGCCCCTTCAAGCAAGCAAAACAAAATTCTAATAGGTGGAAGTTGTTGTCTTCAACCTCCTCTTCAATTCCATGGCTTGGTTTGGGAAATGAAGCTCTCAAGCTTTGGAATCCATGGATGGACCTTCAAGAACCCTAGAAGACTCTCTCTCTCTAGCTCTCAAGAAGCTCTATCCCGTTTTTTGAAGTCAATGGCTGAATATGAGGTGTTAGACTTTGAGTTTGTGGTCTAAAAGGGTTAGGGAATAAGTGGGTGATGTGTCTAAATGTTGTGGGGCTTCCTCCTTAATTAAACCCACTAATCAAACCTTAATTAACTCCCCTCACATGTTAAGACATCACTAGGACTAAGTATGTGTGTTAGGAGGGGTTTAGAGGGGGGTTTAGTGAGGGTAGAATAGGAAATGAACATCAAAAATCAAAGCAGCAACCTGTTGCTCGCTACAAGCGCTGCTCGCAAGAATGGCTGGCCCAACTTGCGATGGCTCCAGTTTGAACATCGTTCAATGAAATGACGCGATTTCTTCTCTTGCCACTCTATAAATGTCCTAAGTAGAAGCCTTAAAAACCCCAAACCAAATTTTTTTTTCTCGAGGGTTACTCAATCGAAACAATTCAGACGCGTGCCAAAATCGGTCCGTAATTTGCTATACAACGGACGAAACTACGCAGGACAACCCACGATCGAAACAACGAACAAACAAGCATACATACTTTTTTAAAAACATGTTAGAAGCCTAATGAAGTTTCACAAACACATACCCAAGGTCAAACCAAAATTAAGTGCGACCAAAGTACCAAAGGCGATACGTTAACGATATGCAATCGCAAAATCAAACATATGACGATTTATACTTTGAACGTCGTGACCACATGTAAACTTTATAAACATGATTATAAGGATATAAAATTTATTCAAACATGTACACGAAGACCTAGGATATCTCAAAGACCGTAAACAATAATTAAGGAAGATAACACTCTACCAACTCGAGTTCCCAACAATGCTAAATCGCGCAATAGAGACTCTAACACGCTAACGAGCGTAAATCGGACATCCCAAGGGTATCGGCCTTACCTTAGCCTACCCAGGCATAATAAGTCCTCCACGTTAAGGCTTATCATATTGGCCATACGATCACGTAAAGTTCCGGAGCGTTACAAGAGCGAATCCAACATGTCAAATAAATATATCATTCTATAACATGCTCTCGATTATGCATTCTTTAACACAATCATATAAAACACATAAGAACTCGATCGAGTCTCGTAAGCACACACATCAAACACGCACTTCAATTCATCTCAAAGCCATATAAGTTAATACATTAGTCTAATGCACCACAAACATCGTAGGGATTGAATGTGGAGTCGGTATTGTTCAATAACTCCCTTAGTTCAACTCCGATGAGTGATTGCTAATAGTACAACCAATTAGAGCATGAATACAATATGCATTCCAAGGCCCTCTTCTATGTTTCCGAGAGATTCAAGCTAGATTACCAAGTTCAATAGCAATCCTAGCCAAGCAAGTACATAATTCACACTTGGTGAAACCCTAGGTTGATCATCACTTAGAAGTTGACAACCACAACAAGTTCATTCACACGACTTGTTCCAAATGATGTTTTGAACAACATTAAAACTCAACACAAAACCAAATACTCAAGTTTAGGTTCATGACCTAAAATTTACAGATTTCTAAAATGGATGAAAAGATGTTTTTAACATGATAGAAGTGTTCCCTTCAATGGCATAGACAACTTTAATGAAGCTAGCATGCAAAGCAACCTAGCATACAATTTTTCTGGGAATTGAAAGCTTACCTAAGACAAGCAAAGGATGAAGAACAAGCAAACAAAGCAAGGATTACAAGACCCCTCGACGATATCTAGGATTGGGTGGTCTCGGATCTCCGATCGGGTGGCCGGATCTCCGGGAAATGGCAAAACACATTAGTCTCACCTTAAATCTCCCACACAAGAGTTCTCTTCAATGGAGGTTGAAAATATCTAATGGAGGAGAGGTAATGAGTGGACTCCTCCAGATATGGGACTCCACTAAGGTTAGGAAAGTGACTGGGACATGCGTCACTCTCCAATTGGTTGAATTGAGGCCTAAGCATTGAGGATTCAGGACTAAACTTTCTCTTAGGATTAATACATGCTAATCAAGTCCAAATCAAGTAATTAAGGTAGGGTTAGGCCGGATTTGAGAAAGGGCACCAAAGTAATCAACCAAAAATCAGAAATCACACAAGGTTGAAAAACACACTGTTCGGTTGATCAGGCTGAACTCTTCCCATGATGTTCGGTTCATATGGCCGAACACTCCCCAAGGAGTTCGGTTGGCATGGCCGAACACTCCCCTTAGTGTTCGGTTGACAGGTTGGAACAAATTCTCAGGCCAAATACAAGGTCAAACAGGTCCAGAATTGAAGGTATAGCACACATAAGGCAAACACAACTTAAAGAAGCATAAAAATGTGTACAAAAGAGCAATAAACAATGATAAAAGACATTCATAGACTCAACTAAGTCCATAAAGATCAAAGCACAAATCAAAGTAAGCCAAACAAGAGCATACAAGGTGTAGGAGTTTCATACGGCAATTATGACTCGACCAAGGAATGCAACCAAATCAAACATGTTAGGCACATATCTATCCTGTTAAGTAAGCATTATAAACAAGTATTACAAGTAGGGTTTAGTTTCTCACAAAAGGTCTCCAACAGAGTAGAACTACGAAGACCTGAGTCTCACACTGAGGAACGTAGGCCACCTACAGGAGCGGTCGCATATGTACAAAAAGTTCAATATTCCATTATATTACAATAGAGGGTTACAATCATTCTTGATGATCAAAGGGAAAAACTACTGCAGAGAAAATACATATTAAGACAATAGAAATATAATTCTGAAGGTCACATGTGTGCGAGTGCCCCGTTTCTTACCGGATCCGCACCACTGAAAGGCGGTGTGGTTTCGAAACCTTTCAAGCACGTGGAATACACTCGGCCTCAATTGTGGACTCAAAATATGAACAACAGAGTCGCCATCTTTATTTTAAGGATAAACAAAGAAAAACCAAAAATACCATATTTGCAAAAGGGTTCGGATGCTAACTTACGAGTTGGGAAGGGGTTAGACACCCAACTCGCCCTTTCAGACTCAAAATAGGTGTTTTGGCTAAATATGATCTTTTATAAAATTAACAATTTAAATAAAGTATATATATATATATATATATATATATAACAAATCTTACAACAGCCTCATTTTAGAGTTGCAAATATATTTTACAAAAAAATTGACCATAATAACTGTAACACCCCAAAAAAATTATGTAATTTTATTATTATATTTCTGAGATCTAATTGTTTTGTAATTAACTCTACGGAGTCAGATTTAGTGGAATAAATTATATGGAGTAGTTTAACTAACTCCTATGAGGTTTGTAATTTATTTAGGGGATGATTATACCCTTATTTAAATTTAAATATAATAATAAGAAATTATTATTTGACATTTAGAGGCAAATAAATAATTAGCAGTTGTGACCCCAAAGTGTTTTAGTATTTTAATTGACCCTACAGGGTTAATTTGTATGATAGTTAAAATATTGATTGAAGGAATAATATATTATTCCCTACATGTTAGAAATATTTATGTGATATTATTATTAACTTTACGGAGTCAAATTGGAGTTGATTTAAAATTAAGTCAACTGAGTAGAACAGACTGATTTTGGTACGCAGCTGAGTTGTTTTGATCGAGGAACCCTCAAAAGATTTTTGTTTGGTTTGAGATTTTTAAGGCTTTAACTTTAGACATTTACAGAGTGTTAGGAGAAGAAATCATGTCGTTTCATCAAACGGTGTTCAAACTGGAGCCGTTTGAAAATTACTGTAGCACTCTCGGTACCAAGCGTGTGGTAGGGGCAGCCAATGTTTTTCTGATTTTTGGAGTGAAAACTCCATCCTATCCCCCAATTAAACCCCCTCCCTTTCTCTTGTACACTCCCTTGGGGGGCAACTTGGTCCATTAGCCTTCCTTAATATCTAAAACTCCTTCCTTCCCTCATAATTTTGGGCTGCCACCGTGAGATGCTGAGAGGGCGAGACAGCGAGCTTGAGAGCTCCCATGGAGGAACTCCGACGATTGCCGGAGCTACGAGCGTCCGATCGTCGAGCCGTCACCGCCATCGCGAAGCTCTCGACGAGGAGAACGTTTCCCCTCGGTTTGTCCCCGTTGAATCTCGAGTTTATTGGCCGAAATAGGTACGCGACTAAACCCCCTACTTTCTCTTTCTAGCTTAAATTGATGCTAGGGTGTTAGAGACTTGTTCCTCATGAATTGTTGAGCTATTACATGTCTTTATGATGAGTTTTGATTTGTAAAAATATGGGGTTTGGGGCTGTTGAACATGAGGTTGGATTTGTTGGGTTTGTGGTGATTATTGAAATAATTAGTAATACAAATTACTTGTTAAATGGGTTTAGGAACCCAAATGAATATAATCTCGAAATTATACTTTGCCCTAGAATTTGGTAATTGCTAATTTGACTCAATCGAGTTAATTAAAATTTTAAATTTGTTGTTTTGAGCCCTAGGATAAATTCCTACGACTTTTTGGGTTTGTCGGGTCTCAATTGGGAGATTTCGAGATTTGGTCGTGTGAGACCGGAATTAGTGAATTTGTGTATTGATTGGGTTTAGGACTCAAATTGAAATCATTGGGTGATACTAGCTTGAGAATATTGTTAGTTAACAAAATTAAATTGTTTGAGAATTTAGGATACAAAGAAAAAGGAAACAGATTTTGAAATGGGTACAGTCCCTGTTTTGGGCTTTTTTCCGAAAAATACTGTAGCAATTCCGTCCATGATAATTTCCTGATTCTTGGATATGTTATACCTATACATGTTAGGTAACTCCCTGTAAAGTTTCATTAATTTTCGAGTTAAGGAAGTATTTTTCATGAGTCACGAAACATGGCTGCGACAGTGAGACTGTCACAGTGAAAACAGATTTTTCTATGGGATTGGGGTGACTGTATTCTAAAGAATTTAAGTCCAAATGGAGTACTATAAAGTTCCAAATTATAGTTTCAAGAGTCTAGCTTCTGAATATATAAAATTCATGAAATTTGGAGTTGTGAGGAATTAATGGTTGAATTTACAAGTTGACTGGGTAGAATGTGTAATAGCAGCAAATCTGATTATTATCATGAAATTGAAGTGACTATATTTGGATGAATATAAATCCGAATGAAGTGATTTAAAAGGCTAAGTTATAGTTTGAAGAGCCTAGTTTCAGAATATGTAAGATTCAGGAAATTTAGAGTTATGATGAGTTATTGGTCAATTTTACAAAATGGCTGCGCAGAATGAGTTATTACTAAGTTGGAATTCCAACTGTTAGAATGTGTATCTTTCGGTGCATGAACATCGAGTAGAGAAGGATTGATTTGGTTTGAAGAATGGATTACCATTCAGGGATATTATAGAGTGTATCCTCAATTTCGACGTAGAGACCCTTTAGATGCTCTTAGAGCATAGTGGATTGTATCTAATAAACGATTCTATTAACGTGAAAATGATGGGATGAGTTTATGAATTAACATGAACTTTAATGAGTTGAGACTATAGAATGATTTATCATTCTAGAGATATTGTTAGGCGTATACCATTGTTGATTAAGTACCTTAGACTAACAAAGTAGTCTTGGTGAATATATGATGGGTTAATGGTTAAGTAAATAACTTAGTCTGGTTGTATACTAGAATATGAAATTTTATGATTGATTTAGATTATGACTAAACGCATAATTCCTACCTTTGTTGAGATTTGTATCTTGTATGCGTTTGAGAATATGACTCTTGAAGCATGTATTACCTTTGATTACTTGGTGCTTTTATTGATGTTGATTTCCTGACTTGTATTTAAATTGTATTCCATTAACAAGTGGAACTGCGAACTTGAAATCAACTTAGACTACCAACTCGTACTTGACTTAGTGATTTGTGAACTAGGGTTCTTAAATGGAAGGAGAACCTAACAATGCCTTAAATGAAAACGTAGAACGAGACCCTACGACTCCTAGAATCCATTGACTAGATTACTAGCTTTTGGACCTTGACTTGGATAGAGTGGACAACTTGATACTTGGGACTTTAAGACTCAAATGAGTTCCTGTTGTGATTATTGTAACAATGTGCATAATCGTATGAATTTAGTAGATCATTATATCTACTTGAGAATTGACAAGTAAACATCTACTTGTGCATTGCATATAAGTCCAACTGGCATTACTTGAGTTTTTACGTTGATGGTGGGACGATACATTGTCTTCACGAATTATGGGATTCGTGGTTGCAATGTATCGCCGCACCGGATTCGGTTCACACACCCCTCCACTGCTAGCTACAGTGGGGAAGTAGCTCCATTTGTCGTAACCAAAAGAGCGCATTGGCTAGTGCTATTTTCCCGAGTAGAGAGCTCGGACCCGAGAAGAGAGCTCGGTACTTTGATATCCGATCACGGGTATCACTGGCACGATATGATTAATATTTGTGATTGCAGGAGCAACACAACGACATTGATTCGATATTCTCTCTTAAACCTTTACGTGGCTTACTATGAGCACTTATGTGATAACAAAGTGTTACCTGAGACATGAAATCTAAATGACCATGTTTGTATTGATTGTGAATTAATGAGAGACTTGATATGTATATATGTAGATACATATACTTATACTTGAGAATTCCAGGAATGACATAAAGTGTATATATATAGATATACATTCCTTTATATATGTTGATTCTTTGTGAAATGTTTTCTGACTTATTTGGTTTGTTCATGATCAGGGAATTTCACCCTAGTCGTTTGGACGGTTTAGTACACGAACAGAGAGATTATCTTGAGAAGTGTCGAGTATACGACACGTCTTCGTGGGTTTAGTCGTAACAGCGCGATGATTTGTTTTATTATAACAATGTTTCATTTATGATATGTTGTTTGTAGTAGCGTACTGAGTCTTTATGACTCACTCCGTACTTTACTTTCCAGTGCAGTTGTTGTTCGTTAGCGGCGTTGGTGAGGCCGAGTAGATCCTGTTTGTAGCAGAGCCACGTGGATCGATAGTTGAGTTGAGGTCGTGATATATGTGCAGTTATCTCCTCCTGAGCTTTTGCTAGCGGAACCTCGTCCGCTTATTTCAGTATTTATATTTTGTGTCCTTTTACTTTGTTGAGGACAGTATTTCTTTTGTAAAGTTATATAAACTTTGCAGTCGGGTAGATTGTTCTAGTATTGTTGTATCATTCCTACAGCCGACATTTGTAGTCGGGCACGAGTGCTCCGTAGTAATGTAATTGTTGTACCCAAGAGTAGCTTCAAGGATTTCATTATTCTAGTTATCCTAGTTGTTGTTTTGGTTGTTGTTGTTGTTGTTACCCCGGTATGCTTTAGCCGTGGGTCATTGTTATATCAGGTTGGTTTTTGATGGAAAGCCGTGCGTGCCGATGTTGCGGCACGCGAGTTTCGTTTTCATATCTCGTGAGGCAACGCCTCTCTTGGTTTCATTTGTTTCAGTCTCGAGCTCTTAAGCTCGAGGACTTGTTCTTTAATGCTTCCGCATTTTTGAAATTTTGAAATCCGTATTTTTATACGGCTTCTTATTCGTGTCTATAGCTTGTTAGCTCGAATGTCCCACTTGCACTTTGTTTTAGCAAGTATTTGTCATCTCTTGTGTAGTTCCTGCGGCACGACCTCGGGATTCTGTGTTGGAATCTGGGTAGGGTCGTGACAGTAACAGCTTATTTTAGTGCTATTTGTTATATAATTTTGGGCATCATAATTGCTTATTTCGTGATATATTATTATTTTAAATAGCACTGTTTTATGTTAAAATAAATAGAACTTTAAGATACCTACCTCTTAAAGTGTAGGGGTTTTATCTCATACCAAACCTCTTTCTGGTAGGCTTTAAGGTGCGCTCGCTCTGTCCTTCAGGGAGAGGGAGTCTTTTTGCTTTGCTTGTGCGTGGTTTTGGGAAGCGTGACTGCTCCTTGTTATTGTTTTTTCCTCGAGATCCAGGTGGCACAACTGCTTGCTTTGCATGCTTTTTGTTGCTTGCTTGCTGAGTCTGAAATGGGGCAGAGCAACTGCTTGCTTCGGCTGGATTTGACGTCTGGATTCGGGCAGGACAACTGCTCTTTTTAGGATTTTTGAACTAGTGAAATAGGGCGGAAACCTAGTTGGGTAGCTAGTGTTCACTTTGGCCGGAGATTTTTAGTGTTTAGGGGAAGATTTGGAAGCCTGGCGGAGCTTCGGGGTTGGATGAGAAATAACCTCAACGTTCTATTTGTAAACTCTCAATAGTTTGTGAGCGTAAACTGTGTGTTAATTGTGTTTTTTCACTGCCGGGGAGACACTATTTATAGGCTGGGATCTGACTTTCCTTCGCGGTTAAGGTAAGCCTGATATTTTCTTCCATGCTTTAACGGCTTGTACCGTGCGCTGAATGAATTGCACTAAAAGGTAACTTCTACAGTTGAACAGGGACATGTGGGCACAACTGGGAAGCAATTTAGGCGCAGCCAGGGGGCTTTGGGGGCGCGGCGCCTATATGGGGTATAGGCCGCGCAATCTACTTTTTTCTTTGTAATTTTGGCACTTTGGCCCCCTACAATTCACTGTTTATGCATTATTCTTTCCTTTTGCATTTTAAACAATGTACCTTGACATCTGTTAGTCATTTTAACATGTTTTGATATTTTATGGCATGTCAGAAAATAGGGGTACGAAATTGGGGTGTCTACAGAGCCCCTCAACGATGGAATTTACGGGTAAACCGACACTTACCACGTAAACAAATATCGTTGATAACAAATAGACTCCCTAATTTCGTGGAAATTATAATAAGTATGAATGCAGCATGCAACAGTTTATCTCATGCCCTAAACACTTTAAATAAACTGATGGGATAAGAGCATATATGATGCAAATGAAATGCTCTGATGGTCGTGCCTACTGAGTAGGCTACCTACGTATCATTTTCAGGAATTAGACCAAACGTAGTTCGACTGAAGCTGATAGCAACAACAAGCACTAGGTGGGATAGATGGGATCTGATCTTTTCCTCGTCCCGGGGTATGAGCCCCTCGTGGAAAGGATCTAACACAATGGGTGGAATGCATGAAACCGATCATTTCCTTCATCATGGGGTTTGCACCCCTCGGGGAAAAGATCCAACAACAATAAGTGAAAATGCATGAAATCATATTTGAGTAAACCCAATCAAATGGAATCTAAATTAGATCTAAGAAGGGAACGAAAAATTCTCTTTCTAGGCTGGTCGCTTAGGGTTTCTTGCGTCTGTTTCTTTCTTGTCGGCGGCCATGGCCGAAGTCTCTCCTCCAGCCCCTCCAGACCCCCCTCCGATCTCTAAACCCACATCATTCGCTGAGGCTCTCTCAGCCTCGTCATCTGTCCCTTCATTCGCCATCCCTCCCTCTTCGTATAAAAGGGGAACTTGCCCTTAAACTATCACATGAAATCATAGAATCCCTCGCTAAGCCATTCAACCTTGCTCTTGTCGGCAAGTTCTCTCATGGCCGACCCTCAATGGAAGCTACTCGCAAGTATTTTAGTACCATAGGCCTTAAAACAGATTTCAGTGTTGGCCATTTAGATCCCAAGCATATTCTCATTCAAGTTCACAATAGTGAAGATTATCAACGTCTTTGGATAAAAGATCAATGGCTTTTGGGTAAGTATTCGATGCGTGTCTTTAAATGGACTCCAAGTTTCAGGCCGGATGTGGAAAGTTCCATTGTTCTAGTTTGGTTTTCTCTTCCCGGTCTCCCGATCCATCTTTTCAATAAATCAGCTTTGTTTTCTCTTGCTTCATTGTTTGGTCGTCCTCTTATGCTCGACCAACCGACTATTAATCTTTCCCGCCCTAGCGTTGCTCGTATTTGCGTTGAAGTTGATCTTTTGAAAACTTGCCCAAAAAGGGTTTGGGTGGATTGTGGCTCAATATACCCTAGTTTCTGGCAGCCTCTTGAGGCTGAGAACATGCCATCTTACTGCAGCCATTGTATTCGACAGGGACATAAAGAACTCACTTGCAAAGTTAAAAACCCTAACCAGCCTTCTTCTAATGATCTAGCCCCCGTTCCAAATTCTTCTAGACAACGTTGGACCCCTAAAAAGGTTCCCCAAGCCTCGGTGAATGGACAACAAGATAGTGCTATTCCTAACTCTAGAGAAGATTGTATAGAGCATGCTGGAAAGGATAACCAAGCTTCTCTTAATCCTCCAGATAAGGGAATCAATCCTCATCTCCCTACGGAGGATAATGCTCAACATTCTCAACCCGTTATGTCTCCTATTAATCACGATGGTGGCACCTCTTTGTTTGGGAAGGATGTCTCAAATTTGAAAAACAATTCTTTGCCTGCTCATGTCGCACCTTCAAGCTCTCAAGAAGACCCAAAATCTTCATCTCCTTCTAGTGTAAGGGATTGTGATCAACCTCCTTTACAGGCTGCAGATTCAATGCCTTCTGGAAGGCAAGATTGTATCTCTCCGAACAGGTTTGCAGTTCTGAATACTTTGGACAATGAAGAGGAAGTTGATAATATCTCTCTGCAAGCTCCCAATTTAGAACAACATATACTCCTCCTCCTTCTAAACCTAAGCCTCCCATCCCTCCTTCGGCCAGACAAACTCAATCACAGGTTAATAAGCCCCAGGTTACTACTTCTTCCAATCTCAATTAATGGATTGTAAGGCCCTTTTTTGGAATGTTAGGGGTATAGGTAATGATCCAACAGTTTGCCATCTTAAACAGCTTGTTAAGCTCCACAATATTTCTGTTATTGCTATTTTTGAGCCTATGCTTGATTCTTCTAAAGTTGCTCTTATCACCAAACGTCTCAATTTCAGGTTCTCTTTTTCAAACTCTTCCAGCTCTATTTGGGTTTTTGTGAAATCTAGTTTCTCTTGTAGCCTTATTCAAGAAACATCCCAACATGTCACTCTTCAATTTAAACATTTTTCTTGGTCAGATGATGCTCTTTTTTCTTGTATTTATACGAGGTGTGACTCTCGTGATCGGCAAGATTTGTGGGATGATCTGATTCGTATAGGTTCCAGCCACTCTCATATGCCTTGGCTGCTTGGAGGAGACTTCAATATCATTCTTGATCCTAGTGAAAAAAGTGGAGGATCAGGTTGGGATCGTGCCAGGGCTCTTGATTTCCATGCTTGTCTCTCCGCAGCGGGTTTAACGGACTTGGGGTTTTCTGGCAGTGCATATACTTAGTGGAATAAGAGGGAGGGTTCTGCCACCATCCATGAAAGCATAGATCGGGTTTTATGTAACACGAATTGGTTGGATGTTTTCCAAGATACTTCGGTTCAGCATCTAAACAGGATGTGCTCTGATCATTCTCCATTGCTCACTTCTATTGTTAAGCATGCTTCTCATCGTCCTTTGGCCTATCGATTTCTTAATACTTGGAGAGGTCATGAATCTTTTAAGGAGACTGTTTTACAAGCCTGGAATCAATCAGTGACGAGTAGACCAATGCAGAAGTTTTCTTGTAAGTTACGCAATGTTAAAGCCGCTTTAAAAATATGGAACAAGACTATTTTTGGTAACATCTTTGATAGCATCCGGGCTGCTGAAGAAGAAGTTTTGGAGATGGAGCTTTATTATGAGCTCAACAACTCTCCCTCTAATCGGGAAAATTTGATGATGGCCCAAGCTAAACTTCGAAGGTTTCTTTTACGGGAGGAAGAGTTTTGGCGTCAAAAAGCTAAAATTAAATGGTTGCAAAAAGGGCAGGGTAACACTAAATTATTTCATGCTTCGATTAATCAAGCTCAACGCCATCTTCACATCCACTCTATTTTGGATACTGAGGTGAATTCTTTAACCACGGAATCTGAGATCAAGCAGGCTATTATATCGTACTTTAGCTCTCAGCTCCAATCTTAAGGTTGTTCTCCTGCCAATTTGGATATGATTCCCTCTCTCATTACGTTTGATTGGAATGACTCTCTTATTTCTCCTCCCTCTAAGTGTGAAGTTTGTGCTGCCATTAAGGATTTAAATGGAGATAGTGCTGCTGGCCCTGATGGATTCACAGGAAAATTTTACTCCACTTGTTGGGATATTATTGGAGTGGATTTTCATGAAGCCATTTTGGAATTCTTCTCAGGCTTTTCTCTCCCTCGTTCTTGGTCTAGCACTCTCATTGCCACGATCCCTAAAATAGACCATCCTGCTTTTTTTAAAGATATTCGTCCTATTAGCTTGTGCAACTTCTGCTCCAAAGTGATTTCAAAAATCCTCTCTTCCAGGCTTGCTCCAATTCTACCCCATATTATTTCTGAGAATCAGAGTGCTTTTACTAAAGGGCGAATTATTCAGGACAACATTCTTCTAGCTCAGGATATGATGAGTTATCTGGGGAAAAAGGTTAATGGCTCTAATATTGTTCTAAAGCTTGATATGGCCAAAGCATTTGATCGGGTTTCTTGGATCTTCCTCATCAATGCTCTTCGGAAATTTGGATTTCATGAGATCTTTATCGACCTTGCCTGGCGTCTCATTTTTGACAATAGGTTTTTGGTTATTATTAATGGTGATCCAGTGGGCTTCTTTCCTTCTTCTCACGGTCTTCGTCAGGGTGATCCCCTTTTTCCTAGCCTCTTTATTATCATGGCTGAAGTTTTTAGTAGAAGTATCAATCGTCTTCAGAATCAATCTCCCGCTTCTATCTTCTCGACTGCTAGTGGTTGTCCTATTATTTCCTATCTCGCTTTTGTAGACGATATTATTATTTTCTGTAACGGAAGTAAAGCCTCTCTTTCTCAGCATAAGGCTCTTATTAAAGATTATGAAGCTGCTTCTGGTTAGCTCGTCAACCGATGAAAAAGCTCTTTCTATGTTGGCCCCTCTACGGATATTCACCGATGTAATCTTATTAATTCTATATTGGATTTCCAAAAGGGTACTCTTCCTATTACTTATCTTGGATGTCCCCTTTATTGTGGTCGGAAGAAAAAGGCATATTTTGATTCTCTTATTCTCAAGCTTCAGCGAAAGATCAGTTCCTGGATGGGATCATTCCTAGATGCAGCGGGTCGCATCATTCTTATCAAACATGTCCTTCTTTCTATCACTTGCTATTAAATAGCATCTCTAGATCCTCCCGCATCTGTTGTGGCTATGATAGACAGGATTCTTTCCAATTTTTTCTGGGGTCAGTTGGATGGTAAAAATAAAAGTCATTGGGTTTCTTGGTCTACTTGTTGCAGACCTGTTTCTGAAGGAGGTATAGAGGTTTATGCTATGGCGGATTTGATTCGAGCTTATGGCCTGAGGTTATGGTGGCGTTTCCGAACTGTTTCCAACCTTTGGTCTTCTTATCTTTCTGCCAGATATTGTTCCCGTCTTCACCCGAATTGTGTTCTTTCTAAAGGTTCTCACATTTGGAGATGCATGCTTAAGGCTAGAGAGATTGCTGAACCAAATATTTTCTGGGTAATTGGTAAGGGTAAATGTTCTCCTTGGTTTGATAATTGGATTCGTGATCTTCAATTAGACAAACCGCCTAGTTGCGGCATTTCCACTGTTCGGGAGTTTCTGTCCAGTCCTCTCTCTCACAACCGCCCAGTTTTTGATAGTATTAATTCCCAGATTATTACTCTCACTGAAGATGAGGATCGGGCTTGCTGGATTGGTAATTCTCAGGGTGATTTCTCCTTAAGTTCAGCTCTCTCGGTTGTGAGATCAGGTCATCATCGCTCGCTATCTTCAGGATTCATTTGGCATAAATCGCTGCCCAAGAAGATAAGTGTTTTTCTTTGGCGTGTTTTCCTTCGTCGTCTTCCCATAGATGAAGGTCTTTGGAGTAAAGGTTTTCTGTTAGCTTCTAATTGTTGTTGCTGTGACTCAGGTAATATAGAGACCTTTGATCATGTTTTCCTTTCCAGCCCTACTGCCGCTAGTATATGGAAGCACTTCCATTCTATCTTTGGTGTTCCATTGTCTCCTGGCTTCATTCCCCAACGCTGTTTTGCTTGGTGGCTTCATCGAAAGTCTCTTGTTTTCACTGTGATTCCTGCTCTCATCCTTTGGCACATATGGAAGTTTCGCAATTGTGCAGTTTTTGAAGGAGTAAAACATTCAGTCCATCTCTTGATTTCCAGTATTGATTCGGATCTTAGGGATATCCTTCAGGCTGCCAACTTCTTTATTTCGAATATATCTATTAATTATAATATCTCTTATGGGTAGCGTAAGAAAGTAACAATATCTCTTATGAATACGGATGGGGCTAGTAGAGGCAACCCGGATATTTGTGGTGGTGGTGGCATTTTACGTGATTCTCATGGTCTCTGCATTTATGTCTTCTCTAATTTTTATGGCCATGGTTCTAATATGATGGCTGAGTTGCGTGCTCTTCACTCTGGTCTTCTTTGGATTCATGAGCAAGGCATTCATGACGTTATTATTGAAATTGATTCCAAGGTTATTCATGACTGCATCGTCAAGAATCATAAGTATCCTTGGGAATATGCTTATCTATTTCGTGACATTTTTCGGCTTCAAATCCTTGGTCGTTATTCCTTCAAGCATTGTTTCAGGGAAGCTAATAAAGTTGCAGACAGTCTTGCTAATTTGGCTTGTGATTCTCAGGCAGATTCTTGTTTCATCTCGGATTTAGACACTCCCCGTGCTATAAAAGGGCTAATTATTTTAGATGCTAGAAATACCCCTTATGTTCGTATTTCTTATTGACTTGCTTTGTATTTCCCCTTTCGAGGTAAGGCTCCTCTGTCCTCCCATTTATAAGGGCAAGGCCGGTTGTCCCCCTCAAGTTTGTATTTCTTCTTTTATTTTAATAAAATCTAGCAGGGTGCCGCGCCTGTTTCCGTAAAAAAAAAATGCATGAAACCGATCATTTCCTCATCCCGGGGTTTGCACCCCTCGTGCAAAAGATCCAACACAGATGCGGGTGGAATACATGAAACCGATCATTTCCACATCCCGGGGTTTGCACCCCTTGAAGAAAGGATCCAACAACAATAGGTGAAATAGCATGAGACTGATCATTTACTTTGTCCCGGGGTTTACACCCCTCATGGAAAATATCCAACACAACAATAGGTGAAAATGCATGAAACCGATCATTTCTTCGTCCTGGTTCGCACCCCTCGTGGAAAGGATCCAACAACAACAGGTGGGATAGCAATGATACCGATCATTTCCTTTGTCCCGGGGTTTGTACCCCTTATGGAAAAGACCCAACAGAGATAACAAATGAAAATGCATAACATAAAATGCATGCGACAGATAAAGTAAAATGCAGATACTTTTCATTTTCTTTTTTTTTCTTTACTTGCAGACAAGCATTTTGCTGGGGATATGATTTTTCTTTTGATTCTTTTTGGATGCTAGATTGATGGCCGTTAACTTTGATGGCCGTTAAGTCTCTGTTAGGACTTTAGGGTCATTTTGCGATTTAGGCGAACTTGCAGTTTTATTTACTGAGATGAACTTTGGAGGGGAGGAAAGGGAAACTTCCCCCCCCCCTTTTAACATCACTTACGGGAAGAAGACGGAGGAGGCAGCAACATACCCAATTTTGCTTCCATAGTTGCAGACTTGCAAACGAAGGAAATTCTTCATTTCTTCAACCTTTTCTCAAATTTCTTCCACCAAATTAATTGTTTTGGTTACCAGATGACTTCCTCTTCAAGATCTAGGAAGGGAAAAGCTCTGATGGACTCGGAATTGGGTGAAGGACGCCGGGAATTACCTCCTCTGAACCAAAATTCCGTCTGACATTGGTATTCGAACAACGATTAGGGCAACATTCCCCGAGATCGGCACACCCATGTTGCTCATCTTCCAGATCCGGCTCTAAGTCTTTATTTTCTCAAACCCACTTGCTTGAATTTCTTGGGTTTCGTGATATTTCGGCACTCTTGGAGTATACCTGCTGCATTTTTGGTGCTTATGCATGCATAATTTATACTAGGATGCTGCATTTGGCAATGAAAGTATATGCAAAAATAAGAAATTGATGTCATTTAATTTTACGATGCATGCTTATGCAATTGACACTATTTGATTATGCAATGCATACTCATGCAACCGATACTATTATTTTCTGCGATGCATGCTCTTGCAATTGATATTATTATTTTTCGTATATATGCATATGCAATTGATATTATTATTATTTTTCAGATATATGCATATGTTGAATATATAGGCAAAATAAAACATGCAACACAGATAAATGCACAGAGATAAAAAGAAAAGATAACTCTTTTTTTCTTTTTCTTTTTTGTGACAAGAGAATAATTTTAAATCTTGAAAATGAAATATGCATATATTTTTTTTGGATAAATGAACATACTGGATGATCACATGAATAAAAGAAATATATATATGCATATACATATTTTTTAAATGCATAATGAGTATGGCACAATTAATGCAATGACATGAAATATAGCCTGCATGATGAGATCAAAGAAAATGAGAGTTTACAACCTTTTTTTCTTCTTTTGAGAGTTTTTTGTTCTTTTCCTTTTTTTTTCTTTTGACGAGTTTTTTTTTATGATGTTTTTTTTTCTCTTTTCTTTTTTTGCAAGCATGCAATACTATTAACCAGGTCCGGGCCGGTTCGGAGAAGTTGGCCGCTATTTATAATTCTTTGCTGCCGTAGTCAATGATCTTGGTTGAGCAGACATGCTTAGCTACATTTTTGCGAGCAGCCGACCATTTTTGCAGCTACCTGTCCATCTATGAGGTCTTGAGAGAGTTCAGCTGGGGAGAAGCCACTATGACTCCATGTGACTTTGTTGCCACTACGGGTATTCCTACCGGCATTGGTAGGAACTTAGAACCAGATTTTACCCTCCATCATCAACATGATTTTGTCGAGGATTTATTGGGCCTCGTACCTGATTATAAAAGCGCGGGTGAGATCTGTATTCGCAGCATGAAGAGGTGACTAGAACAGAATGCTGGGCAAGTTGACTATGACGATTACGAGGCTGTCGCTCGTGTGGCCAAAGGATTCTTGTTCTTCTTTTTGGGGACGATGATTTTTGCAAAATCATCTACCACGTTGTTGGTGTCTATCTTGGGATGTCTTCGGGACCTGTACCGGATTTTTGAGTTTCACTGGGGGCAGGCAGGCTTGGCTGAGCTCTACTCTTCCACGGATCATGCCAGCCACAACGATTCCCCAAACCTTAATGGTTTTTGTTGGTCCCAATGAGCACAATAATAAGCTAGAAGGGGGGGGGGTTGAATAGCTTATTAAACACTTAAAACTTTTTGGTAAATACTTTGAAAGATACTTGCAATCTATTGAAAAGATTCAAGTAGCGGAAGACCTTCAAAGTAGTTGTTCCAGGTCTGCCGATAAGGACTACCGGTAGACCTTTACAAGTTACTTAAGTTCTGCTGAAAATGGATAAAGATAATCAAAGTAATTATGCAGTTCAAATATCAGACAAACAGTAAGGAATAACACAAGTATTTTGGGATGGTTCACACTATAATGAGTGCTACGTCTACCACCAAGGCAGTCAACCTTGGATTTAAATTGTGCACTATGTTTTCCACTAGATCAATTACAAAGAATATCCCTAATGGATCGTGTACAAAATATTGACTTGTGTTTGGGGTCTAGGGAATTAAATATCTGTAAAAACAGGATATTTAATTCGTGCAGAAGTAAAGTTAATGAAAGTAAACAACAAGAAGATAAAACAATAAGTATTGATGAGTAGCTTCTTGTTGTTGACGAGGACTTCTAGATCTGTTGAGGATCTCTTGATTGCACTGAGTTGAAAGACTTGGAGTTCTAGGAAGTTTCAGAGCAATCCTTTAAGTGTTCGATGATTCTGTACTGTGTCGTGTTCCAGTCTTCAATGGCAGCATTTATAGCAGGTGCACTTCAAAAGATCCGTTGGAGAAGACGAATACTTCAACAGCTCTTTTCATCAATGCATTAAATGCATGGGGCTGTCAGTCAAGGATTTTCGTCTTCACAGATATCTAGAACAGGGAATGATTTCTGAGATCTTCAAAAAAGGTGGGCGATTTAGGTGTCAGATCTGAGAGTTGTTGCAGAAACTAGGGGACAGTCTGTTTTTCCTGCTTTCACTGTTCAGGACGAAAAGTCTTCCTGCTTTTCGAGAAAGTTGCTTTCGGCGGCTTGACATGTCAGGGAATGTCTTGGATTAATTCAAATAGAGATATAGAATAAGTTTGAATCCAATGAGTTATTGCTGGATTGGACACGTCATAAGAGACCAGGTGGACACAAGGTCTGCCGTTCTTAAGCTTTAAGCAGGTCTTCCGCTGAAGCTGTGAAGAGGTCTTCCGCTGAACTTGTGAAGTCCTATAAAAACTATACTAGGCAAAGTTCTATACACAGTTGCCACGCTAATCGATACGCAGCCCGATTAGCCACTGAAGTATAAAACTAATGTAATGATTTGATCAGATATAAATCTAACATAAGAATCAACAGTTTTCCTCCGGCCTGGGAGGTGACTTATTTTTTATATTCCTGCTGGATACTTGCTAGAATATATGCATCATTTACTGATTGATTTTTTTCTTTTGTTTTTTCTTTTTTTTTCTTGTAGGTCTGGGCCTATTCAGTCTTTTTCTTCGCTCCTGGGTCATTTAAGAAACATATTCACGCGCCTCCCTCCCTTGCAGAGTACGTGAATGCGAACAGGGTGGAAGATGAACGGGATGGTTCTAGGCTACCCGTGGCGATGGTACAAGAAAGGATTGCTAGCTCTCGTATTGATATGGTGGATCTCACTCCCTAGAGGGGCTTGACTGAGTTATATTTGACTTCCTTGGAGATGAGCAGCCAACGCATTCTGATGGTGTCCATCATGGTTGACTCGTTATATATGGGCGAGCGGGTCAACCGGTAGCATTTTCTTTTCCCAGTGGGCCCAGTGACACCACCAGCACCACCCACCTGGGTGATCGTCCCAGATTTCTTACCAAACCGATATGAGTGCTAGGCGAGTTATACTGTGTCTCCTGATGTTTTTCCCGTCATGCCATATGCTGAGTTCTTGAGGACGGTAATTCCACCCTGTCCCGGCAGCAACTAGACGTGCATCAGACATCTCAGATAGGCCTAGGCCTTCACATTTGGTTCCTGGTGCTCAGGCTGATTATTTTGTGCCTGCTGGAGATTTTCCACCTTCCAATATTCTCACGAGGGAAGACTTGTGGAGGAGGCCTTGCTTGATGCTGATATCCCGGAGTGGTACCAGATTCTTGAGAGGGCTCGCACGGTATACACATTTTTTTTCTGCTTTATTTCAGTCTTGCCATATATTTTTTTATTTTCCCGGACTGATATCTCTTTTTTCTAAGGTGTACGTCTCATCATATCGCGAGGTGGTGAAAGGCTACTTCGGCCTTGCCAAGCTGTATCAACGGATGATAGATGAGCTTTCCTGCCGGAACAATGATGCTGTGAGCCGAGCCAGGCGCTAGGATGATGATGATGATGAAGCTGATGGCTCGGGTCATGCCAGAGCAAGAGGACGAGAGTATAGGGTTGGCGGGATCGGTCCTCGGGTTATGGGCGGAGGCTTGGAGCGGAGCAGATCATCACGAGCCTAGTAGCCTTTCATATTGTATTTTACTCTTTTCATTTTTTTAATTTTCTAATATGTATTTTGATTTTTCTTGTACTATAACATTTTTTTAATGTAATGTATTTATTCTACGATGCACAATTTTTGACTTATTATTCTACCATTACCTAATGTGAAGGCACACTTGTCGGTGCCCCGAAAAATCGCTCGCGCCCTGCGCTCTCTTGGTGAGGTGAATGCGACGTGGGGATGCGGACACCACGCTTTCCATTCCACCCTCCCTTGTCTAGGGTAGGACGAAATTAAAACTGCGTAAAGGGTGTTGTCAAAAAGCGCGTTGAATACACCTCGGACACTTCAATGATTTTTGGTCCGTTATGGGAGTTATGGGTTTTCTGTATCAGGTTATCCCTTTTTTAGGGGATAACAGGATGCAAGAATACATCACCATTTCATTCACATCTTCCCTTGTGTAGGGAAAAATGGAAAGTGTAAGAAAGGATGTTGCGGGCCCCACTACAGACTTTATAAAAATTGCCTTAAGGCCTATTTCGGATCACTATGAGTGCTTTGGGTTTTCTATATCAAGTTATCCCTTTTTAGGGGATACCAGGATATAGGAATACATCACCCTTTCATTCCCACTCTCCCTTTTCTAGGGGTAAACGGGAAATAATTAGAAAGGATGTTGTGAGGCCTCACTGCGATCCAAAATGTTTTGACAGAGTCGTCATCTTTATTTTATGAAGAAAATAAAGAAAAAACCAAAAATAAAACCAGATAATGCAAAAAGCGGGTTCGGAGGCTAAGTTACGAGTCGGGAAGGTGCTAGGCACCCAACTCGCCCTTTCGGTCTCAAAAATAGTTTTTGGCTACAGTATGCTTTTTGTTATATTTTTCTAGCAAATAAATAAAACATTAAAAGACAGAAAATAGAAACAAATACATCCAGTGTCTACATTATTTTCGGACTTGCAGCCGCCTCCTTCCAATAATTACAAATACATTTAAAAAATATTTGGCCATAATAATGGCTCTTTTTAATGCTATTTTCTAAATGAATCTGGACAGCACAACGACTTATATTTTTACACTGGGCAGGATGGAAAATAGTTTTTTTATAAAATAAACGCTCTTAAAGGCTCACCTTTTAGAGCGTGGTGTGCTCGCTCTGTCCTTCTCGAGAGAGGGAGTCTTTTTTTGCTTTGCTGCTGCTGCTGCGGTTCGGGCAGAGTGACTGCTTCCGAAAGTTGCTTCTGGGCAACGTGAAACGGACAGAGCAACTGCTTGCTTTTTGCTGTTGCGTGCTTGTTGCTGGCGGAAATCGGGCAGAACAACTGTTTGTTTCTTGCTGATTTGGCCTTTTTAATCGGGTAGAGCAACTGCTCTTTCCGAGGTTTTTGGACCGGGGAAATAGGGTGGATACCTAGCTGGGGGGCTAAGGATCACTTTAACTGGTTGGATTTGCGTTTGAATGAGTTTTGGCAGGGCTTCGAGGCTTTATAGGAGGGGGAACTCACTATCGCTCACAATCGCTTTCTCTCAGTGTAACAACGACGCAGAGTTTTCTCGGGCTGAAATGCCTTTTTGAATTGTGTCCCGAAAGCGAAGCCGGGCACTGCTATTTATAGTTGAGAGTGTGCGTCATCGGTTTGTATTGCGCGCTTTAAAAATTGTGCAATGAGTCAACTATAGCACTCCTGTAGTAGTTTGGGAATCACTACAGCGAAACTGGGCGCTGCCATAAGGCCCTTTGGGCGCCGCACCAAGCTCCCATTTAGGCCGCGCCACTGTTCAATTTTTAGCCACTTTTTTGACGCTTCAGCCTCTGCATTTTACTGTTTTACGCATCCTGCTTTGCCTTTTGTATTTTTAAACCTTGTAACTTGACATTTGTTAAGTTTTAACAGGTTTTGATATCGCATGCCAGAGTTACATACCAGGGGTACGAAATTGGGGTGTCTACAACACTCTACTCTGGGAAAATGTACCATTGTTTCATTCTGACGCCGGTGAAGGCTACGTATAGCCTTGTACGTTCTACGCATCCCGTGGCTGGATAGAGGCTAAAATTCACGAAGAGAGGGAGCAGCCGGGAAAAACCAGGATACCAAGCAGTTTGGGAACCAATATATGCGCAGCCTAAGGCAGAAATGGGTGCTACCTTAGAGGCTTCTAGGTGCGGCGCCCATGTCCTTTTTTTAGGTTCTTCTATTTGGTCCTATTGATGCACTGTTGATGCGTTGTTTCTGTTTTGACTACTTCTCCGATTTCTACACTATAAAAGAGAGGTCGCGGTAGCGTTTATCTTCACAACAAACTTTCCTTCTCTTGTCTCTTCTCTTAAGACAGATCCAGTCTAAGTTATTTTTCTTTCTGCTTTTCTTGCCAACCCAGATATAAATTCTGCCCTATCCAAAATGGCTGAGCGAATTAACACATCTCTGGATATCAAATTATATGAGGCCTCCCTCAATTAGTGGGTGCTTTCCTTGCGAGAGGAAAAGAGAGAGTGGTTTGACGAGGTGTATGGTTTTCGTTGTGTTCTTTCATGGCGAGGGCTCCATATAAACTGGGAGATGCTGAGAGCAGCATCTAGGTTTTGGTCAGTTCCTTGCCATCTCTTCAACTTTTCTTTGAATGAGACGTGCCCTACCTTTGAAGAATTTTATGCCATGGTGGGTATGCCGACCATTGGACCAATTGCTGTTCCGTCTCTACGGAGGCGTCCTTTTATGGCAATAAGGGAACTTTTCGGCTCAAGCCTTGATGGAACTCTGAATTATTATAACGGAGTTAGTTTTGATTTGAACGTCCTCCCCACGATCTATTCTGACTATAGGGATGAGCCAATCTATTCTCGACGTAGGTTGGCTGCCCTTTTTCTGTGCATGCTGGGGAGTTACTTTCTGGTGGGTCAACCCGGAGTTATTGATGCTCAGGTTGTTGACTCTGTGCTGCAAGCTCGAGAGCACCGGGTAAATATTGTCCCCATCATCTTGGCTGAGAGTTTACTTGGCCTAGACGCTTTTGCTACCGGTGAGGAGACTTTTCCTTCTGGCAGCCCCATTCTGATACATATGTGACTGGAGGAACACTTTAATCAGGGCATGTCCCCTGAGCTTTTAGGAGGGATGTACGCACCTACGGGTTATGGGTCCCGCGACCATTATCGCAATAACCTCATAACTGAGCGCCACTGGATAGAGCAATTCCTGCATACCGGTTCTCTTGACATTGTCTAGGTCATAAGCCATTGGCAGATTTGGAATTTTTTCTTGTTTACCAGGGCTTATGCTCAAGTCATCCGGGCTAGTCTCTGTCATACCACATTCTATCTGCCTTACCGGATTCTTCGTCAATTTGGTAGAGAACAGCTCATTCTAGATGAGAACCGTCCTCTGATGGACATGTTGTTAATTGAGGGCAACGTGGGTTCTCTCATCCGAGAAATATGGGGAATTCATTACCCCATGCGGGCCTCAGCTAATACCTTTTCCGATAACATGCTTATGTCCCATGAATATCTGTCATAGATACTTTTGGCTGCTGAGGAGCATTCTCGCATAATCAGGCACGTGCTGAGGAGGATCCTGTCTAGACGAGTTACCATTGGCATAGATCCCCAACTGATGGAGATCGGCGAGGACCTGGAGAGTTCTGGTCTGGTGATTCCCCAAGCTTTACAAAAGGAATTGCAATGGTGTACGGTCATGGAGCCCAGATGGCACGTGCTCTTGATGAGACAGGGCCTAGCAATGCTCCTCCCAGATTAAGCAATGCATGTCGGCGGAGTAATTCTCGACGGATTGATACAGTAGGCCCGAGTAATGCTGGCAGACGTAGTAATGCCCAACGCGGCAATGGTGCTGGCCCAAGCAACCCTGTTGTTCAGGACAATGGGGAAGCTAATGATGAGGATGACGATATTTCAGACGGTTCTCATCCAAGCGAGGTTGGAGCATACTCTACACCTCATAGAAGCATATGGTCTCGGTTGGGACGTTGCAGACGTTGAGGGACCATTTCGGAACTGCTAGAAATGATAAGGCTTTGGGAGTTTTTGGGTGTAGGCAAATAATAATATAAGGGACTGTAATAGAATGATTATCTAAATGTCTTGGACACATATTCCCTGGCTCCACCAAATGGAACTTTATATTTTGAAGTTTTGATTTATTATGAGCTCCGTAGTGGTTTTTCTCTTGGTCAGTCAAGCACAAGATGCGATGCCTTTCTCTAACATAACAAGTCTTCTTCAAGCTGCCATACATGTTTGATGCATTCTCGGCATTTGCTCGACCTGTGTTCGACCGGACCCGAAGGCTGCCTATGTTCCTCATTTCTGAGGCTCAGGTCGACGTAGTTCTTCCCTTAAGGGAAGATTTTTTTATTGCTGGCTACCTGCTGCATGCTAAAAGCTGTAGACTTGTCTACTGGAGATCATCTGCTGGAGACTATTCTCTCTTCTTCTCCTGAATTTTCTTTTGATATGTTCTACCTTTTGCCTAGACTGCCCTTTTGGGTTTTCGATCTAGCGAGCCCTTATTTCTCCTCGTATATATTCTTTTTCGGGATGCTCTAACTTTTGCCTAGACCGCCTTTCGGGTTTTCAATCTAGCGAGCTGAAGAGAGAGACAGTTGCTTGGTCACTGAAGGACATCTTGACCTATTCATAATATCGTTTGAGTTTATCCATGTTGAAGGTCTGAACGAGATCTTCCCCATCCTGATTGGTGAGGAAAATTGCACCTCCTGACTGTATATGCTTGACAATGTAAGGTCCCATCCATTAGACTTCCATTTTCCCCTACTGTCGACATAACTAGGGGGTTTCTCGCGAAGTACCAAATCTCCTACTTGGATGCTACGGCATTTGACTTTTTTATTGATTGCTCGAGTTATTTGATTTTGGTATGCTCGAGGGTGCTCTAAGGCTAGTAGTCGTCGTTCATCTAACAGGGCTAACTCAACGTAGTGCTGTTTAACCCAGTCAACCTCAGCTATATCTGATTCTATCATGACTCTTAATGATGGGACCTCAATCTCAATAGGCAGTACTGCTTCGATGCCATAGCCTAAAGAATAAGGCGTAGCCTAGTAGGTGTGCGGACTGACGTGCGATAGCCCTAGAGTGCTAACGACATTTTTTCTGGCTAATCCCTTCCTGTTTCAGCCATTTTTCTGATAATGTTTTCCAATGTTTTGTTGGCTGCTTCAACAGCACCGTTGGCCTACAGTCGGTACGGGGAGGACCTATGTCTTTGAACTTTGAATTCATCGAGCAGTCGGTTTACTTCTCCCTCAAAGTGTGCACAATTATCGGAGATTATTTCAAAAGGAACTCCGTATCGATATATGATATTGGTCTTGATAAATTCGGACACCTTTTTGGCATTCAACACTTTGTAGGAAGCCGCTTCGATCCATTTCGTGAAGTAGTCGACAGCTACTAGGACATACTCGTGGTCGTTTGATCCTTTTTGGTGAACTTGACCTATGATGTCAATTCCCCATGTTGAGAAGGGCCAGGGAGCTCTGGAGTTGTATAGTATATACAGAGGAACGTACTGCAAATTGGCAAAGCGCTGACATTTGTCACAGTGACGCACCCACTGAATACAATCAGTTTCTAGCGTACTCAATTAGTACCCTTGTCAGATTACTTTCTTTGACAGCATATGCCCATTCATGTGTGGCCCACAAGTACCACCATGCAGTTGGTCCATGACTCGTTCTGCTTTGGCCTAATATATGCATAGCAGATTTAACCCTTGGTAGTGCCTTTTATATAGAGTACCTCCGCTGATCACAAATTGCGATGCCCATCTTCGTAGGGAGACCTTTCCTCTTTTGTCTAAATTATTTGGATAAACTCCTTTCTGAAGTAAATTCCAAATGTCTTAGTACCAGGGCTCGTTGTCCTTTTCAGGAGTTGTATCAATTGCGAAGCAGTTGGCAGGAGCTATTTTCTTCTCACTACAAATGGCTGAACGTTGATCTATGTGGGAACTTTGACCAACGAAGCTAAAGTTGATAAAGCATTGGTAAATTGATTTCTATCTCGCAACAAATAGTGAAACGAGATGTCATCAAACTCTTTTGCTAAAGCTGTCAATCTAGTATGATATAGATGTAGTCGGTGATCTTGGGTTTTCCATTTTCCTTCGATTTGATTTATGATCAAAGTGGAGTCACCAAAGACTTCCAATTCTTTTGCTCCTCTTTCGAGAGCCTCTTCTAGACCAGGAATGCAAGCTTCGTACTCAGTAGTATTGTTTGAACATTCAAACTTCAATCTTATGACTAAAGGAGTATGATTATCTGCTGGATCAATTAGCAGGATTCCTATACCGAAACCTCTTTTGTAGGTGTAGACACCCCAATTTCGTACCCTTGGAATGTGACTTTGACATGTGATATCAAGAACTGTTTAAAATTAACAAATGTCAAGTTATAGGAGTCAAAAATGCGAAAGGCAAAGCAAGATGCGCAAAATAGTAAATTGCGAGGGGTTAAAGTGCCACAAATGGAAGTCAAACAGTAGCATGGCGCGGCCAAAAAGCAAGGTGGGCGCCGCGCCATGCCATAGAGGAGTCGGCGCCAAGGGGGCTACTGTAGCTCTCAGACTTAACGCATTGTGCAAATCCCGAAGGCCGCTGTACAAACAGATGAAGCAGGCTTGTAAAACCCTGAAATGTTGCTTGCTTGTGTTATGCATGAACTCATACACTTATAATCATTATAAACATGTTCATTTAGCTCCCGTTTATGTTTAGAGTCAATAGCATGAGCGTTGACGTCGTTTGAGATGCACGTATGCATTCTTCTTTCGCGAGGTGCTTTGAATCTCGGGTTTGTGAATTATGTTATAACTTCATGGATAATTGTTAGAGGGCATTTAAAACATCATTTACATGCCTTGGATGTTTGTTAGATGCTAGTTGCATCGACGGTTTGGTTTCTAGTTTGATTCTAGCGATAACCCTTCTCGCTTGACTTTTCTGCGGTTGTCGTCGGAGAATTCTTCGAGTTCTTGGCCATGTTTTGTTGGGTTTTGAGACTTGTTTCCTTTGGTTATAGATTGGAGGACATTAAGGTTGAATTGTAGACCTTTTTTGGCTTGGAAGGACTCGAGGACGCATGCGGGAGAGTCCGGGATCGAGCAGGGAAGCAACAAAGGCCGAGAAATGGATTGCAGGAGGGAAGCGCTCGCATGGTCTTCACTCCATGCGACCGCATTGGTCCCTGAACCCAGTTTACGGGATTTTGCTCCCTTCTTCACACTGTTCGAATTTTTGACCCATTTAACCCATTTTAAACCACACCTTAACCCTCCTACTTAACCTAAACTAGTCCTAAACACCTATTAGAGTTATTAGGGGTTGATTAGTGGATTGATTAGAGGATTTAATCCCCCCTATTTAAACCCCAAATCTGATTTCTCTCTCATTCTATCACCACGATTCAGCTCCGGCCTTGTGTTTACGCCTTCACTCCTCAAAAAACGTGGGAGGCACATTTGAGAGCTTGAGAGGTCAAATTCTAGGGTTCTTGAGGGTTCCATCTTGAAGGACATAGCTTGGGAGCTTCATTTCTCAAGGTACACCATAGTTTTGAAGAAGGGATTGAAGAGAACAACCCCCACCATGATGGATTTCGGGATTCAACCTAGAAGGGGGCTGAACACAAGTAAGTTTCTACCTCTCTTCTTCTTCTTTTTGGGCTCCATTGACCCTAGGGAAACAACCAATTGTGCTATTTGAGGTCAATGGAAGCCATTGTTAGGGTTTGTAGAAATTCATGAACCCTAGGTTTCAAATTATTGTTAGAGATGGGTGAACCTATGTGAGACTTGATTTTTATGGAATTCATATGCCAATTAGTCTATTAAACTTTGCTATATGAATTGTTCATATGTATTGAGCTTGAATGACAAAGATACTTGGAAGGGGATTTTCCCCAAATTGTGTTTGGGCTTGTTAAACATGATGGTAAGCCTAATTATTGTGTTATACATGTTTAGTGGAGTCTATTGAACTTAGTTGTGTTGATTATCCATGAGTATTGATGTGGATTTGGTTGAGATACTTGGAGGGTGCTTTGCCCTAATTTTGTTCTAGCTTGCAAATAGATGATGTGAGCTTGATTACTATGTTTTATATGCTTAATAGAGTATATTAAACTTTGCTATATGAATCGGTTACGTGTATTGAACTTAAATGACAAAGATGCTTGGAAGGGGATTTTCCCCAAATTGTGATTTGGCTTGTTAAACATGGTTGTAAGCCTAGTTATTGAATTATACATGTTTAAGAGAGTATATTAAACCATGTTGTATAATTTAATCATGATTTGAAGATTATGATTGGTATGGTGACTTGAATGAATTTATGCACAAGATGGCCAATTTATTCTCAGTTGCATTGTTAAGTAAATTGTGGGGTTTATGATAGTTTATTGAATATTGGGATTATGGTTTTGGCGACAGTTATGAACTTATGGGAATGATGAAGCCTAAGCTTCTATTCCTTGAATTTTCGGAAAACTTAGATTGAACTCAACGGAGTTAACCTTTGGGTTAGAATGAATCCTAGGAACTATAATCTTAAGTCCTACGGAATTTTGGGTAGAATTCATGGAGGTTGAGCCTCCAAGAAGTTTTGAAGTGTGTGAAGCACACTTGATTATGAGAACTTATATGATTCTCGGTTGTGATGTTTATGCTAGTTGTGGATGAAATGCATGACTAGTTTGATAGTAGAGTGTTTACCTACTTGTTTTGAGCATATGAGTATATATTACTTGTGCTTGGGTTTTGAGTCCAGTTGGAGTCGGTTTGTTGAGTCTTTGGTGGGACGATACATCGTCTTCACGAATTGTGGGATTCGTGATCGCGATGGATCGCCGTGGGTTTACACACCCTCCATCGATGGCCACGGTGGGGAAGTAGTTTATCTTAGTTGTAGTAATACACATGACTTTGATAACTATGGAACTCGAGCGGAGACTGTCTCGGGGACGTCGATATCTACGAGAGGGATATCGAGGGCACATAAAGGTTTTGCACGTGTTTTTGCAGGAGCGACACGCGCGGAAGAATTGGTAATGGTATCATATCCCGTTTATATGAATTGTTTCACAAGTGCTTATGTGAATAATGTGCTTGGTGATTTGGATATGATATGATGGTTGTTTTGGTTTTATAAATGTTATACTTTATAGATAACATGTTGTTTAAGGTTGTTAAGCATGAATGCTTAAACATGAAAATCATTTGAATGATGCATTAAGCCAAAAGCATGGATCATTGTTGTTAAGTTTATATGCCTTGACATGAATATTATGGGAAGGCTGTGTTATAACAATAACATGAATTCGTGTTAAGCTAGTAGGCTTTAACATGAATATTATTCGAATGCGGTTTTATGCCGAAGCATGAATTATTGTTGTTAAGCTTATATGCCTTGACATGTAAATTTTGGAAGGCTATGTTATACCAATAACAAGAATTATGATCGTTAAGCATAAAATGCCTTGACATGGATTTTAATGAGATGTTATACTACAATGATAACATGTTTTATTAATGTTGAGCATGGATGTCATAACATGATTTTATATAAGGTTATTTCATGACGATAGCATGATGTAATTTATGATTGAGTATTATGACATGATAGGAAGTTACGGTTAGTAACTTACTAAGTCTTTGTGACTTACTTTTATCTGTTGGTTGTTTTCCCTAGATCCGAGCCGAGCGTGCGGATCCAAGTAAATCAAGAAGATTGCGTTGACAGTATTATTTAGCAAGGTTGCTACTTAGATAGTTTATTTGTTTTGGTGAGGTCGTTGGGAAAGATGAAGTTATGTAAACTTCATGTTGGGGTAGCAACCTAAATGTGAATTGTGATATTTGTAATTATGTTGTTTAGCCTATTCTTTTGGTAGCCGAACAGTAGTAGTCGTCTTTGGGTGTATATTTATGGTTATGATTCCATATGCTTACTTGTTGTTGGTACTTATCATTTCGGTACATGTATTATTGGTAGCCGACTTGTATTAGTCGCTTGGTAAAATGGTGAATATGTTTAGCATGTTACATTGCTAGTTAAAGTATTATGCTTGTTCTCCGGCATGTTTGTAGCCGTTGAGTTGTTAGACTAGAGTCTTAGACTTAGTGTAATGTTGGGTTCCGGCTGTAGCTTCGCCGATGACTTGGTTTATATTGTGCTATATTTGAATTGCATAACGAGGAGTTTGTTCTCGTGCCCAATGTTGCGGCACGCGAGTCAGGCGAGAGATTAACTATCTCTTTGGTTGTTTTAGTTTGAGCTTGTTAGCTCGGGCGCCTTGTTATATTATATTTTGCTTCCGCGTATGTTTTGAGTTGTCGGTGTATCGCCGTTATGGCCCTACCCATTATTTGTTACTTGTTTGTTGTTATTTGCTTTCGGGCACGACCTTGGGATTTCGTCTTGGGATCGGGTCGTCTGATTTTATCGAGCTATGATTATAAATTTAGCTTTCAGCCGGGATAGGTTCCTTGGCTCTGGGGGTTGGTTTGTGTGATTTGTTGTATCTTAACGTCGAGAGTTATAGTATGTTAAGATGTTTGAACTAGAATGAATGTTAGCACTAGTAGAAGTGCCAATGTTGATAAATATAAGGTGGTACTAGTGGTATCCATGATTGGGAATCCACCGGAGAATTGGTGGCAAATATTATGATATTGTGATTCAATATTTATGGATTTTCATAAAATTAGCTCATTAGAGTAAGAGTACTTAGTACCGAATGAGACTAGGAAGACTCCATAAATTGTGAAAGAGTTAAGGATTAAGGATGAGGTGTTACAGGCAATTTATTCCATAGCAGCTTACGGATCATCAAGGGGCTGTGGTTTATATTTATGAGAAAAGTTAAATATTAAGGAGCAGGACCTCGGGAGAGGACCTCAGGGAATATTAAGGTTGATCATGTGGTTAGAGGGCAGTTGGTACCTCCTGAAACTGTGTAGGCCAATCCGTGGAATAGTAAGCGGAGTGATGCTTTTACCTAAAATCATAGGTGAAGAGGTGATAAATTATTGTATAAGTTTCGTTTGAGAAATGGGACACCAAGAGTAGGTGTTGGAGCAATATAGACAAGTGTTTAGTTTATGGTGGTGATCACATTAGAATGGATTGCCTTAAATTGAGGATTAATGACTCTAAGAGCACTAATAAGCATTCTAGTGACCCTTAGTGAAATGGTTATAGACGAGCTAGGGTTTGAGGTTGTATGCGTGCGTGGCGGTTGGCCATTGCGGAGTTTTGAGACCTACCTTGGATAGGAGGTAATTCATAATACGGATATTATGGTTGCTATTATCACTATTATGAGTGCACGTTGTATCGGTAGCTCATATGCATTAATACATACATTGCATTGTGTGTTGAGATTTAATTACTTTTGTTTTCCTCGATTTATGGATATTATTGAGGAGGATGTCCCGGTATGGGATTGGTTTACGGTTTTGGTTGAAATTTTGATTTGTCGGTAGACAGTCGATTGCAGTAAAGTAATACGGTTATGTAAGCCTATATGGATGGCGATGTTATACGTATGTGAATATTGAATATGTGATAATGCTACTAGTGGTAAATACTAGTGGTGCGTTAAATTTGTATGCTCTATAGAGATATATGTACAGTAAATTAATTATACTTTGTTGTGTGATTTTTATGTGAGTAGGACGCGCTTGAATCGCACGATCGATACTTAGTGGTTCTGAGATGGATTGCGGTTATTACGAGCAAGTATACCGCTAAGTCGCGATTAATGGGGTGTCGTTGCCTCGCGAGAGTATTTCATGTGTGTTTTGACGAATATGAGGTTTGGGACTAAGGTAATGAAAGACTTTTCAGAGTCTTGACGGTTATGGGTACTGGGGTGAATGTTACCTCTTTTCTTGGGAGTTACTACGAAAGTATTGTTAGGCGAGTATAGTGAATATACGAACCTTGTTATTTGTTAGAATTACCATTGTTCAGAAAATTAGCACGATGGAACTTTATGAGAATATACGATTGGATTAGTAATTACACATAACATAGTAATTGCTTATTTGACGTAATCGTATGCATGGTTATGAGTTTTATGCATTACATGAATAGCTGGAATTACATGGGGTATATGAGAAGATGTATGATGATACTTGGTTATTTTATATCATATTTGCATGATATACATGTGTACATGCGACACTGTTAATGATAGGAATTTTATCATTTCGTTGAGGATTTAAAATTTTGAGTAAGATATATTTGTGATTATGAAGTATAGACATAACTTGTACCGGTGCGTGTGTTATCTTAAAAGGAGAATTAATATATGATCTTTATGTGCGAACATGCATGGTAGATGCATTTTGTTAAAAAGAAAAGACATGGCTTATAAGAGTAATAAATATGTCTAACGGAAATAGTTGTATTTGAGTATGAACAAGCTTATATGCATTAGTAAGCAATGTAATTTGTTTAAAGTATAGCATGATAAAATCTTGATTCTCATGCCTTGTGAATATACCATGATTACACTGTTGCATGATTATGTGAGACGTAGTAAAGGATGCTTAAGATTTTCTCATAACCCTTCGATCCTTGCAACAGCTTTTGAAATCCAATTTAGCCGGTACCCTAAATTGGTGATCAAAAGAGGTTCGTTGGTGGACTAGGATTGGTAGTAAGCAGGTTAGAAATTGACTAAACCTCTTACCAGAAGAAAAGGAAAATAAATGGAATAAATTTTCACATGATGCTCTTATGTGCATTGTCTATGATGGAAGTTGC
>CM028381.1:110165031-110212919 GCA_013146195.2 Codonopsis lanceolata | reverse complement strand
TTTTCTTTTTCGCAACGTTAATTTTTTTGTTGATTCTTTTTTTTTTGTGAAGGTCTGGGCTTACTCAGTTTTTCATTTCACGGCGGGTCCATTGCATCATCGCGTTCACGAACCACCTTATTTGGCTGAGTTCGTGAATGCCAACCGAGTGAGTCGGGCGAGGATGAATTTTTGGATAGAGTGAGGATGAAGGAGAGAGAATAGCTTCGGCGTAGGCACCTGCACTTTCTTCCACTGGAGGGGCGATGGGGGCATTATATGATCACTCTAGAGATGACGATCTTGGGATACTAATGGTATCTATCATGGTTGATTCGTTATATATATGGGCGAGCGGGTCAACCGCCAGCATTCTGTGCTCCCGTCATTTCCAGTGACGCCTCCTATGCCTCCCCGTTGGGTGGTTGCTCCAGATTTTACGCGAGCAGGGTATCGATACACTGCAAGATTTCTTATGCTTGGTGATTTTCGGTCATGCCATACGAGGAATTTTCGGGGATTATGCTACATCGCCCCTCATGTCCCTGTGGTAGCCGGCGTGCTTCTAATGCTTCGACGGGCCGAGGCCCTCTTTTCAGGTCCTTGACACGTAGGTAGAGTTTTACTGCTTTAGCAGATGGTTTTTCCTCTTTCGATACCATCGTGACGGAAGAATCGTGGAGGATTCTTCGATGCGATCATCCCAGGAGAATCATATCGGAAGCGAGCTCGCTCGGTAAACATTTTCTTGCTTTCTTTTTTTTTCTTTTTGCATCATTTCATCATTTTTTTTTGGAGGCGATATATTTTTCTTTTCTTTGTCTCAATTTTTTTTCGAGTTAATGTAAATCATGTACAATAGGTCAACTGCTTGGGGTTTTATCAACAAATTGTACCCATTGCTTATGGATGAGTTTTCTTCTTGGGAAATAATGTTGTCGGCGCATCAAGCCAGCCGGGATGATGATGATGATCACGGTCGGCGGATCGAGTCGTGCTCGGGCGAGGGCAGTCTACATGATAGGCGGACACGGTCCTCGAGTCATGGGTAGCAACCTTGAGGAGAAACTCTTCTAAGCTCATTAGCTTCATTTTTACTGCATTTATTAGTTTTTTTTTTGTACAGTTACGTACATATATATTTTATGCAATGCAATATGATTTTGTATGATGCAATAATTTAAAATCTTGACACACTATTTCATGCATAAAAGAAAGCTAGACCGATTATCTAGGGGTACTTGACACCTTAATTCTGAATGGAAATTTAGAAAGATACCCCTTGATTTAAAGCGGGCTTTAGGTATTTTACTAAACTAATAAAAGAATACATATGTTCATAATTGTTAGAAATTGAGACTGTTAATGACTTTAAAAGTCCTAAATAATTTATATAAAATCTTACCAATAAAAATGATTTATTCTCATTGGTTACAAAGAATTATTTTAGTTTAAAGTTTTTATATAAAATTCTTTACTAACAATAGAAGAGATGCAAAAAAGTTTTAAAATAAAAGACTTCAATGACTTTTAAACTAAACAATTTATAATCATATAAATTCATATCTTCTATGGTTATATAGAGATGCATTTCAATTGAATAAATTAATATTTATTTTAAAATTATTTTGATAAAAGATTTCTACCTATCACCATAGAAGAGATGTATTTTATAATATTATTATTAATAAAATAAATGTATCTCACATTCGTTAGAAAATGATGTTGGTTTCAAAAGTTTTAAGATAAAAGACTTCTAATGACTTTTAAAACTAACATCAATTTATAATCAATATACGAAACATATCTTCTAATGGTAATATTAGTAGAGATGCATTTTATATTGATTATAAATTAATATTGATTTTAAAATTATTTTGATAAAAGATTTCTACCTATCACCATAGAAGAGATATATTTTACATTGTTTAGAAAAAAATGTTAGTTTTGAAATTTTTATGTAAAAGACTTCTACTCTTATTACCAATAAAAGAGAAACATATCACATTATTTAAAAAGAAAAAAATTAGATTTTAAAGTCTTTAGACTAAACGCTTTCACTCTTACAATAGATGTATCTCACATTGGTTACAAAATATTTTACTATTATTAACAATATAAAAGATGTATCACACATTAATTAGAAATTGATGTTGGTTTTAAAAATACTATTATTAATTACCAATAGAAGAGATGCATCATACATTGGTTAGAAAGTGATGTTGGTTTTCAATGCCCGAGGCAGCGCGAGTCTTAGTGGAAGGTTCTGGCTTTAGCACATTCCTGTGGGCTTCCCGTCCCTTCCGCAGTTATTTGCCCATTTTTGATGTTTTGAGGGACTATTGGTGGGATACCACCCACACTTTCCATTTTAGCTGGGGGAAGCGACCTTGACCCCATGCAACTTTGCTGCCATTACGGGCACCCCTACCAGCATCGGCAGAACTTTGGAGCCGGATTATACCCTCCGCCATCACCACGACGTGGTGGAAGATCTTCTGGGCTTTGTGCCCGAATGTAAATTTGCTGATGAGATCTATATTGGCAGTGTGAAGAGATGGCTTTTAGCGAACGCCTGGCAGGTTGTGGAAGATGATAGCGAGGCTGTAGCTCGCGTTGCCAAGGCGTTCTTATTCTTTTTTCTTGGGACGTCGCTCTTTGCCAATTCGTCCACTTCTTTGAGGCTTTCCTTCCTGGGATGTTTGAGGGATCTAGATCATGTTCTCGACTATGGTGCGGGGCAAGCTCGGCCGAAGCTTTACTTCTATGGATAAAGCTAGCCGCAATGATTCGCCGACTCTCAATGGCTTTGCTCCGGCTTGGGAGGTATCATTTCTTTTTCCTGTTTTTGTCTTTTTCAGCATTTTCTTTTTTCGCAACGTTAATTTTTTTTTGTTGATTCTTTTTTTTTTTGTGAAGGTCTGGGCTTACTCAGTTTTTCATTTCACGCCGGGTCCATTGCATCATCGCGTTCACGAACCACCTTATTTGGCTGAGTTCGTGAATGCCAACCGAATTGAGTCAGACCGAGATGGCGAATTTTTGGATAGAGTGAGGATGAAGGAGAGAATAGCTGGCTCGAGCGTAGGCACCGTGCACTTTCTTCCCTGGAGGGGCCTGATGGGGCATTATATGATCACTCTAGAGATGAGCAGATGCCGGATACTAATGGTATCTATCATGGTTGATTCGTTATATATGGGCGAACGGGTCAACCGCCAGCATTCTGTGCTCCCGTCATTTCCAGTGACGCCTCCTATGCCTCCCCGTTGGGTGGTTGCTCCAGATTTTCTGCCGAACAGGTATCAGTACCTGTCGAGATTTCTTATGCTTCAGAGTGATTTTCCGGTCATGCCATACGAGGAATTTTCTGAGGATTATGCTACATCCTGCCCCTCATGTCCCTGTGGTAGCCGGCGTGCTTCTAATGCTTCTGACAGGCCGAGGCCCTCTTTTCCGGTCCTTGACACGTAGGTAGAGTTTTCTGCGCCTGCCGATGGTTTTTCCTCTTTCCAATACCATCGTGACGGAAGAATCGTGGAGGAAGTTCTTCCTGATGCAGACATCCCCGAGGAGAATCATATCCGGAGCAGGCTCGCTCGGTAAACATTTTCTTGCTTTCTTTTTTTTTCTTTTGCATCATTTCATCATTTTTTTTCGGAGACTGATATATTTTTCTTTTGCTGTCTCAATTTTTTTTTCAGGTTAATGTGTCAATGTACAATAGGCTGCTGCGGGGTTTTTTTAGCATCAACAAATTGTACCAGCGGCTTATGGATGAGTTTTCTTGCCGGGGAAATAATGTTGTGCGGCAGACCAGGCGCCGGGATGATGATGATGATGCAGTCGGCGGATCGAGTCGTGCTCGGGCGAGGGGACGAGGGTACATGATAGGCGGACACGGTCCTCGAGTCATGGGTAGCAACCTTGAGAGGAGCAGCTCTTCTCGCGCTCATTAGCTTCGTTTTGCCTGCATTTATTAGTTTTTTTTTTGTACCAGATTCTGTACATATATATTTTATGCAATGCAATATGATTTTGTATGATGCAATAATTTAAAATGCAGACACACTATTTCATGCATAAAAGAAAGCTAGACCGTTATCTAGGGGTAACGGCACACTGCAATTTACGAATGGAAATTTAGAAAGATACCCCTTCAGATTTAAAGCGGGCTTTTCTGGTATTTTACTAAACTAATAAAAGAATACATATGTTCACAATTGTTAGAAATTGATGTTGACTTTAAAAGTCCTTAGGTAAAATCTTACCAATAAAAATGATTTATTCCTCATTGGTTACAAAGAATTATTTTTGTTTAAAAGCTTTTATATAAAATTCTTTTACTAACAATAGAAGAGATGTATCTCACATTAGATATAAAATAATGTTGGTTTCAAAAGTTTTAAGGCAAAAGATTTCTACTATTATAATATTATTAGTAATAAAATAAATGTATCTCACATTCGTTAGAAAATGATGTTGGTTTCAAAAGTTTTAAGATAAAAGACTTCTAATGACTTTTAAAACTAACATCAATTTATAATCAATATACGAAACATATCTTCTAATGGTAATATTAGTAGAGATGCATTTTATATTGATTATAAATTAATATTGATTTTAAAATTATTTTGATAAAAGATTTCTACCTATCACCATAAAAGAGATATATTTTACATTGTTTAGAAAAAAATGTTAGTTTTGAAATTTTTATGTAAAAGACTTCTACTCTTATTACCAATAAAAGAGAAACATATCACATTATTTAAAAAGAAAAAAAATTAGATTTTAAAGTCTTTAGACTAAACGCTTTCACTCTTACAATAGATGTATCTCACATTGGTTACAAAATATTTTACTATTATTAACAATATAAAAGATGTATCACACATTAATTAGAAATTGATGTTGGTTTTAAAAATACTATTATTAATTACCAATAGAAGAGATGCATCATACATTGGTTAGAAAGTGATGTTGGTTTTCAATGCCCGAGGCAGCGCGAGTCTTAGTGGAAGGTTCTCGCTTTAGCACATTCCTGTGGGCTTCCCGTCCCTTCCGCAGTTATTTGCCCATTTTTGATGTTTTGAGGGACTATTGGTGGGATACCACCCACACTTTCCATTTTAGCTGGGGGAAGCGACCTTGACCCCATGCAACTTTGCTGCCATTACGGGCACCCCTACCAGCATCGGCAGAACTTTGGAGCCGGATTATACCCTCCGCCATCACCACGACGTGGTGGAAGATCTTCTGGGCTTTGTGCCCGAATGTAAATTTGCTGATGAGATCTATATTGGCAGTGTGAAGAGATGGCTTTTAGCGAACGCCTGGCAGGTTGTGGAAGATGATAGCGAGGCTGTAGCTCGCGTTGCCAGGGCGTTCTTATTCTTTTTTCTTGGGACGTCGCTCTTTGCCAATTCGTCCACTTCTTTGAGGCTTTCCTTCCTGGGATGTTTGAGGGATCTAGATCATGTTACTGACTATGACTGGGGGCAGGCAAGCCTGGCCGAGCTTTACGCTTCTATGGATAAAGCTAGCCGCAATGATTCGCCGACTCTCAATGGCTTTGCTCCGGCTTGGGAGGTATCATTTCTTTTTCCTGTTTTTGTCTTTTTCAGCATTTTCTTTTTTCGCAACGTTAATTTTTTTTTTGTTGATTCTTTTTTTTTTTTTGTGAAGGTCTGGGCTTACTCAGTTTTTCATTTCACGCCGGGTCCATTGCATCATCGCGTTCACGAACCACCTTATTTGGCTGAGTTCGTGAATGCCAACCGAGTTGAGTCAGACCGAGATGGCGAATTTTTGGATAGAGTGAGGATGAAGGAGAGAATAGCTGGCTCGAGCGTAGGCACCGTGCACTTTCTTCCCTGGAGGGGCCTGGTGGGGCATTATATGATCACTCTAGAGATGAGCAGATGCCGGATACTGATGGTATCTATCATGGTTGATTCGTTATATATGGGCGAGCGGTCAACCGCCAGCATTCTGTGCTCCCGTCATTTCCAGTGACGCCTCCTATGCCTCCCCGTTGGGTGGTTGCTCCAGATTTTCTGCCGAACAGGTATCAGTACCTGTCGAGATTTCTTATGCTTCAGAGTGATTTTCCGGTCATGCCATACGAGGAATTTTCTGAGGATTATGCTACATCGTACCCCTCATGTCCCTGTGGTAGCCAGGCGTGCTTCTAATGCTTCTGACAGGCCGAGGCCCTCTTTTCCGGTCCTTGACACGCAGGTAGAGTTTTCTGCGCCTGCCGATGGTTTTTCCTCATTCCAATACCATCGTGACGGAAGAATCGTGGAGGAAGTTCTTCCTGATGCAGACATCCCCGAGGAGAATCATGTCCCGGAGCAGGCTCGCTCGGTAAACATTTTCTTGTTTTTTTTTTCTTTTGCATCATTTCATCATTTTTTTCGGAGACTGATATATTTTTCTTTTGCTGTCTCAATTTTTTTTCCAGGTTAATGTGTCAATGTACAATAGGCTGCTGCGGGGCTTTTTTAGCATCAACAAATTGTACCAGCGGCTTATGGATGAGTTTTCTTGCCGGGGAAATAATGTTGTGTGGCAGACCAGGCGCCGGGATGATGATGATGATGCAGCTGGCGGATCGATTCGTGCTTGGGCGAGGGGACGAGGGGACAAGATAGGCGGACACGGACCTCGAGTCATGTGTAGCAACGGAGCAGCTCTTCTCGCGCTCATTAGCTTCGTTTTTCCTGCATTTATTAGCTTTTCTTTTTTTTTTGTACCAGATTCTGTACATATATATTTTATGCAATGCAATATGATTTTATATGATGCAAGAATTTAAAATACAGACACAATATTTCATGCATAAAAGAAAGCTAGACCGTTATCTAGGGTTAACGGCACACTGCAATTTACGAATGGAAATTTAGAAAGATACCCTTTCAGATTTAAAGCGGGCTTTTCTGGTATTCTGCGGTGAAGAAAGAGGCAGCCGCCTCTTCTGTGCTTGATAATTCAATTTTCCGGCAAGGCTATTTGCGTAGCCTCTGCATTTTCTCGTGATCACACAGAACCAGTAGTGAGTGGTCGGAGCCAAAAACCAGGATACCAGGCAGTATCGGAGAGCAATAGTGGAAATCTTGGCGCCACCCACAGGAGAAGTGGGCGCCGCGCAGGAAGGAGTATGGGTGGCACCTAGGCCTCTTCCCGTCCAGTCCCTGTTCATGCACTATGCTCAGAATTCGTTTGCTTCTTCGATTTTTCAGTATAAATGGAAAGTCGGGGCAGCGTTCATTTCATCACTAGCCTGTCTTCTTTCCTTTTGCTCAGATTTTTGAGTTCCCTTTTGCTCAATTTCTCATCCCTTTTGTCAGATAAAGTTTCATTTTTATCCAGAGATGGCCGCACCAGCTTTTACGGCTTTAGAGATAGAAATTTATGAGAATGCTCTGGACTTTTGGGTCCTTTCTTTACGGTCAGATGAGCGGGAATGGTTTGAGCATATATACGGGTACCGTTGCTTGTTGTCGTGGTGGACCCTTTATATTAACTGGGACATGTTGCGGGGAGCCTCTAGGTTCTGGTCACCTTAGAGTCACCTTTTCAATTTTTGCATGAATGAGATGTGTCCCATCTTCGAGGAATTTTGGGCCATGGTGGGTGATGACTGTATTTTATACGCAGTTATTGGGTATTATGATGACTTAAATTATGCTATTTCTTGAGGTTTTTGTTGTCTAATATATATTTTAGTGTTGTTTTATAGTTTCAGGGACTTTTGGAATAATTATGCAAAATATAGGCACTTTATGCTGAATTGAAGAACTTCAGGGACCAAACTGCAAAAGCTGAAAACTTGAAGACAAAAGTTGAAAATCAGAATTTTCCACAAAAATCAGCCGCCACTTTTTGTGATTCAATTGTCTTGGGAAACGTGAAATCCTATTTTAACTCTTTTTAATGTTTTAATTATATTGTATCTCCTTTTCCTTTATGTTGTAGGATTAATTAGGTATAAATAGATCCCTTTAGTTAGGAAAAAGAGAGAGAGAAGTTCTGTATTATTTTTCTTTGTCTATGAAGAAAGATTCTCCAAGAATGGTTCAAGGTTTTGTACTTTCAATTATGGAGAATTAACTCCATAATCTAGGAATTGGAGGTAACTTGTATTGAATCTATTGTTCTATATAAATTCTTATTCATTCAATTCTTGTTGATTGTGGTGATTATCAATCCCTATATTATTTCACTTTGAACAAATGAATGTAATCGTGAATAATAAAGGCCTAGAGGTGCGGATAACTGCATGATCAATGTGCCTATATCGTACGGCTTACCACCATGATAAATTGAACCTATCGATGCACGAGAGTGATAAATTAGGGTCGTTCATATATTTGACCTAAGTGACAGTTAGGATCCATATTTTCTTGTTCTTAGGATATAGAATGGATGAATTATTTGGAGATGGAGACTGAACGATAATTTGACAGGCTATATTTTGCAAAAACTTGACCGTGTCTTATTTTAAATTTATTTTCCTTGCAAGTGGACAAGACTATTGTAGAATAGCTTGGGAAGCAAGGGTCGAACTACAGAGATTTGGATTTGATTATAATAAGTTTAACCAATCTATTAAAATAAAGCAATTAATAACTAATGTGGTTTTTGGTTTTTTTTTTTATAAATTAAATTAACTAGAAAGCAATAAAATACCCTAACTAACAAAGCATATAAATATGACTAGATAAATCAAAGATTTGTAAATCGCCTAGGAATTAGGATTCATTTGTATTTACTCTATTCTTCATTTAAATAAAGTATCATTCAATACCTTGGGTTCGTTCACGAAAGATAGATATAGCCTATCAAATTACCGTTCAGTCTCCATCTTCAAATAATTCATCCATTCTATATCCTAGGCACAAGAACATATGATCTAACTGTCACTTAGGTCATATATGGAACCTGACCCTAACTTATCACTCTCGTGCATCGATATGTTCAATTTATCATGATGGTGAGCCAGTCTACGACATATGCATATTGATCATGCAGTTATCCGCACCTCTATGCCTTTATTATTCACGATTACATTCATTTGTTCAAAGTGAAATAATAGAGGGATTGATAATCGCCACAATCAACAAGAATCAAATGAATAAGAATTAATATAAAACAATAGATTTCATACAAGTTACCTCCAAACTCCTAGATTATGGAGTTAGCTCTTCATAATTGAAAGTACAAAACCTTGAATCATTCTTGAATAATCTTTCTTCATAGACAAAGAAAAATAATACATAACTTCTCTCCCTTTTTTTCCTAACTAAAGGGATTTATTTATACATAATTAATCCTACAACAAGAAGGAAAAGGAGATACAATATAATTAAAACACTAAAAAGAGTCAAAGTAGGACTTGCACGTTTCCCAAGGCAATTATATCACAAAGTGGGCAGCTGAATTTTTGATGATAAAATCTGATTTTCAGTTTTTTCACTTCAAGTTTCCAGCTTTTGCAGTTTGGTCCCTGAAGTTCTTCAATTTAGCATAAAGTGCCTATATTTTGCACAATTATTCCAAAAGTCCCTGAAACTATAAAACAACACTAAAACATATATTAGACAACAAAAACCTCGAGAAATAACATAATTTAAGCCGGAATAATACCCAATAACTGCGTATAAAATACAGTCATCAGTGGGGATGCCAGCCACTGAACCTATTATTGTGCCTTCTGCATGGAGGCGTCCTTATATGGCAATAAGGGAGCTGTTCAGTGCAACTCGCGTGGCTACTCTGGGTTTTTATAACGGGGTCAATTTTGATTTGACCGTCCTTCCTGGTGCTTATACGGAGTACAGGGAAGATGACCAAATTTATTTGCGGCGCCGACTGGCTTCTCTTTTTCTTTGCCTCGTGGGACGGTATCCTCTGGTGGGTCGACCCGAGTATATAGATGTGCGGGTGGTAGACTTGGTGTTGCAGGCTCGGGACCGCCGTGTAAATATCATCCAGGTGATTTTGGCTGAGACTTTGTCTGGCATGGATGCCTTTGCGACTGGTGATAAGTTGTTTCCTTCCAGTAGCCCTCTTTTGATTCACATGTGGTTGGAAGAGCATTTTAACTAGGTGATGGGCCAAGTGCCGGCGGGAGCAAGGTATGATCCGGGGCTCTATGGCTCTCGTGGTCATTATCACCAGACTAATTTTTCAGAGTCTTATTGGATTGAGTATTTGTTGTGCGTTGGCTCCATGGAGATCATATGGGTTGTCAGCCACTGGTAGATCCGCAACTTCCTTATGTATACCGGGGTCTATGCCCAGGTTATTCTGCCGGGTATCGAGCGCACCTCATTTTTTCTGGCGTACAGGGTCCTTTGCCAGTTTGGTAGGGAGCAGGTTCTCCCAGATGTGAGCTGTCCTCTGGTTGAAGAGCTGGAGATAGATAGGGACGTAGGCACCCTTATCTGCAACATATGGCAGCTTGATTTTGACTCTCGGGAGGCAGCCTATGCCTATTCTGAATATATGCTTCTGTCCCATGAATATCTGTCATGGGTGCTGGTGGCTGCTGAGGGCCATATCGCGTTATTAGGCATGCATTGAGGCGGATGCTGGGCCGACGAATAAGCAATGTATTGGATGCTCGCCTGATGGAGATAGGCGAGGCTTTGGAAAGCTCGGAGCTAGTAGTCCTCAGGGTCTACAGGAGGATTTCAGGCGGGTGCATGGCCTTGGTACTCGGATGGCTCCTGATCCAAATGAGGCAGGACCAAGTAATGCGCCTCTTCGTCTGAGCAATGCAAGTCGGCGAAATGATCCTCGGCAAGCAGGTGAGGCTGTCCCTCCTCAGGCTGGTAGACGAAGTACTGCCCATAGGGATGATGGTGCTGGTCCAAGTCGTCCGACTGTTCATGATAATGGGGACGCTGATGATGAAGAATATGAGGACACTTCTGGTGGGTCCCATGCTGGTGAGACTGGAGCTTCTTCTGTACCTCGCAGAAGTATATGGTCTCGGCTGGGTGGACGTCATAGACGCTGATGGACCGCTTCGGGGTTAAGCTGTAATAAAAGGATAGTTGGGGGGAAACAAGGGGGGATAAAGGTAGCAAGTAGAAATAGACAAATGTACAGGCATAAATGCATAATCTTAAATGTCTTAGGCAATTATTCCTAAGTTACACCATATGACCTGTTTTTATATTATATTTTGATGTTTTATGTCAGCCATGTTGTGGTTTTTCTCTTTTCTTAGTCAGTCAAGACTCTGCATATGCTGACGCTTTGGCAAGCTGGAGGTCAGATGTCGAGGATTCAGAGATTGCATTCCCTCTCATTTTTCTCCTTTATATTCTTTTTATTTGCTATGACTTTTGCCTAGGCAGCCCTTTCGGGTTTTCAACCTAGCGAGCCCTTATTTCTCCTTTTTTTAATTTTTTTCTTATGCTCTAATTTTTGCCTAGGCTTCCCTTTTGGGTTTTCAACCTAGCGAGCTGGAGAGAGAAGCAATTGCCAAATATATATTTTCGGCTCACACATAGTACCTTTTAAGCTTATCAAGGTTGAAGAGTTGAATAAAGTTTTCTCCTTTTTGATTTGTGAGGAGTATTGCACCTCCTGACCGGATCTTTTTGACAATGTATGGTCTCATCCAGGGAGACTTCCATTTTCCTCTAGTATCAACATAACTAGGGGGTTTTTCGTGAAGCACCAGGTCTCTGATTTGGATGTCATGGCCTTTGACTTTTTTGTTGAACGCTCGAGATATTCGTCTTTGATATGCTCGAGTCTGTTCCAGGGCCAGCAGTCGTCGTTCGTCGATCAGGGCTAATTCTTCATATCGCCCTTTGACCCAATCAATTTCTAAGATGTCTGATTCCATCGTTACTCTTAATGATGGGATCTCAACTTCGATAGTGTTGGAATATGCTTCTTGTTAATTTAGTTATCACCTTGCATATTCTATATATGTTGATTTGCTTGCCCCCATTACAAGTGAGTCATCACGAGTGGCTAAAAGGTCTGCGTATCGGTTAGCGTGGCAACTCGTGCGACATCACATAGGTCTTAGATTAGGTGCAACCTGATCAAGTCGTACCTTCCTACATGATGATTGAAACAGACCATCACTTTAGACGCACTCAGCACCGGAAGACTTGCAGCTATGTCAAAAGCCCTCAGTGATAAAGATCAGAACATCTTGAAGACTCACCACCGGCAGACATGCTACAAGTTAAATTGTTCGCACCAGCAGACATCAGTTCTCCTGAATCGGAAGACTTGTTTCCACTGGCTCGAAGCACTTCACCGGCAGCTTAATTGTACACGTGCTATAGAGAAAAGTCTAGAAGCAGCTCTAATCAAGACAAATATGTTCAAGCCTCAGAAAGCCTGACATACTTAAAGCTACAAGACTTTCTCTCACTCAAGTAGTTTGATAAAGTCAAAAAGCAATTACTTTATTGAACAGACCACCTGACAGTGCAACAGACGTCAGACCTACTCTTTAGAGTCTTATCAACACGGTCTGACAGACAACAAGTTCCAAGATCTATAGGACTAAATCTCTAATCCAAACAGTCAAAGATCTTGTGGACAAAGATCTCTATCCGATAGATTTCAACCACTACATATCTAAATGGATAGAAACTTCAAATCTTCATCTCTCAACGATCACATTAACTCCCATCTATATAAATCCTCTCTCTTACCCAAATAAACAATCTCCAAGAAAAACAATGGAGATGATGAGCAACGAGTAACTCAACTTACTCAAGAACTTCAAAGAAAAGAGATCATCAACGAGATCATCTTCACCAACGTATCTTTGATCTCGACACAATTTGCAGCGAAATCATCCAGATCTTAGCAAAACACTTTCAGTGGATTGTTAAGAAGAAAACTTGGAAAAGAGAAGAGATTGATCAGAAACTTCAATAGACAGAGATCAAGATCTGAAGATTGATGTTAGATAATGTCTGACGAAAATGAAGAGCTGCCTGTAGATATTGCATTCATATCTTCATATTTGTATTCTAATACAAATGTTGCTGATTGTACAATAATCATTCATCATGGAAGGTTGAGTGCTTTGCACTCAATCGTTCATATAATTTTTATCTGAACGACCTTGAAAACCTATTGCCCTTTGCTGCTTAATGATTCATGAATGAATTATTAAATAAGGATTGAGGCTTGGGAGGACAAATCCAGAAACTGTACATAGATTATTTAGACTGATGTAATATGTAATTTATCTTTGAATAAATTCATATGTTCTTTTAAATATTTTATCTCTCAGTCCTTATATATCTATGAGCCTTTTATAAATGAATTTATCTTTAGAAAAGCCATTCTCTAATTGATTTCCTAAATCTGCATTTGAAAGAAGTAATAAGTGTGCTGTTGTTCTGAACATATATTCGTGTACATCCACTTAAGACTTCTCCAAATCATAGCCTCTTTATCTTCCGCTGTCCAAACTCTCTTTTTAACAGACTTTTGATTTGACTAGCAGTTTACCGACAGAGTTGATACTTCTGCTTAGAGCAAATCTACCGATAGCCTCTACCGGCAGACATGCTTAACCCAATAAACTACAATTGCCACTTAAACTATGCTTTATATATCTTCAAAAGAAAAGTTTTTAAATTGGCATCATAGGCTATTCTCCCCCCTCTAGCCTATTTGAGCATTATTGTGGACCAACAGATAGGTAGCACTGCCTCCATGTCATAGGCTAAAGAATAGGGAGTAGCCCAGTGGGTGTGCAAACTGAAGTGCGATAGCCCCAAAGGGCTAGCGCCAATTTTTTTGGCCAGTCTCTTCCTGTATCAGGCATTTTTCTGATAATATTTTCCAGTGTTTTGTTGGCTGCTTCAACGGCACCATTGGCTTGTGGTCGGTATGTGGAAGATTTATGCCTTTGAATCTTGAATTCATCGAGTAGGCGATTCACGTCCCCTTCAAAGTGTGTGCCGTTGTCGGAGATAATTTCGAAAGGTACTCCGTACCGGTATATGATATTGGTCTTAATAAATTTAGACACCTTTCGACAATTTAGAACTTTATAGGAAGATGCTTCCACCCACTTTGTAAAGTAGTCGATAGCTACTAAGACATATTCGTGGCCATTAGATCCCTTCTGATGGATTTGCCCTATGACGTCGATTCCCCAAGTTGAGAAGGGCCAGGGGGCTGTGGAGTTATATAAGATATGTGGGGGCACGTACTGCAAATTTGCGAAGCGCTGACATTTGTCGCAATGACGTACCCATCGGATACAGTCAGTTTCCAGTGTGCTCCAATAGTACCCCTGTTTGATGACCTTTTTAGACATCATATGCCCATTCATGTGTGGCCCGCAGGTACCACCATGAAGCTGGTTCATGATCTACTCAGCTTTTACTTGGTCGACGCATAATAAGTTTAGGCCCTGATAGTGCCTTATGTACAGGCTGCCACCACTGACTACAAATTACGATTCCCATCTTCGTAGGGAGACTTTCCCCCTTTTGTCTAGATTGGGAGGATAGACTCCCTTCTGAAGCAGATTCATGACTTCTGAATATTAAGGCTCGTGGTCCTTTTCAGGAACACATTGATTTTAAAGCAATACGCTGGAGTGACCTTTTCCCCAACTATAAATAGTTGGACATTGATTTTTGTGGGAATTTGGACCAACGATGCCAGAGTGGCCAAGGCATCGGCAAATTGATTTCTATCTCGCGGAAAGTAATGAAACGAGATATAATCAAATTCGGTGGCTAGTGCTGTCAATTTGGCGTGATAAAGCTACAGCCGGGGATCCTGGGTCTTCCATTTCCCTTCGACTTGGTTTATGTTTAGAGCAGAGTCACCGTAGACCTCCAAGTCCTTGGCTCCTTTTCGGAGGGCTTCTTCTAGACCAGTAATATAGGCCTCATATTCAGTTGTATTGTTCGAGCATTCGAATTCCAACCTTATGGCCAACGGAGTGTGGGAAACTACTGGGTCAATTAACAAGATTCCTATGCCAAAGCCCCTTTTGTTGGCGGCTCCGTCAAAGAACATTTGCCAGTTGGTGTCTTGATTGGCAATTTCCAGGACACCTTCATCTGGGAAACTAGGCTCAGCTGCATCTTCTGCTTCTAGGGGCAGATCAGCTAAATGGTCTGCAATTATGCTGCCTTTGATAGATTTGAGCGTAACATAGGTGATGTCAAATTCGTTGAGGAGAAACGACCATTTAGCTAGTCGGCTGGAAAGTGATGGCTTGCCGAAGATGTATTTCATAGGATCCATCCTGGAGATGAGTTTGATGGGTCGAGCTTGCAGATAGGTTTTGAGCCTTTGCGTTGCCCATACTAGGCCGGTGCAGCCTTTCTCCAACGCTGAATAATTAAGCTCGCTTCCTTGTAGTTTCCTACTTATGAAGTAGATGACGTTTTCATTGTAGGAATTTTCCTTTTCTTGGGCAAGCATAGCCCCTACTAACGTATCTGTGATGGTTAAATATAGAAGGAGAGGCTTATGTGCATGGGGAGGAGCTAGCACTGGTGGATTGGTAAGGTAGGCTTTTATTTTTTCAAAGGCTAGCTGGCATTTCTCGTCCCAGACCTGGTCAGTATTTTTCTTTAAGAGTTTGAATAGGGGTTCACATGTGGATGTCAGCTGTCTGATGAAGCGACTGATATATTGCAACCGGCCCAAAAAGCCCTTGACTTCTGTTGGAGTTTTTGGCTGCAACATATTTATGATGGCTTTGATTTTGGCTGGCTCGATCTCGATGCCTTGCTCGGTCATCATGAATCCCAGGACCTTGCCTTTGGTAACCCCAAATGTGCATTTGGTGGGGTTAAGCTTCATCTGGTGCTTTCTTAACCTTTCGAAGAATTTTCGAAGGTCTTTGATATGAGCATTGTCGGCATCGCTGGAGTGTACGATCATGTCATCAACGTACACTTCGACCTCTTTATGAATCATGTCGTGGAAGAGGGTGGTGGCGGCTCTTTGATATGCAACCCTGGAATTTTTTAGCCCAAATGGCATGACATTATAGCAGTAGGTTCCCTAGGGGGTGGTGAATGACGTTTTTTCTTGGTCCTCTACTGCCATTTTGATTTGATTATAGCCTAGCATGTCCGTCGACAAAGGATCTTATTTTGTGAGAAGAGACAACGTCTACTACGATATCAATGTTGGGTAGAGGAAAGTCATCTTTAGGCGACACCTTGTTGAGGCCGCGGAAGTCTACGCAGATCTGAACCTTTCCGTTGGGCTTTGGAACGGTCACTATATTTGACAGCTAGATCGGGTGTTCAACTACCCGAATAAACTTGACATGTAGCTGCTTTATGACTTCTTCTTTCACTTGTACTGACCATTCTGGCTTGATTCTGCGGAGCTTTTGCTTGATTGGTTAAGCATCCGGATAAGTGGGGATCCGGTGCTCAACAATTACTGGGTCCAACCCGGGCATATCTTCGTAGGACCATGCAAAGATGTCCACGAATTCCTTGAGGAGGTCAATAAGTGCTACCCTTTCAGAGCCTTGTAGGTAGTTGCCGATTTTGACTTCTTTGGTTTCATTGTTCAGCCCCAGATTGATGGTAGATAAGTCTTCCTCTGCTGCTGATGATTGATGTCTTTCCTGGTACTTGACTGATTTCGCGAGCTCAAGCAAGTAACTTTTATCTTTTGGGTTCATTTCATCAAATGACTCATTATTGAAATTAATTAATGCGTCTTTTAATGAAGGTGCAACTAAGGAATAAGCAAAGACATTTAGATTATCATTATTAGTAAACTGTACAGGGTTATTTACATTATTTAGGACCTGGGGTTTGAGATCCTCAATTTTAGGGAGCGGATCGGTAGATGACCAATCCGTAAGGCTATAGGAAGGATGGGGAATAGTATATCCAAAACGGTCCACCAGATCTGCGGTCGTCAAAAGCGGGCCGGTCGTAGTATACCAATTCTGCAGAGGCTTATCAGTAATAAACTCGAACTCAGCAGGGAGCTTTTCATAGCTAATGTCCTCATCTATCATTCCCTGGAAGCCGTCTTCCAAATATTTATTAGAAACTCCTTTTTATTGAAGGGGATATTTACAGCACCTTTATTCTCGCTAAAAGGTTTACTTGCCCTTTAAATTTTCTTTGCTTGATTGGTCTAAAAAATTCTTGTACCTGCCACTATAATTATCTCGTTGTCAATAAGATCTTGAATGGAATTTTTGAGTGCGTAGCACTTGTCGGTGAGATGACCACTGCATCGATGGTATTCACAGTACTGAGCATGATTCCACGTACTAGGCAGTGGATTGGGAGGTGATTGATAATTAGCAACGGGTTTAAGTATCTCATGGGCCCACAGTGTTTGGAATATTTTGGATCTTGGGGCAGGTAAATCATCATAGTTCCTTGGAATAATTTCTTTCCTTCCTTTTGGTCTGGGTAAAGTACTAGGCTGAGGTTTGGTCAGATAACTGGGTTGGGTCTTTTCTCTTGGGTAATATTGTACCGGGATTTGGTTGCATGAGTTCCTGTTTAAGGGAGTTTCTTCTTCATATGCACGAATTATCCCCGTTGGGGCACCCTGAGCCATTTGCTGAGAATAAGTATTTGAAGGATCGAGGGGAAGGTGATTTTTCTGGTTTTGGTAACAGGCATTTAGGTGAAGGAGCTCAGGGTTGATTTCTGGAGGAAGTGGATTGAAGTTATAGGCATTTGGAAAAATACCACCTTGGGAAATAGGGTTGATATCTGGTTGAAGGCTAGTATTTGGTTGCTTTTTGGAGGTTTGGAAAAAGATATTTTCTGTGATAGCAGGATAGTTTATTTCGGGAAGGGAGGAAATATCAAGAGAAAAGTTTGGGCTTTTAACTTTTTGAGAGATAGTGGCAAGAGTTTCTGCAAAACTTGCCAAAAGATTGCCAACCACCTGGTTTGTTATTCTTTCTGTGTGGGCATCCAGTTCCTTCTTTAGCCAGATTTCAAGTTCGGAAGGAGGAACGTACTCAGGAGTTCCATTTTCTGGTTCCCGAATGTTTCGATCACTGCTGGTTTCAGTCACAATTTGTTTATTTTTAGCGGCTATATTGCTCAAATTTGTACCCTTTCCACTGATTCTGCCTTTTTCTGATCTGACCCCAATATTTTCTGATCTGATCTCTATGCATGTATCCCGTATCAATCGGCCAGTACAATCTCTGCCTTTCCAAACTCGGGCCATGTTTCTGAGGAAAAGAGTTTGGAGGTATCAGGAAGGGTTGGCTGAAGGCTTTCTGGGCTTGGAGTACAATGTGCCTTTATTATTATTATTATTATTATTATTATTATTATTATTATTATTATTATTATTATTATTATTATTATTATTATTATTATTATTATTATTATTATTATTATTATTATTATTATTATTATTTTCCCTACAATGATCGGACAAGCACCTGCTTTGTTTTGACAGTCTCAGGACTATTCCTGGAACAGTGGATTCTTTCTCCAGAGTATAGGACCTTCGTATTCCACCTACTTTTCAACTCCTCAAGATCGGACTGAACTCAGACGAAGGGCCTATGCTCTTTCCGGGATCCACCGTTCAAAATGGTCTAAGTCGAACATCAGAAAATAATAAGTCAGCCCCTGTGTATACTTTTATTCACATCTTTTTTTTTTTAATTTGCCCTTATTTTATTTTTTTACTTTCTTTTTTTTTGTTTCTCTTTTTTGTTTTTTTTGCACAGGGCTGACCAATGATTTAGAGATGTAAAAACCGATCGGTCCATGAAGTGTCCTGAGATTCTATATGCAATCTAACATTGGCTGATGCAGGGGGGAGGCTATGCGTACACGTGTGTGCGGTATCTAAAAAAATAATTTTTTTTAGATATTAAACAAGAAATTAAACAGATATGGTATGTCTTGCTGTTCTTTGTGGATTTCCTCGGCTTTTTAGTATTGAGCGCGAGCAAGCAACCATTCAGATCAAGAAATATAAAGAAAAGTGGGGAATCTACATATTCTTATTAATTACATATTTGTCCTAGTCCCCAAAATAAAATGACATAATGAAATAATATACATATTGTCCGCAATAAAAATAACGCACGCAGAATAAAAATATAAAGCAAGATAAAGAAATAATAAAATAAAGCCTCAGCCCTTTTGTTATGCTGCCCAAAAATCTATTTTATTCTTTTCCTTTTTTTTGTGTTGCTTCTTTTTTGTTTTTAAATATACCTGTAATGGTAACTGGAACAAAACTGCTGCAAGATGGAGGAACATATCCACAAATATATACACAGATATATAAGAGCCCAATATTTAAAATGCTAAAGAAATATAACAAGCATATTTTAGCCAGAAACTAAGGAAATTTATATTTTCTTTTTTGTGAAAAACCGAGTCTAACCCTCCATTTTTATTTTCTTTAAAATAAAAACGACGTCCCCAGCAGAGTCGCCACTGTGGGTGCCCCATAATCGATCCCGGACCCCGCGCTCACTTTTTTAGGAGAATGCGACATGCGGAAGGACACCACGCTTTCCATTCCGTCCTCCCTTGTTTATGGGAAGATGAAATTAAAAATGTGGAAAGGGTGTTGTCAAAAAAGCGTGTTGAATACGCCTCGGTCACTGAGGGAGCTTTGGTCCATTATGAGAGCTTTGGATTTTTCCGTGTCTCACCCTCCCTTGTTTAGGGGAAAATGAGATACAGAAAACGCATCACCCTTTTCGATTTCCATCGTCCCTTGTTTAGAGAAAAACGAAAAAGTGCAAAAAAAGGATGTTGCGAAGGCACGTGGGAACACGCCCTGTCGCACTATGGACTTTTCGAAAATTTCCTTAGGTCATTATGAGTGCGTTGGTTTTCCCGTGTCTCACCCTCCCTTGTTTAGGGGAAGACAAGGCACAGAAAATGCATCACCCTTTCATTCTCATTCTCCCTTGTTTAGGGGAAAACGGAAAAGTGCAAGAAAGGATGTTGCGAGCCTCACCATGACCTTAGGCTTATTTTGGATCGCTATGAGTGCTTTGGTTTTCCCGTGTCTCATCCTCCCTTGTTTAGGGAAAGACAAGGCACAGAAAATGCATCACCCTTTCAATCCCATTCTCCCTTGTTTAGGGGAAAGAGGAAAGTGCAAGAAAGGATGTTGCGGGCCTCACTGTGATCCAAAATGTTTTAACAGAGTCGCCCTTTCGGTCTTAAAAACAGTTTTTTGGCTAAAATATGCTTTTTATTATATTTATCTAGCAAATGAAAGAAAGCATTAAAAGCATATATATGTATATTTACATTATTTACGGACTTGCAGCCGCCTCCTTCCAATAATTACAAATACATTTAAAAATATTTTACCATAATAATGACTCTTTTTAATGCTATTTTCTAGAGAAATCCGGGCAGCACAACTGCTTATATTTTTTACATTGGGTCGGATGAATATAACATTTTTTATATAAAACTCTTAAAGGTTACCTTTAAGAGTGTGAGGTGTGCTCGCTCTATCCTTAAGGGAGAGGGAGTCCTTTTGCTGCTGCTGCGGTTCAGGCCGAATAACTGCTTCCGAAAGTTGCTTCTAGGTACCGTAAAACGGGCGGAGCAACTGCTTGCATTTTTGCAGTTGTTTGCTTGCTGCTGGCGGGAATCGGGCAGAGTAACTGCTTGCTTCTGCTGGATTCAGCCTCTGGATTCGAGACGGAGAAACTGTTCCTTTTGGGATTTTTGGACCGTGGGAATAGGGTGGAAACCTAGTTGGAAGGCTAAGGCTCACTTTGACCGGTTGGTTTTGAGTTTGAAGGAGATTTGGCAGAGCTTTGAGGCTTTATAGGAGGAGGGAACTCTCTATCTTACGATCGCTCTTACTGCGTACGATAAACGCTATGGTGAAAATTTCTCGACCCTTAAAACTGAAGCCGGACACCTCTATTTATAGGTGAGTGGAGGGACACCATTGTCTTTAAAATTTCTTCTTTGTGCTTCATCAGCTTGTATCGCGTGCTTAAGAGCTTGTACAATACGTTAAGACGGAGTGCACTATTTGGGGCTTGGGCGCCAACCCCTAAGGATCTGGGCGCCGCACCTTCTTTGATGGTGGTGGCTCCTGGAGCCTTTCTTAGCCTCATTTTTGACACTCTGGCCCCTGCATTTCACTATTTTACGCATCCTGCTTTGTCTTTTGCATTTTTTAAACCCTGTAACTTGACATTTGTTAAGTTTAAACAGGTCTTGCATGTCATGTTAAATACCAGGGGGTACGAAATTGGGGTGTCTACAGTTAGCAGATAATAGTACGGTCGCTACTTGGGATCAAATAGCTGAAGAATTCCAAAAGAGATACAAAGAGAACAGTAGCTCTGAAAATAAAAGAGAACTTGAGGCATGCACCCAAAAGGAAAAAGAAACCTTTGCAGACTTTGCAGCCAGGTGGAAGAGGAAAGTTGCCAAGACTTTAGACAGACCTGATCTATCTGAATCAACCCAGTTGTTTATAAAAAACCTCCAGCCAATTTATCTTGAACGCATGAGGTATCTTCCCTACGGTGATTTCAATGCCATCGTGGAAATAGGAATCCGCATTGATGAAGAAATACGTACAGGGTTCCTAGAAAATGATACACCTCCGAATTCATTTTGCTACTCTGAATCGGAGGAAACATCTACGAAAGAAGTTAACGTTGTTGAAAGAATCCCAACTGGTAAGTACAATAATGTGCCATGGTCATATGGGATAGATAACGCCAATTCTGTTGAGGGAAGCAGTGATACTAACAAAACTTTTATAGGACCTTACAAAGGAAACAGAAGGCATTACGATGAATTGCATGCCCTAATATCCCTAATATTACAAGGTTTAATGACACAAGGGGTCCTGAAGCCAATGGAGAATTACAAACCTCCAAACCAGCTATCAAACACATGGAACCACTCTCAGTATTGCGAGTACCATCGTAGCAGTGGCCACCCCACCAATAAGTGTTATAAGCTCAAAAGTACCATCCAACATCTTATTGATGGCCAGGTCATTGAGAAGCCCCATCCATAAGTCAACATGATCAAATTCCATGAAGAGATCAGCCCACCGAACTAGTTTGAGAAAAATGATGCTACTCTACCCTATATGGTCATTGTGGGTTCCCTGGGATGTGCCCGCGCCCCGCGCGCCCTTGGATAGGGGTGCGCGTACGTGCGGAAGCGGGACACCACACTTTCCATTCCACTCTCCCTTGTTTTTTTTGTTTTTTTTTTTTGAGGAAGCAGGGACGGCACCCTGCGAAATTTATTAATAAAACCAAAGCTAACAAAACAGGAGGGGGACAACCAGCCTTACCCGAAAAAACGGGGGGACAAAGGAGCCTTACCTCTAAGAGAATACAACAGGAAACAAAGAAAAACTATCTATGCTTACGGAAATTATAAAAGCCTAACTGATCATGAAGCAAAGCCTGTTTAACTGCACCTGGAAGAGACGACGTGGAAGCATAGCACTGGAAACCTTTATGAACCTGCGCCTCCGCAGCAAGTCTGTCTGCAACACAATTCTGCTCTCTGAAAACATGACTGATAGAGTAATTACCAAGATAAGCAACACAATCCCGAAGGAAATAAGTATATCTCCATGGCAAACTATGATGAAGGGAGAGGACCTGGACTGCTACCAAAGAGTCTGACTCCACTAAAACATTCTCCAACCTCAGATTACGGCACAAACGAAGCCCATCCCGCAAAGCTTTAACCTCAGCACCTGTATTAGTACCCGATCCATAGAAGGCTGAAAAAGCCATAACCAAATTACCCAAACAATCTCTCAATATCCACTCTCCCTTGTTTAGGGGAGGACGAAATTAAAAATGCGGAAAGGGTGCTGTCTAAAAAGCGCGTTGAATACGCCTCGGCAACTTCAATGAATTTTTGGTCCATTATGGGAGCTTTGGGGTTTTCTGTATCAAGTTATCCCTTTTTTAGGGAATACCGGGATGCAGGAATACATCACTCTTTCATTCACATCTTCCATTGTTTAGGGGAAAATGGAAAGTGCAAAAAAGAATGTTGCGAGGCCCCACTATGGATTTTATGAAAATTGCCTTATGGCCTATTTCGGATCACTATGAGTGCTTTGAGTTTTCTATATTAAGTTATCCCTTTTTTAGGGGATACCAGGATATAGGAATACATCACCTTTTCATTCCCATTCTCCATTTTTTAGGGGAAAATGAGAAAGTGCAAGAAAGGAATGTTGCGATGCCCCACTGCGATCCAAAATGTTTTAATAGAGTCACCATCTTTATTTTAAGGAAGAAATAAAGAAAAACGAAAAAGAAAACCAGAGATTGCAAAAATGGGTTCGGAGGCTAAGTTACGAGTTGGGAAGGTGCTAGGCACCCAACTCGCCCTTTCGGTCTCAAAAGCAGTTTTTGGCTAAAGTTTGCTTTTTGTTATATTTATATAGAAAATAAATAAAACATTAAAAGATAGGAAATAAAAACAAATACATCCGTGTTTATATTATTTACGGACTTACAGCCGTTTCCTTTCAATAATTACAAATATACTTAAAAATATTTGGCCATAATAATGGCTCTTTTTAGTGCTATTTCCTAAATAAATCCGGGCAGCACAACTGCTTATATTTTTACATTGGGCCGGATGAAAGTAACACTTTTTACAAATAAAACCTTAAAGCTTACCTTCTAGCGGGTTAGGGTGTGCCCGCTCTGTCCTTCAGGGAGAGGGAGTCTTTTTTTGATGAAGTGGTGTGGAGATTCAGGCAGAATAACTGCTTCCGAAAGCTGCTTTTGGCCTCGAGATCCGGGCGGAGCAATTTCTTGAGATTGATTGATTGATTTGATTGAGGAAGACGAAAATCGGGCAGAGCAACTACTTGCTTCTGGCGGATTTGGCCTTTTTACTCTGCGAGTAACCGCTTCTTTTCTCGAGATTTTTGACCGGGAAATAGGGTGAAAACCTAGCTGGGGGGCTAAGGCTCACTTTGATCGGTTAGATTTGAGTTTGGAGGAGATTTGGCAGAGTTTCGAGGCTTATAGGAGAGGGCACTCACTATCTCTCGATCGCTCACATCGTAATAACAACGCAGAGAGTTTGGGCGTATTTTCAGTGCATTTTCTTGTGTCTCTGAGAGTGAACCCCGAAGCCTTATTTATAGGCTGGGAAAAGGACCCGGGAGGAATTTTTTTTTCCTTCTTCATGCTTCAATTGATTGTACAGAACGCCGGGCAATTTGCACTTTACGCGAACTGTAGCTGTTCTGTAGTAACCTTGAGGATTCCAGTAGCACGAAGTGGGCGCCTCCCATAGATAAAATGGGCGCCGAGCCCACTTTGAGTGTGGGGGCACTTGGTTTGGCTTTTTGGTTCCTTTTCTGGCACTTTGGCCCCTGCATTTCACTGTTTTGCGCATCCTGCTTTGTCTTTTGCATCTTTGAACCCTGTAACTTGACATTGGTTAAGTTTTTAACAGGTCTTGATATTTCATGTCATGTTACATACCAGGGGTACGAAATTGGGGTATCTACAGAGCCCCTCAACGATGGGGAAGAGATGCAACAGGTAGCAGTTATAATGCAGTACTTTATAATGCATACCAAACCTCCATATCCTGGACATTATTAGTCGGTTATAATAGGTTATCGTAGTTTTTAAGCAGATATGCAATAAAATGATCTGATGGTCGGACCTACTAATGTAGGCTGCCTACGTATCCCTTAATAAAAGGAATCAGACCAAACATAGTTTGGCCTCAAGCAATAAAACAACAACTAGGTGGGATGGATGGTGCGTTTCGCCCAGCATAAGCAAAACTGGTGGGACCTCGGATGCGTTTTCCCTAGCATAGGAAAGCGATGGAACCTTTTTTTAAAACAGTGCTTTCCCAAAGATAGGAAAGCGATGGAACCCCTTTTTTAAAGAGCTTTCCCCAGCATAGGGAAAGCGATAGAACCCTTTTTTTTAATAAAAAAAACAGGGCTTTCCCTAGCATAGGGAAAGCGATGAAACCCTTTTTTTTAAAACAGGCTTTCCCCAGCATAGAGAAAGTGATGGAACCCTTTTTTTTTTTTTTAAAAACAGGCTTTCCTCAGCATAGGGAAAGCGATGGAGCCCTTTTTTTAAAAACAGCCTTTCCCCAGCATAAGGAAAGCGACGCGGCTTTTCAAAATGCGCTTTCCTTAGCATAAGGAAAGCGATCCTCCTTTTTTTTTAAAGAGCTTTCCCCAGCATAGGGAAAGTGATAAAACCCTTTTTTTTCAAACAGGGCTTTCCCCAGCATAGGGAAAGCAATGGTGCTTTTGAAAAATGAGCTTTCGCTAGCATAGGGAAAGCGAATGGAACCCTTTTTAAAACGGGCTTTCCCCAGCATAGGGAAAGCAATGAAACCTTTTAAAAATGGGCTTTCCCCAGCATAGGGAAAGCGATGGTGCTTTTAAAAACGGGCTTTCCACAGCATAGCGAAAGCGATGAAACTTTTCAGAACACGCTCTCCCCAGCATAGGGAAGAGATACCACTTTTCAAAACGCGCTTTCCCCAACATAGGGAAAGCGATACTGCTTTTAAAAACGGGCTTTCCCCAGCATAGGGAAAGCGATGGAACCTTTTTAAAACACGCTTTCCCCAGCATAGGGAAATATATACCACTTTTCAAAACGTGCTTTCCCCAGCATAGGGAAAGCGATACTGCTTTTAAAAACGGGCTTTCCCCAGCATAGGGAAAGCGATGGAACCTTTTTAAAACACGCTTTCCCCAAAGATATATGGAAAGCGAGAAAAACGGCTTTCCCAAAGATAGGAAAGCGATATTTTTAAAAATGGACTTTCCCCAGCATAGGGAAAGCAATGCTGTTTTTTTTTTTTTTTTTAAACAGGGCTTTCCCCAGTATAGGGAAAGCAATGGAACCTTTTTTTAAAACGCGCTTTCCCCAGCATAGGGAAAGCGATGGAGCTTTTTAAAACGTGGTTTCCCAAGCATATGGAAATTGATGGAGCTTTTTTTTTTTTCAAAATGCGCTTTCCCCAACATAGGGAAAGCGATGGAGCTCTCTCTCTTTTTTATTTAAATGCGCTTTCCCCAACATAGGGAAAAGCGATGCAATTTCTTTAAAATGCGTTTCCCCCAGAATAGGGAAAAGCGATGCGATTTTTTTTTTTAAACAAGAATTTCCCCCAGAATAGGGAAAACGATTCAACCTTTTAAAATACGTTTCGCCCAGAATAGGGAAAACGATGCAACTTTTTTTTTTTGAAATGCGTTTCCCCCAGAATAGGGAAAAGCGATGCGATTTTTTTTTTTATAAAAAAATAGGCTTTCCCAAAGATAGGAAAGCGATAGAACTTTAAAACAAGCTTTCCCAAAGATAGGAAAGCGATGTTTTTAAAACGAGTTTTCCCAAGCATAGGGAAAGCGATGGAATTTTTCAAAATGCGCTTTTCCCCAGCATAGGGAAAGCGATGCTGCTTTTAAAAACGGGCTTTCCCAAGTATAGGGAAAGTGATGCTACTTTTTTAAAATGGGCTTTTCCCAGTATAGGGAAAGCGCTGAAGCTTTTTTAAAAAAATTTAAATGCGCTTTCCCCAATATAGGGAAAAGCGATGTAATTTCTTTAAAATGCGTTTCCCCCAGAATAGGGAAAAGCGATGCGATTTTTTTAAAAAAATAATTTCCCCCATAATAAGGAAAAGGATGCAACCTTTTAAAATACGTTTCACCCAGAATAGGGAAAACGGTGCAACTTTTTTTTAAAAATGCGTTTCCCCCAGAATAGGGAAAAGCAGAGCGATTTTTTTTAAAATAGGCTTTCCCCACAGGGAAAGTGATAGAACCTTTTAAAACAAGCTTTCCCCAGCATAGGGAAAGCGATGTTGCCTTTTAAAACGAGTTTTCCCAAGCATAGGAAAAGCGATGGAATTTTTCAAAACGGGCTTTTCCTCAGCATAGGAAAAGCGATGCTGCTTTTAAAAACGGGCTTTCCCCAGCATAGAGAAAGCGATGGAGCTCTTTTTTTAAAATTTAAATGCGCTTTCCCCAACATAGGGAAAAGCGATGTAATTTCTTTAAAATGCGTTTCCCCCTAGAATAGGGAAAAGCGATGCGATTTTTTTAAAAAAAAATTTCCCCCAAAATAGGGAAAACGATGCAACCTTTTAAAAATACGTTTCGCCCAGAATAGGGAAAACGGTGCAACTATTTTTTTTAAATGCGTTTCCCCCAAAATAGGGAAAAGCGATGCGATTTTTTTAATAAAAAACAGGCTTTCCCCAGCACAGGGAAAGCGATAGAACCTTTTAAAACAGGCTTTCCCCAGCATAGGGAAAGCGATGTTGCCTTTTAAAACGAGTTTTCCCCAGCATAGGGAAAGCGATGGAATTTTTCAAAACGCGATTTTCCCTAGCATAGGGAAAGCGATGCTGCTTTTTAAAAATGAATTTCCCCCAGAATAGGGAAAACTGTGCAATTTTTTTAAAAATGTGTTTCCCCCAGAATAGGGAAAAGCGATGCAATTTCTTTAAAATGCGTTTCCCCCAGAATAGGAAAAACGGTGCAATTTTTTAAAAATGCGTTTCCCCCAAAATAGGGAAAACGGTGCAATTTTTTAAAAATGTGTTTCCCCCAGAATAGGGAAAAGTGATTCAATTTCTTTAAAATGTGTTTCCCCCAGAATAGGGAAAGAAGTATTTTTTAAAATGGGCTTTTCCCAGCAAAGGAAAAGCGATGCAAATTTTTTAAATGTGATCATCCCAGCATAGGAGAAGCGATGCAGTTTTTTTTTTATTTTAAAAATGTGCTTATCCCAGCATAAGAGAAGCGATGCCGATTTTTTAAATGTGCTCATCCTAGCATTGGAGAAGCGGTGCAGATTTTTTTTAAAATGTGCTTATCCCAGATAGGAGAAGCGATGCAAATTTTTTAAATGTGCTTATCCCAACATAGGAGAAGCGGTGCAGATTTTTTAAATGTACTTATCCCAGCATAGGAAAAGCGATGATTTATGAAGCGTTGTGGCAGAATGCTGTCGATGATCGGCTTGTGTGGCTTTTGATGATGCTGCTGAGGATCTTTGGGAGGTGATCTTTGGCGAGATGCTGGCAGAACATTTACAGGCCGATGCGGCAGAAGACCTGAGAAGATGCAGTAGAAAGATGCAAGCATGCGAATGAAACTTTTGTTTTCTTTAAAAAAGGACTTTTGAATGTGCATGTGTGTCATCTGTTTCTTAAACATGTTAAGACAAGATAAGCCAAGGTGATGGAGATGTAATATAAGAGCTTGAGATGTGGCTTCTGGTTGGCTTTGAAGGGTTATGAGTATAGGAGCTGATTTTGATATTTGAGATGGAGGTGGGTGCAGTTTAGGGTTGCTTTTTAGTGTTTTGACTAATGCATCATTCAAGAAAGGAATTCAATCAGAAGATCAGTAAATCCTACTAATTGATGCCTCGGAGGGACCACTTTTGTTTTCTGTTAGTTTTTTTTTGTTTTTTTTTTGTGCTCTAACTTTTGCCTAGGCCGCCTTTTCGGGTTTTCAACCTAGCAAGCTTTTACCTCATAGGGAACCAGTCTTTCAATGCATGCGATGATAACCCTCTTATTCTTGAGGGATTACGGTTTTGTAGCTTCTTCGTTTCTTCAGGCGAAATGTAAAGGACAGCCGTTTCTTAAAATGATGAGCCTTCATGTATCCAATGAGTTTGGCGGGAGAAAACCCCAGGATGAATTTAATCAACCAAATTTTGCATGATGGGAACGTTCCTGAAGAAATTAACTAGGGACAGCCCCAGACAGACTCGATTTGGAGAGGCTTTTATGGGAGACAGAAATGAATATGCTCAATGAAAAAGTGGATGACTCTTATGGACAAAAGAAGAGTCATGAACCAGAGTTTATCGCCGAGTATCACAAGTTTTATGGGTCCTACTGAACATTTATCTTCTAATAATTTTATATGTCTTTGGCAAGGAGTTCTGTCCTAGACCCAGATCACGTTATAACCGATTGAGACAGATTTATAGGTGGCAACTAGGTTAGGGTATAGTATTTAGGATGGATTAGCTTCAGGGTTGAGGATTTGATTCGCCTTTTGCTCAAAGGCATTTTGGGCTGTGGATTTGGCTATTTCTTGGAAAGGTGATCGCAAAGCGATCATTAGCTGGCCTTCTAAGTTGTGGGTTTGGATGAGAATTTGGCTTCTGGACCTGGTGAGATCGGCTTTTGGCTTTGGTAGTGGGTCATGGGGTTGTGTAAGAGTGATTGATCTTTTTCGCTATCTCTTTTTTTTTTGCTTTTTTTTTTTGAAGAGAGGGATTTTGAGGAAATTGCTTAGGAGAGGCTTCTTTTCTTTTTTTTTCTTATTTTTTTCAATTTCCAACCTTGCTCTTTTTTTTTTTTTTTGCGAGAGAGAGATTTCTTTTTTTTCTTCTTTTTTTTTTGACCTCTCGGAGCAATTTGGGAGAGTGTTTGAAGAGATATCTATCTTCTCTCTCTTGGGATAAAAATGTGGTCACTCTTGATGGATATATATATAAGGGTGAAGCAGCCCCAATTTTGGGAAGCTGGATCTTAGGGATGGTTAGACTTTGGCATATGGTGGTAGCCCTTAGTGTGCCATGTAATAGTTTGGTCGCAATGGGTCGAAGATGACCTTTTACCAAGACAGAAGGTTGCTTTAGCGAACTTATATTTTTAATGGTTTGTGAGTCCATATTCTTGAAATGACTCATCACCAACTCGTGCAGTCTTATCATGTTTTTACATGAGTTGATTCGTCGTTTTTTTTCTTTCATATAACAGATATTTTGGCAATAGGTGGTGCTCACAGATCGAAAAGAAAACTTGACAAGCTGATATAGGAGAAGCAAGAATTTTACCAGACTCGAATATAGATAAAATACCTTTGCAAAGCTTGATTTGAGGACTTGGTTGGACTTTTGAAATAACGGAGACTGAATGGATTCGTGAGCGTACTCTTGCAAGGATGAGCTATAGGCATCAATATGAGCAAAAGAGATACCCCTGGGGTTTGAAAGCCCCTAGTCTTGAATTGTTGCACATGATCCTTGAGTTGTCTGGCTTTTCTGGATTTCCCGGCTTCCTAGACTTTTCTGCTTTTTTGGCTTCTTGGCTTTCCGAGCTTTCCTTTCTTCCTTGGCTCCCTATCGGTCTTTTTTTTTTTCTATTCTTCTTCCTTTTTTTTTTTTTTTTGAAGTGGTAGCCTCTGACATCTCGAAGTAGGAGTTACTAATTTTTTTTTTGAAATCAAGAATGAATGATGCACTTATTAACTGGTGATGCATTTAAGAGAAGTTAAGAGGGAAGAGGAATTTGGAGATTAAGAATAAGGGTGAGGGGTTTTGTCTTGTCTTTACATGTGTTTTGAAACAAAAGAAAACACATAGAAAAACCTTATGTTTTTTTTTTGAAGAGTAAACAAATTTTTTTAAAGGAAAAGATAATTAAATATTTCATACAATTTTCTTTTTGAAAAACCCTTTTTTTTACGATCCTTGAAATGAGATGTGATGATTACGTACCTCTGGACAATTCTCTCAGGAGAATAAATGATAGTAGTCAAACATTTTATTTTTCAGCCCCTGCAAGATTGTTAGTGGTACCAAAGAAAAACAACAAAGATCCCAATATCTACGAAAACTGACGCTGAGTTGAAAAATAGTTGTTTTCTGGAGATTTTTTATTTATTTATTTTTGATGCAGGCAGTATCGCGTTCGGTTATCTCGTTTTAGACCAAGCGCGCGGAAAATGGCATAACTTTTGACTCGGGTGGAGTTACGGGGCCCGCCGCATATCAAAACGAAGCTCTCGAAAAGACGAACAAAACAAACTAAGTGAAGCTTGGTTACAAGCAATTTTTAAGGCCAAAAACGTCGTTTAGATAGTGTTATGGGCCACTGAAGTTTTTTTCCAGATATAAAACAGAAAATAAAACAGATATGGTCCGTCTTGCTGTTATTTGTGGATTTTTTTTTCGGCCTTTTTTTTAGCGTGAGCAAGCAACCAATCACATCAAGAAATAGAAAGAAAAAGTGGGGAATCTATCTATTCCTATTAATTACATATTTGACCTAGTACCCAAAATAAAATGACAGAATGAAAGAAAATAATGTACATATTTTGCGTAATAACAATAAAGGAAACGAAATAATAATATAAAGCAGAAAATAAAGTATTAATAAAAATAAAGCCCCGGCCCCTTTTTGTTGTGCTGTCCGGAAATTTATTGCATATAATTTTTTTTTGGTTTTTTTGATTGATTTTTTTTGAAAAATACATATTTTTAAATATATCCATAACAGTGACTGAAACGAAACTGCTGCAAGATGGAGGATCATTGTGGCGACCCGACTCGGATCCCAAGACGAGACCCCGAGGTCGTGCCGCTTGCAAAAAGGCTCATAACATAAACAAGTAGCAAATAGTGGGTAAGGCCATAACGGTGGTACGCCAAAAACTTTAACACATGCGGAAGCGTATAATAATCAACAGTGGCGCCCGAGCTAACAAGCTCAAACTAATACAACCTTAGAGATAATGAATCTCTTGGTCCAAAAATAAAATCATGTGACGCAACAATAGGCACATATAACAATGTATGACAATTATATATCAAGTCATCGGCGACGCTACGGCCGGAACCCAATATTAAACTAAGTCTACAACTCTAGTCTAACATGCTTGACGGCTAAAAACATGCCGGATAATAAACATATTTAAACAAACCAATACATGGTTAAACAACTAAAGCATGATCAACGTAAATACATAGGCACGACTAACATATGTCGGCTCTCAAAACAATAAGTACTAATTAAACAAACGCATCAAGTCTTGCTACCCCACATAAAGTTTATATAACTTTATGTCCCGTCGTCCTTGCCAAAAGAAAAGAGTACTAAAATTAACAAGGTAGCAACCTCGTCACAAGCTTCACCAACGCTACTTGAGAATCACTTCGAACCACTTGCACGGCTCGGATCTAGGGAAAACAATCAAAACAAATAGGAGTAAGTCATAAAGACTTAGCAAGTTACTAACAATAACTTCTTGTCATGGCATCATGCTCATCAATAATAATTCATGTTATTGCATAATATACATTTCATAAATAATCATGTCAAGGCATTCATACTTAACAATCTTGAATATCATGTTATCAACAAGTATACCATTTCATTAATTCAATCAACCATCATTTCATATCATATCATAGTCACGTAGCACATTATTCACATATAAGCACTCGTGAGTCAATTCATACAAAAGGGAGGTGATATCGTTACCCTTTTTTCCGCGCATGTCGCTCCTGCAAAAACATGTGCCAAACTTATGTGTCCTCGATATCCCTTTCGTGGATATCGACGTCCCCGAGACATTTCCCCGCTCGAGTTCCGATAGTTATCAAAGTCATGTTTCCATACTACAACTAAGATCAACTACTTCCCTACCGTGGCCATCGATAGAGGGGTGTGTGCAATCCGGCGCGGCGATCCATCAAAATCACGAATCTCACAATTCGTGAAGATGATGCATCGTCCCGCCCCAAAGACTCAACAAACCGACTCCAGCTGGACTCAAACTTCAAGCACACGTAATTCATATTCATATGCTCAAATAAGTAGGCAAGTACTCTACAATCATCTAGTCATGCTTTTAATTCACAACTAGCACATAAACACATTAGAGATAAAATCAAGACTCTAATCATCAAGTGTTCTTCATACACTTTAAAATGCTTGGAGGCTTAACCTCCATTAATACTACCCCAAAATTCGTAGGACTTAGGCATATTACTCCTTAATGTCATACTAACCCAATGGTCAACTCCGTTGAGTCATAATCAATCTTTCAAAATTAGGGTATATAAGCCATTGGCCTCAATACTCTCCTATGTCCATACTAACGTAATTAAATGGGTTACTAAGGTCATTAAACCCATAAAACCCCAATCAAACAATCAAGTATGAAACATAGAATCAAAGTCACAAACTAGGCATATACATTCTTGTCATTTCATCAAATATGCACCCAACACTTAAACAACAAAGTAGGGTGACTTATCATACATTACCACACATAAATAGCATCCTAAACATGATTTACAACCTGTTTATAATCTGATCATACAACTAAAAATGTAGCATTTAGCATGTACGTGAACATAGCATCTCAACAAGTCTCACTATTTCATCAAACATGCTCCCAATGCTTAAACAACAAGGTAGGGTGATTTATCATACTTTATCACACATAAATAACATCTTAAACATGGTTTATAACCTGTTTATAATCTGATCATACAATCAAAAATGTAACATTTAGCATATACGTGAGCATAGCATCTCTACAAGTCTCACTATTTCATCAAACATGCTCCCAATGCTTAAACAACAAGATGGAATGATTTATCATACATTATCACACCTAAATAACATTAAAATCATGATTTACAATCTGTTCATAATCTGTTTACACAACCCAAAATACATCATTTAGCACATACGAGATCATGGCATCTCTACAAGCCTAACTATCTCACCCAATATGCTCCCAACACTTAAACAACAAAGTAGAATGATTTATCATACATTACTACACCTATATAACATTAAAATCATGGTTTATAATAGGTCTATAATCTGTTCATACAACCCAAATTCATCATATAGCATAATCTAGAACATGGCATCTCTACAAAGTCCTAAGTGCACTCATTGACCTCATATAGCAAGATTGTTTTCCCTAGGGTCAATGAGGCTAAAAGAAATAAGAAGAGATGTTGTAACTTACCTTAAACAAGCTCTACAAGTTGTACAAAAACGTCCATGCAAGGGTGGGTATGTGTTCTCCTTGCTCTCCTCTTCACTTCTACCGTTCGGTTTTGGAAATGGCTTCTTCAATAGTTGGCCACCATTGTTGAACACTCAAGAAGCTTCAAGAACTCTCTATAACTTGTCTAAACTGATCAGCCACGAATTTGGAAGATGAAGACTGATTATGGTGGGTTAGTGGAGGTATTTGGTCATGCAATGGCTGAAGTGGGGTGGGGGAAGGTGTCCAATGCATGGCCTTGCATGTTGGAGGTCTTTCTTTGCCATGTGTTGTACATGCATCCAAATCACTTGAAACTTGTCAAGCATGCATGAGAGGATGTGTAGGACGAACTAGGATGGTTTAGGGTGGGTTAGGTTGGGTTTGGGTGGGGTTTGGTTGGACAAATTGGAGAGAATGCAAAAATCCCGTAAATCTGGAAAATGACCCTTGCGGTCGCTTTGGGTATGAGTGATGCGACCGCATCACTCTGTTATGCATAATATTTTCATTTTAGCCCCTCGCAAGTTCTAGGCCTTTCCCCCTTGCACCCTCAAGTCCTCCAAAGCCCGAAATGGTCTAGAATTCAACCCTAAACACCTCTAAACAATAACCAAAGCAAATCAAAGTTCAAACCTCAATCAAACATGGCTAAGAACTTAGGAAAAACACTCCCGAACAACAACCGAAAAGGTCAAACGAAGAAGGGTTAACCCTAGAATCAAACTAGCAACCAAACCGTCGATGCAACTAGCATTCAACCAACATCTAAAGCGTGTTAATGATGTTATGAGTGGTCTCTAACATTTATCCAAGTGTTTACAACATAAAACACAAACCCGAGTTTCAAGGCAACTCGTGAAGGAAAGGTGCATACGAGCATCCCAAACGACGTCAATGAACATGCTATCGACTTTAAACATATAAGTGAGCTAAGTTAACATACTAATGATGATTATGAGAGTATGAACTCATGCAATAAACAAGCAAGCAATAAACTAGGGTTTTACAATCATATCCACAAATATAGACACAGATGTATAGGAACGCAATATTCAAATGTTTAAATAAATATAACAAGCATACTTTAGCCAGAAACAAAGAAAAACAAAAAAGTTTTTTTTTTATGAGTCTAGCCCTCCATTTTTATTTAAAATAAAAACGATCTCCCCAGCGGAGTCGCCACTGTGGGTTCCTCAGGATGCGCACGCGCCCCGCGCGCCTTTGGATAGGGGTGCGCATATGTGCAGAAGTGGGACACCACACTTTCCATTCCACCCTCCCTTGTTTAGGGGAGGACGAAATTAAAAAATGCGGAAAGGGTGCTGTCTAAAAAGCGCGTTGAACACGCCTCGGTAACTTCAGTGAATTTTTGGTCCATTATGAGAGCTTTGGGTTTTCTGTATCATGTTATCCCTTTTTTAGGGGATACCAGGATCAGGAATACATCACTCTTTCATCCACATCTTCCCTTGTTTAGGGGAAAATGGAAAGTGCAAGAAAGAATGTTGTGAGGCCCCACAATGGATTTTATGAAAATTGTCTTATGGCCTATTTCGGATCACTATGAGTGCTTTGGGTTTTCTATATCAAGTTATCCCTTTTTTAGGAGATACCAGGATAAAGGAATACATCACCCTTTCATTCCCGTTCTCCATTTTTTAGGGGAAAACGGGAAAGTGCAAGAAAGGAATGTTGCGATGCCCTACTGCGATCCAAAATGTTTTAATAGAGTCGCCATCTTTATTTTAAGGAAGAAATAAAGAAAAACCAAAAAGAAAACCAGAGATTGCAAAAATGGGTTCGGAGGCTAAGTTACGAGTTGGGAAGGTGCTAGGCACCCAACTCGCCCTTTCGGTCTCAAAAGCAGTTTTTGGCTAAAGTTTGCTTTTTGTTATATTTATATAGAAAATAAATAAAGCATTAAAAGATAGGAAATAAAAACAAATACATCCGTGTTTATATTATTTACGGACTTACAACCGTTTCCGTTCAATAATTACAAATATACTTAAAAATATTTGGCCATAATAATGGCTCTTTTTAGTGCTATTTCCTAAATAAATTAGGGCAGCACAACTACTTATATTTTTACATTGGGCCGGATGAAAGTAACACTTTTTACAAATAAAACCTTAAAGCTTACCTTCTAGCGGGTTAAGGTGTGCTCGTTCTGTCCTTCAGGGAGAGGGAGTCTTTTTTTTGATGAAGTGGTGTGCAGATTCGGGTAGAATAACTGCTTCCGAAAGCTTCTTTTGGCCTCGAGATCCGGGCGGAGCAACTGCTTGAGATTGATTGATTTGATTAAGGAAGGCGGAAATCGGGCAGAGCAACTACTTGCTTCTAGCAGATTTGGCCTTTTTACTCGGGCAGAGCAACTACTCTTTCCGAGATTTGGCTCACTTTGACCGGTTGGATTTGAGTTTGGAGGAGATTTGGCAGAGTTTCGAGGCTTGTAGGAGAGGGCGCTCACTATCTCTCAATCACTCACAGCATAATAACAACGCAGAGAGTTTGGGCGTATTTTCAGTGCGTTTTCTTGTGTCTCTGAGAGTGAACCCCGAAGCCTTATTTATAGGCTGGGAAAAGGACACGGGAGGAATTTCTTTTTCCTTCTTCATGCTTCAATTGATTGTACAAAATGCCGGACAATTTGCACTTTACGCGAACTATAGTTGTTCTGTAGCACCTTGGGGATTCCTGTAGCACGAAGTGGGCGCCTCCCATAGGTAAACTGTGCGCCGATCCCACTTTGAGTGTGGGGGGCACCTGGTTTGGCTTTTTGGTTCCTTTTCTGGCACTTTGGCCCTTGCATTTCACTGTTTTGCGCATCCTGCTTTGTCTTTTGCATCTTTGAACCTTGTAAGTTGGCATTGGTTAAGTTTTTAACAGGTCTTGATATTTCATGTCATGTTACATGCCAGGGGTACGAAATTGGGGTGTCTACAGTCATCCCTCCATCTTCAGAGAAGAAAGATTTTACAAAGTAACATACTGAGAAGTGGTCGGGCATCGCCTGACAAAAAAAAACTTGAATAGGGCAGAACGTCAGTACAGGGTGTTATTGGTCACTCAGGGAAGGACAAGGGGAAACCTTTAAGACTCATAGAACCCTGTAATACCCTTTTGTATACAACTCCAGAAACCCTTTTTCCTTTGAATTTCTCTAGCCAAATAATAATCTTCAGGAAGCAACTTTTTTTAACTCAACATCGGTTTTCGTAGATTTTCCATATATATCTTTTTCTTTTTGATTCAGATCGCCTATTTTCGAGTATCCTTGGAGAGGTTTCCTTCTTGGGGATGATAAATTGACTCACTTAAAAACACCTAAATCTACACGAGTTGATAATGAGTCATCCAGAAGATATGGACCCGCAAAATTTTGAGAACACATGAAATCCAAAGCAGGCAAGTCGTCTTGATTGGAATCACATTCGACCCATTACGGCCGAGTTGTTAGTAGCATAATGGGGCTACCTACCATAAACACCAAAACCCCTCAAAAAAACCTAGAACCCTTTTAAGATCACCATATACCAAAACCCTACTAAAATTAAGACCTTCCAAAATCCTTAGCTAAAGAAACTATCCCCATGATCCAACTTTCCAAAACTGGGGATGTTTCGCCTTTTCATATCCACCAAGAATGATTATCCTTTTGTCCCAAAATGAGAGATTTCCCCAACTGTTATGATGATGCTCTGAGAAGAAAAGAAAAAAAAAGAGAAGAAAAAAAGAGAAGGGGAAAAGAAAAAAAAAAGAAAGAAAAAAAATCTCTCTCTGGAGCAAGTCCATCATTAGTCCATCTCTCCCTTACACAAACTAATTTGGGGCTTCTCGGGGAAAATCAACACATAAACTTTTTAGATGTGGATCAAAAAAAAAAAAAAAAAGAGGCCCACCATACCCAAAGCCCAAGCCATACCCTAAGTCAAAGACAAAAAACCTACCATACTCAAAACCAAAAGCCAATTATCCATCTAGAACCCACAGCCTGAAAAGCCAACCAACGATCAAACTTTTGATCGCCTTTGTTAAACAGAAACCAATTCCATGAAAAGACCTTCTAACCAGAAACCTCAAAGCCAATTCATCCCCAAAAACTTAAACAGTATACCTTGAACCAGTCGCGATCAACAGCTCTGCTTCAATCAATCATAACGTGATCTGAGTCAAAGATGAAACTCCTTGCTAAAACACATAAAAATATCAAAATATAATTACCAAGTAGGGTCCATAACCCACCAACCTGGTGATACTCGGCAATAAAGTGAACTCTGAATTCTGGCTCTCTTTCTTGTTCAGTAGAGTCATCCTCATATCTGTGCCTTCAATTTTCTCTTCAAAAAAAAAAAAAAAAAAAAGAAGAGAAAAACAAGGGGCTTTCCCTCCATCCACTTCCTTCTGGGGTCATTCATATCCATAAAAACGTATCAATTGAGTATACTAGGGGCTTTTTATGCCATCTTGAAAAATTTTGTTGATTGAATCACCCTGGGGCTTTTCCCACCAAACTCACGAGTCTTGTCCATGCCATCTCCTATCCCATGTTCCCTGAGTCATGAATTATTGATCATAACGGAAGATGCTCCGGTTAGGAAATCTTTGAAAAACTCAGAGTCCCACTACAAGCAAGATAAGAAAAGTTATTCTTGGACTTAGTATAAAGAGAAGGCATTTTGGAAACTCATATCAACCGAGAAAGTTCTGCCACGGCCTTATTGGGCAAGGACTTCTTAGGATTGGATGACAGGATCACTTATTATGCCTAATCCTAATCTGAATCCAAGGTTATCACAGATAACCTGTTGTAGAGTTGGTACGCTACTATAGGGTCCATCGTAATTTCTGCAAGCCGAGTGGATTTATTTTGGATACACTTTTCCCCTACCTTCCTATTGATGCAGACTAGTTGTCTACCGATCTATTCAATATACCAAAAGGTTGGGAATCTCACTTACAAGGTTAGACTATTTGTTTCGCTTTGGCGTCGCACTGGTTTCTCTAAGTTCCATCAAATCTTGCTGTTTGACTGAAAGAACACAATAGCTAGGATTCTCAAGAGAAACCAAAGCAGTTTCCAATGTAGCTGCCGATGTAGCTACAATGGAAGTCACAATGGTCAAAATAAAAGTGAACTGCGGAAGACTTAATGCTAAAGCACGAAAATAACACAAAAGTTCACCAAACAATCTACAAGCCTATACTTGTAGGTCTAGCCTCATGACCAAAAAATTTCACTAAAAAGATTAATTGTTTTACAAAAAGAATGTGAAATCACCAAAACAAATACTCTCACAAGACAACAAGTCTTGGAGAGCAAAACCCACAGAAAAAGAGGTATAGCAAACGTGGGAAGAAACAAATAGCTTCCTAAAATCATCTAGGAAGTCAAAACAATTCCAGCACTTCAATGTCGCTTCCAATGTTATAACATCCGAAGTCACATTCAACTTCGCCTGAATGCGGAATTGGAACAGCTTCAGATCTGATTTTTACGCTCTCAACTTTCGAATTTTCTCCCGAATGCGTATTCAACCTCGCCCGCCCCCAAGTCCTTAATTTATATGTGAAGAAGTCCTACAAAAAAAGGAAGCAAACTCCAACAAGGAAAATGATTAGAGTTAGGAAGTAAATACACTTACCATAAATCCTATATTTTATTACCATATAAACTAGGATTCTAACGCATGGATTCATGAAGGAATTTCACCAAGATTTTGTTTCCAAAAACAACACTAAGATTTAGGTCCAAGAAATCAACAAATCTTTAGGAATATTTTGTTTCCAAAAATGACTCCTAAACTTTAGGACCAAGAAACCAAAAAATCTTTAGGAAAAATTTTGTTTCCAAAAATGCAACTAAAGATTTTGTTTCCAAATATCCAAAACTTTATGACCAAGAAAGGTGAAACAAAACCAAAATAGGTCATGCCTATTTTACCCTTACAATCTCCCCCTTTGTTGAGTCTTTCTGGTCAAATCAAAAGACAAGTGTTTATTCAACACCAATCAAAACCATCTAACCTGCATTGGTTAGAAAATCTCATCTCCCCCTGAATTTGTGCAAGGTATAAAATGAAAAATCATTTACAAGCACAAATCAAAATATACCAATGATGCAATCACATGCATACAAAACAAACATGAACAATTTATGAGATTCATCACCATCACTGTGACGACCCGACCCGGATCCCAAGACGAAATCCCAAGGTCGTGCCGCCGGAAAGCAAATAACAACAAACAAGTAACAAATAATGGGTAGGGCCATAACGGCGATACACCGACAACTCAAAACATACGCGGAAGCAAAATATAATATAACAGTGGCGCCCGAGCTAACAAGCTCAAACTAAAAACAACCAAAGAGATAGTTAATCTCTCGGCCCAAAAATTCGACTCGCGTGCAACATTGGGCACGTAGAACAAACTCCCTGTTATGCAATTCAAATATAGCACAATATAAACCAAGTCATCGGCGGCTACGGTAGGAACCCAACATTACACTAAGTCTAAGACTCTAGTCTAACAACTCAACGGCTACAAACATGCTTGGGAGAACAAGCATAATACTTTAACTAGCAATGTAACATGCTAAACATATTCACCAATTTTACCAAGCGCGACTAATACAAGTCGGCTACCAATAATACATGTACTGAAATGATAAGTACCAACAACAAGTAAGCATATGGAATCATAACCATAAATATACACCCAAAGACGACTACTACTGTCGGCTACCAAAAGAATAGGCTAAACAACATAATTACAAATATCACAATTCACATTTAGGTTGCTACCCCAACATGAAGTTTACATAACTTCATCTTTCCCAACGACCTCACCAAAACAAATAAACTATCTAAGTAGCAACCTTGCCAGAAATAATACTTCGTCAACGCAATCTTCTTGATTTACTTGGATCCGCACGCTTGGCTCGGATCTAGGGAAAACAACCAACAAATAAAAGTAAGTCACAAAGACTTAGTAAGTTACTAACCGTAACTTCCTATCATGGCATAATACTCAATCATAAATTACATCATGCTACCGTCATGAAATAACCTTATATAAAAACCATGTTATGGCATCCATGCTCAACATTAATAAAACATGTTATCATTGTAGTATAACATCTCATTAAAATCCATGTCAAGGCATTTTATGCTTAACGATCATAATTCTTGTTATTGGTATAACATAGCCTTCCAAAATTTACATGTCAAGGCATATAAGCTTAACAACAATAATTCATGCTTCTGGCATAAAACCGCATTCGAATAATATTCATGTTAAAGCCTACTAGCTTAACACAGTAATTCATGTTATTGTTATAACACAGCCTTCCCATAATATTCATGTCAAGGCATATAAACTTAACAACAATGATCCATGCTTTTGGCTTAATGCATCATTCAAATGATTTTCATGTTTAAGCATTCATGCTTAACAACCTTAAACAACATGTTATCTATAAAGTATAACATTTATAAAACCGAAACAACCATCATATCATATCCAAATCACCAAGCACATTATTCACATAAGCACTTGTGAAACAATTCATATAAACGGGATATGATACCATTACCAATTCTTCCGCGCGTGTCGCTCCTGCAAAAACACGTGCAAAACCTTTATGTGCCCTCGATATCCCTCTCGTAGATATCGGCGTCCCGAGCGATCTCGCTCGAGTTCCATAGTTATCAAAGTCATGTGTATTACTACAACTAAGATAAACTACTTCCCCACCGTGGCCATCGATGGAGGGGTGTGTGCAAACCCGGCACGGCGATCCATCGCGATCACGAATCCCACAATTCGTGAAGACGATGTATCGTCCCACCAAAACTCAACAAACCGACTCCAGCTGGACTCAAAACCCAAGCACAAGTAATATATACTCATATGCTCAAAACAAGTAGGTAAACACTCTACTATCAAACTAGTCATGCATTTCATCCACAACTAGCATAAACATCACAACCGAGAATCATATAAGTTCTCATAATCAAGTGTGCTTCACACACTTCAAAACTTCTTGGAGGCTCAACCTCCATGAATTCTACCCAAAATTCCGTAGGACTTAAGATTATAGTTCCTAGGATTCATTCTAACCCAAAGGTTAACTCCGTTGAGTTCAATCTAAGTTTTCCGAAAATTCAAGGAATAGAAGCTTAGGCTTCATCATTCCCATAAGTTCATAACTCGCCAAAACCATAATCCCAATATTCAATAAACTATCATAAACCCCACAATTTACTTAACAATGCAACTGAGAATAAATTGGCCATCTTGTGCATAAATTCATTCAAGTCACCATACCAATCATAATCTTCAAATCATGATTAAATTATACAACATGGTTTAATATACTCTCTTAAACATGTATAATTCAATAACTAGGCTTACAACCATGTTTAACAAGCCAAATCACAATTTGGGGAAAATCCTTCAAGCATCTTTGTCATTTAAGCTCAATACACATAACCGATTCATATAGCAAAGTTTAATATACTCTATTAAGCATATAAAACATAGTAATCAAGCTCACATCATCTATTTGCAAGCTAGAACAAAATTAGGGCAAAGCACCCTCCAAGTATCTCAACCAAATCCACATCAATACTCATGGATAATCAACACAACTAAGTTCAATAGACTCCACTAAACATGTATAACACAATAATTAGGCTTACCATCATGTTTAACAAGCCCAAACACAATTTGGGGAAAATCCCTTCAAGTATCTTTGTCATTCAAGCTCAATAAATATGAACAATTCATATAGCAAAGTTTAATAGACTAATTGGCATATGAATTCCATAAAAATCAAGTCTCACATAGGTTCACCCATCTCTAACAATAATTTGAAACCTAGGGTTCATGAATTTCTACAAACCCTAACAATGGCTTCCATTGACCTCAAATAGCACAATTGGTTGTTTCCCTAGGGTCAATGGAGCCCAAAAAGAAGAAGAAGAGAGGTAGAAACTTACTTGTGTTCAGCCCCCTTCTAGGTTGAATCCGAAATCCATCATGGTGGGGTTGTTCTCTTCAATCCCTTCTTCAAAACTATGGTGTACCTTGAGAAATGAAGCTCCCAAGCTATGTCCTTCAAGATGGAACCCTCAAGAACCCTAGAATTTGACCTCTCAAGCTCTCAAATGTGCCTCCCACGTTTTTGAGGAGTGAAGGCGAAAGGCTGGAGCTGAATCGTGGTGATAGAATGAGAGAGAAATCAGATTTGGGGTTTAAATAGGGGGGATTAAATCCTCTAATCAATCCACTAATCAACCCCTAATAACTCTAATAGGTGTTTAGGACTAGTTTAGGTTAAGTAGGAGGGTTAAGGTGTGGTTTAAAATGGGTTAAATGGGTCAAAAATTCGAACAGTGTGAAGAAGGGAGCAAAATCCCGTAAACTGGGTTCAGGGACCAATGCGGTCGCATGGGGTGAAGACCATGCGAGCGCTTCCCTCCTGCATTCCATTTCTCGGCCTTTGTTGCTTCCCTGCTCGATCCCGGACTCTCCCGCATGCGTCCTCGAGTCCTTCCAAGCCAAAAAAGGTCTACAATTCAACCTTAATGTCCTCCAATCTATAACCAAAGGAATCAAGTCTCAAAACCCAACAAAACATGGCCAAGAACTCGAGGCGAATTCTCCGACGACAACAGAAAAGTCAAGCGAGAAGGGTTATCGCTAGAATCAAACTAGCAACCAAACCGTCGATGCAACTAGCATCTAACCAACATCCAAGGCATGTAAATGATGTTTTAAATGCCCTCTAACAATTATCCATGAAGTTACAACATAAATCACAAACCCGAGATTCAAAGCACCTCGCGAAAGAAGAATGCATACGTGCATCTCAAACGACGTCAACGCTCATGCTATTGACTCTAAACATAAACGGGAGCTAAATGAACATGTTTATAATGATTATAAGTGTATGAGTTCATGCATAACACAAGCAAGCAACATTTCAGGGTTTTACATTCTCCCCTACTTTAAGGAATTTAGCCCCTAAATTCTTACCGTAGTCATCAAACAAATGAGGATACTTCTCACGCATCTACCACTCGGTCTCCCAAGTTGCTTCCTCGATCTCATGATTCTTTCGAAGAACTTTCACCAACGGAATTTTCTTGCTCCTCAAAACTTGCTCTTTGGTGTCAAGTATCTTCACCGGCTGCTCCACATAAGACAAGTCCGGCTGAAAAGAAATCTCCTCATACTCAAGAACATGGGGATCATCCTTAAGATATTTCCGTAGCATAGACACATGAAACACATTATGAATCTCCGACAAAGACGGCGGTAAAGCCACCCTGTAAGTCAAATCTCTTGGTACCCCTTCTAGGCGATACCTTAAGAGATACAAAGTCTCCAACCTGAAACTTCAAATCTCCCCTTAAAATCAATCGTACAATCCCGTAACATATCTTCCAGTATCTGAATTGTTCTCTCGGACTAGCCGTCTGTCTGAGGGTGAAAAGTTGTGCTAAAATTCAACTTGGTCCCCACAGCTTCTTGCAAAACCTGCCAAAACCTCGATGTAAATCTTGGATCCCGGTCTGAAACAATACTAACTGGAACCCCGTGCAATCTAACAATCTCCTGCACATATAATGCCGCTAACTGACTCAATGAATATGTCATCGCAATCGGAATAAAATGAGCCGACTTCGTGAGTCGATCAATAACAACCCAAACGGCATCAAAACCTTTGCAGTGCGGAAACCCGCAACAAAATCCATCGTAACATGTTCCCATTCCACTCCGGAATATCCAACGGTTGTAACAACCCCGCAGGTCTTTGGTGTTCCGCCTTCACCTGCTGACAAGTTAGACACCTCGACACATAATCCGCTATTTGTCGCTTCACATCATCAACTGAAGGAACACAAACTTTACTCTTGAAAGTCGAAAACCCATCTTTGTTCATTGTGAACTCGTACTCCTTATCCCCACTCAAACCATAAACCTAGACTCAGTCTCCGAGTCTACTATCTTACAAATCAACCAAGGAGGCAAAAACCAAACTACCAAAAATCCCACATTCACAAGTTCAAAAATTTTCAATAACCATAATACCAAGCACTTTAGGTTGAAAATATCTTGACTCATACTTGAGTCGCATAGCACTCACAAATTCCATGACTAATTAATTAAGCATGTGAATTCCAAATATATCATCGGAGCGTATTCAAGAACTTTATAAACATAAGTCTCCCGAAACTATTTGCTTCGGAGCTACAACATGAAATATAAATACAAGAATTCTAAATCATGAGAGGTAAAATGGCCGATAGAGCAATTCACAATTTAAGGAAGAGTGTTCCACAACACACTTCTAAAACAAATAAGTTAACATTCAGGATCATGCAAGTCATGCTCGCAACTTCCAAATCATAGACAATGCACATAAGAGCATCATGTGAAAATTTATTCCATTTATTTTCCTTTTCTTCTGGTAAGAGGTTTAGTCAATTTCTAACACCTTACTACCAATCCTAGTCCACCAACGAACCTCTTTTGATCACCAATTTAGGGTACCGGCTAAATTGGATTTCAAAAACTTTCGTTCAAGGATCTGAGGGTTATGAGAAAAATCTTAAGCATCCTTTACTACAGTCTCACATAATCATGCAACAGTGTAATCATGGTATATTCACAAGGCATGAGAATCAAGATTTTATCATGCTATACTTTAAACAAATTACATTGCTTATTAATACATATAAGCATGTTCATGCTCAAATACAACTATTTCCGTTAGACATATTTATTACTCTTATAAACCATGTCTTTTCTTTTTAACAAAATGCATCTACCATGCATGTTCGCACATAAAGATCATATATTAATTCTCCTTTTAAGATAACACACGCACCGGTACAAGTTATGTCTATACTTCATAATCACAAATATATCTTACTCAAAATTTTAAATCCTCAACGAAATGATAAAATTCCTATCATTAACAGTGTCGCATGTACACATGTATATCATGCAAATATGATATAAAATAACCAAGTATCATCATACATCTTCTCATATACCCCATGTAATTCCAGCTATTCATGTAATGCATAAAACTCATAACCATGCATACGACACAGTCAAGCAATTACTATGTTATGTGTAATTACTAATCCAATCGTATATTCTCATAAAGTTCCATCGTGCTAATTTTCTGTACAATGGTAATTCTAACAAATAACAAGGTTCGTATATTCACTATACTCGCCTAACAATACTTTCGTAGTAACTCCAAAGAAAAGAGGTAACATTCACTCTAGTACCCATAACCGTCAAAACTCTGTAAAGTCTTTCATTACCTTAGTCCAAAATCTCGTATTCGTTAAAACACACACGAAATATTCTCGCGAGGCAACGACACCCTATTAGTCACGATTTAACGGTATACTTGCTCGTAATAACCGTAATCCATCTCAGAACCACTAAGTATAAATCGTGCGATTCAAGCGCATCCTACTCGCATAAAAATCACACAACAAAGTATAATTATTTTACTGTACATATATCTCTATAGAGCATACAAATTTAACGCACCACTAGTATTTACCACTAGTAGCATTATCACATATTCAATATTCACATATGTATAACATCGCCATCCATATAGGCTTACATAACCGTATTACTTTACTGCAATCGACTGTCTACCGACAAATCAAAATTTCAACCAAAACCGTAAACCAATCCCATACCGGGACATCCTCCTCAATAATATCCATAAATCGAGGAAAGCAAAAATAATTAAATCTCAACACACAATGCAATGTATGTATTAATGCATATGAGCTACCGATACAACGTGCACTCATAATAGCGATAATAGCAACCATAATATCCGTATAATGAATTACCTCCTATCCAAGGTAGGTCTCAAAACTCCGCAATGGCCAACCGCCACGCACGCATACAACCTCAAACCCTAGCTCGTCTATAACCATTTCACTAAGGGTCACTAGAATGCTTATTAGTGCTCTTAGAGTCATTAATCCTCAATTTAAGGCAATCCATTCTAATGTGATCACCACCATAAACTAAACACTTGTCTATATTGCTCCAACACCTACTCTTGGTGTCCCATTTCTCAAAAGAAATTTATATAACAATTTATCACCTCTTCATCTATGATTTTAGGTAAAAGCATCACTCCGCTTACTTAGTCACCTGGTTTGCCTACATTTCGAGGTACCTACGCCCTCTAACCACATCATCAACCTTAATATTCCACGAGGTCCTCTCTCGAGTGCGTTCATAATATTTAACTTTTCTCATAAGTATAAACCACGCCCCTTGAAAATCCGTAGTTATGGAATAAATTGCATGTAATACCTCATCCTTAATCCTTAACTCTTTCACAATTTATGGAGTCTTCCTAGTCTCACCCGGTACTAAGTGCTCTTACCCTAATGAGCTAATTCTGTGAAAATCCATAAATATTGAATCACAATATCATAATATTTGCCACCAATTCTCCGGTGGATTCCCAATCATGGATACCACTAGTACCACCTTATATTTATCAACATTGGCACTTCTACTAGTGCTAACATTCATTCTAGTTCAAACATCTTAACATACTATAACTCTCGGCGTTAAGATACAACAAATCACACAAACCAACCCCCAGAGCCAAGGAACCTATCCCTACCGAAAGCTAAATTTATAATCATAGCTCGATACCAAGCGTGACGATTTAACCGACCCGGATCCCAAGAGCGAAATCCCAAGGTCGGCCGTAGGAAAGCAAATAACAACAAACAAGTAACAAATAATGGGTAGGCCATAACGGCGATACACCGACAACTCAAACACACGCTGGAAGCAAATAATAAAACTGGCGCCCGAGCACAAGCTCAAACTAAAACAACCAAAGAGATAGTTAATCTCGGTCCAAATTAGACTTCGTGCTAACATTGGGCACGTAGGGCAAACTCCATTATGCAATTCAAATATAGCACAATATAAACCAAGTCATCGTGGCTACTGGCGGAACAACATTACACTAAGTCTAAGACTCTAGTCCTAACAACTCACGGCTACAAACATGCAGGAGA
>CM028381.1:110114841-110164931 GCA_013146195.2 Codonopsis lanceolata | reverse complement strand
AACAATTCATATAGCAAAGTTTAATAGAACTAATTGACATATATGAATTCCATACAAAACAAGTCTCCACGTAGGTTCACCCATCTCTAACAATAATTTGAAACTTAGGGTTCATGCATCTTCTATAAACCCTAACAATGGCTTCCATTGACCTCAAATAGCACAATTGGTTGTTTCCTAGGGTCAATGGAGCCCAAAAAAGAAAGAAGAAGAGGGTAGAAACTTACACAAATCAGCCCTCACAAAAGCAATTTCGGATTCTTGGAGATGGGTGTTGTTCTCTTCAATCTACTCTTCAAAATCAAGGTGTAGCTTGCAGGGAAGAAGCCCTGCGCAATGGCCACCAAGGAGGGACCCTTCAAGAGCCTAGAACCTCCTCTCTCAAAGCTCTCTCAAGTTTTACGTTGGGTATTTGCGAGAAAAGCAGCTGAAGGCTGTTTGAGAGAGAGAAATCAGATTTGGGGTTTAAATAGGGGATTAAATCCTCTAATCAATCCACTAATCAACCCCTAATAACTCTAATAGGTGTTTAGGACATGTTTAGGCTAAGTAGGAGGGTTTAGGTTAGGTTTAAAATGGGTTTAGGGGTTAAATTTGAGCAGTGCGAAAACAATTGCAAAATCCGTAATTACTGTCAAGGACCCTTGCGGTCGCATCCTCCTCCTTGATGCGGCGCATCGGTGCCTTCGGCATTCCAAAGTTTTACGCTTCCTCGCTCGGTCCCGGCCTCTCCCGCGTGCATTCTCGAGTCCTTCCAAGCCAAAAATGGTCTACAATTCAACCTTAATGTCCTCCAATCTATAACCAAAGGAATCAAGTCTCAAACCTCATCAAAACATGGCCCAAGAACTCGAGGCGGGAACTCTGCCGACGACAACAGAGAAAAAGTCAAAGCGAGAAGGGTTATCGCTAGAATCAAACTAGCAACCAAACCGACGATGCAACTAGCATCTAACCAACATCCAAGGCATGTTAATGATGTTTTAAATGCCCTCTAACAATTATCCATGAAGTTACAACATAAATCTTAAACTCGAGATTCAAAGCATCTCGCGAAAGAAAAATGCATACAAGCATCTCAAACGACGTCAACGATCATGCTATTGACTCTAAACATATACGGGAGCTAAATGAACATATTTATGATGATTATAAAAGTATGAATTCATGCATAACACAAGCAAGCAACATTCTAGGGTTTTACATTCTCCCCTACTTTAAGGAATTTAGCCCCTAAATTCTTACCGTAGTCATCAAACAAATGAGGATATTTCTCTCGCATCTCCAACTCGGTCTCCCAAGTTGCTTCCTCGATCTCGTGATTCTTCCAAAGGACTTTCACCAATGGAATTCTCTTGCTCCTCAAAACTTGCTCTTTCGTGTCAAGTATCTTCACCTCATTGCTCAACATAAGACAAGTCCGGCTGAAAAGTAATCTCCTCATATTCAAGAACATGGGAATCATCCTTAAGATATTTTCCGTAGCATAGACACATGAAACACATTATGGATTTCTGACAAAGACAGCGGTAAAGCCACCCTATAAGCCAAACTCCCAACTCGCTCAAGAATCTCAAAAGTCCAACGAACCTCGGTGATAATTTCCCTTTCTTTCCAAATCTCTTGGTACCCCTTCTAGGCGATACCTTAGGAAAAACAGTCTCCTACCTGAAACTCCAAATCTCGATTGGTAACTATTGTTGTACGCAAACTCCGCCAAAGGAAGGTGTGTATCCCAACTCCCTTTAAAATCAATCATTCAAACCCGTAACATATCCTCAAGTATCTGAATTGTTCTCTCGGACTGTCCGTCTGACTGAGGGTGAAAAGTTGTGCTAAAATTCAGCTTGGTCCCCATAGCTTCTTGCAAAGCCTGCCAAAACCTCGATGTAAATCTCGGATCCCGGTCTGAAACAATACTAACTGGAACCCCGTGCAATCTAACAATTTTGCATACAATGCGCTAACCGACTCAATGAATAGGTCATCATGGCAGGAATAAAATGAGCCGACTTCGTGAGTCGATCAACAACAACCCAAAGCGGCATCAAAACCTTTGCAGTGCGGAAACCCGAAACAAAATCCATCGTAACATGTTCCCATTCCACTCGGAATATCCAGCGGTTGTAACAACCCGCAGGTCTTTGGTGTTCGCCTTCACTGGCGACAAGTTAGACACCTCGACACATAATCCGTTATTTGTCGCTTCACATCATCAACTGAAGGAACACAAACTTTACTCTTGAAAGTCGAAAACCCATCTTGGTTCATTGTGAACTCGTACTCCTTATCCCCACTCAAACCATAAACCTAGACTCAGTCTCCGAGTCTACTATCTTACAAATCAACCAAGGAGGCAAAAACCAAACTACCAAAAATCCCACATTCACAAGTTCAAAAATTTTCAATAACCATAATACCAAGCACTTTAGGTTGAAAATATCTTGACTCATACTTGAGTCGCATAGCACTCACAAATTCCATGACTAATTAATTAAGCATGTGAATTCCAAATATATCATCGGAGCGTATTCAAGAACTTTATAAACATAAGTCTCCCGAAACTATTTGCTTCGGAGCTACAACATGAAATATAAATACAAGAATTCTAAATCATGAGAGGTAAAAATGGCCGATAGAGCAATTCACAATTTAAGGAAGAGTGTTCCACAACACACTTCTAAAACAAATAAGTTAACATTCAGGATCATGCAAGTCATGCTCGCAACTTCCAAATCATAGACAATGCACATAAGAGCATCATGTGAAAATTTATTCCATTTATTTTCCTTTTCTTCTGGTAAGAGGTTTAGTCAATTTCTAACCTGCTTACTACCAATCCTAGTCCACCAACGAACCTCTTTTGATCACCAATTTAGGGTACCGGCTAAATTGGATTTCAAAAAGTTCTGCAAGGATGCGAAGGGCTATGAGAAAAATCTTAAGCATCCTTTACTACAGTCTCACATAATCATGCAACAGTGTAATCATGGTATATTTATAAGGCATGAGAATCAAGATTTTATCATGCTATACTCTAAACAAATTACATTGCTTACTAATGCATATAAGCATGTTCATGCTCAAATACAACCATTTCCGTTAGACATATTTATTACTCTTATAAACCATGTCTTTTCTTTTTAACAAAATGCATCTACCATGCACGTTCGCATATAAGGATCATATATTAATTTTCCTTTTAAGATAACACACGCACCGGTACAAGTTATGTCTATACTTCATAATCACAAATATATCTTACTCATAATTTAATCATCAACGAAATGATAAAATTCCTATCATTTGCAGTGTCGCATGTACACATGTATATCATGCAAGTACGATACAAAATAACCAAGTATCATCATACCTCTTCTCATATACTCCATGTAATTCCCACGATTCATGTAATGCATAAAACTCATGTAACTCATAACCATGCATATGACATAGTCAAGCAATTACTATGTTATGTGTAATTACTAATCCAATCGTATATTCTCATAAAGTTCCATCGTGCTAATTTTCTGTACAATGGTAATTCTAACAAATAACAAGGTTCGTATATTCACTATACTCGCCTAACAATACTTTCGTAGTAACCCCAGAGTAAAGAGGTAACATTCACTCTAGTACTCACAACAGTCAAAACTCTGTAAAATCTTTCATTCCCTTGGTCCAAAATCTCGTATTCGTCAAAACACACACGAAATACTCTCGCGCGGCGACGACACGCTATTAGTCGTGATTTAGCAGTATATTTGCTCGTAATAACCGTAATCCATCTCAGAACCACTAAGTATCAATCGTGCGATTCAAGCGCGTCCTACTCGCATAAAAATCACACAACAAAGTATAATTAATTTACTGTACATATATCTCTATAGAGCATACAAATTTAACGCACCACTAGTATTTACCACTAGTAGCATTATCACATATTCAATATTCACATACGTATAACATCGCCATCCATATAGGCTTACATAACCGTATTACTTTACTGCAATCGACTGTCTACCGACAAATCAAAATTTCAACCAAAACCGTAAACCAATCCCATACCGGGACATCCTCCTCAATAATATCCATAAATCGAGGAAAACAAAAATAATTCAATCTCAACACACAATGCAATGTATGTATTAATGCATATGAGCTACCGATACAACGTGCACTCATAATAGCGATAATAGCAACCATAATATCCGTATAATGAATTACCTCCTATCCAAGGTAGGTCTCAAAACTCCGCAGTGGCCAACCGCCACGTACGCATACAACCTCAAACCTAGCTCGCTCGCCTAGAACCATTTCACTAAGGGTCACTAGACTGCTTATTAGTGCTCTTAAAGTCATTAATCCTCAATTTAAGGCAATCCATTCTAATGTGATCACCACCATAAGCTAAACACTTGTCTATATTGCTCCAACACCTACACTTGGTGTCCCATTTCTCAAACGAAATTTATATAACAATTTATCACCTCTTCATCTATGATTTTAGGTAAAAGCATTACTCCGCTTATTAGTCTACGGATTTGCCTACACAGTTTCAGGAGGTACCAACTGTCCTCTAACCACATCATCCACCTTAATATTCCCTGAGGTCCTCTCTCAGGTGCGTCCCTTAATAATTAACTTTTTCTCATGAGTATAGTCCACAGCCCCTCTAAAATTTGCGAGCTGTTATGGAATAAATTGCCTGTAATACCCCATCCTTAATCCTTAACTCTTTCACAATTTATGGAGTCTTCCCAGTCTCATTCGGCACTAAGTGCGCTACTCTAATGCGCTAACTCTGTGATCTTCACTTAGATATTAAATCACAATATCATCATATTTGCCACTAATTCTCCGGTGGATTCTCAATCATAGATATTACTAGTACCATCTTATACTTATCAACATTGGCACCTCTACTAGTGCTAACATCCATTCTAGTTCAAACATCTTAACATACTATAACTCTCGACGTTAAGATATAACAAATCACACAAACCAACCCCCAAAGCCAAGGAACCTATCCCGGCTGAAAGCTAAATTTATAATCATAGCTCTGATACCAACTGTGACGACCCGACCCGGATCCCAAGACGAAATCCCAAGGTCGTGCCGCCGGAAAGCAAATAACAACAAACAAGTAACAAATAATGGGTAGGGCCATAACGGCGATACACCGACAACTCAAAACATACGCGGAAGCAAAATATAATATAACAGTGGCGCCCGAGCTAACAAGCTCAAACTAAAAACAACCAAAGAGATAGTTAATCTCTCGGCCCAAAAATTCGACTCGCGTGCCGCAACATTGGGCACGTAGAACAAACTCCCTGTTATGCAATTCAAATATAGCACAATATAAACCAAGTCATCGGCGAAGCTACAGCCGGAACCCAACATTACACTAAGTCTAAGACTCTAGTCTAACAACTCAACGGCTACAAACATGCCGGAGAACAAGCATAATACTTTAACTAGCAATGTAACATGCTAAACATATTCACCAATTTTACCAAGCACGACTAATACAAGTCGGCTACCAATAATACATGTACTGAAATGATAAGTACCAACAACAAGTAAGCATATGGAATCATAACCATAAATATACACCCAAAGACGACTACTACTCGTCGGCTACCAAAAGAATAGGCTAAACAACATAATTACAAATATCACAATTCACATTTAGGTTGCTACCCCAACATGAAGTTTACATAACTTCATCTTTCCCAACGACCTCACCAAAACAAATAAACTATCTAAGTAGCAACCTTGCCAGAAATAATACTTCGTCAACGCAATCTTCTTGATTTACTTGGATCCGCACGCTCGGCTCGGATCTAGGGAAAACAACCAACAAATAAAAGTAAGTCACAAAGACTTAGTAAGTTACTAACCGTAACTTCCTATCATGGCATAATACTCAATCATAAATTACATCATGCTACCGTCATGAAATAACCTTATATAAAAACCATGTTATGGCATCCATGCTCAACATTAATAAAACATGTTATCATTATAGTATAACATCTCATTAAAATCCATGTCAAGGCATTTTATGCTTAACGATCATAATTCTTGTTATTGGTATAACATAGCTTTCCAAAAATTTACCTGTCAAGGCATATAAGCTTAACAACAATAATTCATGCTTCTGGCATAAAACCGCATTCGAATAATATTCATGTTAAAGCCTACTAGCTTAACACAGTAAATCATGTTATTGTTATAACACAGCCTTCCCATAATATTCATGTCAAGGCATATAAACTTAACAACAATGATCCATGCTTTTGGCTTAATGCATCATTCAAATGATTTTCATGTTTAAGCATTCATGCTTAACAACCTTAAACAACATGTTATCTATAAAGTATAACATTTATAAAACCAAAACAACCATCATATCATATCCAAATCACCAAGCACATTATTCACATAAGCACTTGTGAAACAATTCATATAAACGGGATATGATACCATTACCAATTCTTCCGCGCGTGTCGCTCTTGCAAAAACACGTGCAAAACCTTTATGTGCCCTCGATATCCCTCTCGTAGATATCGACGTCCCCGAGACAGTCTCCGCTCGAGTTCCATAGTTATCAAAGTCATGTGTATTACTACAACTAAGATAAACTACTTCCCCACCGTGGCCATCGATGGAGGGGTGTGTGCAAACCCGGCACGGCGATCCATCGCGATCACGAATCTCACAATTCGTGAAGACGATGTATCGTCCCACCAAAACTCAACAAACCGACTCCAGCTGGACTCAAAACCCAAGCACAAGTAATATATACTCATATGCTCAAAACAAGTAGGTAAACACTCTACCATCAAACTAGTCATGCATTTCATCCACAACTAGCATAAACATCACAACCGAGAATCATATAAGTTTCATAATCAAGTGTGCTTCACACACTTCAAAACTTCTTGGAGGCTCGACCTCCATGAATTCTACCCAAAATTCCGTAGGACTTAAGATTATAGTTCCTAGGATTCACACTAACCCAAAGGTTAACTCCGTTGAGTTCAATCTAAGTTTTCCGAAAATTCAAGGAATAGAAGCTTAGGCTTCATCATCCCCCTATATTCACAACTATCGCCAAAACCATAAACCCGATGTTCAATAAAATCATATAAACCCAACAAACTAATTAACAATGCAACTTAGAATAAATTAGCCATCTTGTGCATAATTTCATCCAAGTCATCATACCAATCATAACCTTCAAATCATGATTAAAATTTTACAACATGGTTTAATATACTCTATTAAGCATATAAAACATATTGATCAAGCTCACATCAATAATTGCAAGCTAAAACATAATTAGGGCAAAACACCCTCCAAGCATCTCTACCAAATCAAGTTCAACACTCATGGATAATTCACATAACCAAGTTCAATAAACTCCACTAAACATGTATAACACAATAATTAGGCTTACCATCATGTTTAACAAGCCAAAACCCAATTTGGGGAAAATCCCCTTCCAAGTATCTTTGTCATTCAAGCTCAATACATATGAACAATTCATATAGCAAAGTTTAATAGACTAATTGGCATATGAATTCCATACAAAACAAGTCTCACATAGGTTCACCCATCTCTAACAATAATTTGAAACTTAGGGTTCATGCATCTTCTATAAACCCTAACAATGGCTTCCATTGACCTCAAATAGCACAATTGGTTGTTTCCCTAGGGTCAATGGAGCCCAAAAAGAAGAAGAAGAGAGGTAGAAACTTACACAAATCAGCCCTCACAAAACAGAATTTCGGATTCTTGGAGATGGATGTTGTTCTCTTCAATCTACCCTTCAAAATCAAGGTGTAGCTTGGGGGAAGAAGACCTCTACCAATGGCCACCAAGGAGGGACCCTTCAAGAGCCCTAGAACCTCCTCTCTCAAGCTCTCTCAAGTTTTTTGGGTATAAGAAAACGAAGGTCGTTTGAGGGAGAGAGAAATCAGATTTGGGGTTTAAATAGGGGGGATTAAATCCTCTAATCAATCCACTAATCAACCCCTAATAACTCTAATAGGTGTTTAGGACATGTTTAGGCTAAGTAGGAGGGTTTAGGTTAGGTTTAAAATGGGTTTAGGGGGGTTAAATTTCGAACAGTGCAGAAACAATTGCAAAATCCCGTAATTCTGTCCAAGGGACCCTTGCGGTCGCATCCTCCTCCTTGATGCGACCGCATCAGTGCTTCCTTCAACATTCCAAAGTTTTCTGCTTCCTCGCTCAGTCCCGACCTCTCCCTCGTGCATTCTCGAGTCCTTCCAAGCCAAAAAATGGTCTACAATTCAACCTTAATGTCCTCCAATCTATAACCAAAGGAATCAAGTCTCAAACCTCATCAAAACATGGCCCAGAACTCAGAGGCGTAACTCTCCCGAACGACAACCGAAAAAGTCAAACTGAGAAGGGTTATCGCTAGAATCAAACTAGCAACCAAACCGACGATGCAACTAGCATCTAACCAACATCCAAGGCATGTTAATGATGTTTTAAATGCCCTCTAACAATTATCCATGAAGTTACAACATAAATCTTAAACCCGAGATTCAAAGCATCTCGCGAAAGAAAAATGCATACAAGCATCTCAAACGACGTCAACGATCATGCTATTGACTCTAAACATATACGGGAGCTAAATGAACATATTTATGATGATTATAAAAGTATGAATTCATGCATAACACAAGCAAGCAACATTCTAGGGTTTTACATATCTATTCCTATTAATTACAAAATTTTTCCTATATCCCTAAAATAAAATGACAAAATGAATGCAAATATGTACAAATTTTACGGAATAATGAAAATAATAAACAGAATAAAATAATAATACAGAGCCGAAAATGAAACAATATATATTAAAAATAAAGTCCCGACCCTTTGATTGTGATGCCCAGAATTTTATTGCAAACATATATATAATTTTTTTTTTGAAAAACTTTTTTTCGAATTTTTTTTTGCTTTCTTTTTTTTAAAAGAATATTTTTAAATATACATGTAATAGTTATCGGAACGAAACTGCTGCAAGATGGAGGATCATATCCACAAATATAGACACTGATGTATAAGAACGCAATATTCAAATGCATAAATTAATATAACAAGCATACTTTAGCCAGAACAAAGAAAAACAAAAAAAGTTTTTATTTTATGAATCTAGCCCTCCATTTTATTTAAAATAAAACGATCTCCCCAGCAGAGTCGCCACTGTGGGTTCCCGGGTCCTGCGCCCGCGCCCCGGGCACCCTTGGATAGGGGACACCACTGCTCTCATTCCATCTTCCTTTTTTTTTTATGGGAAAACGAAATTAAAAGTGCGAGATGAGTGCTGTCAAAATAGCGCATTGGAATGCGCCTCAGTTGCTTTTAGTGGATTTTTTTTCCAATATGAGAACTTTGGGGCTTACCGCATCAAGTTATCCTTTGTTTAGGGGATACCAGGATATGGGAATGCATCACCCTTTCATTCCCATTTTTCTTTTTTTAGGGGAAAACGGAAAAGTGCAAAAAAGGATGTTGCAGTGCCCCCACTATGGATTTTATAAAAATAGTCTTATGTCCCATTTCGGATCACTATGGGAGCTTTGGGTTTCCCGCATCAAGTTATCCCTTGTTTAGGGGATACCAAGATATGTGAATACATCATCTTTTCATTCTCATTCTCCCTTTTTTAGGGGAAAACAGGAAAGTGCAAGAAAGGAGTGTTGCGAGGCCCCACTGGATCCAAAAAGTTTTAAAGAGTTGTCATCTTTATTTTAAGGCAAAAATAAAGAAAAACCAAAAAAAGAAAAACCAGAGATTATGAAAACGGGTTCGGAGGCTAAGTTACGAGTTGGGAAGGTGCTAGGCACCCAACTCGCCCTTTCGGTCTCAAAAGTGGTTTTTGGCTAAAGCATGCTTATTGTTATATTTATTAAGCAAATGAACAAAGCATTTAAAGACAGGAAAATAAAAGCAAACACATCCGTGGCTACATTATTTATGGACTTACAGTCGTTTCCTTACAATAATTACAAATATAAAAAGTATTTGGCCATTATAACGGCTCTTTTACATAGTATTTTCTAACTAAATCCGGGCAGTACAATGACTTATAATTGCTACATTGGGCCGGATTTTAAATAACAACTTTATAAATAAATCGCCCTTAAAGGCTATTACCTTTTAGAGCAGAGTGTGCTCGCTCTGTCCTTTAGGGAGAGAGAGTCTTTTTTGTTGTGTTGTTGTTGTGATTTGAGTAGAATGACTGCTTATTTCTGGTGTTTTTGGCTCACTCACTCGGGCAGAATGACGACTTATTTGTGGGAATGACGGCTTATTTGTGGTGGTTTTGGCTCGCTCACTCGGGCAGAATGACGACTTATTTGTGGTGGTTTTGGCCTTTTTAATCGGGCAGAGCAACTACTCTTTCCACGATTTTTGGACAGGGGAAGTAGGGTGGAAATCTAGCTGGGGGGCTAAGGCTCACTTTAACCGGTGGGTTTTAAGTTTGGAGGAGTTTTGGCAGGGTTTTGAGGCTTTGGGTAGATCACTCACTATCTCACTTCGCTCTCTAATCTTTCAGCATAACGAGAACGCGGAAAGCTTTGCGGAAGAAAAGGTGTGCTGAAGGTCAATCCCGAAGGCTCTATTTATAGCCTGGGATGAGGACTCGTCGGGGAATAAAATTCTTTCCTTCACGCCCACTTCATTGTACAGACTACGGGAAATGTGGGACATTACGGCAAACTGTAGTAGTTCTGTAGCATCTGGAGGGCACTGTAGATCAATTCTGGGCACCACCCACATGAAGTCTGGGTTCCACTCCCATTTGAAGCATGGGTGGTGCCACTTTAGGCAAAGTGGTTTTAGATTTTGCACTTTAGCCCCTGCATTTCACTGTTTTGCGCATCCTGCTTTGTCCTTTTGCATTTTCAACCATGTAACTTGACATTTGTTAATGTTTCAACAGGTCTTGATATTTTATGTCATGTTACATACCAGGGGTACGAAATTGGGGTGTCTACACATCCTTGCTAAACTTCTCTAGAATTCTATCCACGTAGTGTGACTGACTTAAAGCAAGTCTACTTGAAATTCTAGATATTTTTACTCCAAGGATTACATCAGCTAACCCCATATCTTTCATGTCAAATTTTGAGTTTAGCATATCTTTTGTGGATTTAATCATATCATCATTGATTCCATTGATAAGCATGTCGTCTATGTAAAGACATAAAATGACATAGTCATTTTCAGTGTCCCCTTTATGTATACACATTTATCACATTCATTTATTTTAAATCCATAACCCAACATGTCGTTATCAAAATTTTCATGCCATTGTTTTGGTGCTTGTTTTAAGCTATGCAAATACTTAACCAACTTGCACACTTTGTTTTCTTCCCCTGGAGTAGAAAACCTTTCTGGTTGTTCCATGTAAGTCTCCTCTTCTAAATCACAATTTAGAAGTGCAGTCTTTACATCCATTTGATGTACTTCAAGAATCTGTAATGCGATAATTGCAAGTACTAACCTTATTGATGTTATTCTCGTAACTGGAGAATACGTATCAAAGTAATCAAGACCCTCACGTTGCCTGTAACCTTTAATTACAAGTCTGGTCTTATACTTATCAATTGTTCCATTTGCTTTCACCTTCCTCTTGAAAATCCACTTATAACCGAGTGGTTTACTTCCTGGAGAAAGATCCACTAATTCCCAAGTGTGATTTTGAAAGATGGAATCAATTTCACTCTTGATAACCGCTTTCGATAGAGGTCCTTTGGAAGAGCTAACAAGTTCTTTATAACTTTGAGGTTCACTTTCCAGCATGTAGGTTAGAAAATTCGGACCAAAGGATTTTTCTACTCTAGCCCTTTCCAGCATGAGTACGGTATCCCAAAGGCTAAATTGGACCATGATTTGCATCGCACCCTGCGCAGGCAAGCGCGAGAGAGAGAGCCTTTATTCTACACAAGTTTACCCTTAACACATAAGACACTTGTATATAAACCACTCAAGTTTTTGTTAATTTCTCAATGTGGGATAAACCCACTCCCAACACCACACTTCAATCAATCATAACTTATTTATCTTAGCACCAAATTGGACAAATAAATATATGATTTCGATGTTCTCACGAAGTAGAACACGTTTCCACAATTATCCTTGTCATTACACAATTGACTCATAAATAAATTTGTGCCTCAAGATTGCATAATTTCATTCATTGGAACACAATTTTTCTAACAAATTGGACCCCCATTAATTATGCTTTGATCATTCATCTCATCACTTTGGTGCTCATTGAGTCGTATGTGCATTATTTTTTTGGATTCGATCTTGAGATTATTATATGCATAGTTGAGGATATTTTGTGATTTTTGTGCTAGCTTCGCCTCATTCATGTCAAATAGTGCCCATGTGTGGATTTCTTGATGATTTATTGTGTTATGCTCTAGCTTTGATTGTGCATGTGGTATGAGTATCTTGTTGTGAAGTTTGATGCCATTAGAGTATCTCGAGATTGATATACATCTTGGCTTGGCATGTGAGTATGACAAGAGCATGATTTAGGCCATGTTTGACTCGTTTGTGCAATATCGACCTACCCATTTTCACATTAAATCCCTAGTGTCCCCCATTTGAGCCTTAATGAAAGAATGGTGTGTGCAAAAGCACACAATGACCCCCATTCGCCTTCATTTTGATCACCCACATTGACTTATCCCATGAGCCTATACACTTTATCCAACCCTTTGAGAGAGTACTTTATGAAATGAATATTCAAATTTATGCCTTGGAGGGAGTGTGAGCTTCATGGAAGTTTTGTTCTTTATGTATTGGTGTGGTTTAAATCTTGGTTGATAAGTTTGGGGGTTGTGTATCTTGTCAGAAGGGGCCCTTGTAAAAAAAAGAAGAAAAAGAAAAGTATCACAAGCAAAGGGTAACCCAAAATTGTGAACCATTTGTGCTCTAAAGTCATTCAAAAATGAAAATTGTGGGATGTAAAATCATTTGTGTGGTAGTTTGATGTATTCTCAACCATATTTTTTAAAAAAAATATCTAAGTTTGGGGGTTGTTGAGAAAAATGGTGAGTTATGATGGAGTGTGTTTTTCATGAAAGCTAGACTTGAGTGTGATTTTGAAGACTTCACTTGTGCTCTCTTGTCTTGATATCTTTACCTTCATTTGTAGCCCAACATTAGCCTAAAATTACAAGCTTGCAAAGTCCTATTGATATTGTCATGACATGAGTTATTGCCTTGTGAAGCATATCTGTTTCGGTTTGTTTGCTCATGCTTGGTATCTCATTGATCGTTCAATCCTAGCTAGAGTGATGTTATTTATCATGGGCTTGTGTTTAATGTTTTTTAGTAAGTGTTTGAGGAAAGTTAGCCAGCATTGAAATCACATCATACATTGGTTATGCATTTTTTATAATCTTGAGTTTGTTTTTCTTTGATGGTAATGCATGTGGGATCTTGATTGAGTGTCCTATTCATTCCATCTTGTTCTCGAGCTTCTCCATAATTCATATTTCTCTTTGCTCGGGATGATCAAAGCTTAAGTTTAGGGGTGTTGATAAGCTTGTAATTTTCTTTTTATTTTAATTATTTTCTGGAATTTTATTGATTATTTTGATCGTTGATTAATGATTAATTGCATTTAAGATCCTATTTTTATATATTTTGTGCTTCTTCATGTAGGTATCTCAAATATATTCGAGGTCTCAAGGCTCAATACGTGTAAATCGAGGCAATTCTCGGCTTTAAAGTTGAGTTGCAAGTCATTCGGTTAAAGTACGTTAAGTCCGTTAAGAGTCCAAGGCAAAAAGAGGCCTAACGAAGGCTAACTGGTTTAACGGAGGACTTAATTAACAAGCTTGGGCAGGGAAGGACCTAAGCTAGAAAAGATCCAAAAGTTAGGGTTACCGACGCAATATTGTACGATGCAATGGAGACCGGTGCAAATCCCCCAATCTATGTCATCATTGTGTTGTCGGTATCCAGAGTCGTCCATGTCATCATTGTTCCCTACCAAAGCTGGCCCACGTGTCTTTCCAAGATCCGGATCCAACCCAAACATGCATGCTCCATTTTCAACCCACATTCCCACCAAATCACCCGCTCCCTCTCACATGCGTGGCCCGATTTCACCCCTTGAGCACCCGCGTGTCCTTAGATGGGTCACCCGCCTCCAGCCTTAAACCCAGTGTGCCCCATCACTCTTCTCCTTTCTATTCAACCCCTAGAACTTTAACTATTTCCCCAATTTGCCCCTTAGCTGCTCCCACTCTCTTGCCCTTCTCCATTATACTCATGACAACCCTAAAATAAGTGGGAGAAGACATCCATTTTTGGGACAACAGCCAGCAGCCCTAAAACTCTCTCCAAAACCATTTCTCCACATCTCCACCCATATTAAAATGCGTTCATTTTGAAGTCTTGAAGCATCAAATCAAGGGTTAAGGGACCAAGATTAAGTGAAATCAACCAAGAATTACAACTTTAATTGGTTTAATTCTTCTACTTTGCTATTTATTTTATTGTTGTAATTTCTTGGAGAAACTTTGTATTTATCTTGATATCTTGATGATGAGATAAATATATACTTGGATTGTAATTATTTTATATGTTGAATGTGATGTTTTAACATAATTTCTCTTTATATTACTCATATTTTTTTGGTTATTATTGTTGTGTGCTCAATGCTTTTAATGAAGTAGTGAAAGAATGATAGGATACGAAGTGACATCCCTTCCTATTATTCTAAAAATCGTGATAATTGTTTACGTCTCTGAAGCATGTCGTTGTCGAAGGCCGTATATAGTTATGGGGTGCTTGATGTACCAGACAACTATTTTCTCCCCTATGTTATGCATCCAATGAGACCATAGCTAGGATGAGTGGTAGCTAGGTTTTCAATACGTAACGACAGCCCGTAGCAAATATTAGTGTGCACCCGATTACCAAAATTTGAGTTAAGAAAAATATAGAGAATTAGGTTAAGCATTGGCTAGACTAGAAATCCTACTTTTAAATATTGATTTGATGTTGCCGCTATTTCATCATTGCGTTAATTTAGTTTTCTTTCTTACTTTTATTTTTTTATATTTTATTTCTATTTTAATTCTAAATTCCGTTAGCTTAGATAAAATTATGTGTGCCCAATTTTAGTACTTACGATTTATTTCTAGCTCTATCCTTGTGGGATCGACTCGTACTTACGAACTTTATTACTTGATATGACTGGGTAATTTTACCCGTGTTGCGTTTTGGCATATCAGTGATATTGGGGGTTGTTATTGTGAATGCTCTAAGCTGTTAAGAACCCTTCTTTCTAGGGGCATAAGTGGTTCAATTCCATTCATTTTGAACCAAAATTGTAAATTGAATCGCCCCTACTGATTCCAAAATTTCTCAAACTGATCGAGCCGCATGAAGTTTGAAACCGAACCGAACCACTTGATATGATTTAGTTCGGTTTTATGGTTTCAAATAAAAAAAATTAATCAATTTATACAAGATGAAAAAAATAAGATACTCACTTCTAATTTAAAACATAGTCATATTTCAAACAAGCCTAAGAGGCTAGAATCAAGACCAATAAACATACAAAAAAAATTAATATTTAGTGAAATTTTATTAACACAAATGAAAACGTGGAAGAAAGAAACAACAACAAACAATAGCAACAAACATATCAACAGCAATTGTTGAATATTTAATTAATTGACTTATTGTGTTTTCTAATTGTTTTATTGACTTATTGTGTATTCTAATTGTTTTATTTTAATTAATTATTTGTTTTGCCTTTCTTGGTATTTACTTTGATTAATTATTATTGTTACACCTTTTACATAAATATTATTTTGGAGATTATGCTTTAATTGGATTTTAGGATTTATATGAATTATTAATCTATTAGGATTGTATGTTCTTTGTTAACATGGTTTGTGTGAGCCGTTTGTCTTGCTCAAGGAGACACGACTGACCTAAATATATTTGGTAAGGAATCGTTCTTATTTAGTAAGTCTATATTTGATAAGATCTTGTCCTTTGTTATTGCACTAACCTTCTAATCTTTTATGATAAGTGGTTTTCTTATTATACAAGGTTTCTAAGTCAAGGATGCAAGTATAAATAGAAGAGGACGTAGCCTAGAAGCTAAGACATTTACTCCGGATAGAACTTAGACATAATTATCAGAGAGAAAGAGAGATTAAGAAGATTGCTGCTCACTAGCGAATGAACTGTCGGATGTGCTTTCATCGAAGACTTCATTTATCCTTGTACAACACAGTGCTTCCAATTTATACCCAATGCTGACCTGTTTTAAGTACTTAGACAACATCAGTCTGTTAGGTTGGAGGTTTATATTATTCAAAGCCATATCTGCTATCTTAAGAACTTTTCATAAATTTCACTTTGTTAGTCTTTCGAATGTAATGGACTTAAACATATATTTTACTAGTGGAATATTTTTTGTTATAAGACATGATCAATAAATCTTTTTTCTTATTGATCAAAGGTTAATCTCTTGTGTTCAGTTTCGTTCTTCACAGTTTTTTTTTAATTCCGCTTCTTAGATATCTCAATGAACTCTTCATTGTAAGCTTCATTGACCAGATCTTTTTCAAAACACTTTAGTTTATTTTCTTTTGTTTATTCTAGTTTGTCGTACTATAGTCTTGCTTTTCTTTCAGCAATGAACAAGAGCAGCAACAAACAATAAATAAAGTTAGAATATAGAAATGTCAAAATATAAATAGGAGTATATATGTAAAATATTTTACAAACCGAATCGAAGCACTCAATTTTTTAATTTTTCAAACGAACGGTTTGATTCGATTCGATTCAATTCAATTCAAAGGTGGTTCGGGCTTACACACCTAAACAATAGCACACTTACAAGTTACATAGACTCGCTAACAAGTAACAAATAAATATTTAAACACAAAATCATTATAAATAAACAGTAAAGTGGTAAATAATATTTGAAAATTAAAATTCTGACTAATTAATAAAATAATCATCAATTGCAAAATAGCAAAGACAATGTGCAAAACCTAAATAATTAAATCTTAAAACCTAATTTGCTTATTACTTTATACTTAGATAAACATCTTGATTTTTGTAACAAAGCTTACATAAGAAAAAACAAAACACCCCAAACAATATTTTAAATTAATTTAGGAGAAAGAGATTAGGGGTTAGAGATTTACCTTACCTTACCTTTTCAAAAATTTGGTAGTTATCAAAGATTAAATGGGACTATGGGAGTGTTCCCACGTTTTTTTATTCTTCTCAAACATCAAATTAGACAATTTTGGGGATAATTTCACCCTTGGTATCTTAAGGAAGACTCAATTTCACTTTTTGTATCTTGCTACCTTGTTCATAAAAGATACTCTCTTCGTTTCGGGCAAAGAGTTCCCGTTTGAAAGTTAAAATTTTTAAGAAAATGACACTTTTAATAGTCCATTAGTAATAAAATGACACTTTTATGTCTTAATTTTTGAAAGTGGACTTTTTAAATAAAATATCTCAAAATGAAATAATGAACTCTTTACCTGGAACGGATGGAGTATTTCACAAACATTTGTAATTTTGATCGATGTTAGTACTTTCGGTCTTTTGCCTTGTTAACTACGAACGTGTGACCTGCTAGCGCAGGTTAGAAACCCACTTGGTGTTGGCAACATGTTAGCAATCCATACCATTTTCATTTTTGGGCTATGTTCTTTCCCAATTGAATCCCTCTTCTTAGGGGTGAGCACAGGCCCTACGCCTGCGGACATTGACAATGTTCAGTATAGGCCCATATGGTAGTGGGCACCATTTTAAAAAGCCCACTACTGTGACAAGCCGACAAGCATTAGTGAACGGGCTTTAGACGGGCATTGGCGGCCATTGGGTGGGTACGGGCTTGATGAGCTCTCCTATTGATTTTCATATTTTAAAATATTTTTAGTAACATCAACATCGATCTATAAGAGAGAAATAAGTTAATAAACTAAGTTTATAAACTATTTATTTCCAAGTGTTCAACATCAACTAGTTTTCAACATCAACTAGTTTTCATTAACTTTCAGTTGCTTTCCCGAAAAAGGAAACAAATTCAAAATTAATTTTCAAATTTTCATCACTAATTTTCAGTTTGGTTGCAAAAGTATATATCTTGCAATTAAGTCTACAGACCGCTGTTTGTCTTATATCGAATGTTCTATCATTTTCCATGTTCTTCACAAAGAATCTCTCATAAAGGGGGGAGGGGGCAAATGTAAAAGCTCGAGACGACAATCATTTTTTTCATGGCAAAAGGACGGATAAACAATTGCAATAAAATCAAACCATCAATCTCCAACACTAAATAGAGTTTTATATCCACAGAGAAAATTTGGGGTAAGGAAATAGGAAGCTAGAAGATGAGGGTCGAATGGAATAGCGTCGGACAGAAGATGATTAACCTCACCACGAAGATCAGACTGATGCCTGAAGATGGAAACTTGAAGACTTGAAGATCAGAAGGTCAAATGTGATTGTGATTTGTGGGCGTGAGGGTGAGGCTGCGGTGGAGGAAATGAAGACTTGAAGACGGCGGGCTGAAGTCTTGAAGACTTGAAAACGACAACTGAAGACTTGAAGACGACAACTGAAGTCTTGAAGCCTTGAAGAGTTGAAGGAATGCGATGGTAGATGAGGATATGCAAATGCGATGGTAGACTGAGAGATTCTTGGTTTTAGGTTTTACTCTGTATAGACTTTTACTTTTGTATGTATCTATATATATTATATATAATTATAATATATATAATACATTAATAATATAATGAACTCAATCCTGGGCCGGACCGGGCAATTGACGAGAATTAAAATTTGAAAGCTCAGTTGAGCCCTTGACCGCGCGCATCAAACCTTTCTAAAGCCCAACACTATACATCAGCCCATGGACACAGACATTGGCGGCGCTGCAAGTTGTACGGGCTTTTAGGCTGGGTTGCACACCCCTACCTCTTCTTATGCGAGTCCTAGCCCTTAATTTTTCCTCCAAATTGTTCCTCAAATTCTTTCCCATACCTTCTCGGTAGAGCTGTCAAAATGGGTTGGGCCCGTTGGGCTGACCCACCCCACCACCTAAAAAAAATGAGTTGGGTTGGGAAAATATGAACCCATTAGAAGGTGGGTCAAACAGGTTAAGCACACGGCGGGTTGCGGGTCAGGGCGGGTCAACGACTAGTTACAAATAAACAAGTCACAGGTTTGAAACAATTAGTTTAAATCTGAAATATTAGTAAATGATTTTGAATTCGTTCAAAAAGTGGTACTTATAGCAACTAAAGACATCAGAATAAGGTATATTAACCGCAAGATTTATAAAAAAAATTATTGTAAAAACATACAAAAAGAGTAATAATAAAATAATTTCTTTACTTCTATTTTTTTCCTCATTTTATACTATTAATATTAGAGAAAGTTGTGAGATTACATTATTAAAAATATAATAGTAGAAAATATAATTTTTTTAATGAATTGTGTCATTTTTTTGTGTTATTTATAATAATTATTATTATTTGATTAATTGAAAGAAAAGTTGATGGATTGACCCGTCTAACCCACAACCCATAATGAGTTGGATACTTGGATTGGATTGACAATTTCCCAACCCACCACATTTCATGGGTTAGCCCGTCCCACCAAATGACAGGTTATAGTGGGTTTCGGGTTGACCGACCCGTCAATCCACTTTGACAGCTCTACGCTTCCCGGTTCTCATTCGAACCATAATTTGAGAATCGTAGTTCAAATTTGAGGAACATTAGAACGCGAATCTGAAAATCCTAATTCGTTTCAACCTCTTCCCTTTGTTTGCTGCGATTGAGATTGAACAAGTCAGCCCATTCTCTTCAAATTGTAGTTGTATTTGATTTTCTTAACAAATCAAACACTTCTGTTTCCTTTCGCCAAAAAAATTGGAATCATCATATTCCAATTCCAGCTCTGATTCTACTCACAATCAATTTAATCAAACATGGCCTCAAATGAAAAATTGAGGAAGATTACCTTCAAATGGGTCAGCTGTGGGGGTTTGACCATTGGAAATCTGGGGAAAGATACAGGCAACCAAAACAAGGCAGCTGAGTAAAGTTACAAGTGGTGAAGAAGCCAATTTTGACACACTCAGAATCGGAATCTGATATTAATCCTCAAAATTCACCATGAATTAACAAGCGGCAGCTGGAAGGTTTCTGTTGGAAAGACATAAATTTTCATTTGTGGGTACTTGGTGTTATGTTATAGCCTATATATCATGAGATTAGGGATTGTGTGGTGCATCAGAATATCTTAACATAACACCTAAATCACTAAACGTAATTATCACTCTCTACATTTAAACTATATTATCCCCTCACTCCCTCCCTTCTTCACGTAATTTTAATTACATGTCATTATTGATTCGGTTTTTATTTTTAAAGCATGATATCGCATGTGAATTGAATTGGTTTTGATTCAGATTTTTTTTTTCAATTATGAACAAAAAATCATTGATTTGCATTTTTTTTCGATTTCGGACAAAACATCCGTTAGGGTGTAGCGGATGTTTTATAAAACATGAACAAGTATGTACCGCAAGCGAGTATCTATTAAATGTTAAAAGGAGTACTTAGGTCATTTTATATGTTAAATGGTGTTACGTTTAGGGATTTGAGTGTTACGTTTAGGGTCTCTCTTCAAAATATTGTCTACTTCGATCCGACAAACCATTTAAGAAAAAGTAATTGACCGTATTATAAATATTGATGAAATGTGTGGTTTCTTTTAATACCTTTAAGTATATGATCATAATTAAAGTTAGTAGAAAAAGTATGAGTAAAATTGTAAAAATGTAAAATGTTTTTTAAAAATAAAAGTTTTAAAAAAAGATAATTATTTAAGAATGGATGAAAAAAAAAAAAAGGTAAACGATAATTAAAAAACGAACATAGTATTTTTTTTACTTTTTGACTTTGGAATACAATCGGTGGTCTAGCTGTGAAAAAGTGGCATGCAATCAATAACCCAAGAACAAATGATGAGAAGTTTGGGTGAGACATGCAAATCAGACATTTAGATCACCTCCCTGCCCCACCTCCACCATCACTACTACCCTTCTCCACCTTCCCCTCCATCTTAACCACCCAACTTTTTCCCCTTCCAAATCTCTCACTCTCTCTCTCTCAAATTTTCATCAATTTTAGTTTTCAATTTCATTCTCTATCAGTGAAAAACGAATGGTTCTTTGGTATTATTGGGCAGTCCTAGCGACGGCAGCAGTGGCGGAGGGTACCGTCCGGTGGCTCAACCAATGGCCTATGCCAACTATGTCTAAAGAAGACAATTTGTCTCAGTCTATGTCTAAAAAAGGTATGTATTTTTTGGATTATGTATGATTTACTTAAACCCATTAGGATTAATTTAGTAATTTATGTTTTGGTTGATTAACTTTTGGCTTAAACTGTAATTTAGTCACCTATTTTCTTACTTTTTGTAATAACGCGACTATAATTTTTTCGTTCGTTATGTTGGATAAAAATGGTTAAAAAGACTAAAATACCATCTGAACAAAATCAAATTATCTTTTTCAGCCCCTTTCTAATGTAACCCTTTTTCAAAACCTTATACTGTAAGTGAAGCGAATATTTTTTAGTCAATTCCGACATGCAAGTAACTAGTAAGCCTTCGAAAAACAAGCAACAGCTCAAACTTTTAACCCCCAATTAACACATTCCCAAACAGCAGCTATTACGTAAACTTTCTTACAACTGAAATTGCAAGCACACCAACAAAATATTACTGTCTTAACATAATTGGTTGAGTAAGCAAAGTTATTCAAAAATTGAATTTGTAGTACTATACATAAAATCCCCCGGATAAAAAATTGCAAAGTTACTCACAATTTTCTGAAATGAATTGTTAGCAGAATCACATGAATTCAATAACAATTCAACAATACTAGCTTTAGGTTCTAATAACTAACTGGACACAAAACAATTTGACTTGAACTTAATAGTACGCACCAATCAATCACCATAATTAACAATTTTCAATTACCAAGAGCCCAATTGGAGGAGTGCAAAAGCAAACTAACACACCAACCTTTTCCGAGCAACAATCTGTCAAAATTGAAATATTAAATTCAGATTTTTTTTGTGGAAAATTCTAACCTGAATTGCGAAGTGGGAATACCAAAATCGAGTCCTAGGCTCGATCTTGTGCTTCGCGAGGGGGCTCTGAGACTAGTCTTCGAGATGCGGCTTGCAATGGTGGACTTAAATGGATCTCGAACGTTTTTTGTTCGGAGAAGAGTGTTTGCTGTCGAAATTGGAGCTGGGGAAGATGGAAGTCGGCGATGGTGGAGCATGGATGGCAACTGGAGTTGAGGGAGAACCGGAGGTTACTGGAGCTGTTGGGGTTGATCGGTGCTCAAGGGAGATAGAAGGAGTTGAGCGAATGGCAGGACCATTGAGAGGGAGAATGCAGATTTGATTTAGGTTACAGTAGAAAGGGACTGAAAAAATAAAACAATGTAGGCAAGTGTATTTTTGGGTTTTTAAAAATGTTTTAAGTTTTCTATTCAAAAAAATAGATAGAGTAATGAACGTGCTATATGTTGCCAAGTACAATAATTAAATTGATTTTTTTTTTGTAGAGTCACATTATTACAAAAAGTAGGAAAGTAGGGTGACCAAATTGTGATTTAAGCCTTAAATTTTAAACATAGTTGTATATACTTTCTAAGTTGTCAGCCGAAATCTTAAGGCTTGTTCTACAAGCCTTACATTTGAAATATGTCATCTTGTTTCCCTTAATATCAAGACATATGTTTGTACTGACACTTTGTTTGTTTATGTCTTTATAGTAGATTGTGTTTATTGCTCTTCTCACACATAATATCCCCGAGATATCTTTATGAAGATTTCAATCTATATGATTGAAGGCCTTAAACTCAAATATGCTTCCAATAATCTGAAGATCAACATTCATCTATTTAAAAACATTGAAGCAAATTGAACAAAAAAATATCAATATTACTCGAGCATTTTATCTCATACTTGAAGTGTCTCAGCCCTTCATCATTTACTAGATAGTCATTACTTTTCATTCTCTTGTTTCTAGTACTTTTCTCAATCATTGTTTAGAAATTCCTCCCAACTCTAGTTATTGAGGAATCATTGATTGTACCACACGAGTGTGATTGATTCTCAATCATACTCTATAAACACTGGTCTTTGTTGTAGGCAGACGTAGGAAGATCATGAAGAGTGAAGAAAGATGAATCCTTCCGGGAAGTACAAGCATGTTTAGCTTGTTATATGTAGTAGTATTCACATATAATACTTGGTCATCTCCCATATTGAGTTTGTAAAGCAACCGTTTCATTTATGGTATAAAGTCTTGTTCTTCATTTCTTGTTGTCTTGTATCTTCTTTATCCCACATGGGATTACTAATAAAACTTGTGGAGCTAAACTTGTTATATTATAGCTAAGTTTGAAGAGTTCCTATAAGCTTGCTTGAGCTTCCCTCTATTATGGGAAAATATCAAGTATGGCTTAAAGTTTTGAGTATTATATATATATATATATATATATATATATATATATATATATATATATATATATATAAGAGAGAAAGAGAAATAAATTAATTAATTTAAATATTAATTATCCTTACTACCGGTTCTGGTATAAGGGGTGAGGGAGTCGATTAGTTTAAACGTTTAGGGTTGTGACTCTTTGAATGGTCATTTATGAGAGGGTATGACTGTTCGGAAGGGCACGCCCTGACCACTAGGGTTGTAACTCTTTGAATGATCATTTACGAGAGGGTATGATTGTTCGGAAGGGCACGCCCTAACCACTTCAGGAAAAGTTGTGTCTTTTCAAGACCACAACACAAACTCTATAAATAGAGTTGCCTCCTCCGAAAATGACTAGAGAAAAATACTGATATTATTACTTCCTTGAGTCTTTCTTCTTAACAAATCTATTATTCAAGTCAAACAGTTAAAGCTTCGATTATTGTTCCCGAGTTATTCAAAGGAGTGTAACTTTGAATAAGAGTGCGTAGGTTTTGTATCCTGGAGGTGAAATTCGTTGAGACCATTACACCATAGTGGGACGAATTAAATACCTTAAAGATAGCATCTTTTGGTGTGCCTAACCTACTGATTCCTTACCCACAATTAAGTAATATACAACAGTTTTAAGGTATTTAATTTATCGTATAGATGGAGTCAGTGTTGATGAAGGGACAATTACCCGAAGCAGATAAGTTAGAGAGGCTAAATGGACTGAACTACAAGCGTTGGAGTTTGAAGATGGAATACCTTCTCACCATTGCAAAGGTATTCTACGTGCTATATGATCCTTGTCCAAAGGAAGATGAAAATGATAAAACAACCGAGGCCCAGAAAACCGAGGCTGCTGAAAAGGTGAAGAAATGGAAGTCGGATGACTTCATTTGCCGATACACCATTCTGCAAGCATTGAACAACACGTTGTTCAATGTGTTCCAAATACACAAGACCGCCGCTGATGTTTGGTCTGCAATCAAACGAAGGTACGTCAATGAAGATGCTGGTAATAAATCTTTTTTGGTCAATAAATTTGTTGAATACAAGATGGTAGACTCGAGGCCTGTCATTGATCAAGTAAATGAACTCAATGATATAGCCATCGAATGTGCCGATGCGGGTGAACCCATTTCTGAGACATTCCAAGTTTCGACCATCATTGGTAAACTTCCACCTTCTTGGAAAGATTACCAAAAGAAATTGAAGCATAAGAAGAAGGCCATCTCTTTAGATGAACTTCTTCAAGGCATCATCAAATTGAGACCGAAAGTCTCAAACGTGATGGCTCAATTTCTGAGAAGATTGATGGTGTAAACTATGTGGAAAATAAAAATGTTGCCGGAACTTCCAAGGGAAATCAAGGAAAGTTCAAACGGAAAAACAACTCTAAAAATGATGGAAAGGGTAAAGCTAAGAAAAAGCAGAAGAGTGCTTGTTATGTTTGTGGAAAAACAAACCACTTGGCTAAGAACTGCTATTACCGCAAAGGGCAACAAAACGATGAACACGCAAATGTAGTTGAGAGCAACTTCATTAGCATGCTTTCCGAAATCTGTCTAGTCAACAATGTCGACTCAGATTGGTGGATTGATTCAGGGGCTACATGTCATGTAACTCCCAATCGAAGCTTGTTCAAAACATATGAAGAAGTAAAAGAGCCAAAAGCAGTTTATATGGGAAATGCTTCTACAAGCGAGGTCTTGGGCATAGGGACCATTATTCTCCCCCTCACTTCGGGAAAGACTCTTACTTTGAAAAATGTGTACCATATTCCCTCTATGAGGAAGAATCTTGTATCCGTTCCTAAATTGGACGAAAATGGCTTTAAGGTAACCTTTCGCGCCCAACAAGTGAATATCACTAAAAATGGGACGTTTGTTGGAAAGGGCTACATTAAAGACCAAATGTATTTATTGAGCATTGATAATAAAATTACCAGTTCTTCTTACTTTGTTGATTCTAACTTTAATGTTGAAAAGCATGATTTTTGGCATTCTAGATTAGGACATATTGGTATGAATGCAATGAGTCGTATGATTAAATATGAGTATATTCCTAAATCTTCGACTATTTATTCTATGAATAATTGTGAATGTTGCGCTCAATCTAAGTTGACTAAAGCATCTTTTAAAAGTGTAGTAAGATCAACTAGGTTACTTGAGTTAATTCATACCGATATTTGTGACAACAAAGATATTTTGACAAGAGGTGGAAAACGTTATTTTATTACGTTCATTGATGATTTTTCTAAGTTTGCATATGTGTATTTACTTAGAACAAAAGATGAAGCTTTTGACAAGTTTAAAATTTTCAAAGCCGAAGTTGAAAATCAAACCAATCTAAGGATAAAACGATTAAGATCGGATAGAGGTGGTGAATATTTCCCAAACGAGATGATTTCATTTTGTCAACAAAATGGAATTGTTAGGGAATCTTCAGCACCTAATACTCCACCACAAAATGGAGTAGCCGAGAGGAAAAATCGATCCTTAATGGAGATGGTTAGTGCCATGATTATAAATTCAAAATTACCAATGAGCTATTGGGGAGAGGCACTATTAAGTTCTGTTTACATTTGTAACAGAATTGTGAATAAACATATGAAAACTCCATACGAATTATTTAATGGGCGTAAGCCTAATATTTCACATTTAAAGGTATGGGGTTGTGTTGCATATGTTTTAGATGCAACTTTGAAAAGAAATAAACTTGGGAGCAAAGCTGTGAAATCTATATTTATTGGTTATTCTTCAATAAGCAAAGCATATAGATTTATGAGAATTAATGACAATCGTGTGTTTGAAGCTACGCATGCTATTTTTTATGAACATTTGAACATAAAAAGTGTAGACAAGGTAGATATAAACCATGAATTGTCAAAAGAACTTGAAGTAGAAAATGCATCAAGTTCACATGATAATGGTGATGCCATTGCTAATGATGGAAATTTAGACAACAATGAAAATGATGAAATAGTTGAGTTAAGGAGAAGCAAAAGACAAAGAATTGAAAAGAACCTTGGTCCTGACATGTTTACATATATGTTAGAAGAGGATCCTAAAACTTTTCAAGAAGCTATGTCTATGTCTGATTCAGACTTGTGGAAAAGAGCCATGGATGATGAAATCAAATCTATACTTGATAATGAAACATGGACTCTAGTCAATCCTCCTCCTAATACTAAACCTATTGGTGCAAGTGGGTTTTGAAAAAGAAACTCAAAGCGATGGTACTATTGATAAGTACAAGGCAAGATTAGTAGCCAAAGGTTATAGTCAAAAAGAAGAAATTGACTATTTCGAAACATTTTCACCGGTCACTAAGTTTACATCAATTAGAACTATGTTTGCTATAGCATCCGTCTATGGACTAGAGGTTCATCAAATGGATGTTAAAACAACATTCTTAAATGGAGATTTAGATGAAGAGATTTACATACAACAACCCGAGGGTTATATCTCTAAAGGAGAAGAACATAAAGTATGTAAATTAAAGAAATCTTTATATGGACTTAAACAAGCACCAATTCAATGGTACAAGAAGTTTAAGCAAGAAATTCGAAAGTTTGGTTTTAAGAGTAGTAAAGTAGAAAGTTGTGTTTTTACTAAAGTTACTCTTAATTATAAAGTTGTTATAACTTTATATGTTGATGACTTGCTAATATTTGGTTATGATATTAATTGTATTAATGAAACAAAGAACTATTTAAAGCAAGTGTTTGACATAAAGGACTTAGGTCCAGTAGATGTCATTTTGGGGGTTAAAGTGATCAAAAAGGACAAAACCTACATATTAACTCAATCACATTACATTGAGGAAATATTAAAGAAGTTTAATTATTTTGATTGCAAAATAAGTAAAAGTCCTATTGACCCTCATGTGAAGTTAGTTCCAAATAAAGGCGAGGCCGTAAATCAAGGAGAATATGCCAAGATAATTGGAAGCATAATGTATGTGGTTAATCATACAAGACCTGATCTTGCATGTGCAATTGGCATACTTAGTAGATTTACAAGTAATCCAAGTGAAGAACATTGGACGGAACTAAAAAGAGTACTAAGGTACTTAAAATTCACAATAAACTATGGTTTACATTACAAGTGTAATTCACCTATACTTGAATGTTATAGTGATGCAAATTGGGCATCAGATGTAACCAACTCCAAATCAACAAGTGGTTGGTTATTCACCATTGGAGGAGCCATAGTTGCTTGGTCTTCAAAAAGACAAACATGTGTTGCTTTGTCTTCTATGGAATCTGAGTACATAGCCATGTCAATGGCTAGTAAAGATTTAATATGGTTTAGAAGATTTCTAAGAACCATACCATTTATTGATTCTAAGAAAGGAGCCACAACTTTGTATTGTGATAATCAAGCTGCCATATTCAATACAAAGAATGAGAGAATATCAAATCATAGCAAACACATTGCTATGAGATATAATCATATTAGAGATATGGTTAAAAAGGGAAAGATAGCACTTGAGTATCTTCCTACAAATCAAATGTTAGCTGATCCACTAACAAAATCTTTATCAGGGGATAAAATTATAAAGGTCATGAGAGATATGGGACTATTACCGGTCTAAACAATGTCTTAATTGAAACCAACTTTATCTTAAGGTACAAGTCATAGATTTGTCACCTTATGTTTAAAGTTAAAAGGAAATTCAATATTAGACATTGGTGAAATGGAAACTTTGATACATTTCGAGTGCATAACTTAAAAATAGTGGGGGTGTCACTATTTGAAAGTTTCATATCTGACCTATGCACTTTCATTACCACAACAAGATTAGGATGGATTCAAAATCCTTAATAGACTTATAGCTTTCGTAGAATGCGTTGTGGACATTCTCGATAAGTCTACCTATACAAGTAAAGAAGTGAGAGGTCGCTTCTTATGGATTACTCCGGTAAAATTCCTAGAGTACTTGTGAAAACCAGGATTAAGCACAAGGCCCAACTACAAGGTGCTGCCAAGATCAAAAGGAACATGAAATCATACATGATGAGAATATGTCTCCCCAAAGGTTTCACATTCAACCATAAAGTTTAAGGCTCGTCCACTTAATGGGTATTCATTATGTAAAGAAGCTGAAATTGTTTAGTGTCATTATATGTAAATAAGTGGGGGATTGTTATATGTAGTAGTATTCACATATAATACTTGGTCATCTCCCATATTGAGTTTGTAAAGCAACCGTTTCATTTATGATATAAAGTCTTGTTCTTCATTTCTTGTTGTCTTGTATCTTCTTTATCCCACATGGGATTACTAATAAAACTTGTGGAGCTAAACTTGTTATATAATAGCTAAGTTTGAAGAGTTCCTATAAGCTTGCTTGAGCTTCCCTCTATTATGGGAAAATATCAAGTATGGCTTAAAGTTTTGAGTATTATATATATATATATATATATATATATATATATATATATATATATATATAAGAAATAAATAAATAAATAAATTAATTAATTTAAATATTAATTCTCCTTACTACCGGTTCTGGTATAAGGGGTGAGGGAGTCGATCAGTTTAAATGTTTAGGGTTGTGACTCTTTGAATGGTCATTTACGAGAGGGTATGACTGTTCGGAAGGGCACGCCTTGACCACTAGGGTTGTAACTCTTTGAATGGTCATTTACGAGAGGGTATGACTGTTCGGAAGGGCACGCCCTGACCACTTCAGGAAAAGTTGTGTCTTTTCAAGACCACAACACAAACTCTATAAATAGAGTTGCCTCCTCCGAAAATGACTAGAGAAAAAATACTGATATTATTACTTCCTTGAGTCTTTCTTCTTAACAAATCTATTATTCAAGTCATAAACAGTTAAAGCTTCGATTATTGTTCCCGAGTTATTCAAAGGAGTGTAACTTTGAATAAGAGTGCGTAGGTTTTGTATCCTAGAGGTGAAATTCGTTGAGACCATTATACCATAGTGGGACGAATTAAATACCTTAAAGATAACATCTTTTGGTGTGCCTAACCTACTGATAGCAGACGTAGGAAGATCATGAAGAGTGAAGAAAGATGAATCCTTCCGGGAAGTACAAGCATGTTTAGCTAAACTGTCAGCAACAAAATTGGCTTCGCGGAAGCAATGGGAAAATATGAAATGGCTGGTATGATGCATGGAAAGGATGGAGCAAACATAATACATGCAATTCCAAGGTGGAGAGATACCTTTCGTGAGACAATCAGAAAGCAGTTTAGAGTCCATCTCAACAATTGCCCTGTGATAGCCATAAGAGTGAAGCCAAAAGACCCCCATTGAAAGCGCTCGAGCTTCTCCAATGTTGTTAGTGCCTTCATTAAAAAAAGAGGCATAAGCATAAATAAGCCCTCCCTTAGAATCCCAAATCATACCCCCACCACCACTAATACCAAGGTTACCTTTACAAGATCCATCAGAGTTAAGTTTGACAAGGCCAAGAGGAGGTGGGATCCATTTGATAGCATGAACAGTAACCCGGCGCAATGTACCAAACTGGAGAACTGGGTTAGAATGAGAACCCATAATTTGACAATTGGCCGCAAGAAGAAGACAATGGAGCTCATTATTGATAGAGATAACAAGGGTGATAGAAGGAGAAGAACTTTCAAAATAAGCTTTGTTGCCATACTTCCATAAATTCCAGCAGATCAAAGGAGGCAGCAGATTATTGTGACTTTTGCTCAGCCACCAAGACAGGCAGCACTGCTGAATGGAGAGACCTTGAAGACGAATACCATGGAGATTTTGGAAATGAGACCAAACGGCTTGGGCCACCCTGCTAGATAAAAAAAACATGATCAAAAGTCTCGACATGGAGTTGACAGCAAGGACAGTGAGAGGCAAGTTGAATGCCCTTGAGCTGGAGACCTTCATTGACTGGAAATTTACGACGAAATAAATACCACAAAGACATTGATTTGGCGAGGAAGATGTTTGTGCTATAAAAAACTTAGAGGAAATTGTAACGCCCCAAAACTTTGGGTCCCACTACATGGGCCCAAATCTTGCCACGTCACTATAATTTCAAACTTAATTAAGGACTAGTCAAACGTCACCCTACCAAAAATTTCAAAAGTCTCCAATTTAAAAATACAGTCATCCAAAATAAATTACGAAACAAGTCTACCAAAATTAACTATGTCTCCAATAAATTTCAAAACTTATAAATTCGCCCTATAAGTCTTGATTCCTTCAAGGGTATCCTCTACCTCGAGCTTTGTCCTTAATTTCGACCTGAAAGAAGAGGGTTGCGAAAGGTGAGCGAACAAAGCTCAGTAAAATCATACGTCGCCCCTCCCGTTTCTAAGGAGGGGTGACTCAAAGAATAATCGTGCTGTAAGTTAAAACAAAATTTAGAAATTTGATAATTTGCAAAAATCAAAGATAAGTATCGATTGACAAGAATATAAATTATAAAACAAAAATGGAGAGTTCAAACAAAACAATTAGGATCAAATTAGTTTGTCATTACTGGCTGTCTCATACCAGCCAGTAATAACCGAATATCAAAATATTTATTATGATCACATAATGGTCTATTGACCAAGAACCAAATCCCCCGAAGGGTACACGAATCGCCCGAATGGTACAAAATTAAGGTATATCCGGATAACCGCACTCACAGGCCAAGTGGTGCAATTTCAATTATTTCAAATGTTGTCACGAAAATCCCCGTGACGAGTTGTTCATACTTAGTGATCATAAATAATTTCAAAACGTGAATAGTACTATCATTAAAACTTAATTCATTTCAAAATTCGTCATTTTTAATACCAAAGAGTATACCGACAAGGTTTACAAATACAGATCAATTTCTCAATAACAAATGTATTTCATGAAAATCAAAGTAGACATGAAATTTGCAAAAACGAATTGAAGGATATATCATATCATATATCAAACAAGTTCGCTAATATAACAGTAATCATGAATTACCTTTGTGCGAACTGAAGCCTTGTACGCAGCGGAAGAATTACGCTTGAGCTACGATCTTCGTATGCCAATATCCACAGACCTGCAAGTCTCTCTCGTCGAATTGATATCACGGAGCACGGATATCAATACTGGTTCACACCGCAAATCCAAGCCTCTTGATGGTTAGGCTAGAGAGAGTATTTTGGTGAGATAGAATTTAGGGAGAGAGAGGGCGGCAATGCATAGAAGACGTATTCTTCAATATGGTGAATTAGGGTTTTATCCCTTTTGTTGCCCTATTTATATTATTACAAGAAACCTATTTCTTGTAGGTTAAGTAATCCTAAACCCAATTGGATTAGGAAACTAATTAACCAATAAATAATATAAATATTATTTCCATGTGGGCGGGACTAAATAATCGGGCCGCAAGCCCAATTACCAACATCTCCCACTCGTACACATGGACTCACCTCTCTGACCACATCGTATCATCAAAACCCGTTAAACACTGCCTCTTCATACTGGAAGTGAAGCGTGCGACATGACGAGAAAGATAAAGGGTGGAGCGCTATACCAAATCACCATCTGACCAGCATAGAACGTCCTCGTTAGAAAACAAAACTCGTCTATACCCCAGACCGTATATATACATCAATTTAAGCATCCTCAATCCCTCAAGAGCGGTGCTTAAAACTCAATATGTTTGTGTATCAAGATCAACCTTTTGAACCGTATGTTCAATATGATCGCCATGGCATTGAAACACAAAAATAAAGATGCATATCATACTATCTTCCTTAGACACTCATATTAATCACTCTTGGTATCGCTTTCCCAAAGAATGCTCGTAGGATGTATGTGCATAGCCCGTTGGTCGGCATGCCAAAGTAGCATCATCAACGTCCAAGTTCATTATATAGTTCTAAGTCACATAGGGTATAATCGTGATCTGGATTTGATCACTAGAACTCACACAGTGATGAAGCAGGGATCATTCAATCACTTTCTAAAGTCGCATTATAGTCGCATACAGTATGAAGTGTATGCTATGACGGAACTCCCACACAAAGCAGGCATGTCATGCTCAAACGTCATACGAACCATAGTCTAGCCGCCCTTCTGGCGTCTAACTTGAGTACTTAAAAGCAGTCACTCTTCTAGTGACTCTCTTTTAAGATCTCATATTCGGACTTTTCCTTGGGATATAAAGTCGACCTTATAAAAGGTCTCATCTTGGCCGTATGCCAAGGCGATAAATGTAATGTTATTTGCGTACCCCTCAAGACATTTTACTATCTCAACTTGCTCGCCCACCTGGCGACAAGGTGAATTACCCGTGTGAGAGGGCCAATTCAATATCCACGACATCTTTTAATCAAGAATATATATGCCACACAATTTCATATTAAAATATCCAATTAACATATAAAAGGAACAAAATGAAAACTGTAATTTATTCAAACGATAATGAATAATAATCAAATGTCATCATAAGTGTTCTCTAGCTAGAGGTTTAGTCATAGGGTCAGCTAACATGCTTCTAGTAGGAATATACTCTAGAACAACTTTCTTTTCTGCAACCATGTCTCTAGTGAAATGATATTTGATGTTAATGTGTTTCGTCTTCCCATGGTACTTGGGATCTTTAGTGTAACCTAAAGCGCCATGCTATCACAAGCAATGACTACGGGGACGATCCACATGCGTCGTAACATCAAGATGTTGAAGAAAACTCCTCAACCACACGCTTCTTGAACCGGTGAGCAAGCCATGTACTCGACTCCATCGTAGATAGGGCGGTGCTAGTCTGTCGCTTGCTACTCCAAGAGATAGCTCCACCACCAAGGAGGAAAGCGTAGCCCGAAGTAGATTTATAACCATCTACATCTCCAGCCCAATCCGCGTCAGTGAAACCTTTCAAGCTCAAATCACCACCTTGGTAACACAGGGTTAAATTTGTGGTTCCCACCAAGTAACGCAGAACCCTCTTTACTGCCATCCAGTGTTGAGGTCCAGGATTACTTTGGAATCGACTCAACATCCCAACCGCAAAGCATAGGTCGTGCCGAGTACACACCATAGCATACATCAAGCTTCCTACCGCATTTGCATATGGAGTCGTAGACATTCTCTTCTTCTCTTCTTCATTCTTAGGGCATTGGTTTGTACTAAGGACACATCCCTTTTCCATTGGAGTGACAACGGGTTTTGAGTTAGTCATGCCAAATCGTTCGATAACTTTCTTAATGTAAGTCTCTTGAGACAAACCAAGAAATCTTTTCGAAGCGATCTCTAATGACTTTTACTCCAAGCACATAGCTTGCTTCACCCAAGTCGTCATATCGAAAAGCACACCACTCTTTAGTGGCATTTATCATCTCCATATCATTCCCGGCTAGTAGGATGTCATCAACATATAATGACAGATCAAGATCTTTTCTTGGATCGTTTAACATACACACAGTGGTCTTCCTCAATCATCACAAAGCCAATTGAGGTTATCGCTTGGTGAAAGCGAATGTACCCTGCCTAGATGATTGTTTGAGACCATAAATGGAACGCTTGAGTCGGCACACTTTGCGCTCTTGTCCCTTGACTTCAAAACCCTACGGTTGAGTCATATAGATCTCTTCATCTAGTTCTCCATTGAGAAATGCAGTTTAACATCCATCCGATAAAGTTCTAGATCCATGTGTGCTACTATCGCTAGGATTAGGCGAACAGAGGAAAATCTCACCACAGGGGAGAATGTCTCCTCATAGTCTAAACCCTCTCTTTGGGTAAAGCCTTTCGCCACAAGACGTGCCTTATATTTGTCAATTGATCCATCTGCCTTTCGCTTGACTTTGAAAACCCATTTGTTTCCAATAGTCTTGCGACCTTGCGAAGATCAACTAACTCCCAAACCCGATTCTTTTCATAGAGGAAATTTCATCTTCCATTGCAGTCATCCATTCACTGTTTGTAGGTAAAGAAAGAGCTTCTTTGAACGATGTAGGCTCACTAGAATTGAAAGAAGTAGTTAGGAAAGATTCCTCTTCGATCGCGAATCGACGACGAGGTATATTTCCACGTTTACTTCTTCGTTCTAGTATCGGACTCCCACTAGAATCCGTACTCCCACTCGGATGAAGATCACCTTGACTCTCATTGGCGACTTCCATAGGTTCAACCTCATGTTGTACCATAGGATTAGGTTGAGGCAATTCCCCACCTTCGCCAAAAGATGTCATGTGTTCTTCTTCCATCTCAAAAAGTTCAAAGTCTTTCCTAACTTCACCTATCTGTGGGAAATCATTCTCAATGAAATCAACATTGCGCGACTCTGATTCACTCATTCCTTCGTTAGGTTTTCCACCGTACATAACATAACCCTTTGAGGTATCTGAATACCTTATGAAAACACACTTGTTTCCTCTAGGGCCTAGTTTTCCAAACTTATTGGAAGTACTGTGGACATAGCCTGCGCAACCCCAAGGATGAAGATGCCCCAATTTAGGCTTCTCACCTTTCCAAAGTTCATAAGGGGTTGTGGGAACTGACTTAGAAGGCACTCGGTTAGAAATAAGGTAAACATAACCATAGCGTGTATAGTCATCGATAAAAGTGAGAAAATAGGAAGCTCCATGACGTGCCTTAACATTCATTGGTCTGCAAATGTCTGAATGGACTAACTCTAATGGATGTGTGGCTCTTTTTGCCTTACCAAAAGGCTTTCGGCAAGCTTTTCCTGCCAAACAAGATTCACACAAGGGTAGGTTGACATTGCTGAGAGACCCCAATAGGCCTTCCCTAGCCAATCTAGTCATCCTATCTTTTCCTATATGTCCAAGTCTAGCATGCCATAACTCAGAATTAGAATCATCATAAACCATGCAAGAAGAAGAATTAAGAGAAGAATTATGGGAATCCAACAAATCTAATTTAAAGAAATTATCTGACAAAGAACCATGTCCCAAAACCTCATCACCAAAACAAATATCCAAGTGATCATTACTAAAATTAAAAGAATATCCATGTCCTAGCAATTGTACTCGATAGTAGATTATGTCGAATTCAGTGCATAAAGAACTTCATGAAGAGTCAATGTGCGTCCACTCCGCAATTGAAGTTGGTATGAGCCAACTCCTTTGACTTCAACAGACGAACTGTTTCCCATGAAAATTCTTCTTGTACCAGCAGGAACTTTTCGATAATCTACAAATCCTTCTCGATCCCTCGTCACATGTTTGGTTGAGCCTGAGTCTACAATCCACACAGGGAGAGAGTCAGCCAATAAAACATGAGAGCAAACAAAACTTTGCATGGAGATAGGATAAAATGATACCTTCTTGGGCTCAGGACAAGTCCGAGCAAAATGACCCAAGGCACCACAGTTGTAGCACTTCTGCTTAGCTATATTCTTTTTGCCTCTACGGCGTTTAGCAATCTTGTCACTTTTAGGGCCCAAATTCTGAGTCTTCTTACCTTTAGCTTGTTTCTTGCGTTGCCCGTGTGGCTTGCGCGGACCCTCAATGGAAACAAGAGCAAGATCACGAGTCGCAAAGCACTTATCGCGCGATTCGCTTCATGACACTCACCTCAAGCTCAACATGGTGAGATACATCGCAAAAGTCCGAATGGATGCGTATGAGTTCAAGATACGCCTCAAACCACTCCAAGAATCGAGGCGGTGAGCGAATCACCGCTTGAACTTCTTTGTTCATCGATAAAAGAGAACCGGCGGCTTTAAGATCACGAATCATTCCGGACATCTCACGTAGTTGTTCAAGAATGTTTCGTTTCTGGTCAATCTTATAGCTTTCAAACTTGTAAGTCAAAGTCCTTAACTTTGTAGCAGAAGTATTCCCATAAATGCGCTTAATTTGGTCCCACATTTGTTTAGCGATCGGGCGGTCTTCAAACTTCGCCAATCGAATCATTATGCATGCTACTCGGCATAGTAAAGCGTGCACATCGATCTTTCTTTTTCCGATCAAGGAATTCTGCATTTTTAGCGTCTTTGGGCGGTCAAATTACCCATCTACGGTTCTACCATCACAATATCAAGGTTGTCCAGAACTTCTTGCTCGTTTAGCAAGTATGTGATTTTCCTTTGCCAAACACCATAGTTTGAGCCATCTAATTTCTCACCCTTATTAAGGTCAGCGATTACATTCTGAGAAGCCATTTCACTACAATTTGTTGCAAAAATAAGACATAAGCATATATATATTTTAATTCACTTTTGTTTTAAAAATCAATTACTAAATATAATCACATCATACACGTAAGGAGGGAAAATCTGCGAGGCTCGTAATCACAACCAAAGCATGCACAACATGAAAATATTCATAAATTGATAATTTAAACAAAATAAATATGATAGAAACAGATCCATCAAGTACATATCATGCACATAAATATTTTCACTACTGAAAATAAATTTATTAGGTCTCGCATAGTCCCAATCGCAATTTTAGAGCCCAAAACGACAATTAAATATGCTAAAAATGACTTAAAAATAGCTTAAAATTCACAAAGAATTTTAAAAATTCGAACTGTCCCAAACGACCCCAAACGATCCAGAATGACAAAAGCAGCCTGGATATTATTTTTGTAATTTTTAAAAATCAAAAACAGTTTTTACACTTGAAAAATCAAAAACAAATATTTAAAGTGAATTGATCAAAAGCGAGACCATCAATGGACTCGAGGCGGCCAAAACAGAGGCAGCTTGCCGATCGGAGCTCGATCAGCCCGCAGCGCTCTCACGCGCCACTGCGTGTGTGGGCTTTGCCCGACTAGGCGGTGGCGGGCTTTAGGGCTGACGTGGCAAACACGTGGCAGCCACGTGTCATGATGGCGTCGCGATGGCGTCATCCCGGACGGAAGTGGGTCCCGCGATGGCGTGGCGGTGGCGTGGCGAACATCATCGATCAACGTTGACCATTGACCGGATTATGCGCCTCACGTCGCTCCTCCAGCGCCTCGCCAGGAGAGTGCGGAGACACGCGCCTTACGGTGGTCCGATGGCCTCACGGAAAGTGGCGTTGGACTCGTCTCTCTGAGTACTACCCAATGGTGTACTTTTTACCTCGAAAGGAGTGCCACAAAAGGCACGTGTATCGAGGCCGAGAGTGGGGGTCGTTTTAGGTCGAATTTTTAACCCTAAAAATCGATTTGCGAAGGGCTAACTTCGCGAGGCCATAAAACGTTCATTTTAAGTCCAAATTAAGCATATAATATGTCGTTGGAAAGCCCTCATGGAGTACTACAAGTACAGTTCATAAAATCACGATTTTACAGAACATAAACAGGTCGAATCAGCACGCAAAGTTTCGGAAAAAACTGTTTTCAACAAAACTTGGGTTTGCGATATTTTGAAAAATACCGAACGGAATTCAACGAGAATTTAGTATGTTGTTCGCCTCGTCGTAGGGAACTCAGACATATAAAATTTTCTCTAAAATTTCAAAGTTTTACACATAAAATAATAAAACTCATTTGTTTCGTTATCAGGTAAAACTTTTAAACAAACCAAAAAACAAGAGCATGCGATTCATGGCATAACAATACGAGCAATCAAACAATATGGCTCTGATACCAATGAAGGATATATCATATCATATATCAAACAAGTTCGCTAATATAACAGTAATCATGAATTACCTTTGTGCGAACTGGAGCCTTGTACGCAGCGGAAGAATTACGCTTGAGCTACGATCTTCGTATGCCAATATCCACAGACCTGCAAATCTCTCTCGTCGAATTGATATCACGGAGCACGGATATCAATACTGGTTCACACCGCAAATCCAAGCCCCTTGATGGTTAGGCTAGAGAGAGTATTTTGGTGAGATAGAATTTAGGGAGAGAGAGGGCGGCAATGCATAGAAGACGTATTCTTCAATATGGTGAATTAGGGTTTTATCCATTTTGTTGCCCTATTTATATTATTACAAGAAACTTATTTCTTGTAGGTTAAGTAATCCTAAACCCAATTGGATTAGGAAACTAATTAACCAATAAATAATATAAATATTATTTCCATGTGGGTGGGACTAAATAATCGGGCCGCAAGCCCAATTACCAACACGAATATATAATGAAGGTATTCAATAAAGCTAACGACGGAGTCAAAGCAACTACCGACATGAGGTCGGGCATGGCAAATGAAAGAACAAATAATTTCAATAATTTGTGGAAGCCTAACATTTAAAAATATTTTTTTTATACTTTTACAAAGAACCAAAAAGAAACGTAATCCCTTACCTTAGTATGCTTATCAAATATATTCTTACGACACATACGATCGTACTAAACTCGTTTGTCCAAATCTAAATTTAAACACAACACTAAAATTAAAATATTGAATTTGGGAGCTTATTATTTTAAGCTTGAATAAATGATCAAAAAAAATTCTAATATTTTTTTTTCCATCTCATAGATACAGAACCAGTACATGCACAACTAAATTATTATTATTATTATTATTATTATTATTATTATTATAATTAATAATTTATTATTATTATTATTACTACTACTATTATTATTTACTTCCTCTTTGACTTTCTTTCCTTCTCACCTTTTCTCTCTCAATACAACATCACCCATTTTCTTCCAATGGGGACCCCTGATATTGCCATTCATCTCCTCTTTTTTTTTAATAATCACTAGCACACACATAGAAACATATACTCACTACACATAACCAATGAATGCACTATCCCAAAATATCTTTAACAACAATTTTATATTATTATACAAAGACAAAACTAATGCTACTAAAACAATATATAAAGGAAGAAAACTAAAACCTGCCAATCCTTCTCATGCATGCTCTAACCACTCACTGCCCGAGTCCCAAAAGAAAAAAACCCACATGCATATATAATAGTAATGGTGTTAGCTAATATACTTATCATACTACTATTATATCAAGGAAAAGAACCTGATTGTATTGTATGATTTTTGTCGCCGGAAGTCTTCCTCCTCCTGCTGTCAGCACCTTAACTAGCCGCCCACCCTTTTTTTTTTCTCTTCTTGTTAATAGGTAAAGGGTTTTCTCTCCCTCTTACTCTATTTATACCAAAACCGTAACCGAAAACCTAAAGTTAACTGGGCCAAAAAATTAATTTAGTAATATTAATAAATTATTATAATTAAAGTCTAGTCAAAAGTGGGCCTAGCCCGACCCAATTAAATTAATTACTAAATAGGTCAAAAACAATTAATTGGCACAAAACAATTATAATAATAATTATATAGGTCCAAAACGATCATAATATGAATTAACGTAAATTAATATTAATATTATATATATATATATATATATATATATATATATATATATATATATATATATATATATATATATATATATATATATATAGAATTATCGGGATATTACACTCTCACCCTCTTAAAAGAAGTTTAGTCCCTAAACTTACGTACCAGGTCAAGCGAAGAGTTCGTGGTGCTTCTCCTTCATTTCCTCCTCGAGTTCCCAAGTAGCTTCCCTCTCGGTGTGATTGCTCCATTGAACCTTGACATATGAAATGGTTCGCTTTCGAAGAACTTGATCTTTTCGATCTACAATTCTAACAGGCTGCTCAGCGTAACTAAGATCCTCCCGTAAGTGGAGTTGCTTATATTCGATCACATGGCTCGGATCTGGCGCATACTTCCTCAACATTGAAACATGGAATACGTTGTGCACCCCTGAAAGTACTGGTGGTAAAGCTAGTCGACATGAAACTTCCCCAACTTGTTCGAGCACCTCAAATGGTCCCACAAATTTTGGGCTAAGCTTACCCTTAATACCAAACCTCATAACTCCACGCGTAAGGAAAACCTTGAGGAACACATGGTCCCCTACTTCAAATCCGAGTTCACGTCGGCATTTATCGGTGTAGGACTTCTGTCTACTCTGAGCCGTTAACATTCTTTTCTTAATCAGTCGTACCTTCTCCGAGGTAATCAGTACCAATTCTGGTCCCAATAACTTTCGTTCTCCTACTTCATCCCAACATGTAGGCGTACGACACCTTCTTCCATATAACGCTTCGTACGGTGCCATACCAATGCTTGCATGGTATCTGTTGTTGTAGGTGAACTCCACTAGAGGTAAATGATCATCCCAATTACCTTGAAAGTCTAAAGCGCAAGAATGAAGCATATCTTCCAAAATCTGAATGGTCCGCTCCGATTGGCTGTCTGTCTGCGGATGGAAGGCCGTACTCATACTCAAAGTGGTGCCCAAAGCCTTCTGCAAACTACCCCAAAACTTTGAGGTAAACCTGGTGTCGCGATCAAACACAATCGAGACTGGCACTTCGTGCATCCTGACAATCTCATCTACATACATCTTTGCCACTTTCTCCAACGGGTCATTTATCCTGAAGGCTAAAAGTGTGCTGACTTCGTCAAACGATCCACGATAACCCAAATGGAGTTCTTTCCTTTTAATGTCTTCTGCAACCCCACAACGAAGTCCATGGTTATATGTTCCCATTTCCACTCGGGTATGGGCATTGACTGTAACAATCCTCCCGGTCTCTGATGTTTGCACTTCACTTGTTGACACACGAGACATTTGGATACAAACTCTACAATTTATCGCTTCATATTACTCCACCAGAAAGTGTCTCGCATATCCCGATACATCTTTGTGCTCCCGGGATGTATCGCGAATCTTGAATTGTGGGCTTCTTCTAACAATTCCCTCTTTAACTCTAGATCTGATGGAATGCAGACCCTCTTGCCAAAGCGTAAAATACCATCCCCTCCAAGTCGAAAATCAACATGAGCTCCAATCTCTACCCCTTCACAAATTTTTACTAACTCCGGGTCGACTTTCTGGGCAGTTTTGATCCTTTCTAACAAGAATGGCTGAAGACTCAATCGTGCCAGATAACCTTTTCATCCCCTTACCCAAACTTCCAAACCCAAATTCTCGATATCCTCTAGAATGCTCTTCTCATTTGTTAACATCATTGTCAAGGTTCCCTTGCTCTTACGACTCAAAGCATCCGCCACTACATTGGCTTTACCTGGATGGTAAAGAATGGTGTAGTCGTAATCCTTTAATAACTCCAACCACCTCCTTTGTCTCATGTTCAATTCCTTCTGAGTGAAAATGTACTTAAGACTCTTGTGGTCCGTATATATCTTGCAAATCACTCTGTACAAATAATGTCTCCAAATCTTTAAAGCAAACACTACTGCGGCTAACTCCAAGCCATGTGTTGGGTAGTTCCTCTCAAAGTTCTTTAATTGCCTCGAGGCATAGGCAATCACATTCCCATCTTGCATCATTACACAACCCAGACCTTTCAACGACGCATCACTGTAGATCACAAACTTCTCCGATCCTGACAGTAAATCAAGAATTGGAGCTGACACCAATCTTTTCTTCAACTCCTCGAAACTTGCCTCGCACTCCTCTGTCCAAACAAACTTCTTGTTTTTCACAGTCAACTGGGTTAGAGGTCCCACGATTTTTGAAAACCCTTCTACGAAACGACGATAATATCCTGCTAGCCCCAAGAAGCTTCGAACTTCCGTAGCGGTCGTCGGTTTCTCCCAGTTCACTATTGCCTCTATCTTGGCCGGGTCTACTGAGACTCCATCTTTTGATATTACATGACCCAAGAAACTCACCGTTTCCAACCAAAACTCACACTTCTTAAACTTCGCATATAATTTCTCCTCCTTTAAAATCTGCAGTACCGCTCACAAGTGTTGCTCGTGTTCCTCGCGAGTTCTTGAGTAGATCAATATATCATCAATGAAGAAAATTACGCACCGATCTAGAAATTTCTGAAACACTCGGTTCATTAAGTCCATAAATGCTGCCGGAGCGTTTGTCAACCCAAACGGCATCACCAAAAACTCGTAGTGTCTGTACCGTGTTCTAAATGCAGTCTTAGCAATATCCTCCTTTCTAATTCTAAGTTGGTGGTACCCCGAATGAAGGTCGATCTTAGAGAAGTAGCATGCTCCCTGTAGTTGGTCAAAAAGATTGTTGATCCATGGTAACAGATATTTGTTCCTCACCGTGACCCGATTCAACTCACGGTAGTCTATGCATAACCTCATCGTCCCGTATTTCTTCTTCACAAACAATACTGGTGCACCCCATGGTGATACGCTAGGCCTAATGAGCTCCTTCTCCAACAACTCTTATAATTGCTCATTCTATTCCTTAAGTTCCGCAGGAGCCATTCTATAAGGTGCTTTAGAGATTGGGGTTGTCCCCGGTGCTAAGTCAATTAACAATTTCACCTCCCTCTCTGGTGGAAGTCCTGGTAATTCTTCAGGAAACATGTAACGCCCCATAATCTTGCATGTGCATTCTATACTTGTCTTCTTACTTTCTTGGTTGATTGTGAGCATGTTTACTTGTTATATAAATGTTTTAGAATCATTCATAGATCATTCTAGAAGTCCTTAACATGTTTAGAATCATATAAACTTGTTTGTAGAATCGCCGGTTTGATCGCGTTGAATTTAGCCTTAGCGATTCCTCTCATTGCTCGTATTTGCTTCTATTTCGACGTACGAAGTGTTCGTTGAGTTCTTAGCTTTATATTCAAGTCTTAATCAAGTTGAAACAAACCTTTTTCATGCCCAAGACATCCTAGTTTGATTGGCATTTGATTGTAGTTTAATCCGTTGTTCATTTGTCGCGTGGTTCGCGCCTTGTCCTAGCTTGTTCCGGGGGTCGTTCGGGTGCGTTTCCGACTTGTTTTGAGTAGGGTTAGACCTTAGAATGGTTGCCCAAAAGTTTGGGACCATTTAGACCAAGTTTGAATCAAGTTTTAGAGGTTCTGGAGCCGAGGCGGCCGCATGGGAGCTGGTGAGGCGCCCGCCTCAAATGCAGGGAGCAATTGCTGAATGGTCTGAACTTTGGGGAAGGCTCAGTACTTGAGGCGGCCGCATGGGGCTTGGTGAGGCGCCCGCCTCACTTGTTTTGCTGCTACGGGCTGATTTCCTCCTGTTTCGGAATTTGACGATTTGTACACTTCAAACCCCTACTTAAACCTATCCTAAACCTCCCTAACCCTTCCTACTTAAGTCCTAACAACCCTAACTAATTTTAATGAGGGATTAAGAAGGCTTGTTGATCATCCAAACCTTATCCTAAGAATCTCAAAGGGACCACAAGTGGTTGACACATGTCCCACTCAAGAATTAGACCAATATAAGCCCCAATTCAGATTTTTGACCCTCATTCTCACCCTCTCTCTTCCAAAAACGAATTTCATCTCTCTCAAGGTTCTTCCATGGCTTCTTGGAGCTAAACCCTTCATCTTCAACCATCCATTCATCCTTTGCCCAAGAGCCTTTCATTAAAGTTGAAGAGCTCATCAAGGGGAGCATTTCCATCCGAATAGTTTCTTCTATTTCCTTCTTTGGTGAATAACTAGTAAGTTACCTTCTTTACCTTCTTCTTCTCTTAGTTCTCATTGACCCTAAGGAAGCAAAGTCTATGTTGGTTGAGGTCAATGAGGGCACTTGTATGCTTCATATGCTATATTTTTGTATGTTGAAATTGTGAGCTTGCTAGGAGCATGTTTAGGATGATTTCCTACCTATGAATGTTTATTATACTCTTCCATCTTGTCTATTTAAGGTTTTGAGCATGTTAAAGCCATGTATGATATTTATGTTGGAAGTGTTGATTTATGAGGATGCCCTAGTTATGCCTTCTTGAAATGTTGTGAAAGTGTTATGTGTTCTATTCTAAATTTTGGACTCTATGATGAACTTGGATCACTTTGCATTGCCTTGGTGAGTTTATAATCTTGTTGAACCTAGAATTGACCTAGGTTGGGTTATGGAGCATATAGCTTCAATTTCTCCAAATTTGGGAATTTAGAGCAAAGACTCAACGGAGTCGACTTTAGGGAATATTTGAACGTGTTGAACCCTAGTTTCAATCCCTACGAAGTTTGGACACCGTTTGGGTGGTTTACTCAAGTATGAGATTGGTTTGATTGTTTATAACAAGTTTCTATGAAAGGTTGGTTTTGTGCAATTTGATTGCCTTGATATGATTTTATAGTAGAGATTGATACCCTACTTGGTTGGTCGAGTTCGCTCTTGTCGAATTCGGTCTTTGATTGGTTTAGTCAAGTAAATATCTACTTGTGCATCACATTGAGTCCAGCTGGCATTATTTGGTTTGTTTATTGGGTCAAGGTGGGACGATGCATCGCCTTCACGAATTATGGGATTCGTGCTCGCTATGGATCGCCGCGCCTAGGACTTCACACACACCTCCATTGTTGGCCGCAATGGGGAAGTAGCCCCTTTGCCGTATCAGTTAAGTGCCGCATTGGCTTGCTATCTAGATCGAGTGGTACTTGATAAAAGTTGATGCATTCACAGAGCATCAATGTTGCACGATAAAGTATAATAAAGTTTTATTGCAGGAGCTACGAAGCGGCCGTGACTATCATATCCTACTTGTATGATTTACTTTACGCACTTATGTGAACAATATGCTAAGTGCCATGTGATGATAATGTACTAAGTATAAATGATGATAACATGTCATAATTGTGATAAATGCCATGCTATAACATGAACATGCATTGTAGTAACTTACTAAGTCTTTCGACTTACCCTATTTGTTTGCTTTGTCTTTCCTTAGATCCGAGCCGAGGAGACGGTCCGGGATAGACTCGCCTTATTCCTGTTTGGTTATTGTATTCTAAAGGTTGATATTTTGGACTTGTTGTTAGCCTTTTATTTTGGAAAGGACGATGGGAAGCAAGTCATGTAGACTTGGCTTGGGGTTTATGTTGTTTTTAATGATGTTGTAACTTAACTACTTAGAACTTGTAATCTTTTGGTAAGCCGACTTATATGTCGAGCCTGTTTATATGTGTATGGTTCACTACGATTTTCTTCCGCTAAAGCTCGTTAAATTTTGTTGTTATGGTTGTCTCCGGCATGTTGTGGCCGTTGAGGTTATTATAAGCATGTGTAAATAATTGTAGGAGTAGTTGTTGGGTTCCGGCTGTAACGTCGCCGATGACTTGTTTAAATTAGGTTGTTTTTCCGGCCAAGTGTAGCCGAGTTGTTGTTTGTGTGCGATGTTGCGCCACATGAATTTTATAATCCTACTTATGCATGCTTGTGTTATTGATTATTTGACGACTGATCTCGCATTGGGTCCGGTCGTCACAGCTTGGTATCGAGCTATAGTTAGCGCTCGCCAGGATAGGTTCCATGGCCTAGTTGGGTTGGTTAATTGTGTGATGATTCTAACGTCGAGTGAATTCTTGTAGGAGTTCGATGGATAATCCTAGGAATGGGAATGGCCGCGGTAGAGGTAGGCCCAGGAGAGGTCCCCGAACCCGGTTGAGGTACCACCCGCCGCGCAATCCGGTGGGTCCGGGATATGGCGCAGTTACACCGTAGGTGTATGGCTTTTCCGGCAAGGGCCGGGGAGGTCAGGCCGGGGAGTACCACCACCACCTCGACAGGAGGATGTTGCACCACCACCGAGACCGAGGACTGATAACACTCTCCTAGAGAGATTCCTTAAGTTGAAGCCTAGTGCATTTCTGGGGGAGCCAAACCCTAGGGAGGCTGAGTTGTGGATGGAAGAGATGATCAAAATATTATCTATGTTGGAGTGTACCGATGAAGAGAAGGTCCGGCTAGCGACATTCAAGTTTAAGGGAGCCGCCGAGCATTGGTGGAATGTGTTGAAGGAAAGTTGGGAGATGCAACAAGTCCCAATCACTTGGGCTAATTTCCAGAGGGAATTTAAGGAGGAATACGTACCGGATGTGGTTCGTAACCAAAGGGAGAAAGAATTTTATAATCTTGAGCAAGGTACCATGACTGTGGCGGAGTATTCTGCGAAGTTCACCGAGCTGAGCCGTTATTGCACGTATTTGATTCCTACGGAGGCTCGGAGAACACATAAGTTTGTTAAGGGATTGAGGACTGAATTTAGGAAGCAGATTCTAGCACTTAAGCTCACTGACTATAGGACTGCAGTTGATAGAGCTTATGAGGTTGAGCAAGACATTGATGAACACCGAGTCAAGAATAATGCTAGTAGTGCACGACAGACTACTCAGACCAGTAATCAGGGAAACAGTTCGGGTAATAGAAGGGGTTATCAAGGGAACCGTGATAGGAGAAGTGGAGGCCAAGGTAGGCCACAGTCGGGGAAACAAGGTAACAACACTTCTTCTTCTAAGGGGCAGCAAGGGTCGCGTAGTGAAGCTATGGTTTGTTCGTTCTGCCAGAGGTCTGGGCACACAGCTGATAGGTGCTGGGGGAAAAATGGGAAATGTTTCTATTGCGGAGATGGAACTCATATGAAGAAGGACTGTCCGAAGTTTAAGGCTAGTCAGTCGGGTAGCGCTGGGCAGCAATCTGGAGCTAAGAGAGATGGGGATGGTAAACCTAAAGTTCAAGGCCGGGTGTTTGCGCTTGATCAGCGCGAGGTTCCGGGGTCTACGGCCGTGATTGGAGGTACTCTTTCTATATTCGATCATAAGGCTCGAATTCTCATAGATCCAGGGTCTTCACATTCATATGTTGCTTCGCACTTTATTGAGAACCTTTGCGTATTGCCTCAACCTTTGCCATATTTGCTTGAAGTTTCTACCCCGCTCGGGGAATATATGCTCGCGTCGGAAGTGTTTAGGTCTTGTGATGTTTTGGTGGGTGACCACACTTTGCATGCGGATTTGGTAGTTCTTCCTATACGTGATTTTGATGTGATTCTTGGCATGGACTGGTTATGTGCTTATCATGCTATAGTTGACTGCCATAGAAAAAGAGTTACCTTTTATATGCCGGGTGTGCCTGAGTTTACTTTTGTGGGTGATCATGCTTCGAGTGACGTGCACTTTATTTCTGCTCTAAGGGCTAGGAAATTACTGTCTCAAGGGTGTACGGGTTATCTTGCATGCGTAGTTGATAAGAGGAAGTCTTCGCCTAACTTAGAAGAGGTCCCGGTAGTGTGTGAATTTCCCGACGTGTTTTCTACCGATCATGCTATGCCACCCGATAGAGAACTAGAGTTTTGCATTGAGCTTATTCCGGGGACTTCACCGATTTCTAAGGCACCGTATAGGATGGCACCCGCGGAGCTTAGGGAGTTGAAAACCCAGTTGCAAGAACTTCTAGAGATTGGTTTTGTTAAACCAAGTGTGTCGCCTTGGGGCGCACCGGTCTTGTTTGTGAGGAAGAAAGATGGGAGTTTGCGGTTATGCATAGATTACCGAGAATTGAACAAAGTGACTATTAAGAATAAGTATCCTCTACCCCACATCGACGATCTTTTTGACCAGTTGCAAGGGTCTATTGTCTACTCTAAGCTTGATTTGAGATGGGGTTACTACCAATTGAAGGTTAGAGAGGAAGACATTCCGAAGACGGCTTTTCGCACTAGGTATGGGCATTTTGAATTTGTGGTGATGCCGTTTGGGTTGACGAATGCGCCAGCGGTGTTCATGGATTTGATGAACCGTGTTTTTCACAGTTATCTTGATTGCTTTGTTGTAGTCTTCATTGATGATATTTTAGTATATTCGAAGTCTCGGGAGGAGCATGAGAAACATTTGAGGATTGTGTTGTCTATTCTTCGGGAGAAGCAGCTTTATGCCAAGTTTAGCAAATGTGCCTTTTGGCTTGAGGAAGTATCTTTCTTGGGGCATATCGTTTAGCGCCGGATAGCCGTTGATCCGCTTCTAAGATTGAAGCGGTGACGAATTGAAGAGGCCTAGTTCTGGGCCATCGAGGTTCGAGTTTCTGGGGTTAGCGGGTTATTACCGGGAGGTTTATTGAGGGTTTCTAGGATTGTGACTCCTATGACGAAGTTGACACGTAAGAACGTGCCGCTTGTTGGAGCGAGAAATGTGAGTCTAGTTTCCAAGAGCTTAAGAATCGGTTGACATCGGCACCTATTTTGGCTTTGCCTAGTGGAGGAGACAATTTCGTGATCTATAGTGATGCTTCTAAGGAAGGTTTGGGTTGTGTTTTGATGCAGAATGGGAGGGTGATCGCCTATGCATCGAGGAAACTATCTATTCATGAGCAGAATTACCCTACACACGATATGGAGTTGGTCATGCGATTATCTTCGCTGCATAAATGGAAACACTACTTGTATGGGGCTAAATTTGAGATCTTCACCCACCATAAGAGTTTGAAATACTTGTTTTCTCGTAAAAGAATTGAACATGAGGCAAAGAAGGTGGATGGAAAAGTTAAAGGACCACGATTGTACTATCTTGTATCATCCGGGAAGGCGAATGTAGTAATGCGGATGCCTCAGTGAAAGTTCACATGTCATGTATGATGGTTAGAGAATGGAAGATGTTGGAGGACTTGCGAGATTGGGGTCCTAGTGTTTGTGATAAAGGTGTGATTTTCGCGAACGTTCGTGCTACACCAGTCTTGTTTGGGAAGATTAAAGGAGCGCAAAGGAATGATCCTAATTGAAGAAAATTTTGATGGGTTACCGAGAATGTATCGCCTCGATTTTGTGATTAATAGTGAGGGTGCTTTGACATTTCGAGGTCGAATTTGTGTTCCTTCTAATGACGACTGAAGAGATTGGTTCTTGATGAGGCTCATAAATCGAGGTATACCATTCACCCTGGGAGCACGAAATGTACTTAGATCTCAAAAGACGCTTTGGTGGAAGGGTATGAAGAGAGAAATTGCGAGTATGTGTCAAGGTGTTTGACTTGTCGAAAAGTTAAGGCCGAGCATCGAGGCCTCGGGACTTCTACAACCACTCGAGATTCCCCGAGTGGCGGGAGTTCATTACCATGGATTTTGTGACAGGTTGCCGCAACACCCGAGAGGTTTTAATGCGCTTGGGTTATAGCCCATGTATCGACAAGTTCCGCACACTTCATTCCGATAGCTATCACTTATTCATTGACTCGCTTAGCGCCTTTGTATATCCAGAGATCGTGAGACTTCATGGCGCACGAAGTGAGTATTGTGTCCGATAGAGATCCGAGGTTCACATCTAGATTTTGGAAGTCGCTGCAGAAGCTTGGGGACCAAATTAGACTTCAAGATAAATTTTCATCCGCAAACTGATGGTCGTCCGAGCGCTTGATTCAGATTTTGGAGGATATGCCGCGAGCTTGTGCCGTTGATTTCAAGGGAAGCTGATTCTCACTTACCTTTGGCCGAAGTTTATGATAATAACAGCTTATCACGAGTATCAAGATGGCGCCCGTATTTAAGCTTTGTATGGGCGTAGTGTAGATCGCCAATTTGTTGGGATGAAGTTGAGAGGCGAAACTTTGGGGTTCCGAAGTTAGTACAATGGGTTGAGAGCGTAGTTGATTAGAGATCGCTTGCGCACCGCTCAAAGTCGACAAAAGAGTTATGCGCGACAATCGAAGACGAGATCTTGAGTTCCAAGGGAGACTACGTGTTCTTGAAGGTAAACCGGGAGAGGTACTAAGAGGTTTGGCAAGAAAGGAAGCTTACACCGAGATACATTGGTCCATTTGATTCTTGAGAGAGTTGGGACCTTAGCGCAG
>CM028381.1:110052144-110114741 GCA_013146195.2 Codonopsis lanceolata | reverse complement strand
GGTCCATAGCTCTTTGACTACTAAATTTAAAAAAAAATTGAAAGCCAAAAGTCAAAACATAACTCCATCATCAAGCTCCAAAACACTTTCAAGCCCGATTCGTAAATTTGCTCCTAAGGAAAATTCTTTTCAAACACCGAAAAACCTTTCACAAATCCTTTTGGTTCAAAATCCTCTTACAATGGGAAGAATATTGATTCGATCCAATGTAGGGAGTGTCAAGGATATGGTCATTAAGCAAATCAATGTGCAAATACCTTAAGGAAGAAGTGTTTAAATTTTTCAGCAACTTTGAGTGATAGTGATAGTGAAGATCCAGGAGATCTCATCACTCTCAGTCAGATACTTACTGAATCTGATTGTGCAGGTCCTTTGGCCAATGTAGCTCCGAATGTAGCTACATCGGTTACATCGAACCGGCAAGGAACAAACCTGGAAGATCTCGCCGATTAATTCCTCACAAGACGGTGGAGAATCGAGTCGACCTCGCTGAAGGTTACAAAGAACTCTACAAGGATTGGGAGAAGCATGCTCATGAAGTTACATTGCTTGGAAAGGCAAACGACTTGCTAAAAAAGGCAAATGAAGAATAGAAGGATTGTATGACAAGGCTAGAGAGTTTGCTAAGTAAGAAAGATGTGGAGATTGAAGAACTGAAAGAGGAGGTCATCCAAGCCAATGGGACCATAGCTAAATGGAATTCAAGTCAACAAAAAATGGATGAAATGTCAACTGTAAGGTTTGGTAAGTCTAGAATTGGTTTTGTACCAAAGATGTTTGTTAGAGAAGGTGAAGGTACTTCTGAACCTAAACAGACCACACAAAATTTTCAAACTCCTAATTTCTTTGAAAAACTCAAATCAAGAAAGAAAAATTTTGTGTGTCACTTTTGTCATAAGCCTGGTCATATTCAACCATTCTATTATCTTAAAAAGGCTATCTATGAGGAAGAGGTAGGTAAGCCTTCTTGTTAAAAATCGATGCAACATCGAATGCAACAACCAATGCAAAGATCCAATGCAAAGAACATTGGAAGTCACATTCAAGCTACATCGAAGTCACATTCACAGAAACAGCAACCTAAAACCTTTAATCAAATGTGGGTTCCCAAAGGCAGTGATAAGAAGGGTAAATCAAAATACTGTGAGCCCTTTAACATATGCCCTGGTGCAAAATGGTCAGATGATGAACAATGTAATGTAACCTTCACATATTTGAAGTCTCACATAGTTGGGTCATGGTACTTTGATAGTGGTTGTTCTAGACTAATTGGGACTCCTGTTATACCTCCCGTATGGGTATCATCTCCACAAAGACCATCCGATTGATTAGCTGGTCAAAGCTCGCTTGGTTGTTTCAAACTCAACACGGATGGTGCTTGTCGTGGCAATCCGGGGTCGGGTTCGGGTGGTGGCATTATCCGCAATAGCATGGGCGATCTGATCTGGGCCTTTTCTATTTATTATGGTCATTCTTCCAGCTTTAAGACAGAATGTTGGGCTCTTATACATGGTCTTCTTGAGTTGCAATCAAGGGGATTGAGACAGCCATTGGAAATTGACTCTAAGAGTTTACTTGATTGCATTGAAGGTAAAGTGCGACCTCCTTGGCGTTGCTCGTATTTGATTCGATTCATTTCGCTTCTTCAAAGGAGTTAGATATCTCTTTTCACCATATTTTTAGAGAGGCTAATTAAGTGGGTGATGGCCTAGCTAATTTTGGTCTTGATGAGGGTCGTGATGCTACAGTCCTTTTCTTCTCTCTCCCTCCAAAGTTAAAGGTCTTGTTTGACAAAGTGGGAACCCCGTATGTTCGAGTCTCCTAATTTTTTTTGAGTTTTTAGCTTGGGCTTGTTCTAGATGTTTTCCTTGTTCTAATATTTTTTCCGAGGTCGACTCCTTAGTCCTCCCAATAAGGGCCAGTGGTTGCCGCCTCAAGTTTGTATTTCTTTTAAGTAAAATTTAGCAGGTGCCGCCTGCTCCCTCAAAAAGAGGCTCTTTTGAGAATTTAAAGGACTATATGAATGTCAATGGTGGATCCGCTGACCTATGGAGGAGGAGCCAAAGGTAAGATAATTAGCGTAAGAACCTTGAATGTAGATTGTCTTCCAAATCTCACCAATGTCTATCATGTAGAAGGACTCAAGACCAACTTGATCATCATAAGTCGGTTATGTGATGATGATCTTCAAAGGATGAAAAAATTCTTGTGAGGTTTTTGAGAAAACTAACAAGTCTTCTCGACAGTACTAGATCATATAACAATTTCTATATGTTCAACAATGGTCAAACATGTACCAAAGGTAGTCTTGATATCACCGATCTATGGCATCAAAAACTAGGACATATGAGTTTTCAAGCTCCATGAGCTTATGAAACATGATGTCATGAAAGGATTGCCAAGATTGGATAAGAACTACACAAAGGTATGTGGACCCCGCCGAAAGGTAAGCAAATCAAGGCTTCTCACTTTCTCATATCTCGTTGTTCCACATCTAGGTGCCTTGAGATGATTCACATACGCATCTCATGGGTCCTATTGAAGTTGAAAGTCTAGGTAAGAAAAAGTACACCTTTGTTTGTGTTGATGATTTTTCTAGATTCACATGGGTAGTTTTCTTGAAAGAAAAATCTGACACTTTTGAGGCTTTTAAAATATGGTACACACGTGTTATGAACTTGTATGATCTAAAGCTTATTAGAATTAGATCAGATCATGGCACGGAATATGAAAATTCCTCCTTTTCTAGCTATTGTGCCTCAAATGGCATATCCCATGAATTTTCTGCTCCTAAAACTCCACAACAAAATGGAGTGGCGGAAAGAAAGAATAGGACACTTCAAGAGATGGCTAGAGTCATGTTGAGCTCTAAGAATTTGGCAAAAAGATTTTGTGCTGAAGCTTTGAACACAGCTTGTCATATAGGAAATACGGTCTTCTTGAGACCAGGTAGCACCATGACGTCGTATGAAATCTTGCTAGGAAAGAAACCAACATTAAAATATTTTCATGTTTTTGGATGTGTGTGCTATCTTCTCAATGATAGAGATCATCTTTCTAAATTTGACTCAAAAAGTGACAAGTGTGTTTTCATGGGTTACTCCACTAATAGTCGTGCATATAGAATCTTTAACCTTAGGACTAAAACTATCATGGAGTCTATGAATATTGTGTTTGATGATCTAACGGATCTTGGCCACAAAACCATTGAGGATGATGTTTCAGGTATTCTTGACTTTGGAGATCATGGTTCATTAGCACAATCTTCAGAACCTGCATCTGAAAATAGTGAACCTCCACCTGATCAGACAAAACCTGCATTTCCTGGAAGTTCAGTGGATGTGATTCAGAATATGACTCCGAATGTAGCTACATCAGAAGCTACATCGAAAGCTACATTGGTCAGAAACTTAGCAGATGCTAAAACAGGTTCTGAACAAGCAGAGATTCAGTCTAGTTTGACTGATCATGGGCATGACATTCCTATCAAAATTCAGAAAGTGCATCCCACTTCACAAGTCATTGGTAATGTGTATGATGGGATGTCAACAAGAAGAAAAGGTAAGGTAGACTATAGGAAACTTGCTTGCCTGTCTACTCTTGAGTATGAAGAAATCCATACCTCATGTTTTGTGTCTACAATTGAACCTAAGAATGTGCATGAAGCCCTAAAAGATGAGTGTTGGATAAATGCCATGCAAGAAGAGCTTGATCAATTTGATAAAAATGATGTTTGGTATCTTATTCCTAGACCCACTTCCATGAATGTTATTGGAACTAAATGGATTTTCAAAAACAAATCGAATGAAATGGGAGAGATAATTACAAGTAAAGCTAGACTTGTGGCTCAAGGGTACATACACACGTGTGAGGGGTGGATTTTGATGAAACCTTGCTCCTCGTGCCTCGCATTGAGTCCATACGCCCGCTTCTTGCCATTGCATGCTTTCGATATTACTCTTCAACAAATGGATGTGAAGAGTGCTTTTTAAATGGTATTCTTGAAGAAGAAATTTTTGTGGAACAACCAAAAGGTTTTGAGGATCCCCATAAACCCAATCATGTTTTTAAACTAAAAAGAGCCTCGTATGGACTCAAACAAGCTCCTAGAGCTTGGTATGGGAGACTTACAGACCATTTTTTGAAAAGTGGGTTTAAAAGGGGAGACGTGGACAAAACTCTATTTATTCAAAAACAAGATAAACACATTTTGATTGCACAGATATATGTTGATGAAATTGTGTTTGGGTCCACCTCCATGTCCTTGGAAAAAAGAATTTGTGAATTGTATGACTTCCACCTTTGAGATGAGTATGGTAGGGGAATTGTCTATTTTCTTAGGAATTCAGATAAAACAGTTGCATGAAGGGATGTTCATATCTCAAGCCAAGTATGCTCTTAACTTGGTGAAGAAATTCAGTCTTGAGAATGGAAAACAAAAGAAAACCCCTATGGGTACATCCAACAAACTTTGCAAAGATGAAAAATATGAATGTGTTGACCATACAATGTATAGGAGCATGATAGGAAGTCTGTTGTATTTGACTGCCACCCGTCCAGACATCATGTATAGTGTGTGTTTGTGTTCTAGATATCAAGCAAACCCTAATTTCTCTCATTTGAAAGCCATCAAAAGAATTATTAGATATGTTGGTGAGACTTGTGTTATGGGTTTGTGGTACACAAAACACACTAATACCAACCTTGTTGGTTTTAGTGATGCTGATTGGGCTGGTAGTGTTGATGACATGAGCAGTACTTCAGGTGGTTGTTTTTATTTGGGAAACAACTTGATCTCTTGGTTTAGCAAAAAGCAAAATTGTGTAGCCCTCTCTACAACTGAATCTGAATACATTGCTGCTGGTAGTGAGTGTACACAACTTTTATGGATGAACCAAATGATCAAGGATGATGGCTTACATAATAATGTATTAACCATGTATTGTGACAACACCAGTGCTATAAGTATAGCAAAGAATCGTGTTCAACACTTTAGAACTAAGCACATTGATATAAGACACCATTTTATTAAAGACTTGGTTGAACAAGGTATTATTTGCATTGAACATGTAGGAACTGAAAATCAACTGGCTGATATTTTCACTAAGAGTCTAGATTTTGACAGATTTATAAATCTTAGAAAATCTCTCGGTATGTGTGCCATGTGACCCTTCACTTAAAAAAAATTTAGGCATCTTGCATTGAGTTTTTAGGGGGGCACACTAGTTTCATCTCCTATGTATTAGTGCCCTAGTTTGCTGTCATGGATTTACATTCAAAATCAATTGTGATTTCTTTGTTCTGATTCTCCTCACTCTCTCCCAAAAATGTTCTTGTAATTGAAAATTCATAAGCCTACAAAGGAAAGAGCTACCTTTTGAAATATAGGGATGTAGCAATTTATCTTGATACTATGGAACTTAGGTTCGCATGGGTTGATCTTGAGAAAATTGAATTCCCTTAATAGAAAAAGTGTGAAAGCTACCTAACGGAAAAGAGCTACCTATGAACAAGGTTGTGACACCTTTCTTTTGGGACTGTGAATCCTTGGATTTAATGGGTTGATCAAAAAGCAAAGTGCCTTCCCTTGGTAAATAGTGTGAAAGGTTCCTAGTGGCATGTTGTGAATATGCTTGAAATAAAGTAGAGCTATTCTCCTAGGGAAATAAAGTACATATGGAATTTGTGGGAGTTGAGTGCTGCTTTAGTGAACAAAAGTTGAGAAAGTGTACATAAAATCACAACTTTGGCAAATGCATGTCCCAATGCAGCTACATTGGGAACTACATTCAAATGATCTAGACATTTATCACATGTGTGTGACTGCATTGGTTTCCTTTTTGCCTAGTCTGTTCTTGGCATATGTTAGGCATAATTTTTTAGGACATAATCTTTGTTGATCATATCAGCCTATTGATCCCTCTTTTCATCCTATCTCTAAAAAGTGCAAACTATGTACGAATGTACTCCATGTTGATATTTATGTGGTTGTCTAATCTGTGAAGTGTTCTATGAGCTCTTGATCAAGGTTATACTTGCTATTGAAAGTTTGTGTTGATACAATTATGGTTAATTAAGTGATGTGTTTGTTCAAAATCCTTTATAATTTTGCAATTCAAAGATTCAAAAATGAGATTGGTTGTTTTTCACTCACTCTTAACTCACCACCTATTTCTCTTGACATAATCAGATTTTCTATCTCTCTTAAATGTGATTTGGTCAACATTTGATTTATCTTCAAAATCAAAATCTGGTTAGTAGTGCCACAGAAGGCCCCTCCTATTGCCTAATCTTGTGGTACTAACGACTAAATGCAATTAAGTGGTAGTAATTAGTGTGTTTCAGGTGGCTGCTCCTTAATTCTCTCTAAACCTCTCCTACTCATCTATTCCAAAAAGAATGATGCCGAAGCTTGCTCTCTCTCAAGTCCTTCTTCATCACCCCTCTCTGAATCCCTCCAAAAATCATTCCATGTCTTCATCATCTTCAACCGGTTCAGAGACCTTTGAGCAGAACCTATCAGCTAATGTAGCTTCGATTGCTACAACTTCTGAAGCTACATCAACCCCCAATTCGTCTCCAGAAAACCCTGAGTCAGCCATAGTCATAGCCCAACCTCTTCCAGAGCCCATAACCATCATATTTCCTGGGGAAAAGGGCAATGCTATTGATGTCGATAATCCTGTTGATTTGTTTGGGTTGCCCCAAATTGGGAACCCTAGCTCACGGAGGTCAAAGAGACTGAGAGGAATCCCGAGCAATTACGAGAATCCTAGTACTGAAGAGGTTGCTAGAGCCAAAAAAATACAAAGTGACTCCGGGCAAATTTGATGACGCAGTGCCCGTTGACAGTGACTCCGACGATGAGGATTTTGAAGCTGCAACTGAGTCTGCCTCGGCCACTCAAGCCCCTGCTCCCAAAATTGACTCATCCACCTCCATTCCTGCTCCAGATGATGTGGGTGATGAAGATTACCCGATTCCCTCTCCAAGGGTTATCTTCCAACCTGACTCCCCTTCTCTTGCAAAGAGGTCTTCTGAGGATGTTTCTGCTTCTCCTTCAGTCAGTGACACTGACTTAAGTTTTTCAGACGAACAACGAACCCTAACACAATTTTTGGTTCATATGAAGCATGTTGCTCCTCAAGCTTCATCACAAGCTCCTACAAATTCTCCACCATCTCCGGCAAAAACCCCAAGTTCATCAGAGTTTGACAACAGCTCTGACAAGGATTTTGTCCGAAAGGAAGACACTCCGGAAGACAGCTCTAAAAGTGATGATCCTCCCATCCGTTTCACCGGGACAAAGGGCTGCAATGAGCAATGTAGCTACATCCAAAGCTATATTGCCCTCTGTTTCCTTTACTGCTGCTATAGGTAAACCCTTCTCTGTTCGTTTTCTTTCCAAAGCTGCTTCCCTCCGTTATAATACGTCCAGAAAAATTGTTGATGAAAGACTAATCCCCTTTGCTGAATTAATTGAGCAAAACATGAACCAGTTCTTCACTGATAGGGGTCTCTTAGGCACTCTATCTCCTGCTTCACCTTATTTTAGGGACCTCGTCTATGAATTTTATGCTAATCTAAAAAGAAGATCTCTTCAGTTTCTGACCCTAGGTTTGAAAAAGTGTTTGTTAGAGGTAAGTGGTATAATTTTTCTTCCTTCCTCATCAATCAATTGTTTGGCACTCCTGTAATTGGATCTATCTCCATGTTGTCTAATTTGCATATTTGTGCACAAGAACTCACTGGTGGTATAGTAAGGAAATGGCCAGGAAAGGGGTCCAATATAAGTACTTCCCAACTTTCTTCATTATATGCTCTTATGCACAAGATTTACTGTGCAAATTGGGTCCCCACCACAAATTCAAATACCTTGACAGAAGAACATGCAAATGTTCTGTATCAGGTTAGGTCTGGTAGACCTTTTGACTTTGGGGATTTTTCTTTTAGGAAAATCATCTCCCTGGCAGAATCAGAGGGAGATAAAAGATCTCTCTTATTCCCTTCCCTCATATATAAAGTCCTAGTCTCCCAAGGATTTTCCCCTGCAGTTGGTACTCTCCATATCTCTGTAAAACTTCTCAAAAGGGACAGGGTTCTTAATTTACCCTTGGTGTATCCTTATCCTCCTATCTCCTCTAATCCTTCTACCTCTACTCCTGGTCCTTCATCCTCTCAGCCTGTTGTTCCTGTCATTCACAATGTTACACCCAATGTAGCTGCATCTGCTACTCCACCTCTGTCTATTTCAGCTGGTTCATGTGCTCCCATTTCAGTCTCATTCATCTCTGCACAGCTTGATATGGTTAACTCCCAGCTTGCCATTCTTTCTACTCAAACTGCACTCCTACAGTCTTTGGCTGCACATTATACTTCTTGGCTTGCTCTGCATTCTGGCCAAATAGGGGGTGAAACTCTTCCAAGTGTAAGTGTTCCTGAAGGTGAGAATTTTCCATCGAAACCTACTGCTGCTGATGCTTCTGAAGAAGCTGCTCAAGAAGAGAATTGATGTTGAATTCTGATACATGTTTGTAATCGAACACAATATTTTCTGCTCCTTGCTACTTTTTAGTCTGTAATATGCTATTCTGATTTGTGGCTTGCTTGCTCAATTGCTTTGGGATATTCTATGGTTTATTGTCTGCTCTTCATTCTCTTGACAATATCTCTTTTACATATGATACATTCAGGGGGTGTTTCTGTTCTAACAAATGCAAGGTTGAAGGTTGTTTTGAACATAGCAACACTTGTCATGATATTTGACCAGAAAGGCTCAACAAAGGGGGTGATTGTAAGGGTAAAATAGGTCATGCATATTTTAGTTTTTGTTTCCCCTTTTCTTGGTAAATACGAATTAGACAAGTTTGGAATTTATGGTAACAAAATCCTCCAAATCTGGTAACTAAATAAATCATTATTCTTTGGGTTTCTTGAACTTAAATTTAAGGAATTATTTTGGTAACAAATCTAAGCTCAGATCTTCCCTTACAGCCGTGTCTTGAAGTTCTCTTCAATATGGTAAGTGGATCTAACAATTAAGGAAGTTGCTTTTAATTCTAATTCTAATCCTTGTCCTTCTTGGAGTTGGTTTCTCCCTTGTGTGTAGGGTTACACCACAATATATATAGAAGTCTTGGAACGGCTGAAAGGATAGTTTTTGTGAGGCAAACATTCAAAGAGAGTTGAAAGCTGAGAGCAGAAAATCAGAAGTTCCAGAAGCAGTTTTTGTTCCTAACGTTGGGCAGTCTTTCATTGTAGCTTCCAATGTTACAGCATTAGGAACTACATTGAGCGTTGATGCTGTTTTAGTCTTCCTGCTAGATTTTAGGAAGTTATTTGTTTCTTCCCAAGTTTGTTATATCTGTTTTCTGTGGGGTTTTTGCTCTCCAAGACATGTTGTCTTGCGAGAGTGTTTTGTTGGTGATTTCACATAGTTTTTGTAAAACAATTCATCTTTTTAGTGAAATCTTTTTGGCCATGAGGCTAGATCTACAAGCATAGTCTTGTAGATTGTTTGGTAAATCTTTGTGTTCTGATTTGTTGTCTGATTAATTTGTCTTTCGTTGTTTTGTTAATTTTGACTATTGTAACTTCCATTGTAGCTACATCAGAAGCTAAATTGGAAACTACATTGGCAACTCTTGAGAATCCTAGCTATTTTGATCTTTCACCAATCACGAAAGTATTTTTGACGATGCGAGCACAATTGTCCTCAAACTGTAGTATATAATTTTATAATTTTAAGTCATATGGTTGATGGATAGACTTCACTTCTTTTAGTCGGTAGACTTGATATCTTGAGCGTATGAGTAAAAATATTGAACCTAGGTGGTGTAATTTTGTTACTCAATACACCTACAAATTCTTTAGTTAGCAAAAAGGAAAAAAGTTACAATGTGTCGTGTGAAATACTTAAGTGTATGTTTTTTGTCAACATATGCATAGGATGATGAGATATAACTTTTAATATTGATAACAATTCATTACGAAGAAAAAATTATCGTTTCACATCATATATTTCATGGGTATACTTGATTATCCATTAGTTAGAAAACTTTACATCTCGAATATATGGAATATATGAGTAAATGTCTTCGTATGTCTAACTATGAAGTTTGTTGCACTTGAATTTAACATCGACTATGCCGGTGGAAATCTGTTGGACAAGCAAATGTACAATATAGAAATCATGGACGAAATCAACTTCAGTAATATCAGGTATGTTGGTTGATCTTAGTACAATTTGGAATTCAATCATATTGTTTTGAAATTGGGTACTGTGAGAACCCCATTTCGAACCTCCCCTCGCATGAGATGCGAGGGGTAACAACTTACATAAACAAAATAAATTAATTGGATAGAGAAACACAATAACTTCTTTATACAGAAAATGTAAACGAAAAAGGAAAACTAAATATAATACTATGTACATACAATAAAATATTTATACACGCAAAGTTTGAATATTTACATTTTAATAACATACTTTAAAATAAACTATGGGGACAGAATAATAGGTTGAAATATACCTTTTTGAGCATGAATATCTGAACCTGGTATGCCTACGCTTAGGTCATCCTCGTGTGTGCTTCCTTTGTCCTCCTGAAAGAGAAAATCTTTTGTTGTTGTTGTGGTACTGTGTGTATGTGTGGTGTTTTGGCAACATTTTGGCAGCGTAACATCAATATATGTTGTGAATTTTGTGTGAGTTTAGGCAGTGTCATGATTGTGTTTGTGTGATGGGAGTGTGTGGATTTGAGCAGCATAACAACTGTGTGTTGTGGGAGTGTGTGTTAATTTTCTATGTACGAATGTAGGTGTGTGTGTGTGGTTGTTGCTAGATTTATGTTGTGTTTGCCTAAACATAGAGAGAGGGCTTGAAAGTAGAGAGAAAAGAGAGAGAGAATAGAGAAAGAAAAGAGAGAGGTAGAGTAACCTCTTATGTTGCTTCAGTGTGACGAAATGAGGAGGCGAAGCCTCCTTGAGAGTAGTGGGCAACCGACAGAAGGGCAACCGGAGAAGTCAGTGTAAAACAGGATGTTGCATGACAGGAGACTAAAGATCAAAGAAGGCATAAGGGTGCGGCAACACAAAATGAGGGCACGACACTAGGCCATGGGGGCACGGTGCCCCAACCATTTTCCTTTGTATTTTTCTTTCACTTTCCACCCTTCTCTGTCATATTTTGTACTTCTTATCTTTGGCTAGTTTCCATTATGTTTTGGCTTCCCTAAAATGTAATGAAAGTAATGTTGGTTAGTCCGTTTAATTTGTAACTTTATTTTTTAGGACATTGCAATATAGGGATACGAAATTGGGGTGTCTACAGAGCCTCTCAATGACAGAGTTTACAAATAAATGAACATCGTTGATAAGAATAGACTCCCAATTTTGGAACACGCATAGCTCAGGAAAATTTTGAGTTTAAAACATTTTTGTGATGCAGATCGTCTTTGTCATGCAATGGAAAACATTTTATGATGTAACGGTCTGACCTATTCAAATAGGCTGTCTACGTATCTTTCTAAAAGAAATTAGATCGGATCGTAGTTAGGCCTATGCTGAATGGTTGTAAATGCAAAAAATTAAGTGCAGGTGCAGATGTAAAGATTGTGTAAATTAAAATGCTTGTAAATTGAAATTGCTTGTAAATTGAAAACGCTTGTAAATTGAACATACTTTTAAATTGAAATTGCTTGTAAATTGAAAATTGTTGTGGGTTGAAATTACTCGTAAATTGAAAATTCTTGTGAATTGAAAATACTTGTAAATTGAAATTGTTTGTGAATTGAAAATGCTTGTGAATTGAATACGCTTGTGAATAAAAAATGCTTGCAAATCGATATCGCTAATGAATTGAAATTACTTGTAAATCGAAGTTGCTCGTTAGGTAAACAACTAATTTGCATTTGCATGAGTCCAGCTGGCATACTTGTTCTTATGCACACACGCCTCCACTGTGGCCGCAGTGGGGAAGTAGCCCCTTTGTTGTAACCACTAGAGCGTATCGGTGTGTCTATCCCGAGCATCGCCTCGGAAGGTCGATGCACTCACAACCATCTGACACCTCACATTCCAGATAATGCTTGTATGCAGGAAATACATAGCGGCATCGGTTCTCCATACACTACAACAAAAATGGGCATTTACAACATTTTAAGCACAACTTTTTGTAAGAAAACGTTGTGATTGAGTGACATTAGACAACGTTTTTGAGGAAACGTTGTAGTTGAGTACTTTTAGGCAACATTTTTAGGAAAAACGTTGTATTTCGGTCCTTTGGATTACTTTACACAACGTTTAGCCTTAAAAACGTTGTTGTATGATTATGTGTTTGACATTGTTTTTATGTAAAACATTCGAATTTATAGTTTTATACAACGTTTGTGGCAAAAACGTTGTCTTAGGATCTAATATTAACAACATTTGTTAAAAACGTTGTTATATACCCTGCTCAAAAAGTAGATTACATTTTTTTGCGGTCTAATATATTTTCACGCTTTTTCACTATTTCACTTTCACAAAACACAGTAGGACAACCAAAGAACAAAAAAGAGAGCCCTAAGCCTTCTCAACTGTAAGTCCTCCCAGCCCTCACGCAATCCAATTTCTCAAACTCTCAATTTATGCAACACCTATCTCTTTCTCTCTCTATCTCTCTCTCTTTCTCTCGTGCTCTCAGTATCTCACTTAGTTACCACTAATCCACCCCCTCGCTGTCTCCCCAGCCTTCGCCAAAAAAGCTTCTCCACGGTAAGTCCGTCTCCCTCCTTCTCCTTTCAAATTTTAAATAGGTTTTGTAATTTTCTTAACTGAACTATAGGTTTATTTTGTCTATAGGTATTCTTCACCTTTTCTAATCTTATTAGTTATAGGTAAAAAAATCTATTGAAGTTGATTGTTATTCTTTGTAGCTGAATTTTGAGAATAATAGATTAGGGCTATGCATTTTGATTTTATGAATTACATCCTTCCATTTGCAACTCTACTTGGTCCTAGTGTTTGAGAATAATGAAATTTATATGTTAATTTCAACACTTTAATTTCTAAACGTAAAAGTGCACTCAATGTGTTTGATAAAATTACAAAAAGAAGTAATTGTGTGAAGGAACCTTAGCCTTTTAAATGAGATCAGACAAAGGGAAGGCAATGACATGTTTGAATGAGACAGGAAAGATAATATCAATCGACTACTGTAGTGACCCAAAGTACTATGCATCCTAACACTGATAAATGCGGCCTAGTCGCATCAGAACATAGATTCTCATTTCCTGCCAGAGGATTTAGACTACTTACGTATCTTTCATCTCTGCTAAATTCAGTATTGGAGGGTTGTGACATAGAATTTTTCAATCGTTTTTCGTAAGTATCTTGCCCACGAGAATCCATATTTGGGTTGAAATCACTGCCCCTTTTGAAATGGTAATTTCTCATCTTCTATCTTCCTGGAACGTTGGGTTTTATCAACAAAGGCTGTAAATCTAGGAACAACATAAATGTGAGTTACATGAGCTCTCCCATTTGGCATATCTTCCTTTGTTCTTATACTAGCCTTATTATGATATACTTTTAACTGTTTCATTCCACCTACTATCTATTCTAGATCGCCATTTAACAAGCTTGGATTCCTTTATGAAGAAGTAGAAGTATTTGATTCATCTGATAGAGACTCACTTTGAAGTCCTACAACAATAAATTACATGGTTAAATGGCTATCCTTGCTTACATGCGACCAACATTTTTCTTTGTTGAATTGTTAATACCACCGGACCCTTGAAAGTTGTTTTGATAAAAAATCATATTGTGCATAAAGATAATTTTTCTAATGAAGTTTCATCTCAATTATCTATTATTGTGAATGAATTAGAAAATACTGCATAATTAAACATAAGTTTTTGCTATATGACGTAAGTAAGTGATTCACGTAAGTGTGTTCTATTAGCTTACAATATAGTAATATAAAAAACCTAGATTTTGCTGAACACAACTTCTTCAAGTAAAAGCTTATTTGTTTTTGCCAAACTAAAATGGTTATTTAAATCATCATTGATAGATAAAAATTTTGCTAAACACAACCATAAAAGTGTGTATTATAATGTCAAAAAGTTCTTCTGGTACATATGTTTGACCCTTTTGTGAGTTCACCTTTATATTTTTGTTAAAAAACCTTCTGCACTTCTAGTTTAAAAAAATTGGTTTAAACAATGCTGGATGATGTTGTCTCATATTTTTATGGCCAAGTGTTTGGTATTGATCTCAAGCATCTCTTACATTTCAGTTCATCATAGAAGGTTAGATTTATAACCATCATGTCGACTCGGGTTAGGTATGCTAATGATTTGTGCTCTTATCGGTTTACACTTCAATCATGTTATGAGATATTATGGTATTGAATAAAGTTTGAGGTTACTGCGAGCTATCCGGTTATCAAAGGTTCTCATGTACGTTGTTCAATTGCCTATATATTCGCATTGATCCTTATATGATGTAATGGGTGTGTAGGCTAAGGCGAAGTGTTTATGTTCTGCATCTGTATCAAATAAATTGTCTATCAATTTGTGCATTTAATTGACCAAGAAAATGGTCCATTCAGGTTTGGTTCCTACTCCAGTTACATACAATGTTGTCATCTACAGTTTCTGTTTTCATAATAGAGTAGATGATTTGTTAAAGTTATTGAAGAAGATGCTTCTAAGGAAACCTTGCAGAACAACATATAATCAGGTTATTGAAAAACCTTGCAATCTGTAAGGGGATTCTATTGATTTTTGGATTGTAAGCTAATTCGAGCATTATATTTGCTAAAGTATTAATCACCTTAAATTGTTGTTGCATATTTACGCCTTATTGTTAGGGAAAAATTATTCACTAGCTTCATACAATGAGTACCCTGATTGTGGTTATTGAGTACAGCTATCATCATTCCTCATACTTAATTTCATAATTTTATAGGCTAGTATTACCCAAAATATATAGTTTTTTATATACTCTTCATATAACTCTTAATAATTTGTTATTTAGGTGGAGCAATCTATTACAGAGTGAATTGCGGAAGTAAATCTGTCAGCTTTACAGGTTGCAATTGGAATGGGTGCTCTCGCAAATTCCAGGTACTGTGACATATTTGATACATGATTTTGGCCTTTTACTTTTATAACATGTTCTCTTTCCATGCCCCTTAATTAGAAATCAGGCGATTTTATGGAATGGAACATGATGGATGGTTCGATGCTTGGAGAAGAACGTGAGTTCTTGCTAGTCCATTCGACTTTGACCTACAGGTACAGTCTATAAAGCGAAAAGGTCATTGTGTATCTGTGTTCATTAGAAGTGAGGATCCTGATGATGGTTTTAAGCCTACCGGTCGAAAAGTATAGGAGCTGAGCTTGAAAAATAAGCCAAATGTGTGGGCATATTTTTCTGTAAAGGTATATATACTCCTTTAAAATTATTTTCTAAACATGCTCTAATTGCCAAATATGGATTAATTCAATGTTGACTGGACTTTCCTTTTCCCTTTGATTTTAAAAATGTATACGTAATTCGTTTAGTTATCTTCATTCCAAAGATGCTAGGGAACATGGTATATATTGCAGATAGTTGGCAAGATCTTGTCCTATATATTAAGTTAAAGGGTATGAAGCCTGTTGTGGCATTGAAGCCAGGAACACCCATTGAAGATGTGTATCCATTGGTATGCAATACTATTATTATGTGAAGCAAAGCTCCTATTAATCAGAACACGATTTGTAGAGAAAACAATGCTATTATTAGGTAGTTGTACAAGGATGTGCAGAATTGTTGTAGTAATTAATTTGTTTCTTCTTCTTATTCAATAGCTTGAAGGTGAAAGTCATGTGGAAATGGTTCTTGTTATGACTATAGAAAGTGGGTTTGGTGGGTAAAAGTTCATGCCATAAATGATGGATGAGGTGCAACAATTTTGCTTCCTTTCAGCTATGTTGTTGCTTCCATTATTGTAATTGTTCTTACTCTCCATAACCTATGCTTAGGCTTTTTAGTTGAGCTGGTGTGGTATAAGAATTCTGGATTTGCAATATCTAGCGTTCAAGTCTCCCATCTTGAACTTGTTCCCTGTAGTGTATAGTTGGCATTCTGTTTGTGCTAGGTGGGGGGTTCAAAATTGGAACAAACTTGCTATTTAATTTTTTTTAAAAATAGATTTTACAACATTTTTTAAATGTTGTAATAGACTTTTTGCAACATTTTTCAAAGGTTGTATGAAACCTTTTACAACGTTTTTGAATAAATGTTGTTTTTAATGAAAAACGTTGTGGTAAACTAATTACAACATTTTAGAAACGTTGTCATTTCTTTTTCACAACATTTTGAAAATATTGTGTAATAGAATTTAAGCAATAAAACGTTGTTGAGGTAGGACATAGCACAACGTTTTTGTGCAACGTTTACCAAAATGTTGTAAAAAAGGGGGGCCTATTACAACGTTGCCTAAAACAACGTTTTAGAAATTGTTGTAAACGCTCTGTTACAACGTTTTAAAAACGTTGTTAAAGGTCTTTTTTGTTGTAGTGATATATCCTTATCCTATATGTTTTACTTCCGAGCACCTATGTGAAAACAATGTGCATCTTGGATATATGATCTATATGCTTATGTGATGATATCTTGCCTTGTATGTTGCATGTTTCCATGACATGTATGATTGATAGCTTACAAGTCTTTATGGCTTACTCATTCCCCTTTACTGTTTTAGATCCTAGCAAAGCAGATCCTTCTTATTGAGGCTTGCGGCATCCGTGTTTACTAAGTTTCTCCTTTGGTCTGATGTTCTGAAAAGGTGGTTTAGATGTCCTCTTCTATTTTTTTTGTATTTTGCAAGGACGATGGGTTTAAAGCAAGTCAATTAGACCTTGCTTGGGAATGTGTATAGAACATGCACTTATGACCTTTTATTAGCTACTTGTAGTTTCACCACTTGTAGTAGTTGTACTCTATTTTGATGTCGGCATTTGTGTAAGCCGAGCTTGGTTTATCATGTTGATAGTTCACAACGTATAGTCTTCCGCTGAGCATCACATTAGCTTTTATTTATTTCTTGCCCTTTTAACCGCTTAGCTTAGGTTCCGGCATGTAGTGTCGTCGATGACTTGGTTTTATTTGCTTAACTGTTTTATCAGGAAAAGTTTTTCAAATTCCAGCCTTTTGGTGCCGAGGCGTGTTATGTCTCCAATACTGCGTCACGTTGTTTTTTTTAAATTGAGTCTTTGCATGTTTGTTAGTTCCACCCTATTTGGACGTTCCGACCCGCGATTCGACCTCGGATCCAGGTCGGGTCGTCACAAATAAAGCCTCAATCGCTACTACCATATCCCTCTTAATAATATCCCAACGAGTACAAAATAACCACCCCGTAATCCATCATTTCCCGGTGCACTATTAGGATTCAAGCTTTGGATTACTACACATATTTCTGACTCAATAGGGATAGATTCCATTACGGCATTATCCTGAATATCAACCGTTCTAGGGAAGGCCTGGAAAAGAGAATTGTCCACCAAATGATCTGATCTAGAAAACAAGTTGGAAAAGAAATTCACTGCCATATCCCCAATAATCTCATTATCTGTGCCCCAGGTACCATCTTCCTTTCTCATCATAATTAAATTTCTTTGACGTCGATCTTTTAAACTCGCATGGAAATAACTTTTGTTATGGTCACCATCTCTTAGCCACAATTACCGAGCTTTCTGTTGCACCAATTCAGCGTCCCATTTTCCAAGCTGAGCAAGCTCTGATTATGCATTGGCCAAAGAAAAGATGGCGTTATCCCTCCCTTGTTGAATACATACATCCTCTAGATATAAAGCCATATCTTGCTATTGAGCCAACTTTTGATGCACGTTACCAAAAATTTCCCAGTTCCATTTCATTAATTCCCTCATAAAAAATGTAATTTATGTAGGACCTCCATCCCATCCCCCGCAACTGGACGACTCCATTGTACACCAAAAAGCCTAAGAATGTTATGGTGATCCACCCACATTCTCTGAAATCTGAACTGACTCTTCGAATTTGGAACAATAGGAAACCTCACCAGCAACATTAAATGATGTGAAATGACATGACATAAATGTTCAACAGTAACCCATGTATACTTAGAGTCCAGATCTCCTATACCACTTATGTGTGTCACTGGTGTACCACTTTTTATCTCAACCATTGGTTGAGATGCAATGATTGGGATGCAATGGTGGAGATAAAAAATGGTACACCAGTGGTACACATAAGTGGTACAGGAGATCTGGACTCGTATACTTAGCCGCATATAAACCATTAATAAGCACCCTCATGATTATTGCACCACATAAATTTGCTTCCCTCATATCCGGCATCTTCCAGACCAGCAGTGATCGAAAAATCATTGAAATCAATCATACCTTGTTACACATAAATAAAAGATGCCAGAATAGTACCACCACTATCCATCTTCAAACGAACAGTTACCTGCTGATTAGTTACACCCACTAAACAAATATCAATCCTATCATCCCACATAAGCCAAATATGTCTATTTATAGGGTTTTGCTGCAAATAATTGTTATCTTCAACCTCTTTGCTATTCTACTAATTCGCTCTCCAGGAATCTTTGGCTCCAGAAAAACACACAAAGCCGTCTTATGTTTCCCTATTAAAACCTGAACATAATCAACCATTACCTTGTTACCAATTCCACGCAGATTCCATATTAGAATTGACATAAAAAAACATAGATATCAGCATGTGGAACTGAGGCCTTAGCCTTATGACTCTTCGCCCTTATGAGACGTTTATTATCTTGGACAAATTTATTCTCTTGAGCCGTCTTACCCAACTAACGGCACTGTCTGAAAATCACGTACAGTGCTACTCTTCTGATCAATGTCCTTTAAATTGTCTAGCGAAGCCGCTTGTGATGCTCTCTTCTCCTTCTTAGCATCATTCCCATCTAAAGATTTTGACCCCCTTGGCATCACCTTAAAGGTCTCCCCATTATCATCCAAATTAGCCAACACATCAAAAGGATTAGTAATCGTAACATCATCTTCATTAGTATCCACTATATTCCTATCATAATTCTTATCCTCTACATCTTGGTTTGGGAATTTCTCATTCCCCCTATCATTTGGTAAGACATCTTCAGGCTACCCCTCTTTTGCACCATCTGGCCTCAAACTATCCATATTGCCTTCGTTTCTAGGTGTAGCTAGAATGTCAATGACCTCTGTCTCCACCACTTGACTCTTGTTATCTTTTGCATTAGATGCCAAACCCCAATTTATATTCTCCAATATCGTCACAAGTTGACATCGTTACGTTACAGGTTGTACCCTTTCCACTTCTACTGGTCTAGACACAGACTAATCCTTTTCCACATCTGCTGGCTAAATTGTTTACTTTTTCTTCACCCCCAAAACTTGTTTACGCTTATCCTTCTTTGATCCCACCATATTGTTAGTAGCCTTAGTACGTTTACGACATTCCATTACAAGATGTCCCAATAACCCAGAACATGTACAGAAAGCTATGTTACCCTCAAACTCAATACCTTTCCATAAGCCATCATCCTTAGATGTACCCAGCCACATCCGTGATGGAAGCCTTACTGATATATCCACTTCCACGCAAATTCTAGTGTACATCGGATGAGTTATGGCTAAAGTCTAATCATTTGCACGTAAAAATATCCCTAACCCATTGCCAATGCGCTACAGGTATGAGTTATTAAATAAATATAATGGTAGGTGATGTAACCTAACCCATACTTCCACTCTTGGGCTATCCTTGTGATACGCAAAATCTGGAGTCCATCTAAAGGACCTAAACATATGCACCTTTGAATCATATGCGATTCTTTCGATAAAGCACGAACCATATCCTCTACCAAAGAATTATGGACCATCACAGGCCTGGGATCAAGAAGCCCAAGAGCAAAATTACCCGTGAGACGCCAAGACTACGAGATGTGTTCTCGTATTACATGCAGCGATGGTCTTCCCTTCGAGAATTTGAGGATTACTGTGTTAGCAAACTGTGCGTGCGCAACCTCCATCTCAACCGGTGAAAATAAAACCCATGGTTCATTGTCCACCGTTACAACTTGCCTTGGAAGAATAAGAATCTCACGTAACACCGCAAACCGATTAGAGTTTTGACATTGTGCCTCCCCTTTGCACAACACAGCCTCCGCAAAAGACCTCATAGTAGGAGGATTCTTCGTCCCCTTGATGCCATGAACCACATGAGGCACCATCGGGGGAGAGTCCCCCGGCGGCATACCAAAACCCAATCCACAAACTGCCCATGTCGCCAGAAAAAAATCTAGAGAGAAAAGTCAAAAAGACAATGTGAAAAGTAGATATGTTATCACCTCAAACTTCCGTACCAAGATCAGTAGTCACAGTGTGTCCATATGAAATACTATAGTATAGTCATGAATTCAACAATTGTAAATTTGGAACTACTCGAGGGCCGATTCATTCGCATCTTTTCATGAGAGACCTTATGTTTATATCGCAAGTCTTATTTATGTTTCTCTAGTCCCATTATTTCAACAATGCTTCTTATGTCTCTCTACTCCCATTTCTTTAAATAAGATCCTTATACTAGCGGTAATATCTCTTTGAAAACATGCCTATATATGTATGTACACGTAATTAAACACAAGAATTAATGGCATATAGGGATAAATATTGTTGTGTAGGAATGTGTCTTATACGAAGCTGAAATGACAAATCATTGTATCATGTTGTAGTATGCTATGCATGTACACAATAATTTAAATATGGATTCACATAAAAGACTTGGTATCATTCTTAGCATTCTAAACACAACACAATCAAGTCCCACTACAACATAGTCGATTCAACGTATTCACTATCTCATACAGATCAATACAGTGATCCATCACGAGTATCGAGATATCATGCTCACATAAGGTGCGTTATAGAAACACATAAAGTATACGAGGTCAAGATATATCTCTGACCAATCACTTTCAACCCTACACCCTAGAGTTGATGTAGCTTGAACTATCACCATCATCTTCAATGTTTGTTTTATATAGCCTTGGCAAAGCCAACATGGATGAGGTCCCTACAACCCTAGCAATCCATGTACACAACAAAGCCTGCCATAGGGTAGTGTGAGACCTTCGTTATGACTGTAATGAAGGGGTAGGACAAAAATAGGACTCTGCTGGTAACTAACCATATAACTTTGCCACAGGAAGTCAGAGGATCGTCCTAAACCAAATAAGTGTTTTTATTATGCACATGCTTTCACGCTACCAATTAACACTACTTGGTGTTCTAATCATGTCACTATCAATACTCATACTTGTTATTCACAGTTTTTGTACTAAACACATAAGGATTCAATGAATTATGAAGTAAACTCCTTGATACCTTTAATTACTAATGATTCGAACTTGTTAATGTACTCAACACAGTTACACACTGCCATTCTTTTCTATTTATGTTGCCGCTCTAGGTCTAGATGAGGTAAACTCATCACTACCAAAAAATACACACAGCTCCACGATCATGTTATTAGCACATACCCAAAGATTATACAAGTACATCTTCAATTTAGTAATTTATATGTAGTTCTTATAACATAAGCCAATGTTTTACATTTCCTAGTACTAGTAAGGTTCACGTGCGTTGCACGTGGTTAACGCGCTTGGTGTTAATGGTTTTTTAAAGTGATTTGTCAGTTTCTTAACTTTTTTGTTTACTTTTAATTATTGGATTCTTTTTGTGTTTTAATTTTTATAGTTTTGAGACTTATAAATTGTGTTGTTGTGTATTTAGGTTTTTTGATACTTTGTTTTTCGGTAATTTATAATATAAGTTTTTAGTCATTATATTGCAACTTATCCTACACATTTGTCTTTTTTATTAGTTATTTTTAAATCTTTTTTTAATATCAAACATGAATTCATTCACTTTTATCGGTGTTGGAATTGAAAATAATTCAAGCTTACTTTCTTAGATAAGTATATTGTTGTTGGAGACTTAGTTTATATCGTTTATGAAATTTATGACTCTCTTTAGAAAATAATAAACTGTTTTATAGAAATCAAACTAACAATCCCAAAGTATATACTTACACTCTAAAATACAAAATTCACCCAGAGTATCTATAAAGTCTCACTTTACCACCCAACCTAACTTTTGTGTCATTTTCATATGTCATTGTATAAGTTTTTTCTAGTTTGCTCCCTAGACACTACTAAGGTTACCAATATGACGTTAAGGTGCACATGGTATTTCACGTGAAGGACATTTTCGTCATTTTTAACAATGTTTTCTATGCTTTTATTACCCAAAAAAAAACTTCATTTTCTTATTCTCCGACAACGCTTTCTCTGTTTCTTCTCCAACAATGACATCTTATTTAAATTTTAAGTGAGATAAAACTTAAGAGTGTATAAATCTTTTATTCAAATTTTTATATAGAAAAATAAATAAAAATAGTGTGGAATCATATCAAAGAGAGATAAAACACAAGAAGATGATCACATTCAGGTGTCAAGGCCATCATGAATAAGAACCCACAAAAAAAAGTTGGTCGAGTCGCTATGTTAAATGACCAAGCTCACAAACACAATGCAAAAGCATACACGACGAATTTCAAAACTCATATTTGAATTCATCACAGATGCATACGACAAGGTTGAGGCACGTCATGATTCAATCCGTCTTCATCGTCCCTAGCTTAAACTCCAACAAATTTCTCCTTGGCACCATTGATATGGTTTATGGTTTGAATTGAGCAAATTCTCGATTTTAAACATTAATCACTACCATTTTTATCACTACGATCACCACACGTTACGTCACGATCATCAAATTTGATATGGAATATGGAAATACTACAAAATTACATTGAGGGCCAAAGTGGATTTGGTGGATATCTTAGGGAACAATGTGTATTTTGGATTAATTTTGATGGGGCAAACATATGATTAGCCCCTAAAATTTGACCTCAACCTATGAAGTGTCCCACTTTCATACCTTATTTTTCTATTTCTCTTACTTTACTCCCTCCCGTCTATGGGTGTTAAAAATAGTAACGTACGGAAAATGATATGTACATGTCACATGAATATTATTTTGATCATTTTGCTGGGGGTGGAAAATAAGATTTAGACCATTTAGTATTTAAAATATGTTTTTAAATAAAAATAATAATAAATAATTGTTTCAATAATACAAAAATAATTATATGACCAAATTACAATTTCCCCCAAGATATCCACCAAATCGCATAATGTACCCCAACATAAGATTTGTTCCATAATGATATCTGACGTTACATTTTTTTTTCCATTTTCCAACTTATCGTTGTTTAATTTCTTACTCATTTATTTAATGTCGTATTCCACATAAATCACCACTTTCATGCTTAAAATCGCCCCCACTACTACCAGCATCCCAGCAAATGCCGCCACAGCTATCACTACCACCAATAAACATGTCCACCTTGCCTTGCTGAAATGGAAAAATAACATATCTTTAGCTTCCGTTAAGTGAAACTACTTTCTTCAAACAACTTTCCTATCGATTCTAACTTAATCTCTTCTCTAACAAAACGTACAGATTTGTCAACTAAGTTCTCTATTTTTCTTTATCTTCTTGACATTATATCACATTTCCTTAACACGTTTCTCTTAGCTTATTCATACGTAATTGCTAGGCACACTATAGATTTGCTTAATATCTCGATTCTCACCAACCAATGTATTATTATAGTTACAATTTTTCATATACCTCTAATAATGTCATTCCCAACATATAATGTCTCACTTTCCGACATGTTTTTTCTATTTGTCCTCTTCCGTCTATGGGCATTTAAAATAGTGAAGAAAAATCGTGTACATGAGGATTATTTTGGTCATTTTGCTTGTGGCTCAAAGTGGGATTTGTTATAATTTCATCATTTAGTTTGCCATTTAATATTTAAAATAATTTTTAATTAAAAAATAATTATCTAAATAATCTAAATTAGTTATACTTTGTCTGATATTTAAATCCAACATTACAAAATGCATTACTCCAAAAATTAAAAATTAAAATTTATTTTTTAGCCTTCACTTTCTTTCGTCAACCTCATCATTTATAGACACCACCACTAACACCTCAAATTTTACCATTAGTCCAAAATTTAATTTTTTGATTTGATTTTATTTCCTTTTCTAATTTCTTACTCTTTCCTTCGAAGTAACCAATTTGGAAAACTCATCAATGATAGACACGCCACCACCACAACCTTAAATTTCACTTTTTACAAACTCAAATTCAAATTTTTTTTTAATTTTCAAACTTTCAAATTGAATCTGAAACTCATATGGTTATTTGAAAATTTGATGATTAGGAAATCTCACAACGATGTATTTCATCTAATCCACTACTATCATCCCTAAAATTACTATCACCACAACTTCTAACACCATCATCCATGCGGTCGTAAGCACCGCCATCACCATCACCAAGAAACGCATTCACCTCGCCTTATTAAAATAGAAACATAGAATCTCTTTAGCTTCTGATTAGTCGGACTTCTTTCTCGAACGTCTCTCATTTCTTACCTCCTATACACTTTCGGTGTCAAATTACTAAGTAAGGAGAGAATCTAATTTAGGATGGAGCTACTTAAAAGGATGTTGATTCACTACTAGAAAATTGGTTTTACGTGATTGTTGGTTGTGATGACTTTCAAAACCATCACATAATCTTCTTTTTCGTGATTGTTTTTTTCCATCACTTTTCTTCAATCACCTTATTTACATGCGATTGCTTAACAATCGCTAGTGCCATCACGTTTGAATATTTTAGGGGAATTAGCCAAAGAAAATAGGTCCCGAGGAAAATAGAAAGATAATGTGATGATTTTCATAAATACGCAATTGCATTTGTAGTCGCAAAATTTGACTAATGTCGAGCGATGGTTTTGCCATCACATTTATAAATAATAAAATAAAAATAAAAAATAAAAAATAGAAAAATATTTTTTCGTGATTGTTGGTTGTGATGGCTTCAAAAGCCATCACTTAATCTTATTTTTTGCGATTACTTTTTTCATTGTTTTTGTTTCAATCGCCTTATGTTTATGCGATTGCTTTACAGTCGCTAGTGTCATCACCTTTGAAATGGTTGCGATGACTTTTGAAACCGTCGCTTAATCTTCTTTTTAGCGATTGTTTTTTTCATCGCTGTTTCCACAATCGCGTTATGTTTATATGATTGCTTTACAATTGCTAGTGTCATCACCTGAGACTATAAAGAATTCAACATAAAATTTATTTTTAAAACATAAACAATTGCAAATGCATCAAATGGACGTGTAGTGATTAATGTGAAATTACTAATTATTTATTACAAAATTAATTGCTTCCTTCGTTCCTAAAAGAGTGTCATGTTTACCCCGATCGAGAAAAAATTAAGAAAACATATACTCTATTTGTTTTCAAATTATCGTTCTCTTTGTCCCGGCACACCGTTTGAGAAAAAATAATTGACTATATTATAAATATTGGTGAAATGTGTGGTTTTCTTTAATGCATTTGAGCATGTGGTTATAATCAAAGTAGATAATAAAACTAAGGGTAAAGTGGTAAAAGTGTTTTGTTAAAAACAAAAGTTTTAAAATAAGACAATTATTTTAGAACGGACGAAAAATGGAAGGAAATCGATAATTTTAAAACGAATGGAATACTATAATTGATCAACTTTATTATAATATTTAAAAGTGTGTATTTTTTAAGGATACATATGTGATAATGAGGTTCATCAATTAAAATGAGAATCAAATTAAGGTAAAATGATCACTACGAAAAACCTTTGGATTATCAAGGACAAATTTCAAAGGAAATATAAATTCATGGTAATTCCAGACAATTCAAAAATTTCTTATTTGGTATCAATATGAGCGCTGAAAGAGTAATATACAGACACACACAATACAAACCATGATGGAGACACTCATGAATGAGTTCATATAGTTGAGTACTCATCACAACTTCTATTGCTAGCATATTTCCTTAATTGGGCATATGAGTAGAAAAATTAAACATGGTCTATGTGGTGACATATTTTACAGGATATTACTTGATGAGATAAAAGCATGATATGACACAATTGTATTAGAGAAGGAGATAATTGAATTGTAGGAGTTGGTATTCCAGTTAGGTAAACATGGATACTGATTTCTTAAGTTAGATAAATATGGACTCTAATTTATAATGGTGATGTCTGACATAAGACCCAAAAGAACAACAACGGTTCTACTGGTTGGCCACAAAGTAGAGGTCGTGGGCAACGCCCCTTCACGAGTCGCCCGGAAGAAAAACTTCTATTAGCAACATGATTTAGTACTATCTATGACCCAAAATTATTGTCCTGCTTTCCTTTTTCGTTCACCCCAAAATAATTATCTTGTTTGAAACTTTCTTTTTTAGGACAACACTTTTAGCACTTTATTCTTACTTTTTCATCCTACTTTAATCGCCGGCGAACACTCCTTCGTCCACTTTTACCAATTTGAGGCTAAAGTCAAGGAAGTAATAAACTGTAGGGGCCTGATATAAACTTATGTTGCGGTCGCAAGCCCTTCAAAACTTGTGTCCGCAAGAAAAACAGAAGGAGTCTGGATTTTTGAGACCCAGGATGCGCTCGCATCACCAATTCAATTGCTGGGAGAGACAGTGCTGCAAAGGTTTAAATAGTTTAATTAAAATAAAAGAAAAAGAAAGAAACAACTTAGGGCAGTTTCTCTCATTCCAACCCCCTCCCTTAGGGCAGTTTCTGGGCATAGTCCAAAGGGACGACCACCTAGGGCCCAAATTATATATATATATACATATATATAAAAAGGGATGGAAAATTTCCAATTGGAAACAACTTAGTTGTGAAGACGACAGAATGCGATAGTCGGCAGACGATTAGACGAAAGGGCGCTTAGGGCGGACAGTCGGACATAAGGATGGAACGATCAACGGGAAACAACAAGCCCTCGAGATTCTCAATCTCTTTAGTCTTTCCTATACTATGGTCACTAGATTTTCCACTCCACCTTCAATTCGATTTTCGACAGTTCCTCTTTCTGTAGTTTAATTTCAAAGCAAGAAAAACTCTCTCTCAGTCTCGCTCTGGGCATGTTCCTTGAACTCGAAGCCGTCGGCGCCGGTGAAGACAGAGAGGACTGATGATACATGTCGGTACTCATCCAATTTATTTATTTTCCTTATTTCAATTTCAATTTAAAAGTTTTTTCCCTTTTCGAGCTTTCGGCTCCTCTCTGCTTCAGACCCTAAACCCTCAAACTCATATTTCTTGGTTTAAGGTTTTTAGGGCTCATAAATTACTATTTTGTTGATACATAATTTTTTTTCAAAATCTCATAGTCTAAAAGTTGTATAAATAGATTACAAATTTACAATATTTTTACAAATTTATAGAGATTTGTAAAATAAAAACTCAATATATTTTATTTAATGCATTAAAAAATTTATTTAAAAATTAAAAGTCACACTTATTATTGGTATTCACATACCATGAGATCGTGTATTATCGATTAGTTTGACTCTTATTCGTTATTTTGCCCGAGTCTTTGAAATGTCAGGCATTGCCGTCTCTCTCTCTTTCCCCCAGTTTGCTCTCCCCAACTCGGAGACCTAGATCTGGACGACCTCACCCCTAGCCGGCTTCAGCCCAGCTCCTGCCGAGTTCTTCTGTCTTCAAGTTGCACAGCAACCCCGTTCGTCCCCCCCATCATAATCGCTGACGCCAGACGCCAGATCTTCTCAAATGAATCTCTGTCCTTCTTTCTCAATCGCCCGCCTCCGCCATCGATCTTCAGCGCAGCCCAGACGCTGTTCCTGCCTCTCCTCCAATCATGGTTCTCCAGATCTCTGCCGGAAAATCCATCTCACTGCCATCTCTGCCGTTCCTGCACCATCGTCAACAACGCTCCGTCTCAACCATAGAAGTCAACCACGTTCTCCATCTCCCAGCGTTCAGCAGCCCCATCGAGTTCGCTCTAGTCTTCAAATCCGACGGCATCTCCTACTTCGATTTCAGTCTCGCCGTCTCTAACACCAGTTCCAGCATGCATCCCTCTGCAAATCCAAAGTTTGGGATTGAAATTGAAATCCCCCATATCAACAATTCAAGTAAGATATTTCTAATCTTTACAAATATAATTGCAGCAAATTGTGAAATTGCTTTGGAAAATATGCTTTCCAGGAGGCTATTGAGTAGTATGCAATTGTGAGACCTTTCTCTATTGAATTGTGATTTATGTTGACTGGAAATTCTCTTGTTCAAATGTTTGAGCATTAATCGGTAGAATGGTTGCTACTATGTGTATTACTATGTGTGCTGACAAGGGATTATGATTGCAATTGATGAAAATTATTCTTGATATAATCATGTGGAAATATTAATATTCGAAGAGTTAATTTTTGTTAAAATTGGATCAGTGTTTGCTTGAGAAGGTTGTTCCAGTCAAATTAAAATTTCAACTTTTAGAAATTGATGCTTGGAGATCTTTTGGACATATTATTCTTGTTGTTAGTCTAGTTTAGTTGTTAGAGAAATTGATTGTGACCGGAGTGTGTGCAATTTGATTTCCAAGTCTGCCCAACGGTTATTTAGAATAAAAATTTAATCTGATAAAGTAGAGAGCAAATATCACACTAAAGGCCTAGCTATGTATACCAATAATGAAAGCTTAATTAGCTATGAAGTGAGCCATACAGGAAGGAACAAAGGATATTGCTGCAATGAACAAAATCTGTGAAGTAGTAAGATGGTTCTTATTTTCCCCATGCGAAATTTCTAATTATGTAAATATGAATATTTTGTAGAACTGATTTATTTTCTCTACTTTTGAATTGAATGAAAATATATTATAACAACAGGTTTTTCTTTGGGTAGTCATGGAAAGTGAGTCCTACACTCCTACAATACATTATATTACTACCTATTCCAGTTAGGTTCTTTAAATTCTAAAACTGAACTCCAATATAAAAACTTCTCAAGACTCACCATATGTGTTGTAGACTTGTAGTGGGATGCTTTTTCAAGAATGATATGGTTGTTTAATATAGATTATAGTAGAATAGATTACTAGCTCAGTGAACTCGTTTTGTGATAATTTAGAGTAGCTAAACTTCTTCTACTTCCCGGACACCTTTCTACAAATAATATTGTAGGTTTGGCCCAGAAGCATTAGGGGTGCAGTTCACAAATGGACTACTATGCTAGCTACTGCAAGTCCTCCTTCTAGAGGCTACATTACACTGTTTAGGAACTGAACCATGTATATACACATCTTAATACAAAAATTGAAGAAGAATTGCTCCCAACAACAAAAAAAATTAAAAAAAATGTTAGTAGAGAGTGGGAGAGAACAGAAAACCCGGAAAAGCTACCTAGGCACTTTACGCAAAGGCATTGGGCTTGAGAAAGATTGATCTTTTTTAAAAACAAATGAAAATGCCCTTTGCCAAATACCATTTCATCTCCATTAGCAGCACAAGATCATTAGTATTATTATCTATAATCTGAAGGAGAGTCTTTAATCAGTCCACATTATACCAGCAGCAATAGAATAGAATCGATTTACTTGAAGCCACAGATCATGAAAGAGGGAAGGAAAAGAAGGGTATTAGTCTTGAAAGAGAATAATTAACATTTAAGAGTAGTGGCCGGGCAGGGGGAATGGAGGCATTAGATTCAGGCATACTAATTACAAATACAAACACCCACAAATGACTGCTCTTAATTAGTCCTACTAGTCACTTTGAAGGTTTGAAAGATTGATTTTACTCAAACTTTGAACTGGAATCCGGGTGTTCCCTTGCTCAAAGTCATGCTAAAATGGTTTGTGCTCAATTAATTGATGTATTCTTTATCCCTTGTTCTAGATTTGATTCACATTGAGGACAAAGTGAAATTTAAGTTTGGGGGTGAGAATTATCTTATGCTTACATGACAAAGTGAAATTAACAGCTTATATTTGTAACAATGGTATTTGCTAACAATTGTTGAATAGGTCAAAACTAAGACACGTAAAAGCACGCACAAGTTAGATCAAACAGTATGAAAAGACTATTAATAATCAAGCAACCTGCCAAAGGGCTATAATAAATTATCATCTTCAATGAAAGCCTTTCACCTTATATTTGTTACATACCCTACTAGAAAAGTCTTGTAGGTCAATTAAAATTTGAATATGATCTTGAATATTCATAATTAATGGCCAATTTGCATCTTGAAAGTTCGTGTTTCTGGTTACTATTGTGGTTCCACGTTGAGAACTAATTAGCACATAGTTTATAAGGATCCCAAAGCTCTTTGCAAGATCACAGATTTGGCATTAATAATAAAATAAGAATTGAACTCATAAAAAAATAGTTAAAATGCGAAAGGAAAAACCTCACTTAATCCAAACCTCACTCACATATCTGTAACTTTTGCCGCCTATAATTTGTAAGTTTGTTTGTCTTTTGCACGTGTTCTGTGTGTGTGTTTATTCTTGGGTTTTGTGTGTTTGTCTTCTCTCTCTCTCTATATTGTTTCAATTTTGTCTCCCATGTGTATTAGATATGATGCATACCAATTCATGAGAGGGGTGTACAAGTAATCTTAATATAAACCTGGGGAAACCGATTCAGTACACACACACATACACATACATATCCCAGTGCCAACGGATTAGAAGGAATTGAAAGTCTCAATCCTTTGGTACGAAAGTAGGCTAGAGAAAAGAAATCGACAGGTCTTGGATCAGCCTAAAGGTCTGTTTTAAGGCTGCTGTAATTTGCTAATTAGCCTTCTTTCTGGAGCTTCATGTCGTCCTCATTCATATTTTTTGAATGAATCTCTTTCTTCTCCTACTTAAGCCAAGAATGAAAAATATTCTTTGTCCTTTCTATACTGGAATTAATTAGTTCGATTGAAGGGGCATACATTCTTCTTCTTGGAAAGGCATGTTCATCGCCAGTTTACTCCCTTTTATAAGTCGGTCCCCATCTTTTTCCGATTCGTATTAGATCTCTTAGAAAGAATAAGAAGAACTCTACTCAAGGATTTTTATCGCTTTTTAATAATTTCAGTCAAAAAAGTCCTGATTGAAGGACCTTATTTGCAATATGAAGTGAAAAGCCTAGGACATAAGATAGCCTATTATATATAGAAAAGCTTAAGTGAAACTTTTCCTATCATCTTAATCAAGGATCTTTCCTTCTCTAGGGGAGGACTACTTGACTAGAATAGTTCAGTTAACGTCCATCTTGGCATTCGTCAGCAACCTACAAAAAGAAGAATTCTTGATTTGCATAATAAAGGGTCTAGATGAGACGTTGATCGGTGTTCCACCAACCTTTAACTCATTATAATTGCAGCTCACTCTTTATTTGTTATAGTTCTACAAGTAGCTTCTTTAATGCACTTGCTTTCCAAATTAATATATAATCTCTCCTCACCAAGAATTGATTTGTGCATTTTTTGATCTTTCTTTCTCAATCTATCTTTGTGCAACTGTAAGATTTTGTTTCAATTTTTACTGCTTTCATTTCATCCAACTCCACTTCACCCCAAAATCCCACCTCCCATTCCCCTTCCCACCAATAAATGCCTCTCTTTAAATCACATTTCCACTCTTTATAGATTATAGAGTACAATGTACGCTTTGTTTATTGACCGAAAAAGGCCCTTAACTAAGTCTCGCTCAACCTATGTAGATATAGAAGCTTACTGCCTATTTATGTGATCTGCTACTTTCACTTTCACCCTCACCTTCAACCTTCTGTTATTTAGTGAACTGCTTCGTTCCTTGCATTTTGTTCAATTATAAAAGAGCTCATAAGTTCAAGGAATACTACAGTTTGTTTAGAGTTCCTGTTTCATTAACCTCGGTTGGTTTGGAGGTCCTATTATCTTTTCGAGTCTTCTGTCAATCCATATGAACCTCTATGTTAAACAAAAGAGGCCAAACATTGACTAAGCAGCTAGCAGTAAAATACCCAAGTTTTGGAAGTAAAACACATTAGAAATTTTTTTTTTTGAACTTCTCAGAAGGTCATGGGAAAAAGGCATTTGGGCAATGAGCTCACTATGACTATATATAGTCGAAAAAGGGAACTGATGTTGTTCTTTAATCTCTTGGCTTTGGTAGAGCACGTGAACTAAGTTGACTTCCCACAAACCACAAAATAGGTTGAGGCATAAGTTAACTATTAGAAGCATATAGATAGAATACAACAACGTATATTTGAGAGCTAGAAAATCTATATATAAAAGGAAAGCCCCTCTATCTAAAGGAATTATGGGCAAACTGATATCGAAACGAAGATGAAAAGACTTTCGTGTTGTTTATTGTTTATGTTGGTGTCATGTTTTTGTTTCTCTTGAGCATACAAATATATTAATTACATGTGTTTTATTTTGTTAGGATGAATATGCAAATAAATTACGCGAAAAACATGGATTACCCTCGATGAAAGCGTGACTGGAATTGAGGATCCTGGTTTGGAGATTTGGCAGAAGTGTGTTGGGGGTGTGACGAGGGGTAGACTCATTGGACGACCTGGCGAAAGATGGGGTAAGACAAGTGTCTCAAAAGACTACGACACACATTACATCTCAAGAGTATTCAAAGAAACTTGAGAGGTTGGAAAAAGACAACAAGAAGAAGGCAAAACGAGAAGCGAAATCGTATAAAATTGTGAATAGTCAGAGTAGTTATATTTCAGAGATGTATCAATATCTGTAAGGCATTTCTGATAAGTTCGGCATACCAGCTCCTCCTCATTTCACTGTCCGTTCCCCTCCTATGCCTCCTACAAATGATGGTGCTTCAGGTGTTCCGAATGGTCCAGATGGTCCTTCATCTTCTCATGGTTGTGATGATTTTGACATTGAAGATGACGGTGATAACGATGATGAGTTCGAGTTTGATGATGATTGATTTTTCTGAGTTATGTTCTCTTGATTAACTCGTGTACTACTTGATGCGTAAAGTTGGATTTTAAGCCAACTTTTCTTTAGATTATTAACGGTAGTTACAAGTACTTTGATGTTGACTTATTGAATAACATATTTTGCTAGATGAGATTATATGACATAATTCTTTCATATGAAATATTATGAGTTGCTTGATTTGAAATATTTTGTATGTTTTTGGTATATAAATGTGTGGTTTAAATTTATGAAAATGATTGATATTGAGCTAGGTGGGGAAAAATCAAGTGTTTAAGTGTTGGTGAATGCTATCACAATTTATAGGGTATTAGATTGCAGAAGCCATCGCTTAATAGGAGCTTATGCGATGACAATAACAATCACGGATAAGGAATGATGTGATGTCACATATAGCAATAAAGTGATGGTTAATGCCATCGCGTACTACTTCAATATAAAGTGATGGTCAAAACAATCGCATATTCTGAGATAAAACAATAAGAAAAACAATCACGTATGCCACAATAAAGCGATTATAAAAACAATCGCTCATTCGAAGATAAGCGATGGCCAAAACAATCGCATTTTCAAAGATAAAGCAATGGGAAAAACAATCACGTATGCCATAAAAAAGCGATAATAAAAGCAATCGCACATTCGGAGATAAAGCGATGATCAATGCAATCGTGTATCTTCAGATAAAACGATGGCTAAAGCAATCGCGTATTCCTAAATAACGTGATGGCCAAAGCAATCACTTATGGATCACTAAAGAGATGGTTAAAACAATCACCTATTCCAATATAACGTGATGGAAATACCAATCATCTAACGTCCTCTAAAGTGATTGAACAAGCCATCGCCTATTGTGAATAAGGTGATTACTTTAGCAATCACTTATTTAGTACTAACGTGATGATTTAACAATCGTCTTTGTATGTATTATGTGATGGCTTTGTATTTTTATGAATTTAAAAAATAAATATTAATTTTTATGTTAGGTGATTGTTTACGCCATCACCTAAAATATATGAGATAATGCAACGACTTTTACCATCACTTAAAGTTTCGGCGACAAGGCTTTATGCGATGAAACTGGTGATTGTTTTGACCATCTCATATAGTCTAAGGTGATGGTTTTTTAGTATTGGCGATTGCTTTCGACCATCACGTAAAAGCAATTTTCTAGTAGTGACACCTTCAGTTTAAGGGGGCTTTTATGGCGATTTGCGGGTAGAGGAAGAGGCAGCTGCCTCTTCCTGTGCGAGGAAGCATAATTGCAGCCATGTAGCCTTTCTTTTTGATAGCTGCTAGGCCTTCCCGTGATCAAACGAGGTATTAATCGGTGATTTGGACAGAAACCAGAATTGCAGAGGCAGTAAATAAGCAAATTGGGCGTGGGATACAAGGGATTTGGGCGCCATGCCCAAACTTCATGAGGGTGGCGCCCAAAATGGCATTTCCTGGGAGATTTTCTTGACCACGCTCGCTTGTCCGGGGCTTTGTCGATTTTCATTATTTCTGCTATAAAAGGAGACCCGGCGAGCCTGAGTTCTTCACGTGTGATTTTCTTTCAGCCTGCTTCATTTCTTCTCAGCTTTTCTTTCTCAATTGCTTATTCTTTTGACGGAGAAAGTTTTATATTTTTGCTCTGATGGCTGCCCCGTACCATACACCTCTAGAATTAGGGATTTATGAAGATGCCCTTGACCTATGGATTCTTGCCCCGAGCCGACGCGTCCGGGTTCGAGCCGACGGGCGTGGATGGTTCGGGTTCGATCATCTTTTTGGCTTCAGGTGCCTCCTTTCCTGGAGAAATATCGTGATCAACTGGGACATGCTGAGGGGAGCGTCCAGGTTCTGGTCTCGTCAAGATCATCTCTTTAACTTTGGGATGAACGAAATGTGCCCGACCTTTGAAGAATTTTGTGCCATGCTGGGAGTTGCTGCCACTCGTCATATTGTCGTGCCTTCGCCTCGAAGGCGTCCCTACATGGCCATTAGGGAGCTATTCCGCACTACTCGCCTAGCTACCCCGGGTTTTTACAACGGGGTGAACTTTGATTTGACCGTTCTTTCGTGATTATTCACAGAATTTATAGAGGACGACGTGGACTATTTGAGGCGCCGGCTGACGGCTCTCTTCTTGTGTCTAGTAGGAAGGTATCTGCTGGTGAGCCCCCAGGGATTTATTGATGTGCGGGCCGTGGATCTTGCTCAGCCCGTGACCGCCGGCTAACATTGTCCCGAAATTTCGCGTAAACTCTGGCTGGTTTGGATGCCTTTTCTAGGGGCGACGAGCTTTTCCCTACTGGCATTCCCATTCTGATCCATATGTGGCTGGAGGAGCATTTTCAATGCGTGATGGCTCCTGCTCCTTTTGGGGGGAGATATGATCCGGGGCTTTATGGTTTCCGAGGCCGCTTTCCCTAAGTTAACTATTCCGATTATGACTGGTCCGAGGACTTCTTTCGGAGGGGTTCCATGACATATCTTGGGTGATTAACCATTGGGAGATTCGGCACTTTATTTTGCACTCCGCCGGCTACGCTCAAGTCGTCATGTTGGGTATCAAGAAAACTTCTTTTTATAGTGCTGATAGGATACTGCGTCAGTTCGGGCTGGAGCAAGTTATTCTTGACACAACCCGTCCGGTGTTTTTGGAGATGACAAATAGCAGGACTTTGGATTTTGATTTCCAGAGAATGTGGCGTCTGGACTTTGATAGGCTTCTTGATGCCTACTTGTTTTCTGATTACATATTCTTGTCCCTTGAATATTTGGCCTGGATAATGGTAATTGCTGAGGGTTTTTCTCGCGAAATCCGGCGGAGGCTTAGAAATTTGTTTGGCCACCATGTAGCTACGGGCATTGACGCTCACCTTATGAAGATAGGCGAGGAAATTGAAAGTTCAGGCTTGGTCATTCCTCAGGCTCTGCAGGAGGATTTCAGGCGAGTACATAATCTTGGAACTCCAGTGGCTCCCGGACCAGATGAGGCAGGTCCCAGTAATTGGGAAACGGCAAGGGCTACTCCCCCTCCTGAGACTGAACGGGGCATAGGCTTCAGATATGCTGATTTCGAGATCCCTCGACATGATGATGCAGGCAGGCAGCAAAATCCTTGGGAGCCAGAAGTGGCTGCTCCCCCCCTCAGCCTGAATGGGGTAATGATATAAGGCCTGATGATGGCACTCAGGAAAATAATCCTTCCAGAAGTGGTAGCTCCCCCCCCCCTCAGTCTGGATGGGGTACCGGTGTCAGAGATAACGGAGCTGGACCTAGCAACACAACAGTTCATGAGAATGGAGATGCCGGTGATGATGAAGAAGACACTTCTGACGGTTCTGAGAACAGGGGTTCTTCTGTGCCCCGCACAAGAGGGATATGGGCCCGGCTTGGCGAACGCCGCAGGCATGGATAGACCGCTTGGAGGTTGGGTTGCAAAAGGAAAAAAGTATCTGGGGGGAACGAGGGGGTGTAGGCAGAAATATGTATAATATATGCAGTCCAGTTAATGTAAAATATAAATGTCTTAAATAAATATTCCTAAGTTGCACCTTAGGACCATGTAATATATTTTAAGTATTTTAATGTGAGCTTCCGTTGTGTTTTTTTTTTCTTTTTCCTTTGTCAGTTGAGCCTGTTGTAAGCTGTAGACCGGAGATAGTATGCTGAAGATTCAAAAGAGTGCCTTCCCTCTCCCTTTTTTTTTCCTGATATATTTTTTTTTATATGCTCTAATTTTTGCCTAGGCCGCCCTTTCGGGTTTTCAACCTATCGAGCCCTTATTTCTCCTTTTTATTATTTTTTTGTTTTATATATATATATATATTTTTTTCGCTCTAACTTTTGCCTAGACCGCCCTTTCGGGTTTTCAACCTAGCGAGCTGGAAAGGGAAGCACTTTTGTCGGATAGAATGGCTCAGGCATAGTACCTTTTGAGCTTGTCAAGGTTGAAGGACTGAACAAGGTCTTCTCCTTCTTGGTTTGTAAGGAGTACGACACCTCCTGATCGGATCTCTTTGACTATGTATGGTCCCATCCATGGAGATTTCCATTTTCCCCTAGTATCAACATAACTAGGGGGTTTTTCTCGGAGCACCAGATCTCCGACCTGGATATCGCGGCCTTTGACTTTTTTGTTGAAGGCACGGGCTATGCGTCTTTGATAGGCTCGAGTGTGCTCAAGGGCTAGTAACCATCGTTCATCGATTAGGGCTAATTCTTCAAATCGCCCTTTGATCCAATCGACTTCCGCTATGTCAGATTCCATCATTACTCTTAATGATGGTATTTCAACTTCAATAGGCGATCGCCTCCATGCCATATGCTAGAGAATAGGGAGTAGCCCCTGGGTGTGTACGAACGAGGTGCAGTAGCCCCAGAGGGCTAGTGGTAGCTTTCCTGGCAAGTCTCTTCCTGTGTCAGCCATTTTTATGATAATGTTTTTGAGGGTTTTGTTGGCTGCTTCAACGGCACCATTTGCTTGTGGCCGGTAGGGGGAAGATTTGTGTCTTTGAATTTTGAACTCGTCGAGAAGACGATTCACGTCCCCTTCAAAATGAGAGCCGTTGTCGGAGATGATCTCGAAAGGTACTCCATAGCGGTATATGATGTTGGCCCGGATAAATTCGGACACCTTTCTGGCATTTAAGATTTTGTAGGAAGAGGCTTCCACCCACTTTGTGAAGTAGTCGACGGCTACGAGGACAAACTCATGGCCATTAGATCCTTTCGGGTTAATTTGACCTATGACGTCGATACCCCATGTTGAGAAGGGCCAAGGAGCTGTGGAGTTGTATAAGATGTGCGGGGGCACGTGCTGTAGATTTGCAAAACGTTGACACTTTTCACAGTGTCGCACCCACCGAATGCAGTCAGTTTCAAGCGAGCTCCAATAGTACCCTGCCGGATAACTTTCTTGGATAACATGTGGCCGTTCATGTGGGGTCCACAGTACCACCGTGGAGGTCGCCCATAATTTGCTCGCTTTGGCTTGGTCGACGATAAAAGATTGAGGCCTTGGTAGTGCCTTTTATACAAGCCGCCACCGCCGAATACGAATTGCGATGCCCATATTCGCAGGAAATCCTCCCTCTTTTGTCTAGGTCGAGGATAGATTCCTTTCTCGCTGCATTTTGGATGTCAATGTACCAAGGCTCGTGATCCGCCTCGGGGCCGCGTTAATTTTGAAGCAAGATGGCGTGACTTTCTTCCCGACTACGTAGGGTTGGACTTGTATTTCTGGGAATTTGGACTAGTGATGCCAGAGTGGCCAGCATCGACAAATTGATTTACGTCGCAAGTAGTAGTGAAGGAGATAGAATCAAACCGAGCGGCAAGTGCCGTTAATTTGGCATGATAAAGTTGCAAGGGATCTTGGGTTTTCCACTTCCCTTCGACTTGGTTTATGATCAAGGCGTAGTCTCCAAAGACTTCGAGATTTCTAGCCTTTCTTTGGAGAGCCTCTTCCAGCCTGTAATGCAAGCTTCAGATTCGGTGGTGTTGTTGGAGCATTCAAACTCCAATCTTAGGGCCGATGGAGTGTGAGAATCTGCCGGGTTGATGAGTAAGATTCCTATGCCAAAGCCTCTTTTGTTCGTGGGTCACCAAAGAACATCCGCCACCGGTGTCGTGGTCGTTGATTTCCGTGATACCTTCGTCTGGGAAACCGGGCTCGATAGCATCTTCGGTTTTCAGAGGTAGGTCAGCCAAGTGATCTGCGATGACGCTGCCTTTGATAGATTTGAGCGTGACATATGAGCTTGATGGATCCATCCTGGATATGAGAAGGAAAACCCACTTAGCCAGTCGGTTGGAAAGTGATGGTTTGCTGAAGATGTATTTGATAGGATCCATCCTGGATATGAGCTTGATGGATCGTCCCTGCAGATATGTTTTGAGCCTTTGGGTTGTCCAGACTAGGCCAGCACAACTTTTTTCCAATGCCGAATAATTCAGCTCGCTTCCTTGCAGCTTCCTACTGATGAAGTATATCGCGTTTTCGATGTAAGAGTCTTTCTTTTCTTTTGCAAGCATGGCTCCTACTGACGTGTCTGTGACGGTTAAGTATATGAGGAGATGTTTATGTGTATGGGCTGGGGCTAGCATAGGTGGATTGGTGAGATAGGCTTTTATTTTTTCGAAGGCTAGCTGACATTTCTCATCCCAGACTTGGTCAGTATTTTTCTTTAAAAGCTTGAAGAGGGGCCCACATGTGGTGGTGAGCTGTTTGATGAAGCGGCTGATATATTGCAGTCGGCCTAGGAAGCCTTTGACTTCTGTTGGAGTTTTTGGCTGCGTCATCTCTATGATAGCTTTGATCTTTGCCGGCTCGATCTCAATGCCTTGCTCAGTCACTAGGAATCCCAGGACTTTGCCTCTGGTGACCCCAAATGTGCATTTGGTAGGGTTGAGTTTCATTTGATGCTTTCTGAGTCTTTCGAAGAACTTCCGAAGGTCTCCGATATGAGCACCGTTGGCGTCGCTGGAATGTACAATCATGTCGTCGACGTAGACCTCCATTTCTTTATGGATCATGTCGTGGAAGAGAGTGGTGGCAGCCCTTTGATAAGTAGCCCCGACATTTTTGAGTACAAATGGCATGACAATATAGCAATAGGTACCCCAAGGAGTGGTGAATGAAGTCTTCTCTTGGTCTTCTGCTGCCATTTTAATTTGATTGTAGCAGAGCATGCCGTCGACGAAGGATCTGATCTTGTGAGCAGCAACGCCATCTACCACAATATCAATGTTTGGTAGCGGGAAATCATCTTTGGGCGACGCTTTGTTGAGGTCGCGGAAGTCGACGCAGATTCGAACCTTCCCGCTGGGATCGGGTATTCATTCACCACCGAATGAAGTTGACACGAGTCGCTTCATAATCTCTTCTTTGACTTGTAGTGATTCTCTTCGACTATGGGATCTAGCCGATGTCTTCATAGGACCAGGCAAAGATATCTACGAACTCTTTGAGGAGGTTGATGAGTGCTACCCTTTCAAAGCCTTGCAGGTAGTTGCCGATTTGGATTTCTTTGACTTGAATTTTCAGCCCCAGGTTGATGATTGATAAGTCTTCAGCTGCTGCTACTGAGTGGTGTTGTTCCTGTTGCTCAACTGACTTTACAAGCTCAAGCAAATATTTCTTATCTTTTGGGTCCATTTCATTAAATGACTCATTATTATGATTATTTAATGTATCTTTTAATGTAGGTGCAACTAAGGAATAAACAAAGATATTTATATTATCATTAATAGCAAGCTGCACTAGGCTTATTACATTATTGAGGACCTAGGGTTTGAGATCTTCATTATTAGGGAGCGGATCGGTAGATGACCAATCCGTAAAGCTAAGAGAAGGAAGGGGGATAGTATATTTGAAGCGGTCTACCAGCTCTGCGGGAGTCAAGAGCGGGCCGGTCGTAACGTACCAATTTTGCAGAGGCTTAGCAGTTAGAAGCTCGAACTTATCAGGGAGTTTTTCATACTCAGTGCCTCTGTCTATCATACCCAAGAAACTGTCTCCCTCAAACATTTATTTAGGAACTCCTTTATTGATCAGCATATCTTACAGCACCTTTATTTATGGCTAACTGGACTATCTTGCCCCTCTTCTTTAGACCTTTTCGGCTTGATCTGCTTGAACAAGTTTGGTATCTGCCACTGTAATTACCTTGCTATCGATGAGATCCTGTATTGCATTTTGGAGTGTATGTCATTTGTCGGTGAGGTGACCACTGTAACGATGGTATTCACAATATAGGGCATGATTCCAGCAAGCATGTAATGACTTAGGTGGTCGGTAATTATCCATGGGCTTCAGTATCACATGGGCCCACAGTGTTCGGAGTATTTCAGATCTTGGGGCTGGCAGGTCGTCATAATGCCTTGCTTCTCTTCGCCCCCTTGGCCTAGGCAAATGGCCAGGTTTAGATTTGGTCTGGCAACGAGGTAGAATTTTTTATATTGGATAATATTGCAGTGGGAGTGGGTTACCTGGACCTTGGCCCAAGAGGGATTCTTTCTTTGGTGTACAAGTTACTTCTTTTGGAAGTCCTGAGGTCATTTGCTGGGAATAAGTATTTGAAGGGTCTAGAGGAAGGCGATTCTTCTTGTTATAGTAGCAGGCATTCAGGTGGGAGAGATCGGGGTTGATTTCTGGAGAATACAGGGTAGGACTATGGGCATTTGGAATCATACCTCCTTGGGTCATGGGATCATTTTTTGGCTGATGGCTAGCACTTGGAGTACTTGGTGGCTTTCCAGAGGTTTGGAAAAGGATATTTTCTGAGATATCAGGAAGGTTTACCTCAGGGAAGTGGGAAGCATTAGGAACATGTTTTGAGATTTTGACCTTTTGGGAGAGAGTTGTCAGGACCTCTGAGAAGCCTTTTAAAAGCTCACCTATCACTTGGTTTATTATTCTTTCTGTATGAGCGTCCACTGCTTCTTTTAGCCAGGCCTCAAACTCAAGAGAAGGTGCATACTTAGGAGTTTCTTTTCCTGATTCCCAGTGGCTTCCATCATTGCTGGCTCCTGTCAACGCTTGTTTATTTTCTGGCTACGGTATTTGGTAAGGATTTTGGGTGTGATAAGGATTTTGGACAGGATAAGGATTTTGGATAGAATATGGAGTCTGGGTTGGAGGGTTGGTGTTTGGTTGAGAAATTGGGTTGGGAGGCACATATGAGGTTGATGCTCCTTGAGGGACTGCAGGGGAAGAGATTACCCCATCACTAGATTTCAAGCTTTGTACCAGATTAGTCATTTGGCTCATTATAAGATCAATTGTTGCACCCAAATTTTGGTCTAGCCACTGCTGCATTGCTGGAGTCGGAGCATACCCGGGAGCCCATGTATCTGTACTCATAGCGGTTCACTTTCGCCGCCATATGCGGATCTGTACTTCCGAATCAAGCTTTTACGCCCTTGTCGATGCATTTCGATACCCTACGATCGATCTCTCGCACTTGATTCCGTATCAATCGGCCAAGATCGTCTCGCCTTTCCAAATTCGGGCCAGGTTTCTGGGGAAAATGGCCTCGGTATCAGAAGGCTGGTTGAAGGCTTTCTGGGCTTGGAGTACAGCGTGCCTTTATTAGTATATTTTATTATTTATTATTTTCCCTACAAAATGATCGGATAAGCACCTGCTTAATTTTGACAGTCTCAGGACTTTCCTGGAACAGTGGATTCTTTCTCCAGAGTATAGGACCAACGTATTCCACCTGCCTTTTGAGTTCCCGAGATCGGACTGATCCCAGGCGAAGGGCCTATACTCTTTCCGGGATCCACCATTCAGAATGGTCTAGGTCGAGCACTTGAAAATAATAAATCAGCCCCAGTGTAATTTTTTTTTTTGACTTGCGCATTTTTTTTTAACTTGTGCTGATTTTTTTTTTTACTTGCGCACATTTTTTTTTTGACTTGCGCATATATATATATATATATATTTTTTTTTTCGACTTGGGCTGACCCACAATTTAAAAATGCAAAAACCGGTCGGTCTCTGAAGTGTCCTGAAAATCTGTATGTAGTCTAACGTTGGCTTATGCAGGGGGTAGGTTTGTCCATGGTGTAGGGTAGCAGTTCGGAATATATTTATATGCATGTGCGCGTGTGTGCGGCATCTAAAAAGCAAAAGAAAAAGTTTTTTTTTTTTTTAGATATAGAAATAGAAAATAAAACAGATATAGCATGTTGATCGATGTTTTATTTAATCTTTTTCCTTGCAAGTGAACAAGACTATTATAGAATAGTATTGGAAGCAAGGGTCGAACCCACAGAGACAAGTGATCACGAACAGTGCAATTATTGATAGCAAATTATTAACCTAAGGGGGGTTTTATTGTTTAATTCTACTCTAACTATTAGTAATAGATGTTTAACTAATTAGACAAGAATAACAGATATGAAGATCTTATGGTGAGTGGAAATCTAGGATTCGGGTTTCACTTATATCTCCTTTATGTTCAATTCATAATAATGTCATTCAATGTCTTGGGTTCTGTTCACTAAAAATAGATATAGTCTGTTGAACAATTGGTTCACCTCCATCCCCGCAAAATTCATCCATTCTATATCCTAAGCACAGAACCGTGTAATCTAGTCGTCACCTAGATTTATGATCTATCTGTCACCTAGATCATGTAAGAACCCGGTCCTAACTTATCACTCTCGTGCATCGATAGGTCCAATTTATTGTGTTGGTGAGCCGTTGTACGACATATGCACTTGGTCATGCAGCTTATCCGCACCTCTAAGCCTTTATTATTTGCGATTACATTCATTTGTTCAAAGCGAAATAATAGAGGGGTTGATAAACAACACAATCAACAAGCATTGAATAGACATATATATATGAATCAAAACATAAATTCGATACAAGTTACCTCCCACCTCCTAGATTATTGATGATTTAGTTCATCATAGACAATGAACAGCACATGGAGATGATTGGATAGATGATTTGATCTTCAATACTTGAAATTACAAAACCTAACTATGTTATACAATCTAAAACTACCTAAAATCTATGAAAAGAGAGCTTCCAACCGTCCTCCTTCTACTTTGGCTCGGCATCTGGCTTCTATATATACTCGGGAGTTGTGATTGGATTGAATGACCGTGTGAAAATCCGAAAATCAAGCATTCTGCCCACCTTGCGGTCGCAGGTGGATACCTGCGTCCGCAAGGTCTCCATGTCCGCCTTTGATTCTTTGTTGCTTCTTTCGAACGCCTACCTTGCGGTCGCAAGGTCTGAGGCACCTTACGTCCGCAAGGTGTCCAGATTGTGCAGTTTCCTTGTTCTTTCAATTTTTCCTTTTTGGCCCTTCTTGGAATTTGCACTTAAAACCCTGAAGTTTCACGTATTTTCACAATTAACCTGAAACTTACAAAACTTGCCGAAAACATATATTAGTAACCAAAAGCCTCGTGAAATAGCATAATTTAAGTCATAGAAGTATATAAAATCGACGTATAAAATACATCGATCAAATACCCCCAAACTTGAACTTTGCTCGTCCACGAGTAAACAAATAAACTTATAAATACAAAAACATATAAATAACAAAAATTAAAATCTTTTTGTGAGGGTTACACTATTTATACTCCTCTATAAACCCACAAACTCAAGGAGACTCTTTCGAGTGACTCGACTATGTAGATAAATACAAAAACAGATAAATACATTAAATCCTTTTGGCTTCATCTCAAGTTATAGGTGTATGGCATACAAGTAATCTCAGTTTGGTGCTCACCACATATATGCAGGCTTAGTCATATAAAACCGACTAGTCTTTTCTTAAGACTACTACTACTTTTATTTCTCCGTGTGTGTGTGATCATCAGTCTTAAAGAATATCTTAACTAAAACAGTTTTATTGAGCTAAACACCACATTCATATGAAAATCAAAGTTTAATAGAAAATTATGCATTAAGAAGTATGAGATCTACCATCCAAACCTGGTTAGTTACAGACAGAAAGGTCCCAAGGATTTAAAAGATTTATACATCCATCCCATGCACTTCTATGTATGTCATACAATGCTCTCCTATCCCAATGACTTGTAATAGCTAAGATTATGCTAACACAGTGAGCTTTTAGGGTGAATATCAGTGATTATGAAGTGTGTGATCAATTTCATGTTACTCACTTGACAATAAAGACAACATAAGCATTGACAAGAAGATCATTAGGTCTTTGTTAGCTTGTAATGTAAGGCCAAGGTGTTGGGGGATATGAAGGAAAGGAATGACAATTCAAAGTGAGAGAGTAAGACTACCCTTTATCCCTCATACTTCCAAGCAAAAGGAAGTTTTCCCTATTTAGGCTAGGACCTGCAAAGACTACAAGTGGAGGGGTGCTTTTTGTAACTTTTAAGTTTTCTTCTTTCCCCCCCCCCCCCAAACTTGTTTTGGGCAATATATTCTTCTAAAAATATCACATCTTTCTAATCAGCAGAATTTTTCTAACATATTTTCTCTCGAAAGCTATGCTTCCATTTGAATCTTTGTTTACACTCTTCTTCTTCCGTTTCATTTTTTGTCGACACATGATAATAAATTTTTTTTTTCTTTCGACAATGGAAAGAAGAAGCCTTCCGAAAAATAGCCTAACTGAAAAGAAGTGGTCCTCCCAAAATAAATTTCCCTCCCACATCCTACTCTCTCAAGGGTAGGCTAAAAGTGTATAAGCTTTTAGGGTTAAGTTAATGTGGGTAATAGAAACGATGGCGAATGGGGGTTCCAATAGTGTGCTTAGCACACTCCATTCTTTTTCATTAGGCTCAAAGGGGACACTAGGGATATATTTTAGTATAGGTGAGGGAATATTTAGGCTCTACGATCCAAAGACGGCCTAAGTTATTTCTTAATGCCAAATGCTCACATAGTATTTAAAGCAAGTAAGACAACACAAAATATCATATCAACTATGGGAATTGGGGTTAAGTGTTTAGCATCACTGGATTTCACATAAGCATTCGCTAAGACAGATGGTAGGGACAATTGAGACTAACATGCAGACACGGTTCGAAAGTGTGCTTGAGATATATAAATGAGAAAAATCCAAGGGATCTAACTATCATGCAATTGACCCTAAGTTACAATTTAATGCAACAATTATGTTCGAATGGCTATGCATCATATTCTTGTGCATATCTTGTTGAAGTGAAATAGGTGTTATAAACTTTATAAAACTATTCTAATCAATCCATAATTATGACTGGTGTGAGTGCATGAAGAATTTGGAGAAAAGTAAAAGTTTCGCAAAATTAAGTAAATTCTAGGGGATCTACTGACTAACTATGCGCTTCATTGCACTAATCTCCTCATTGACTACGACTAGCATTACCACACCTAAACTCGAGGATGAATATTTTGAATTATATATATATATATATATATATATATATATATATATATATATATATTATTATTAATATATTTTTTAAGAAATTGGGAGATGATGACGATGACACAATTGATGATGGGTCCCCATAAGAGGAACCCACGAGTATCCAAAATGAGTGTATTCTGGTCAAGGCAACACCTCCGAAAATCAGAAAAAATAAAAACAGGAAAAATAGGGTGAAGAGTTAAATGGTCATCAAGAAAAGAAATTTTCTTTCACCCTAACGACATAGCCCAACTCCATTCCTCGTTAGGCTAGGACCTGCTAAGACTTAAAATTTTAAATCCCCCCAAACTTAATTTCTATTTTGTCCTCAAAATAGAGGAACATATGAGAGGATTGATGGGGTAGGACAAATATAAAAAGGACGTAGCGGGTCCACCTAACGAACGAGGATGGAACTTGGGCCTCGACTCACGGTGAGTCGGGCGGAAATAACGAACGAGGACGAAACTCGGGATCGTGCCAGAGGGAATCCATACGATTGGACGATTCGTCCCACGTTGTTGGCCCAACCAAAAAATTCGGTCTGGTCAAGACGCATTTGGGCCAACCGCCGACCCATCATATCATTTTGGAGGACAGCTTCCTCCAACTGTTGGAGATCTCCACGAGTGGGTCCTCCTCCTCCTCGGGTTCCTCCTCTTGAGGAACCCTCACTCACCGCCGGTGATGTTCAAACAAAATGGCCCTAGTAATGACCGGACCACCTTCACCTCTCGCGTGTTTGGGCATTCTCACGCCCGCCTCCTACACAATCAAGGTAATCAAATGCGGAACGCGAACCCCGCATTCGTCCTACCTCTAATAAGGGTCTTGATTTGGCCGTTGATCAAATGGCCAACATCAATGGACCCACCAGTCATAATGGTGTAAGTCAAGACAGCCCTCTCCCAATTCACCGTGTTTTGGTGACTTGAGGGCATGAGACGTCCACAAACAAATTTATACACGGGCTTGGCCGTGTCTTGGAGGAAGGACTCTCTCATGGTGCGTGGTCCATATGGTGGATTACGGCTATAGGACCATTCCACACCAGGGAGAGCAATGGCAGCATTGACTACCTCGACAGGGATACGGGGGTGGAGGTGTGTGCTATAATCATCGGCACCAATCGCAAAGTTGGAGGTGCCGAAATGAGTGTTAATGCTTTGGGCTGAAAAATCAACTACAGTGCCCCTAACATAAACAGTGTCTTGCACACCGCCATCCATGCCAATGTTGCCTTGGCATAGAATTCTCGGACAATAGGGACTACAGCATCCCTTGGTGGAGAATCTAACAAAAGCCCCCACCTACGAGCCACCAGATTGGGATGGATACCAAAGTCTTCAGCCTTGAATCCCCTTTCGGGCACCAAGGACTTGGAGAGTTTGTTTGTGTACCTCTCTGATGCCTCGTAGGACACAAATCGAGTTATGTCAAAATTATGCTCTTCCTCCTGAGCGGGGTCGGAGGATGAAGCGCCGGAATTTCTACGCCTATGGAACATTTTGTTTGATATAAAAATTTAAAACTAAAAAGTTTAACAATTAAAATTGGTTTTAAAATTTTAAAATTAAAATTTATTCTAAGGCATGCAAAATTTTATCTACGTTAAAAACTATCTAACACCCTAGCATGCAAATATTTTTACGTAAGAAATTAAAGAGGGTGTTAGGGTTACTTGTTTGCAGCCTTAATAGAGTGAATTGCAGCCGGAGTGGAGCTCGATCGTTGATGGTCAACAATGAAAGTTTCCTCTTTCTTCTCCTTCAAAAGCTTCAACTTGATGGAGTGTAATGGTGGAAGGATAGATGAGGGAGGTGAAGATTTTTGAAGACGGAGAGAGAGATCTTGAGAGTATGTGCCGGATCTTGAAGACGATCTGCCGGAATTTGGAAGGTTGGGCTGCTGCTGGTGGATGAAGAGAGGAAAGAGTTCTGTGTGTTTTTCTGAAGAAAACCCGACACTGATTATATAAAGGGACCTTGCGGTCGCAAGGTCTGCCACACCTTGCGTCCGCAAGGTCGGCAGTCAAAGCGGTTGGGATTCTTCATTCATTCCCCATGTCTGACACTACACTGCACGATATTCGCATTTACTGGGGACCTTGCGGTCGCAAGGTCCTTCACACCTTGCGTCCGCAAGGTGGACATAAACTTCCTTCTTGTTTTCTTTCCAATCTTTTCAACAGTTTGCAGTTTAGCCCTTCCGTTAACTTCCGTTATGTCTTGGATATTTCCTGTATATAAAAACTAAACTAAATTTCTAAACTAAAATTATTAGTAACATATAAATACAACACTAAGATGTTTTTCTCCCCCACACTTGAATTTTGGCATATTTAATTTTAAAAATTAAATGTCCAAAAGTAAAATTTAATGGAGAAAAGCATATTTAAACTAACTAAATAACTAAATAATATTTAACATAGTGGGTTGCCTCCCACTTAGCGCCTTTGTTTAACGTCTTTGGCTCGACCAAACTGCAAGCCTAATCTCTTGGTGGTTCATTGTCAGCCAAACGGATTAACTCAATTGTTCGTTCAACTGACATTGGCTCAAAATATGGCTTGAGTCGGTGTCCATTCACTTTAAACACTTCATTATTTTTGGGGTTTTGAATATCAACAGCCCCATGAGGATAAATTCGTATGATTCTAAAGGGACCAGACCATTTGGATTTTAATTTTCCTGGGAATAACCTTAACCTAGAGTTAAAAAGTAATACTTTCATACCTGTATGAAGCATTTTGTTGGCTAATCCCATGTCATGAAACTTTTTGGTCTTTTCTTTATAAGTTTTCGCATTCTCATACGAATTTAGCCTATGGTCTTCTAACTCATTTAACTGAAACAATCTTTCTTCTCCAGCCAATGTTAAATCTAAGTTTAATTCTTTAACAGCCCAATAGGCTTTATGCTCAATTTCAAATGGTAAATGGCAAGCTTTGCCATATACCATTCTATATGGACTCATTCCTATGGGTGTTTTAAAAGCAGTTCGGTATGCCCATAAAGCATCCTTGAGTTTAGATTCCCAATCTTTACGATTAGGTCTTACAGTCTTTTCTAATACTGCTTTTATTTGCCTATTGCTTACTTCTACTTGTCCGGATGTTTGTGGATGATAAGGTGTAGCTAACTTGTGAGTTACACCGTGCTTTCTAAGAACATTATTTAACAACTTATTGGTAAAATGAGTTCCTTGGTCACTTATTATGGCCTTAGGGACTCCATATCTAGCAAATAAATCTTCTACAAATTTGACTATTGTTTTTCCATCATTAGTCTTGGTTGCTACTGCTTCTATCCATTTAGAAACATAATCAACTGCTACTAGAATATACTCACAATTATTGGACACAGGGAAGGGACCCATAAAATCAATACCCCAAACGTCAAAAATTTCAACTACTAAATTAACATGTAAGGGCATCTCGTTTATCTTTCCTATACCTCCTGTTCTTTGACATTTGTCACATGTTCTGTAAAACAGTTCACAATCTTTAAAAACAGTAGGCACATACAGACCTGATTGCAAAATTTTTCGAGCAGTTTTATTACCTCTAAAATGACCTCCACAAGAATATCCATGGCAGAATTCCATGATACCTTGTTGGTCTTATTAAAGAATCAGAACAAATTTTGTATAGATGAGGAGCTTTCCAAAAATAATTTTTAGTTTCCGCCAAAAATTTCTTCTTTTCGTAATGATCAAAATCCGGATTAATGATATCAGACACATAGTAGTTGACAAAATCAACATACCAAGGGTCAGAATCTTTAATGGCCAAGAGTTGTTCATCAGGAAAATTGTCATTTATGGGGACAGGATCATCAAGAAATTGACGTTCAAGCAAGGGTGAAAATTCTAACCTAGACAAATGGTCGGCTACAACATTCTCGGTTCCCTTTTTATCCTTGATAGTTATGTCAAATTCTTGTAACAATAACATCCATCTAATTAATCTTGGTTTAGCATCCTTCTTGCTTAAGAGATATTTCAATGCAGAATGATCAGAAAAGATTATCACCTTTGATCCTAGCAGATATGATCTAAATTTTTCTAAAGCATATACTACTGCTAAAAATTCCTTTTCAGTAGTGGTATAATTCAATTGAGCATCATTCAGAGTTCTACTAGCATAATGGATCACATGAGGCTTTCTATCTACCCTTTGTCCTAACACGGCTCCAATTGCAAAATCTGATGCATCACACATGATTTCAAAAGGAAGTGACCAATCGTAGGATAAAATTGGGGCAGTAGTTAACTTTTCTTTTAATAAATTAAAAGCTTCTAAACATTCTTTATCAAAAATAAATTTTGTATCTTTTGCTAGCAAATTACATAGAGGTTTACAGATTTTGGAAAAATCTTTTATAAATCTTCGATAAAAACCAGCATGGCCTAGAAAACTTCGAACTCCTTTAACTGAAGTGGGAGGGGGTAGTTGTGAAATAACTTCGATTTTAGCTTTGTCAACTTCAATGCCTTTATTTGAAACAACATGCCCTAAGACAATTCCATGTTTTACCATGAAGTGACTTTTCTCCCAACTTAGAGTTAAATTAGTTTCACAGCATCTTTTTAGGACAAATGTAAGGTTTTCTAAACAGTGATCAAAAGAATTTCCAAAAACTGAAAAATCGTCCATGAAAACTTCTACGCATCTTTCAACTAAATCTGAGAATATAGATATCATGCATCTTTGAAAAGTAGCTGGTGCATTACACAACCCAAAAGGCATTCTCCTAAAAGCAAAAGTACCAAAGGGACATGTAAAGGTTGTTTTCTCTTGGTCTTCAGGTGCAACAGGGATCTGATTATACCCAGAAAAACCATCAAGAAAGCAATAATATTCATGACCGGCTAATCTTTCAAGAATTTGGTCAATAAATGGCAAAGGAAAGTGGTCTTTCCTAGTTGCCGCATTTAATTTACGCAAATCGATACACATTCTATAACCAGTTATAGTCCTTGTAGGGACTAATTCATCTTTCTCATTTTTAACAACAAGTAATTCCCGACTTTTAGGAACTACTTGAACAGACTAACCCATTTACTATCTGATATAGGGTAAATTATACCCGCATCTAAGAGCTTAAGAACTTCTTTCCTAACAGCTTCTTCCATGTGTGGGTTAAGTCTTCTTTGTCTTTCTCTTGAAGGTTTACTACCTTCTTCTAAATGTATTTTATGCTTGCACATAGAGGGACTAATTCCTTTTAAGTCAGCTAAAGACCATCCTAAAGCTTCTCTATGTGTCCATAAAACTTTTAACAAACTTGCTTCTTGTTTTTCTGTTAAGTCGGCTTCTATAATAACAGGCAAAGTGTTACCTTCCCCTAAAAATGCATATTTTAAGTGGGATGGTAATGGCTTTAATTCTTCGACTTTGGGAGAATTAATGGATGACATAAATTCAGAATTTTCTACTTTAATGGTTTCTTTTATTTTAGCCTCATTATTCTCTTCTTGCTTTTCTTCCTTATTTTCTTCCTCAATATCTTCTATCTCAATTTCTTCAAAGAGAGATTTCATAATCTCTACTTCATCATCTTTGATTTCATAACTTTCTTCTACTACTTTCTCAAACTCATCTGAATTATTTTCTATTTTTATTTCTTTTTCTTCTATCTTTTTACTGGCTTCTAACTTTTCTTTCTCTAATCTTTCCTCTTCTTCTATTTCTCTTTCAATTTCCTCAATGTCAATTTTTATGGGAGGGATAGGGCTATCATCGTAGACAATAAATCTATCTCTCTCATAATCTTCTTTTTCTTCAAAGGTTTCGGTTGATAATTTTTCAATCTCATCTATTGAAAAGCAGGCACTTATGTCACTAGGTCTATTCATAGCATCGAACACAGAAATTTCAACTGTTTCACCTAGGACTGACATTGTGAGTTTACCATTTTTCACATTAATCATTGTGTTGGCAGTTGCCATAAATGGTCTGCCTAACAATATTGGGACTTCATTATTGGTGCATATCTTCCTTTCCATCTCTAGAACCACAAAGTCAACTGGTATGATCAATTTATCAACATGAACTAGGATATCTTCCACTATACCCAAAGGATATTTGTGACGACCTGACCCGGATCCCAAGACGAAATCCCAAGGTCGTGCCGCCGGAAAGCAAATAACAACAATCAAGTAACAAATAATGGGTAGGGCCATAACGGCGATACACCGACAACTCAAAACACATGCGGAAGTTTAAATAAAATAAAACAAGGGCGCCCGAGCTAACAAGCTCAAACTAAAACAACCAAAGAGATAACTAATCTCTCGGTCCAAAAATTCGATTCGCGTGCCGTAACATTGGGCACGTAGGACAAACTCCCTGTTATGCAATTCAATAATAAGCATAATATAAACCAAGTCATCGGCGAAATTACAGCCGGAACCCAACATTACACTAAGTCTAAGACTCTAGTCTAACAACTCAACGGCTAAAAACACGCCGGAGAACAAACATAATACTTTAACTAGCAATGTAGCATGCTAAACATGATCACCAATTAACCAAGCACGACTAAAACCCGTCGGCTACCAACAACATAAGTACCAATAATTATAGTACTAACAATAACAAAACATATGGGAGTATAACTACCAATATACATCTAGCACGACTTCTACTGGTCGGCTACCAAAAGAATAAGCTAACAACATAATTACAACATTACAAACACATACAGGTTTGCTACCCAAATCATGAAGTTTATATAACTTCATCTTCCCAACGACCTCACCAAAAACAAAACAAACATCTAAGTAGCAACCTTGCCAAAAGAATCTTTGTCAACGCAATCTTCTGATTTACTTGGATCCGCACGCTCGGCTCGGATCTAGGGAAAACAACCAACAAATAAAAGTAAGTCACAAAGACTTAGTAAGTTACTAACCATAACTTCCTACCATAGCATAATGCTCAATCATAAAATACATCATGTATCGTCATGAAATAACCTTATACAAATTCATGTTATGGCATCCATGCTCAACATTAACAAAACATGTTATCATTGTATTATAACATCTCACTAAAATCCATGTCAAGGCATTTATATGCTTAACGATCATAATTCTTGTTATTGATATAACATAGCCTTCCGATGATTTACATGTCAAGGCATATAAACTTAACAACAATAATTCACTCGCTTTAACATAATGCCATATCCGAATAATATTCATGATAAAGCATAATAACTTAACAACAGTAATTCATGTTATTGTTATAACATAGCCTTCCCATAATATTCATGTCAAGGCATATAAACTTAACAATAATGATTTATACCTTTGGCATAAAACCACATTCCAATAATACTCATGTGATAGCATACATGCTTAACAACATTAATCAATATGTTATCTATTAAGTATAACATGTAAGAAACCAAAACAAACATCATATCATATCCAATTCACCAAGCACGTTATTCACTTAAGCACTTGTGAAACAATTCATATATAAGGGATATGATACCATTACCAATCCTTTCCGCGTGTCGCTCCCTGCAAAAAACACGTGCAAAACCTTTATGTGCCCTCGATATCCCTCTCGTAGATATCGACGTCCCCGAGACAGTCTCCGCTCGAGTTCCATAGTTATCAAAGTCATGTGTATTACTACAACTAAGATAAACTACTTCCCCACCGTGGCCATCGATGGAGGGGTGTGCAAACCCGACGGCGATCCATCGCGATCACGAATCTCACAATTCGTGAAGACGATGTATCGTCCCACCAAAACTCAACAAACCGACTCCAGCTGGACTCAAAACCCAAGCACAAGTAATATATACTCATATGCTCAAAACAAGTAGGTAAACACTCTACTATCAAACTAGTCATGCATTTCATCCACAACTAGCATAAACATCACAACCGAGAATCCTATAAGTTCTCATAATCAAGTGTGCTTCACACACTTCAAAACTTCTTGGAGGCTCGACCTCCATGAATTCTACCCAAGATTCCGTAGGACTTAAAATTATAGTTCCTAGGATTCATTCTAACCCAAAGGTTAACTCCGTTGAGTTCAATCTAAGTTTTCCGAAAATTCAAGGAATAGAAGCTTAGGCTTCATCATTCCCATAAGTTCATAACTGTCACCAAAACCACAATCCCAATATTCAATAAACTATCATAAACCCCACAATTTACTTAACAATGCAACTTAGAATAAATTGGCCATCTTGTGCATAAATTCTGTGACGACCCGACCCGGACCCCAATGCGAGATCCCAAGTCGTGCCGTCCAAATAATCAATAACACAAGCATGCATAGGTAGGATCATAAAATTCATGTGGCGCAACATCGCATACATACAACAACTCGGCTACACTTGGCCGGAAAAACAACCTAATTTAAACAAGTCATCGGCGTTACGGTAGGAACCCAACAACTACTCCTACAATTATTAACACATGCTTATAATAACCTCAACGGCCACAACATGCCGGAGACAATAACAACAACAATAAATAACGCTTTAGCGGAAGAAAACCGCAGTGAACCATAACATATAAACAAGCTCGACATATAAGTCGGCTTACCAAAAGATTACAAGTTCTTAAATAGTTAAGTTACAACATCATTGAAAACAACATAAACCCAAGCTAAGTCTACTTGACTTGCTTCCCATCGTCCTTTCCAAAATAAAAGGCTAACAACAAGTCCAAAATATCAACCTTTAGAATACAATAACCAAACAGGAATAAGGCGAGTCTATCCCGGACCGTCTCCTCGGCTCGGATCTAAGGAAAGACAAAGCAAACAAATAGGGTAAGTCGAAAGACTTAGTAAGTTACAAAAATGCATGTTCATGTTATAGCATGACATTTATCTCACTTATATACATGATCATCATATAGCACTTAGCATATAGTTCACGTAAGTGCGGGAAAGTAAATCATACAAGTAGGATATGATATAGTCACGGCCGCTTCGTAGCTCCTGCAATAAAACTTTATTATACTTTATCGTGCAACATTGATGCTCTGTGAATGCATCAACTTTTATCAAGTACCACTCGATCTAGATAGCAAGCCAATGCGGCACTTAACTGATACGGCAAAGGGGCTACTTCCCCATTGCGGCCAACAATGGAGGTGTGTGTGAAGTCCTTGGTGCGGCGATCCATAGCGAGCACGAATCCCATAATTCGTGAAGGCGATGCATCGTCCCACCTTGACCCGATAAACAAACCAAATAATGCCAGCTGGACTCAATGTGATGCACAAGTAGATATTTACTTGACTAAACCAATCAAAGACCGAATTCGACAAGAGCGAACTCGACCAACCAAGTAGGGTATCAATCTCTACTATAAAATCATATCAAGGCAATTAAATTGCACAAACCAACCTTTCATAAAAACTTGTTATAAACAATCAAACCAATCTCATACTTGAGTAAACCAATCAAACGGTGTCCAAACTTCGTAGGGATTGAAACTAGGGTTCAACACGTTCAAATATTCCCTAAAGTCGACTCCGTTGAGTCTTTGCTCTAAATTCCCAAATTTGGAGAAATTGAAGCTATATGCCTCATAACCCAACCTAGGTCATTTCTAGGTTCAACAAGGTTATAAACTCACCAAGGCAATGCAAAGTGATCCAAGTTCATCATAGAGTTCATTTCATAGGATAGAACACATAACACTTTCACAATATTTCAAGAAGGCATAAACTAGGGCATTCTCATAAATCAATACTTCCAACACAAATATAATACATGGCTTTAACATGTTCAAAACCTTAAATAGACAAGATGGAAGAGTATTATAAACATTCATAGGTAGGAAATCATCCTAATCATGCTCCTAGCAAGCTCATAATTTCAACATACAAGATTATAGCATGGAAAGCATACAAGTGCCCTCATTGACCTCAACCAACATAGACTTTGCTTCCTTAGGGTCAATGAGAACTAAAAGAAGAAGAAGATAAAGAAGGTAACTTACAAGTTATACACCAAAGAAAGCAAATGAAGAAACCAATTGGATAGAAATGCTCCTCTTCTTGAGCTCTATAACTTTAATGAAGGAACCTTGGGCAAATGAAGAATGGATGAGGGAGGATGGAGATGAAAGCTTCAAGAAGCCATGGGAGAGTCTTGGAGAAGATGAAATCCCGTTTTTGGAGAGTGAGGGTGAGATATGAGAGTCAAAAATCTGAAATGTGGCTCATATAGGTCTAAAATTTGAGTGGGACATGTGTCAACATGTTGTGGTCCCTTGAACTAGATATTTGTGGCTTAATTGGTCACCCAAAACACTCTTAATCCATCATTAAAACAAGTTAGGGTTATTAGGACTTAAGTGAGGAGGGTTAGGGAGGTTTAAGATAGGTTTAGATAGGGGTTTGGGTATAAAAATCGTCCAATTCCAAAACAGGGGAAAAATCCCGAAATTGAGAGTGGAGCAGGCGGGCGCCTCGGCCTTCCCATGCGACCGCCTCATGTACCGAGGCTTCTCTTCGACAGCACATGAAATTCCTTCCAGAAGTTGAGGCGGGCGCCTCGACTCCTCCCATGCGGCGCCCGGGCCTCCGAACCTCCAAAACTAGTTCTAAACTTGTCCTAAATGGTCCCAAACTTTTGGGCAACCATTCTAAGGTCTAACCCTACTCAAAACAAGTCGGAAACGCACCCGAACAACCCCCGGAACAAGCTAGAACAAGGCGCGAACCACGCGACGAATGAACAACGGATTAAACTCAAATCAAACACCAATCAAACTAGGATATCTTGGGCATGAAAAAGGTTTGTTTCAACATGATTAAGACTTGAATATAAAGCCAAGAACTCAACGAACACTTCGTACGTCGAAATAGAAGCAAATACGAGCAACGAGAGGAATCGCTAAGGCCAAATTCAACGCGATTAAACCGGCGATTCTACAAACAAGTTTATATGATTCTAAACATGTTATGGACTTCTAAAATGATCTATGAATGATTCTAAGACATTTATATAACAAGTAAACATGCTCACAATCAACCAAGAAAGTAAGAAGACAAGCATAGAATGCACATGCAAGATTATGGGGCGTTACACTCTCCCCTCCTTTAGGAATTTAGTCCCTAAATTCTTACCAAGTTCGTCAAATAAATGTGGATGCTTCTCGCGCATCTCCGCTTCCGTCTCCCACGTTGCTTCTTCAATGTTGTGATTCCTCCAAAGAACTTTGACTAAGGGAATTCTTTTGGTTCGTAGAACTTGCTCCTTGGTATCCAAAATCTTCACGGGCTTTTCAACGTATGACATATCCGGCTCAAACGTGATCTCCTCATACTCGAGTACATGGGACTCATCCTTCAAATACTTTCGCAACATGGAAACATGGAACACGTTATGAGTCTCCGAAAGTGAAGGTGGCAATGCTATACGATACGCTAAGGTCCCAACTCTCTCAAGAACCTCAAATGGACCAATGTATCTCGGTGTAAGCTTCCCTTTCTTGCCAAACCTCTTAGTACCTCTCCTCGGTGTTACCTTCAAGAACACGTAATCACCCACTTGGAACTCAAGATCTCGTCTTCGATTGTCCGCATAACTCTTTTGTCGACTTTGAGCGGTGCGCAAACGATCTCTAATCAACTTCACGCTCTCAACCGACTGTTGCACTAACTCGGAACCCCAAAGTTTCGCCTCTCCAACTTCATCCCAACAAATTGGCGATCTACACTTACGCCCATACAAAGCTTCATACGGCGCCATCTTGATACTCGACTGATAACTGTTATTATACGCAAACTCGGCCAAAGGTAAGTGAGAATCCCAGCTTCCCTTGAAATCCACGGCACAAGCTCGCAACATATCCTCCAAAATCTGAATCAATCGCTCGGACTGACCATCCGTTTGCGGATGAAAAGCTGTACTGAAGTCTAATCTAGTCCCCAAAGCTTCCTGCAATGACTTCCAAAATCTAGACGTGAACCTCGGATCTCTATCGGACACAATACTAACAGGTACGCCATGAAGTCTCACGATCTCCTGGATATACAAAGCTGCTAACTGAGTCAACGAATACGTGATAGCTATCGGAATGAAGTGTGCAGACTTAGTCAATCTGTCGACTATAACCCAAACTGCATTAAACCCTCTCCGCGTGCGCGGTAACCCTGTCACAAAATCCATAGTAATGAACTCCCATTTCCACTCAGGAATCTCCAATGGTTGTAGAAATCCCGCAGGTCTCTGATGCTCAGCCTTAACCTGCTGACAAGTCAAACACTTTGACACGTATTCAGCAATTTCCCTCTTCATACCCTTCCACCAGAACTGTCTTTTCAAGTCTAGGTACATCTTCGTGCTCCCCGGGTGAATGGTATACTTCGATTTATGAGCTTCATCAAGAACCAACCTCTTCAATTCCGCATTACAAGGAACACAAATCCTACCTCGAAAAGTCAAGGTACCCTCGCTATTAACCACAAAGTCAGGCGATACATTCTCAGCCAACCCATCGATAATTTTCCTCAACTCCGGATCATTCCCTTGCTCTTCTCTAATTTTCCCAAATAAAATAGGCGTAGCACGAACATTTGCAAAAATCACACCTCTATCAACAACACTAGGACTCCAATCCCGCAAATCCTCTAACATTTTCCATTCTTTAACCATCATACACGACATATGAACTTTTCTACTCAAGGCATCCGCTACAACATTTGCCTTCCCCGGATGATACAAGATAGTACAATCATGGTCCTTTAACTTTTCCATCCATCTTCGCTGCCTCATATTCAACTCCTTTTGAGAAAACAAGTATTTCAAACTCTTATGGTCGGTGAAGATCTCAAACTTAGACCCATACAAGTAGTGTTTCCACTTATGCAACGCGAAAATAATCGCAGCCAACTCCATATCGTGTGTCGGGTAATTCTGCTCATGAATAGATAGTTTCCTCGATGCATAGGCGATCACCCTCCCATTCTGCATCAAAACACAACCCAAACCTTCCTTAGAAGCATCACTATAGATCACGAAATTGTCTCCTCCACTAGGCAAAGCCAAAATAGGTGCCGATGTCAACCGATTCTTAAGCTCTTGGAAACTAGACTCACATTTCTCGCTCCAAACAAACGGCACATTCTTCTGTGTCAACCTCGTCATAGGAGTCACAATCCTAGAGAAACCCTCAATAAACCTTCGGTAATAACCCGCTAACCCCAAGAAACTCCGAACCTCGGTAACCGAACTAGGCCTCTTCCAATTGCCACCGCTCAATCTTAGAAGGATCAACGGCTATCCGGCCGAAACTATGTGCCCCAAGAAAGATACTTCCTCAAGCCAAAAGGCACATTTGCTAAACTTGGCGTAAAGCTGCTTCTCCCGAAGAATAGACAACACAATCCTCAAATGTTTCTCATGCTCCTCCCGAGACTTCGAATATACTAAAATATCATCAATGAAGACTACAACAAAGCAATCAAGATAACTGTGAAAAACACGGTTCATCAAATCCATAAACACCCATTGGCGCATTCGCCAACCCAAACGGCATCACCACAAATTCAAAATGCCCATACCTAGTGCGAAAAGCCGTCTTCGGAATGTCTTCCTCTCTAACCTTCAATTGGTAGTAACCCCATCTCAAATCAAGCTTAGAGTAGACAATAGACCCTTGCAACTGGTCAAAAAGATCATCGATGTGGGGTAGAGGATACTTATTCTTAATAGTCACCTTATTCAATTCTCGGTAGTCTATACACAACCGCAAACTCCCATCTTTCTTCCTCACAAACAAGACCGGTGCGCCCCAAGGCGACACACTTGGTTTAACAAAACCAATCTCTAGAAGTTCTTGCAACTGGGTTTTCAACTCCCTAAGCTCCGCGGGTGCCATCCTATACGGTGCCTTAGAAATCGGTGAAGTCCCCGGAATAAGCTCAATGCAAAACTCTAGTTCTCTATCGGGTGGCATAGCATGATCTGTAGAAAACACATCGAAATTCACACACTACCGGGACCTCTTCTAAGTTAGGCGAAGACTTCCTCTTATCAACTACGCATGCAAGATAACCCGTACACCCTTGAGACAGTAATTTTCTAGCCCTCAATGCAGAAATAAAGTGCACGTCACTCGAAGCATGATCACCCACAAAAGTAAACTCAGCACACCTAAGCATATAAAAGGTAACTCTCTTTCTATGGCAATAACTATAGCATGATAAGCACATAACCACCCATGCCAAGAATCACATCAAAATCACGTATAGGAAGAACTACCAAATCCAAGATGCAAAGTGTGGTCACCCACCAAAACATCACAAGACTTAAACACTTCAGACGCGAGCATATATTCCCCGAGCGGGTAGACACTTCAAGCAAATATGGCAAAGGTTGAGGCAATACGCAAAGTTGTTCTCAATAAAGTGCGAAGCAACATATGAATGCGAAGACCCCGGATCTATGAGAACTCGAGCCTTATGATCGAATATAGAAAGAGTACCTCCTATCACGCCAGACCCGAACCTCGCTACCGATCAAGCGCAAACACCCGGCCTTGAACTTTAGGTTTACCATCCCCATCTCTCTTAGCTCCGCATCGCGCTTGCCCCGACCGACTAGCCTTAAACTTCTGGACAATCCTTCTTCAAATGAGTTCCATCTCCGCAATAGAAACACTTTCCCATTTTTCCCCAAAGACCTATCACCAAGTGGCCTGCACTCCGCGTAACGAACAAACCATAGCTTCACTACGCGACCCTTGCTGCCCCTTAGAAGAAGAAGTGTTGTTACCTTGTTTCCCCGACTGTGGCCTACCTTGGCCTCCACTTCTCCTATCACGGTTCCCCTGATAACCCCTTCTATTACCCGAACTGCTTTCCCTCGATTATTGGTCTCGAGTAGTCCGTCGCGCACTACTAGCATTATTCTTAACTCTGTTCATCAATGTCTTGCTCAACCTCATAAGCTCTATCAATCCGCGGTCCGATAATCGGTGAGCTTAAGCGCTAAAATCGCTTTCTAAACTCGGTTCTTAACCCCTTCACAAACTTGTGTGTTCTCCGTGCCTCCGTGGGAATCGATACGCATAATAGCGACTCACCTCGTGAACTTTGCGAATACTCGCCACGCCATGCTACCTTGCTCAAGATCATAGAACTCCCTTCTCTCTCTTTGGTTGCGCAACCACATCCGCACATACTCATTCTTAAACTCTCTTTGGAAATTGGCCCATGTAATGGGAACTTGTCAGATCTCCCAACTCTCCTTTCAACACACCCACCAATGCTCGGGCTCCCTTAAACTTAAAGGTTGCTAACATAACCCTCTCTTCATCAAGACACCCCATCATGGACAATATCTTAATCATTTCCTCCATCCATAACTCGGCCTCTCTCGGCTTTGGTTCTCCAAGAAACGAACTAGGCTTTAGCTTAAGAAACCTCTCTAAAAGGGTAGTGTCAGTGTCCTCGGTCTCTGGTGGAGGTGGTGGTGCCGCTCCTCCGCCCGCTCTCCCCGGCCCGCCCTGTAAAAGCTAACAATCTGCGATGTAGTTCACCCATATCCCGAACTACCGGATCCTCTCGGCGGCGTACTCTACCTCGTTCAACCGAACTCTCCTGGTCTACCTCTCCCGGATTAACCATCTGACTCCTACAAGAATTCACTCGACGTTAAAATCAACACACAAATAACCAACCCAACTAGGCCATGGAACCTATCCCGCCGACAGCCTAACCTATAGCTCGATACCAGTGACGACCCGACCCCCCAATGCGAGATCCCGAGTCGTGCAGCCCAAATAATCAATAACACAAGCATGCATAGGTAGGATCATAAAATTCATGTGGCGCAACATCGCATACATACAACAACTCCGGCTACACTTGGCCGAAAAACAACCTAATTTAAACAAGTCATCGGCGACGCATGAACCCAACAACTACTCCTACAATTATTAACACATGCTTATAATAACCTCAACGGCCACAACATGCCGAGACAATAACAACAACAATAAATAACGAGCTTTAGCGGAAGAAAACCGTAGTGAACCATAACATATAAACAAAGCTCGACATATAAGTCGGCTTACCAAAAGATTACAAGTTCTTAAATAGTTAAGTTACAACATCATTGAAAACAACATAAACCCAAGCTAAGTCTACATTGACTTGCTTCCCAACGCCCTTTCCAAAATAAAAGGCTAACAACAAGTCCAAAATATCAACCTTTAGAATACAATAACCAAACAGAATAAGGCGAGTCTATCCCTGACCGTCTCCTCGGCTGATCTAAGGAAAGACAAAGCAAACAAATAGGGTAAGTCGAAAGACTTAGTAAGTTACAAAATGCATGTTCATGTTATAGCATGACATTTATCTCACTTATAGCATACATGATCATCATATAGCACTTAGCACATAGTTCACGTAAGTGCGGAAAGTAAATCATACAAGTAGGATATGATATAGTCACGGCCGCTTCAGTAGCTCTGCAATAAAACTTTATTATACTTTATCGTGCAACATTGATGCTCGTGAATGCATCAACTTTTATCAAGTACCAGAATCTCGATCTAGATAGCAAGCCAATGCGGCATAGCGTACGACAAAGGCTACTTCCCATTGCGGCCAAACAATGGAGGTGTGTGTGAGTCCTCAGGTGCGCGATCCATAGCGAGCACGAATCCCATAACTCGTGAAGCGATGCATCGCCCCA
>CM028381.1:109915544-110052044 GCA_013146195.2 Codonopsis lanceolata | reverse complement strand
ATCGATCCATTGTTTGAATGCCATGTCAAGCAAAACCAAAGATCAATAAAACCAACCCATACAAAGATTTACAAAGAAATTCCAAACAAATTCCCAAAAACAAACAAACAAACCTTCAATCGAAAAACGAACGAGTGATATCATCAAAGATCAATAAAACCAACCCATGCCAAAGATTTAGCAAAGAAAACGAAAAATGAAAATCAAATATCGGAGACAGAGATGAACTCAAAAACATACCTGACATAAAGGGTAGAATGATCTAGGGTCAAGAACCACAAAAAAATTTGAAATGATTAGAAGAATATGATCCAATCCTCTAACATCACCTCCGCCGACGAAGATATAATATATGTATGTACTGTTACGCAGTTACTTTAATTTGCCAGAAATCGGATCAAGCAACGGGATAGCCAGGCTGCCGTGGCCGGCCGCCCCGAGGCATGTCTAGAGGGGCAATGGCCATGGGCCCCTAATTTTCGGGGCCCCAAATTTGTAAAATTACCTTATATATTGTATATATAATTTATTGTTAACATTTTTCACAAGTATTGTGTTGTTGTAATGGTCAAGGGTCATGCCTTATATGTCGAAGGTCTCAAGTTTGAAACCCGGGAAGAGTGGTTTTTAACTTTAATTAATTGTCCGGTCTCAGTCTCAGAAGTATATAATATATAATGTATATATAATCCTAATATTTTTAGTTGTCTCAATGTTAATGTTTTATTTTGTTGGTTGTGTAGTCATGGGTTCTACTCTTATCTATGTATAAAAAAAAAGAACAACAATTAAAGAGCCCTTTTATTTTTTTTCGCCATGGGCCTCCGAATATTCGGGGGGGCCGACCGGCCGGGCTCCGGCTTGTGCGCGGACCGGTTGGATCTAAGAGAGGGATTAAGAAATGTCTGGCCGAAGATGGACTCGGAGATGGCAAGGTTGATGTCGGCGATGGAGGATGGTGGTCGGGCGGAGGAGATGAGACTCGAGAAAGAGAGGACCTGAACGGAACCAGGCGAGCTACCGTGATGAGAGAGGGTAGGGATTGCGCCGCCTTTAGAAAGAGGGAGGGTTTGAGATTTGGGTTTAGATAAGTAGTATTTATACCTAGGTTTTAGAAAGAGAGAGTGTTTGAGATTAGGATCTAGAGTTGTTTTTATACCTAGGGCTTTTATTGTGTATTTAGTTATCAACTAATTATAAATATAATATAATTTACATTGTGTTTATCTTAAATTTAATTTATGAAATAGAAAAAATAGTTTTATTTGATTTTTTTCTTAATTTATACTCTCAATTTATAGCTTTTATCTTTAATTTAATTTAATAAAAAAAGTGTGTGTGCAGCCAAATTACATTACATTAAGTTACGTTAATTGAAGTTAACTTACGTTACGTTAAGTTACGTAAGTTAAGTTACGTTATGTTACGTTACATTACAATACGTTATGTTACGTTACGTCACGTTAAGTTACATTACATTAAGTTACGTTATGTTACGCGTTGTTAAGCCACGTAAATTAAGTTAAGTTACGTTACGCCACGCCATGTTAAGTTGCCACGCTACGCTACGCTAACTTACGTTAAGACAAGTGGTTGACCGCCAAATCGAGAAAAATTCGGACCAACCAAAGATCGCAAAACCCCGAGACCGAGGTTGAGACAAGTGGTTACGTTACGTTAAGTTACGTTACGTTACATTACGTTACGTTACGTTAAGTTACATTACGTTACGTCACGTTAAGTTACGTTACATTAAGTTACGTTAAATTAAGTTAACTTACGTTACGTTAAGTTACGTAAGTTAAAAAATATAACGTTACGTTAAGTTACGTTACGTTAAGTTAAGTTAACTTACGTTACGTTAAGTTACGTTACGTTAAGTTATAACATTTCGCCAATAGGCGTAACATGTTTTCCTGTTATAATGGTCAATCGTACTCCATTATACCATTTCGTCAATAGGCGTAGCCTACTTTCATTTTATAATGGTCCATTGTAGTCCATTATAACATTTTGCTAATAGGCGTAGCGTGTTAAGTTAAGTTACATTACGTTAAGTTAAGTTCAGTTAAGTTAAGTTAATTTAAATTAAGTTAAGTTAAGTTAAGTTAAGTTAAGACAAGTGGTTACGTTACGTTACATTAAGTTACGTTACGTTACGTTACGTCACGTTACATTAAGTTACGTTACGTTACGTTAAGTTAAGTTAACTTACGTTACGTTAAGTTACGTAAGTTAATAAATATAATGTTACGTGTTTTCATGTTATAATGGTCCATCGTATTCCAATATAACATTTCGCCAATAGGCGTAGTGTGTTTTCATGTTATAATGGCCTATCATAGTCCATTATACCATTTCGCTAATAGGCGTAGCATGTTTTCATGTTAAGTTACATTAAGTTACGTTACGTTAAGTTAAGTTACGTTAAGTTGTTGTTAAGTTAGCCACGTCACGCTACGTTAAGTTAGTTAAGTTAAGTGCTGTTAAGTTAAGTTCGCTTAAGTTACGTTACGTTACGCCACGGATGCGTTAAGTTAAGTTAAGTTAAGTTAAGTTAAGTTAAGTTAAGTTATGTTACGTTAAATTAAGTTAAGTTAAGTTACATTAAGTTAAGTTAAGTTAAGTTAAGACAAAAAACAAAATGTCGAGGCTAGTACTGCACGGCCAAAATCTAGTGTTTGGGGACAAGAAGTTTCAAGATCTTCGGATTGGGGTGCTATAGCTTCTAGGAAAGATAGTGATCAGCCGATTTCATTGCCTTCTCGGGGTAGGAAGGATGAAAAGGCTGATGCTCCTATGTGGAAAGAAGCTGATCAGCCGATTTCATTGCCTTCTTGGTTTGTTGGATCTGAGTGAAGACGGAGCAGAATTCAAAACTTATTCAAAAGGGAGGCTAGGGCTACGATTCGCAAGAGAAGAAAGCTATGGTGAATGGGATTGAAAATCACGAAGTGGATACCGTGGAGCTCGATTGGGTGAATGTTGAACTAGAGGCGAGGCTATTTGGAATTGGTCGCCGCTTGGATGGTGGCGGTCGAAGTCGAAGAAAGAAAGGTAAGCGGTGGTAGTTGATGATGGAGCTTGGCTATGAAACGAGCGGGGTGAAGAAGCCACAGTGAGTGGCAAGCGAGGCGGATTGGATGGATAGAGTTGAAGGGAAGCAATGAGGTGAATTTGACATATGGAATACAATTATTTTGTAAAAATAATTTTAATTATTTTAAAAAATTATAATTCAAAATTATTTTAAAAATCAAAAGATTAACTAAATGTATACCCATCCCATATATGCAAGTTCAATTAATGATAAAAATTAATTATTAACCAAATCTCACTATTATATTGTTTTTAATTTTTTTAAAATAATATAATTTTTTTCGAAAAAAATTATTTTGATTGTTATAAAACAATTTTTTCACTTAAAATATCCAAAATATCAACTAAATGATGAACTATAAATTGATAAAATATCATTCATTAAAATGATTATAATATTTTTCTACTAAGAAACAATTATAATTTATTTACCAAAAAATCATTAATTTTGTGTAATAGTGACGGATCGGACAGTATTCCGTCACCGATCGACGGAATAAATCAATTAGTGACGGAATCTCCGCCACTAACTGAATGAAACAATTATAATTTATTCAACAAAAAATCATTAATTTTTTATAATATTGACGGAGAAAATAGTCACTGATCAGTGACGGATCAGGACGGCGTATTCCGTCACTGATTAGTGACGGAATAAATCAATTAGTGACGGAATCTCCGTCACTAAATCTGGAATGAAACAATTATAATTTATTCAACAAAAAATCATTACTTTTTATAATAGTGACGGAGAAAAAACCGTCGATGACGGATCAGTATTCATCGCCACCGATCGCTGACGGAATAAATCAATTAGTGACGGAATCTCCGTCACTAAATCTAGCATGAAACAATTATAATTTATTTAACAAAAAATCATTAATTTTTTATAATAGTGACGGAGAAAACCCGATCGACGATCGGGCATCTGTATTCCACCGATCGCGATGATCGAAACAAACAATTACCAACGGAAACTCTGTCATTAAATATGACGTCATTTCAAAGTGATTTTGCCGACGGACTTCCGTTAGTAATTTTAAAATTCCGTCAGTAGTTGCTGTCGAAAAATTCCGTCACTAATTAATGACTCACGGATCTCCGTTAGTACTTTTCAAATTCCGTCAGTAATTGCTGACGGGAAAATTCCGTCAGTAATTTTCCGTTAGTAAATGTCATGTTTCTAGTAGTGTTTGAGTATGTGGCCATAATTAAACTATGTATAAAAAGTAAGGGTAAAGTGGTAAAAGTGTTTTCTTAAAAGGGAAAATTTTATTTTGAAAGATGATAATTATTTAAGAACGGACGAAAAAGAAAAGCAGGATGATAATTTGAAAACAGAGGGAGCATGATAGACTCTTTGGATGGAACGGGGGGAGTAGCAAATAAATACACAATGGGTGTATATTTTTTCTTTAACGTCTTCTCTTTTTATAATCTAGGGATAAGTATATCATTAGTCCCTAAACTTTGGCCGAATCCATCATCAGTCCCCCAACTTCAAAAAGTTTCACCACTGACCCAATTAGGTCTTTTTTGCTCAACCGAGGTCCCTAGCCCTAACGTTGTTTGTTTATTTCCGTTAAGTGAACATGTGTCACTCACATGCACAAAATAAGGGTGTTATGTATAATATCATCAAAATAAAGGAGCAAAGTGAATATAAACCAATTCAGCTTACCTCTCTTCTAGCAAATCACTCCATGTTGAGAAACCTCGAAAGTAGTGATAATCATGAAGAAACCAACATAATACAATACATGTCGTTCAATTCACCAAAGAAACTAAAAACCTTTCTCGTAAGGAACTTGAGAATATACATCATCTGGATCCACCCCCTCCTGATTGGTTTTGAGCTTTGTGAACTCCATGTTATCCTTAAATCTCTTTATTTCCTCAACCAAACCTTTCCAGCCAATACCAATATTTAATGCAGCTATGGCCTCTCCTTGCACAGCCTCAACAATTCTCCGTTCCGCATAAGTTGTAAAACCCTGAAACGACGAACAAGAGACCAGCTTAATTTATCTGAAGAGGAAAACATTGTCTAATCCTAATGTGGCATAATTACATTTATCTCAGTATCCTCTGCCACATATCACCTTGCATTACAATATTCCTCACATGGATCTAAAAAGCACAAAAATTTCCCAGCTTCAACTAAACCAAACAAAGATGCACTTTTCTTCCATTGATCGTATCTTATTCAGTCCAATGAGATACAGAGACATTCTGAATAAATTGACGGGCTTACTGTGTCATGTGAGATTACTTTGATCCATGCTATAATCTCTTTTCATAAACATTTCCCAGATACTTATCAAACAAGAAAAACATTTCACATATGACTATCCTTTTTCCTCCAACTGAGGTACCAACTAAAAGTGAAAGATTGTTACTTTAAGCTAGAATTATCAAATTCTGTAGATATGACTATGATATAGTGCCGTCAACGAGCTAGCTAAGCTACGATTCATTCATTTCACACCACAACCACAACCAACTATAGTTTTCTTTTTCGGACAATGCAAATAGTAAACAACAAAATGGGAAGCAATAAGAGTCTAATTGTGTAATCAAAGTACACATATACCTCATTCAACCAAAAATGATCATTGGTCTTGTTAGTGATCAAGTTCCCGGTCCAGCTGTGAGCGAGTTCGTGAGCCACCACTTGCGTCCCCTTTAATCATAGTAGGCGTCAAGAAGACCATTCTTGGATTCTCCATCCCACCGTAAGGAAAACTAGGGGGCAACACCAGCAGATCAAACCTCTCCCAGTCGTAGGCACCAAACAACTTCTCCTCGACCCGGATCATATCCTCCGTACCAGAAAACTCCCTCGTTGTCGAATCCAACACGGCGGGAACCGACTCAGCATAAACCCTATAAGAGAGGTAAGTTGAATTGGTTTATATTCACTTTACCCTTTATTTTGATGATGTTATGCATAAACCCCTTATTTTGTGCATGTGAGAGGCACATGTTCACTTAACGGAAATAAACAAACGACGTTAGGGTTAGGGACCTCCGATGAGCAAAAAATGTCTACTTGGGTCAGTGGTGAAATTTTTTTAAGTTGGGGGACTGATGATGGGTTCGCCAAAGTTCAGGGACTAATGGTATACTTATCCCTATAATTTATTATATATATATTATAAAACAGTTAGGTAATTGATTAGAGATATTCAGAGGTCAGGATTTACTTTTTAACGATATATTACGGCTGTGATTTATTTGAGTTTTCAAGCGTGCGAACAACCTCTTCTTCCCTTCACCTCCTAGCTATATTACGATTTTACTGTTATTACTAAGATATTAGATTTAAGACAATTATCCAGTTTCTTCTCCGCGGACGTGTGGTTGTATCTAATATGACTCGATTTTTTTTAATGTCCGACCTATATTTTTTTTTTAAAAAGAATCAATTTAATTTTTTTCCAGCCTAGTTTTTTTTTTGTCCGACCTAGATTTATTGTTTACAAATATTTAGTTTATAGTTTCTTAATTGATTGTTATCATAATCAACTGAATCTCAATTTAATTTTTATCCTATTTATATTTAATTTTTTTTAAAAAGTTTGTTCATAAGTTTTGTAATTTTAAATATTTATATTTTAATTTCTTTCTTTTTTTGATTTTTTTTGCTAAGTTTCCCTTATTGGTCTAAAATCTTTGTGATTTCAGTTTCGAAATAGTATTTTATTAATTCACTCTATCTCATTCAATTTATTTTATGGTTTTTGTTTGCTGAGATTTTCATAGTTAACTTTATTTTAATTAACATGTGTAGGATTAGTGTGTGTGTGTGTGAGAGAGAGATAGTACTTTTGGATGCTTAATTATACACTTTTTAGATGAGTTACACATTTTTTATTTTTTTTGGGATATCGTCATTTATTAATTTATTTGCATCATGCTCGCTTCATACTTATATTTCAAACAATACTCACAAGTTAAATCAAATAAAGTAATCTTACTTTTCTTAATGGAGAGATAAGAGTTCAAGCCTCAACAAAGGCGCCCTAATATTTCACTACTCTCAACGGAGAGATTCAGTGTTCAAAGTCGCACTAGAGACGCTATTTATTCTAACTTCACCAGCAGCATTATATAACCATAATTATAGTCTTTCAAAACATTGAATAATAATAATAATAATAATAATAATAATAATAATAATAATAATAATAATAATAATAATAATAATAATAATAATAATAATAAGGGTTGAGGTAAGATTTATATCCCCTCCAACAATAAAAAAAAATTATTAAGTTAATCAAAAGTTATCGTAATGGAGATAGTGATTAGTGGGTAGTTATTTACAACTTAGTAGTAATAAATTAAAAACTATTTGGAATTAAGGCATTTAACAATTTAAAAAATATTTAATTTAATAAACCGATACAGCATGTTAAATTTACACAACTGCTTCAAAAATTACCATAATACAATGAACCAACGAGAAAATTTGTTAACTTTATATCGTACATTATGCTAATAGTCATTGTACTTATTTTAAGATATAAAAATGAAGAATATAGTGCTTCAAGAATTAATGTTCAAATAAAATCAACCAATCAAATGTCCAGAAATCAAATTTTAGTCATTTATAGTCAACCACTTAAATGTGTATCTACAAAATCAAGTGTTCAGTGTTTCCTTCATTTTGAGCAAATAGTCAATTATTTTATTTTGAGATGTTTCATTTAAAAAGTCTATTTTTAAAAATTAAGACATAAAAGTATCATTTTATTATCAATGAACTACTCTTAATCTTCAAAAGTTTAACTTTCAAACGACTACTATTTGTTCGAAACGAGTACGTGATAACGAGTCAACGTGATAATCTTTTGAATAAAGTATATGTGAATATTAATTTATGGTTAAATAAAAAAAAGATGAAGTGTAAGTTAGTGTTAAAAGATATATTTGTAAAATATTTATTAGCATTCAAGCGGGTGCACATTTTAAGGGTAGCTTTGGTTTATTATAAATATGTTTGAAGTAAAATAATTTTATATATTGGATAAGAAAATAACATAGTGAAAATAGTCTCTCTCAAATATTATTTATAGGTTAAATAAAATGAAATTAATGTGCCCTTTACGGCTTTACTTAGAAAGAAAACGATTAATTCCGACTTTGATTCTTTTTTATTTCGAATGATATAATAAGTGTTTGATAGTCTCTAGTCATAAACACATTCATTGATACTCCCTTTCGACCTAAAAGAATGACCCTCTTTCCTTTTAGAGAGTTAACCTAAGACGATATCAAACTAATTTAAAATACATTTCTTATAATACTCTCATTAGAAATTTAATCATTCTTTACACATATGTGAAGAACAGAGATGAAACGTTTCTCAGGTTAGATCAATTTCATTGAGTAGCAATTCTATTGAAGCAAATTCAGCAAATAAACTACAACATATTTAATTAAATATTTATTGGAAATCGTAGTTATAGTATTTGTTGATGAATAAGAGTTGTGCAACAAAAAGATAGTTAGCAAATATATATATAACCTTGAAAATTAAAGTAACTGTAAATAGATATATCTAATTACATAAGAACAATAGATTTTTATCTTTATCAGATGCAGAATGAGCAGAGTGTTAATGAAGTAATAACAAGTAAGACAAATTAGATAAATAAAGGATGAATGTAAAAAAAACGTATGCTTTATATTAGAATTCAACCGAGGTTCATCAAATGATAAACATGCTTAATATATCAACCTAGACTCTTTAATTTAGCTACTTTGCGGGCTTTTATGGAAAGAAAGTCACGAGAAAGAGAAGACTTATACTAACTCCCACTCTTTAGCAATCCCAAAACCCTAGGTAGGAAGAAATGGCAGTGTCAATGAAAAGGTGATGTGAAAAGAGAATATTATGGGTTGTTCAATTAGCTAGTAATTGAACAACTGAGTGACTAGCACTCGATCAGCTGTGACGACTCATTATTGCACAACGACAACCCTTGTAATGGAATACAAGTCTACTAGTATGAATGCAATGTGGATAATTAGCTTGTGATCTTCCATGGACATTTTCAAGTGGGTTTTGTCTTTAATTTCACACTGAAGTACTTAATCTCTAACTGTAGATTTGGAGTCTATGAGCAGTAGAGACTCAGTCTTTCGAAGGAGGAAAGAACTCAAATCAAGAAGTGAGTTCTTGACTAAGCAAAACTTCATGCCCTATGAATTTCTACTCCCTCTCTCTCACACACACAAAGTGTTAGTTATAACACTTGTGTTTTTCCAACTCTTTTGTGTTCTCCAGGTTATGCTTAAAGGCATAAATACTCATGTTCACACACACACAGTCACACACACACACACACACACACACACTTAAAAGGCGGACTAATAGGTTTCTTTTATAAGCGGAAAATCAATAGAACCTTTGAGACTTTGAGTAGACTTCTAACCGTTGGAGCGTTTTTGTCTTCAATGCATCTTATGAAATATTAGATAAAAGTCTTCATGAATATCTTGTCTCGAATTTGTCTGGAAGTCAGTCTGATGGATTTAACTTGATGTTCAAGCATGAGTTGTATGAAGGGAACTGTGACTGGTCTTTGTTGAAATATGTCTTGAAGTTGGAGACCAAAAGGAAATATCTAATGGATGAGAGTGAAAGCTCAAATATCGATGCCAATCTTTAGCTGTCAAGGACATTAGGAAAATATCTTTAATGAATCTTTGAAGGCTTGACTGCTTGGAGATCGGTTCGGTTTCCTCTTTGAATTTAGCAACACTAAAGCAATAGATATGTGAAGAACTTAGCAGATATTGAATATTTGCTGGAGTGATATCTGCTCATGTTGACATTTGATAAGCTAATCCAATATTTGAGTGTATGTTAAGTTGTTAACAATTGGTAAGGACATAGACTAGTTATATATAAAAATGACCTAGCCTAGGAACTAAATAATGTTCCAATGAGTTGCTACACTAAACAGCATACATCCTTTTTAGCTACTCTTGGAACATGCTTTAAAATTGGAAGACGCAAATCACTGATTTGAAATATGAAAATATATACAATAGATATTTGCACATGCATATTCCTACTGATACAATATTTAAAATTATAAATATTTTGTTTTAGAATTTGGTAAAGATAGTAAATTTTCATATTGGCCAAAAAAATATCAATTTTTTATGAGTCGTGGGAGTATAATTTTTAACTAATTTCATGCTTTGGTCTATTTTCCAAACTTTGTTGTCATGTGCGTTTATATGTTAAATAAATATTCACTGATTAGATTTATCAAAAATGACTCTGTGGCCCAATGGATAAGGCGCTGGTCTACGGAACCAGAGATTCTGGGTTCGATCCCCAGCAGAGTCGCTTCTATACACATTTTGATCTTTTTTTGCCGTCCTGTGTGCGCTAAATTACAGCAAACCCCATTATTCTATGTCGTATTAACAAATCACCCCCTTAAACTATATTCCCCGGCCGGTGATAAACCCAGTTAAACTATCAATATTTGACACTTACGTAATCCCATCCAAAGACCACTAAAAAAAACTATCAAATAAGGTAGTACTCTTTACGTTGGAGAATGATTTGACTATTTGAGTGAAACTATGTGTTTTTCAAATAAAAAAATGATAACTTTATTTATATATATTTTTTTCAAAATCACAAAACATGAAATTTGAAGTAGTAATTATGTTATTGTTAGAACAATTTAAACCTGCTCTCTCAGTTCCTAAATAATCGTCATCTTTAATCCGGCATATTGTTTGAGAAAAAAATAAATGACTGTATCATAAATTAATATTAGTGTAATGTGTAGTTTCTTTTAATGCTTTAATGCATGTGATCATAAATTAAAATAGATTGAAAAAGTAATTAAGAGTAAAATGATAAAAATATTTTCCTAAACAAGAAAGTTTGGAAAAAGAATAAAAATATTTTCCTAAAAAAGAAAGTTTTGAAAGATGAAAATTAGTTTAGAACATATACAAAACAAATGTGGATAATTGTTTAGGAACTGAGGAGTAATTATCTCTTTTGATGGGTTGAACAATGACAAAAATTTGTGTATGACGAAATTTGATAAGACGGATCTATGGAGATCACGTGTTCAAATTCTTCTAGCCACGAAATGAGTTTTTATTGAGTGTGGTTCGCCACGTGTCAGCTTGGTAGGCTAGCCGGTGCATTAATGAGAAGTTTCTTATTTTGCTTCGGTATCCCTGCACATATTTAAAGTCAAACATGACACATTTAAAAGACAACAGTGACATATTTTAAGGTAAAAAGTGACACTATAAAAGAAAATTTATTATAATTTTTATTAAAATACAAAGTGACACTCTTAATACTAAAAAGTGATACTCTTAATACTAAAAAGTGATATTCTTAATACTAAAAAGTGACCCTTTAAAACTAACAGTAACTGCCAAAAGTGACACATTTTATACAAAAACGTGACACTTTCAATCATATAAAGTGACATTTTCACCGTTTCACGCCAAAAAGTAATGGTTTTCATTTATAATGCAAAGTATCACTTTTTAAAATAAAAGTGACACATTTAAGACTAAAAGAAAAAGTATCCTCCTTTAAAGGAAAAAAAAAATGATACTTTTAATTAAAAACGAAAAGTGACATATTTTATGCTGAAAAATGACACATTTTATACTGAAAAGTGATATTTTTAATACTAAAAAGTGACACTTTTCATATATATATATATATGTGTGTGTGTGTGTGTGTGTGTGTGTGTGTGTGTGTGTGTGTGTGTGTGTGTGTGTGTGTGTGTGTGGAGTGACGCTGTAATTTTTAAAAGTCGAAGAGATACACTGAGATTATTAAATATTGACCCATTTAATACAATGGTAATGTTATGGCCACTCTAATAGCACTCAATTTTGGGTACCAAATGATGTGGCATCTTATGTGTCATATTGTTAAGGGTAATGCTATGGCCACTCTAATAGCACTCAATTTTGGGTACCAAATGATGTGGCATCTTATGTGTCATATTGTTAACATAACTTTTTAATTTATAGTGGAGCCCATAAAATGCCAAATAAGATGACACATTGGAAACCACATCATTTGGTGCACAAAATTGAGTGCTAATAGAGTGGCTCTAGCATTACTCTATTGTTAATATAACTTTTTAACTTATAGTGGAGCCCATAAAATGCCAAATAAGATGACACATTGGAAACCATATCATTTGGTACACAAATTTAAGTGCTCATTGAGTAGTTCTAGCATTACTCTTAATACAAATATATCCATCTTACAGATTACTTACTGTTTTAGAGGAGACCTCCTAAACGATATCCAATCAACGAACCCGCATTTTCTCATTTGTCTAGCATTAGTTATAGAAAAAATATAAATACTCTCTCTATCCCAAAAAAAAAAAAACATTCTAATTTATAACAATAATAATTCGAAAAAAGTACAAACGAGTCGAGCTGTAATTTTCAAAAATTTGACTTGTAAATATTTTTATATTTTGGGACGGATGAAGTATTTACTATTTAGTAATTGGTTTGTCACACATGTAATGTACTCTCCCGTTCCTAAATTTTTGACTTGTTTTGATTTTTTAGAGTTAAACTAATTATTTTTGACGTATATTATGTGCAGTATTAATTTTTGGAAGATCCAATAAAAGAAAAAAATGCACTTGAGGGTAGAGTGAAAGAACGCAATGCCACGGATTCTCGATATGAACCGATGTTACTGTCAATGTTGCAGTGAATGTTGCAACAATGACAGTGACAATGTGAACAGCAAGTGTATTACAGAAAATAGCAGCGGAAGAATTGTTTTATGATTTGTAAACTAACAGATTTAGTATGACAGAAAATCACACAAAAAACAATCTACAAGAATCAATCTTGTAGATCAGCCTCAAGGCAACAAATATATTAAAACCAAAAACTGTTTTTGACTCTAAACAAAAACACAAAATTCTCACAAGATATAAAATCTTGGAGAAACACAAAAACCCACATAAACACTAAACCAAACGTGGGAAGAAAGAATCAAAAAGAAAACAGAAACAGCCTCCAAGACAATCACACAAACTGGAAGCACGAAAACAGCAGCTTCAGGAAACACAAGGCTGTGTTCCTGAAGATATAAATCTGCAGCAGGTTTGTTTCGGCAGTCTTCAGAACAATGGTTGATCTCTTCTCTCTAATTTAACACACAAGAAATCTGGGATCAACTTTTCTTTTTACGCTGACAACCAACCTTATTCTCGGTTACGTGTCTCTACGCACCCCTTTAAGCTGCTCGGCATCTCCTATATATATAGGCTGCAGCAACTTCTCGTCCAAGATCCAAGAATCCTGCAACAACACGGCAAGACACCAAAAACATTCTAGGAAAGAGATTTAGCCGAAAATAACACAAGATTACCTTTCCTAATTTGAGAACATTAATAACTAAAACCTTATGCAAAGATTTAATTACTAAAAATATCACCTATCTCTAATAAAGAATCCTACTAAAATCCTAACACAAGAATACCAAAATAAATCCTATTTTGACTAAGAAAGTGAGGACAAGATAAATTAGGCAATGCCTAAAATACCCTTACAATCACCCCCTTTGTCCGAGCATTCTTGGTCAAATCCACACAACCTGCAAGAAGAGCTCGAAGAAATATAGAAGAGATATCGAATTAACTGACATCAGTCATCATCAACAACAGGTTACATGAACCCAAGTTACATGAACCTCAAAATATGTTTATCCTAATTATTACAGACCAAATAAAGAGTATGTTTATCCAACCATCATCTTCAGTTTCATGCACAACAATAGAACCACAATAATACATCAGAATCAACAACAATGAAACCACCAAAAATCATTCAGCTGCAGGTACATCATCACCACCAGCTTCAGCATGTGTTGCCTCACTAGCTCCAGCTCTTGTTGCAGCCCTCACCCCTATTTGACTGAATGTTGCTCCGGCCAGAAGAATCTTTGCACCAAAGACTTAAGAAAAACGATGAGCATCAAGATGTGAAAGCGATCTTGTATCATCCGCAGTTGCTTTTGGATGAAAACAACCAGGCATAGGTCCGATGGGAGGAGTAAATAGAGTGGATGTCGCCTTTGGATGTTGCCTTTGAATGTTGCAACATCCGGAGGAACAACAACAGGAACTGGAGTAGGTGTAGTAGGATCAGGAAGAGTAGAATCAGGAAGAGGTGTATCTGGAGTTGATTGAAGAGGCAAATTGATAAGCCTATCCCCTTTTAACAGTTTGGACGAAAAGTGAAGAGGCTCAAGAACAGGTGACAAACGAGTGGAGGAGGGAGGTTTATACCCTTGAGAGAGAAGAATACGGTATATGAGAGAGGGAAAGATAAGAGATCTCTTGTCACCACTGCTTTCACCATGGACGCAATCTTCCTAAAAATATCGATCCAAAGATCAAACGGCTTTTGAGAGCCAAGAAGATCTGAATTTTAGCATGCTCTTAGTCCGTCACAACATTGGTGTTTTTAGAGGGAGACCGGTTGCACAAAGAAACTTTGTGCAAGAAAGCATAGAGAGAGGATATCTGAGAAGTACTAACATGGATTCCTTTGGCTGGCCATAGAGAAATACGACCACCCGACAGTTCACCAATACACAAGTTGAGGTCAACATCAAAGTCAAGAACACCAGAAGAATGCATACCAAGCATGGAATTTATGACTTTCGAAGAAAAAGAGTACCACCTACCTCGCACATAAACCTTTTCAAAACTAGAGTCACATGCATCAACAATTCGTTTTTCCAGATTGGAGTAAAATTCATGAATTATTTCTCGACAGTAAGGAGCAGCAGAGGAAATGGATAGCATAAGCTGGCGCTCAGAAAAATAAGATGACAAATTATAAGACTCTAACAAGGAATCCAACACATTCCTCTCATCAATGATATTACGAGAAATATTGTACCTTTTAGATGCAGATTGAGATATAAAAGAAGATGAGAGAGGAGTACCAAGCGGCTTCTTTCGGCTGGATGTTGCAACAATCGGTGCAACATTGAGTCGAACAGATCGTCTCCTTGATGATTTCACCGGAGATTTTTCAGAGTCTTCACTCACAACTGGAGAACCTTTCGGAGTCGAATAGTTCTGATCAGAACTATCATCGAATTCGGAAGAAGACGATGGACTAGGCACGGTTGGTGGAGGAGCCGAGGGTGATGGTCCTGAAACAGAAGCACGAGCTTGGCGTAGACGGGTTAAATTTCGAACAACCTCTTCATCATTTGTAGACGCTCCAACCTTTGATTTTCCCTTACGAAGAGGAGGGGATTCAGTAGGGAACACTACCCTAGGAGATGGAATCGGATAATTGTCATCCTCATCCAGTTCTTGAACAGGAGGAGAGAGAGGAGTTTCTGGAGTTTCTTCATGAGATTGGGGAATCGAACCTGCAGGAGGAATGAAGTCCTCATCATCTGAGTCACTTGCTAGACTCACAGGTTCCTTGAAGACACCAGCCTCAACTTTGTTTTTCTTCGCAGCCTGAATGTCAGCAGGGGAGGGATCATCGTAGTTCGCCGGAATACCACGTTGGCGTTTTGACCGCCGAGAACTTGGGTTGCCGATTGATGAAAATCCAGACAAATCTCCAGGGTTTTCCACATCTATAGCATTACCTTTCTCCCCTGGAAGAATAACAGTAAGAGGCTCAGGAATTTGTTGATACACAACCATTGCCTTCGAAAGATCTTCTTCTGCCGCGAAAATTTTTCTCACTGATGGCCTTGATGTTGCAACATTCGACCTTGACAACTTAGGGCTTTTGGAAGACGAAGCCATTTATGATTGCTGGGAGAAGAACTCGGAAGGATTTTGACAAAATCTTTGAGAGATGAACAGAGATGGACGGGGTCACGGAAAATTTTGATGAGATATAGAGGCGAAGAAATGCGAATGTTCCTGTAAAAGGTTTTTCACTAAACATGCCACTAATTACAATTAGCCGTTGGTAATTAAGCCAGAGAACTGAACCGACGCGAACTCCACTGGGCATTCAAAATTTAAACCACACAAGCTGACCAACTTGATGTACGTAAGACCTGAGTTTGCTGTTTGAGACATGAGAGTTAAATGAGCAATATGAGATACAATCTGATTTCAAAAGTCCATTTTTTTTTTTTTTTTTTTTAAAGATCAGATATTTTTGGAGTACACAGAAACATTCTTAACTAGAGTTGAAACTCCACAAAGCATATAAACACAGATATACAGCCCAGTTCTTAATCATGAAGACACAGCACAGTAGAGTAGACAACCACATAAAATCATGACTTTGAGAACAAACAAAGAAGCTTTAAACATAATAGATGGTTAAAGACATTGATACCATGCACCTATATGACCTATATGACCTAAACATAATGGACAGACATAAAGACAGCTGATACCATGCACCTATATGACCTAAACAGTATGCCTAAAATATGCAAAACAAAAACCGAAAGAATGCATATACACACAAGTGAGATGTCTAGATCAACTGATTGCAGTTCCCAATGTTGCAACAATGGAAATCACATTCACCAAAAAATCTGTGATTTTATGTTTGAATTTTCAGTTCTTCTTTCACCAATTAACACAATTTCTCCCAAAACATTATAGGTACTTTATTTCCCTATAAAAACAGGCTTTACTTTATTTCAAGCCAAATACACCACTAGGAACCTTTCACACTATTTACCAAGGGTGGCGACTTTGCATTCGATCGACCCATGAGATTCGAAAATCCACAGTCCCAAAAGAAAGGAAGCCACAACCTTGTTCATAGGTAGCTCTTTTCCGTTAGGTAGCTTTCACACTTTCTCAAATCGTGAGGAGTCAATTTAGTCAAGATCAACCCATGTAAGTCGAAACCTCATGGTACATTGACAAATTGAAGATCCTAAAACTTTTGAAAGGTAGCTCTTTCCTTTGTGGTGTAAATGAGAGTTTTCTCTCAAATACAAAACCAATTGGGAGAAGGTGAGAAGAAAAAAAAAAATATAACATAATCACAAGAGTTTTGAATGAATCTTTACACATGCTCAAAGGTACTAACAACAATCAGATTAGATCTAGTGTGCCCTCCTAGACATCAATGCAATATGCCTAAAATTTTTTTATTTATTTATTTAATTTTTTTTTTTTATTTTTTTTTTATTTTTTTTTTTTTTTTTTTTTTTTAAAGTGAGTGATTACATGGCACACATACCGAGAGATTTCCTAAGATTTATGAATCTCTCAAAATCTAGACTCTTAGTAAAGATATCACCAAATTATTATCTACTCAACATGTTCAATGCACACAATGCCTTGTTCAACTAAGTCTCTAATAAAATGGTGTCTTATATCTATGTGCTTTGTTCTTGAGTGTTGAACAGGATTTTTAGCTATGCTTATAGCACTTGTGTTGTCACAATACATAGTTAAGATGTCACCTGCGGCAATCCATAATCTTTAATCATTTGTTTCATCCACAAAGTTGTGCATGCACTACCGCCAGCCTATATATTCGATTCAACTTGATAGAGCCACACAATTTTGTTTCTTGCTAAACCAAGAAATCGATTGTTTCCCAAATAAAAGCATCCTCCGTAGTACTTCTCATGTCATCAATATCGCCACCCAAGATCATCGAACCCAACCAGATTGGTGTTTGTGTGCTTAGTATACCACAAACCCATGCCAAAGGTCTCACCAACATATCGAATGATTCTTTTGACAGCCTTTTAGGTGAGAAACCTTGGGGTTTGCTTGATACCTTGCACACATAAGCACACACTATGCATGATATCCGGACGAGTGGCGCTTAAATACAAAGAAACTTCCTATCATACTTCTATACAAGGTAGGATCAACACATTCTGATTTTTCATCTTTATTAAGTTTGTTGATGTGCCCATAGGGTCTTTTTATGTTTTCCATTCTCAAGATCGAATTTCTTCACCAAGTTTTCGAGAATACTTGGCTTGAGAAATGAACATCCCTTCATGTGTTTGTTTGATCCGAATGCCTAAGAAATATGTCGGCCTTCACCTACCATGCTCATTTCAAAAGTGGATGTCATGCAATGCACAAATTCTTTTTCCAAGGATTTGGAGGTGGATCCAAACACGATGTCATCAACATAAATTTGAGCAATCAAAATATGTTGATTCTCAAGTTTCGGATGAACAATGTTTTATCCACCTCTCCCCTTTTAAACCCACTTTGTAAAGGTGATCCTGTCCAAGTCTACCATACCAAGCTCTAGGAGCTTGTTTGAGACCATACAAAGCCTTTTTCGCTTTAAACACATGATTGGGTTTATGGGGGTCCTCAAATCCTTTCGTCGCTCCACAAAAACTTCTTCGCTCAAGGATCCCATTCAAAAAGCACTCTTCACATCCATTTGTTGAAGAGTAATGTCAAGGCCGAAGTAGACTGATAGACTCAATACGGGCTACAGTGCAAAGTTTCATCAAAGTCCACCCCTCAACCTGCAGATACCCTCGAGCTACCAATCTAGCTTTATTCCTCATTATTTCTCCCACTTCATTCGTTTTGTTCTTGAAAATCCATTTAGTTCCAATAACATTAATTGAAGTGGGTCTGGGAACTAGATACCACACATCATTTTTCGAGAATTGATCTAGTTCCTCTTGCATGGCATTTATCCGCCATCTTTAAGGGCCTCTTGTACATTCTTAGGTTCAACAAGGGAAACAAAGCATGAAGCATGTATATTATCAAATTCAAGAGTGGTCATGCATGCTAGTTTCTTGTAGTCCACTTTACCTTTCTTTCTAGTCGACACACCATCTCTTACATTACCTATTATTTGAGTGAGTGGATGATTTCTCCGAATCTTGCTGCCGAATGTCGATTTCCTCGATCAGCTATTCCTCGATCGATCATCTTCCCCGATTTGAATCAGCCTAGCCTCCTTTCCCTTTCGATTCTCAGAGGCAATGTTTCTCCCGATGTTGCAACATCCGAACAACATCCGAGTAACATCGGTGATAACCTCCCGAACTTTTTCGCCTCGAACCTCAGATTCACCTCGTCTGAACCTCAGAGTATGTTCCGCTCCTCCCGAACTAATGGATTCAAGCACTAATTCATTGTGATCAAAGTCTCCAAACTCCAAAATCAAATCCCAAACATCTTCCTCAAAGACTTTTGAAACCAAGACCGCTTAGATCATCAAACACAATATTCATGGATTCCATAATAGTCTTAGTTCGAAGATTAAAAACTCTATATGCTCGACTATTTGTGGAATATCCCATAAAAACACATTTATCACTTTTAGAGTCAAACTTGGAAAGTTGATCTCTATCATTGAGCGCATAACATACGCATCCAAAAACATGAAAATATTTCAAGGTAGGTTTCTTCCCAAGAAATATTTCATAAGGTGTCATAGTGCTACCCGGTCTCAAGAAGACCCTATTTCCAATATGACATGCAAGTGTTCAAGGCTTCAAATTTCAAAATCTTTTGGCCAAGTTTTTTGAATGTAACATTACTCTAGCCATTTGTGTGTTGCAATGTCCCTGTTTTTTCTCTCCGCCACTCCATTTTGTGGAGTTTTGGGAGCAGAGAATTCATGTGATATACCATTAGAGGCACAATAATTAGAAAAGGATGCATTTTCATATTCCGTCGCAGCCATGATCCGATCTAATCCTAGTGAGTTTTAGATCATACAAGTTCATAACACCTGTGTACCAAATTTTGAAAGCCTCAAAAGTTTCGATTTTCTCTTAAAATATTACCCAAGTATATCTAGAGAAGTCATCTACACGCACAAAGGTGTACTTTTTCCTACCTAGGCTTTCTACCTCAATGGGACCCATAAGGTCAAGATGAATCATCTCCAAACATCCGAAGTGGAGCATTGTGTGATGGGAAGATGTGAAGCCCGACTTGTTTACCTTTCTGACATGATCCACATACCTTTGAGTAAATTTCCTTTCCAAGTTTGGTAATCCTTTGACAAAGATCATGCCTCACAAGCTCATCGAAGCTTACGAAAACTCATGTGACCAAGTTTCGTGCCGTAGATCCTACATCAAGACTTACCTTTTGACATGAATGGTATGGTTGAACAAGTAACGCTTATCGATTTATCTTAAACCCCGTCGAAGACATTTGTTATTATGATCAAACACCTCACAAGAATGCTTGTCAAACCTTACCTCGAAGATCATCATCACACAACCGACTTATGCCGATCAGTTTGTCTTAAGGCCTTCCACATGGTAAACGTTTTTGAGGTTTGGAAGACCTTCAACGCTCAATGTTCCTTTACCTACAATCTTTCCTTTTGCACCACCACCATAGGTCACGTAACCACCATTCACACTTACATATTCCTTCAAATTCTTCACCTCACCACCGTCATATGTCTAGAACAACCACTATCGAAATACCGTGATCCAAAGCCTACATGAGATTTTAAAGAGGTAAATGTAACATTGCATTTTTCATCATGGGACATGGAGGCGCCAGGCGTATATCAAATGGCTCACAGATTTGGCTCTACATTTTTCATCACATGTTTTTTGAACCCACATTTTTTTTGACTGCTTGGGTTGAGGTTTTTGGAAAGAATTATGATTTGCCCTTGAATGAGGCTTCCAATGTTTCTCGCCAATGTTGCCGTGCATTGGTCGGCGCATTGGTCGCTTCATCCTGTTCTCGCCAAGGAGCTTTTCCAAAGAATTTTGCCTTTGTTCATTCTCATACATTGCCCTTTTAGAAAGCAAAAAGGTCAGATGTGACTGTGCTTACGGGCGTTGACAAACATAATTTTTCCTTCTTGGTCTTGTTTTTTCACGTAAAATATTTTCGTGAAAGCTTTCATCGTTGCTTTTGGTTCCCGAAGTTCCTTCTCCTTCTTTCACAAACACTTTAGGGACAAACCTATACCCGATCCGAAGAGTTACTGCAGAATTTAGCAGATCGTCAACCTTCTGCTTGCTTGAATTCCACTTGGTCAAGTTGCTTTCCGCTTGAGCCAAGTTGCTCCTTTTATCGCTCAATTTCCACATCCTTTCTACTTAGGACTCCTTCAAGCCCGGTTATGCATTCTTTTGATCCTCGTTGGCCTTTTTTTTCAGCCAGCTCATTCGCCTTACCAAGTAGTGTGACTTGATGAGCCCTTTTCTCCCAATCTTTGTACAGCCTCTTTCAGACCCTTCCAGCAGATCTGAATCTGTATGTCCGTCATCCTCTCGCAAATCGTGGAATTAAACAAAAATCGTTCTCGCTTTCGCACAATGTTTCTCCCGATGTTACTCCCGATGTTGCAACATCGGGTGAGACATTTGTGAACCAACCGCACTATCTCGAATCGAATCATAAACTCATTCAAGGTGATAAGATCACCGGATCTTCTCCATCACTATCACTTAGAGTTGCAAAAATTCAATCCTTTCTTTCTTAAAGTGTTAGCACATTGGTTTCGTAGTGTCCAAAACCTTGACATTCTCTACATTGGATAGAATCAAGATTCTTACCATTGTAGGATGACTTAGAGTAGGCAAAAGGATTTGTGAAGGGTTTTTCAGAGTTTGAAAGGATTGTTCTTTGGGAACAAATTTCACGTAATCGTGTTTGAAATTTATTTTTGAGTTTGATGATGGAGTTCGCTTTTGACTTTTATTTTTCAAAAAATTTTTGAATTTAGTAGTCAATAAAGCAATTGATTCTTCTCCAAAATCGACTCATCAATGTCTTTTTGAATTTCAGCGCATCGCATGACGTATCAATTGGAGCAGTGCATAGCAATGTTTTTCCCAGAGGTGTAGAAGATGATGAGATACACCTTTGCCTTTGTTTTTTAATTGATCGCTTAGATTCAACTCAAAGTTTTGAAGAATTCCACCAATCTTTCAAAACTCATCTTGTCAATATCATGTGCTTCTTCAATAGCACATATCTTGACATTGAATCTTCGAGCAAAGTCCTCAACATCTTACCGACAAGACGCTCATTAGTAATGGGATCTCCTAAGGCTAAGGCGTAATTTGATAGATCAAGAAGTCTTCCATAATAAGTCATTATGTCCTCGACTCTTCAGCATCCTTGTGTTTTCAAACCGAGTCGTTAACATTCTTAGCTTTGAGGAACTAACACCGGCGTGTCCTTCACATAAGGTTTGAAGGGCCTCCCACACATCTTTGGCGCATTCGTAATTTGCTATTACTCTAAAAGTATTTGCATCTAAGGCCTTATAAATAGCAGACAAAGCTTTTGAGTTAAAAGACGCTGTGTTCCTATCATCGTTGGACCACTCAGACTCCTTAGTGACTTTGACATCACCATCGAATCAACAGCTTTGGGAGGACTCCAACCATTCAACACAAGAAGCCACGCTTCTTTCATCAATTGATTTGATGAAGATACGCATCTTGACTTTCCATATAGAATAATTAGCATTAGTAAGTGTGGGGGACGAACCACATTCTCATATTGAGAATCCATCGCGCCTATAAACGTAATCGACTCTTAGTGATATCAAGAGTAGGCTCGATACCAATTGAAAGAACGCAATGCCACGGATTCTCGATCGATGTTACCGCCCGCCAATGTTGAATGTTGCAACAATGACAAAGACAATGTGAACGTGAAGTGTATTACGTAAAATAGCAAGAAGAATTGTTTTATGATTTGTAAACTAACAGATTTAGTATGACAGAAAATCACACAAAAAACAATCTACAAGAATCAATCTTGTAGATCAGCCTCAAGGCAACAAATATATTAAAACCAAAAACTGTTTTTGACTCTAAACAAAACACAAAATTCTCACAAGATATAAAATCTTGGAGAAACACAAAACCCACATAAACACTAAACCAAACGTGGGAAGAAAGAATCAAAAGAAAACAAACGCCTCCAAGACAATCACACAAACCGAAGCACGAAATCACAGCTTCAGAAACACAAGGTCGTGTTCCTCGAAGATATAAATCGCAAAGCAGTTTGTTTCTGCAGCTTCTTCTAACAATGGTTGATCTCTTCTCTCTAATTTAACACACAAGAAACTGGGATCAACTTTTCTTTTCTCGCCACAAAGACTTCTAACCACTCGCCTATGCTCTCGCCTGTTCTCTCTGCACTTTAAGCCGCTCGGATCTCCTATATATATGCAAAGAATCTGGCCCAAGATCCAAGAATCCTGCAACAACACGGCAAGACACCAAAAACATTCTAGGAAAGAGATTTAGCCGAAAATAACACAAGATTACCTTTCCTAATTTGAGAACATTAATAACTAAAACCTTATGCAAAGATTTAATTACTAAAAATATCACCTATCTCTAATAAAGAATCCTACTAAAATCCTAACACAAGAATACCAAAATAAATCCTATTTTGACTAAGAAAGTGAGGACAAGATAAATTAGGCAATGCCTAAAATACCCTTACATAGAGTAATACTGTAATATCCCTCTGTTCTTAAAAAGAATGTTCTTTAACTTGGCAGATAGATTATAAAAAAAGACAATCGACTCCATTATACTCCTTCCGTTTTTAAATAATTGTTATTATTTCTGTTTTTTATTCGTTTTAAAATAATTATCTTTTTTCAGAATTTTCTTTTTTAGAAAAATATTTTAATCACTTTATCTTTACTTTTTATACATACTTTAATTATGACGAGACAATGTCATTAAAGAAAACTATACATTACACCAATATTTATACGATATTTAATTACTTTTTCTTAAACGATGTGTCAGATCAAAGTGAACAATAATTTAAAAACAAAGTAGTATGTATTATTATGTATAGTATTAAGTCATCCATACTCATCAACCTTTTAAAAGGTTTATCTAACATGTCATGTCATCAACTTATAAACCTTTTCATTTTAAATTTTTTCTCTACACTTATATAAATTTTTAAAAAAACTTTATAATATGAATCCACAATTAATTTTTTTGTACACAACGGTAACCAAAAAAAGACAAAAAGATGAAAAGTAAAAATTATCAACCGGTTGGTGGGTTAATGCTATCAACCGTTTCAACATTTTCTTTTATTGTTATAAACCTTTTTGAAAAAGTCTATTAACCTATTAGTACTCCCACTAAAGATGCCCTTATTCAGTTTAGGGGTGTAAGTAATTTGGTTTGGTTTGATTTATTTCAAAACCACAAACCAAACCGTTTCCTAGTAGTTCTAAAAATCTCGAATCGAACCGAATCGAGTAAAATTTGGAACTGAAATGAAACGAACCGAACCGAACCGAACCACTCGGTTGGGTTTAGTTTGGTTTGGTTTTGTGGTTTATATAAATTATTTTTAATAAAATTAACCAACATTAAAAATAACAATAAAAATAAGATTTTAATTTGGAATTAACATCAAAATTAGGAAATAACCTACTAACAACAAATTATCATAAATAAAACAATACAAATTCTAAAATAAACACAAATAATGGAAGAAATAATAGTTCTCAACAATCAAGATTTTGTTTGGTTTAGTATTCATATATATGTATATATATAAATCAAATGTTCAAAATAGTTAATAAATATAATATAATATATATTATATAATAAATAAATAAAAATATATAGGGTGGTTTGGTTCGATACGTGAACCGAACCGAACCGCGTGGTTTTCCAAATTTTGAAACTGAAACCGAACCGTATTCGACCAAAACCAACTGGTTTCATTTGGTTTGGTTCGATTTGGTTCGGTGGTTCCGATTTACACGCCTAATTCAGTCACCCTCACGCAAATGAGACCCATTAATCAACGTATCTAGCAAATAAAAAATAAAATAATACTCTCTTGTCCCAAAAATTATTGTTCGGTTTGATGCTTTTTTGATCAAACAAGATATTACCCAAACGCAAATTTGACATTTATTTTTTTCAAAATTATAAAACACGTAATTTGTAGTACGTTACAAGTAGTACAAATTACGTGTTTTATGATTTATAAAATATAGAAAAATGTATATCAAATTTACACATAAAAATCATCGTATTTGATCGAAAAAAAAGTCAAAAGACAATATTTTTAAGACGGAGTACTATTAAAAAAAAATTAAAAAGTGAACACTTTTTCGGAAACGGTCTAAAAAGTAAAAAAGAATAACGACTGGTTTAATTTTTTATTTATTTTTGGTTGGTGGGTAACAGACAAATTAAGGGATCGAATTTACACTTATTGGCCTAAGGGCGTTACCTTCGATAGTTAATGTGGGAAGAAGAGTAATAAAAGTTTGGCCAAATTTTAGTATAAATAGTTGAAAAATGCAAACAAATTAAGCAATAAAAATTCATTTCCTTAGTCATATTACAATGGCAACTCTTGTCATCCCTGAGAGTCCTTCTTCCCCTGTTGCTGATGCCGAAGCTCTTCGTAAGGCTTGCCAAGGTTGTCATCTATGTCCTTCTATTTTTACACACTCACACACACACTAGATCGATCCACTCGACTTTGATCGTTTGTGTGGATTTGGTTATCGTTTTTTATTCCTAGCTATTTCCTTACTTTGATCACTTGCGTGCATTTGGTTATCGTTTTTCCCCCTTTCGTTGTGTATTTTGTTATGTCCATTATGGGTTTAGAGAGCAATATCATGATTATCATTGTTTATGGTACGGACATGGTTTCATTCGTGGTACATTCATCTCATGTTACGTTATGGGTTTAGAGAGCAATATCATGATTATCGTCGTTTATGGCACGGACATGGTTTCGTTCGTGGTACATCCATCTCATGTTACGATATAAGAAATTTTCCTCTGGAGTTATTTACTTTTGTCCGATCATTAAACAAACTTTCTACTTGAGGTTTTTATGCATAATTTGTATCTAAATTTGGTTCAAATAGGTGTTATGCTTATAATTTCGTGCAAATTTTTTCCTTCAACGAAAGGGTTCAAAATTAATATTTTTATAAAATGTCATTTTAAAAAAAAAATTAGGGTACTAATGTATTATTATTTCAAAAGGGGGTCAGCTAATCCCTTTCGGTTATCCGTGGCTTCACGGAGTATTAATTTTTTTGATCCCACTCTCTCACAGCCCATCGCATCAACACACATGGGTAAGGTAGATAGACTAATCAACAAACGAGATTTTGTATCTTTTTTTTCGTTCCTCGGCAATACTATTTTTTTTGTTGGTAAAAACTTAGGAAATAAGGTGTTATGTATATTTTATGTAAAACAGATCTCTTGACCCGATCCATCACGTGTTGATGGGTTGAGTTATGAGAGAGTGTTGCTCTAGCGATTACGAACTTAGATCCGTAAGACCGTCCCCAAAAGACTACTCCTTTTTGTTTGTTCTTTTGATTTGACTTTTATTTTGGCAACTCATTACAGGGTGGGGAACTGATGAGAAGGCCATAATTTCAGTACTTGGTCACAGAAATGCAACTCAAAGAACGCTGATCAGGCATGCTTATGAAGAACTTTATCAAGAAGATCTTGTCAAGCGCCTTGAATCTGAACTCTCAGGCGATTTTGAGGTCATTGCCAAGTGCCAACGACTATATCAATCTAAATCATAAATTTATTTCACATTGTTCCATCAATAAATGATTTTTCTCTTTTACTTGAATCAATGTAGAAATCTGTGTATCGATGGATACTGGATCCAGCAGACAGAGATGCCGTGTTAGCACATTCATCAATACGGGAGGTGATCCCAGATTATCGCGTCATCATTGAAATATCATGTATCCGAACTCCCGAAGAGCTCTTGGCCCTGAAACACGCCTACCAACTCCGCTACAAGCAATCCTTGGAAGAGGACGTTGCCGTTCATTCCTCTGGTGATCTCCGAAAGGCATGTCTTCGTTAAATCGCAGTACTTCCTTAGTCCTAAAAAAATAGTCTCATTTTGAATTTGACCGACTACGGACCTCCTAGGTGTGGTCCAATCCAGTCGTTTAGAGATTTTTTTATGTTGTTTTATTAAATTTATGAATCACGTCGCTCCCCCCGGTCATTTTGATATGTTGCAGCTTTTGGTCGGATTGGTGAGCGTGCATAGGTACCATGGTGATGAGATCAACCAAAGATTGGCGAAATCCGAGGCTGATATTCTTCAGAATGCTATTGGGGGGAAAACACTTGATCATGATGAAATCCTTAGGATTGTAACTACTAGGAGCAAGGCACAGGTTGTAGCAACTTTGAACCACTATAAAGATGATCATGGTTGTTCAATCACCAAGGTAAAACTAATCTCATCAAAAGAGATGTATCGATCTCAGCAACTTTTTTGAGACTGAGCTAGAGCTAAATTTCTCGGTTCATCGTTTATTCATTTCAGCATTTGGTTGTCGATCCAGCTGATCCATATGTAGCTGCGTTACGTACTGCCATCAGATGCATCAATGACCCTGAGAAGTACTATGAAAAGGTAAATGAAACAAAGCAATACAACACTTTGGAACAAAACAAAAAACAGGACAGTCGAATGCATTAAGGTGATGCACGGTGCAACTATCAATGCATTGGTGGGGGTAATGCAAGACCTAAATGTTTCTGTTATCTGTATTTTCTGTATGCATATAACCAATTTTAGAACCTCTAAACCATGAGGATCATAAGCTCTGATGAACTAACTAGGACTCATGTTTACGTATTATTATTTTTCCAGGTGCTGCGTCATGCGATCAATAGGCCCGGGACAGATGAAGATGCACTTACTCGGGTGATCGTCACGAGAGCCGAGAAGGACTTGAAAGAGATCAAGGAACTTTACTATAAGAGGAACAGTGTGACCCTTGAGCATGCTGTTGCCAAGGACACTTCAGGGGATTACAAGGACTTCCTCCTCACTCTGCTAGGGAAGGAATAAATCGAATCATGAAATCGTCCCTCTCGCGGCCCATGCCCCGTTGATTGTCTTAGTTTTAGAGTCTTGAGAACCTATTTCGCGTTCTAGTTTTGAGTTTGATCATGGTCGGTCCATGCCCATGTCGATTTTCATAGTTTTAGTGTTTGGAAACATCTTCTGATTTCCTGTTTTAAGTTTCTGTTTTGAACTTGGGGCCTGAATTTTATCTCCCAACTCAAGTATTTATCAGGTTTCCATACATACAGAGACATATATTTATAGATAGCATGGTGTTAAAGCAATGAATTTGATACAAAATTTTCGATAAAAAGTTAAAGTTGACAACTATTGATTAGTTGCATGGTATCCAAGTTATGTTAGAAATTATGAGTAGCTTGTGAAACTTTTGTTACTACAAGCTCATGTTATCAAAACTTGTGATATTGATGGTACAATATTTTCTATTTTAAATATCCTTAAAGCATATATTAAATTTCTCAAAGTTAAAGAAGTTTTATTATATATCATTAGCTAGTAAACACAACACGAGCAATTGTATGCTACTTTCTTTCTTTACGAGGGAGAGAATAAATAGTAAGTCTCCTGTAAAATCGTCTTACGAATCAAATTTGTAAGTTGATGTTTTAATGTCTTACATTTTAGCCCATCAGTACACGATGGATCAGGTCAAAAGAATCCCTCGTTCGAAAATACACGTAAAAAGACGATCTTTCCTAAAAACTTGTTTGTATTTTGATACTTATTTTAATTTAGTAACTTTAGGTATTTGATCAAAATTCAAGTCATTTGAATGGACCCAACTTGAAGGGTCCCACATAATCTCCACGTGGACCACATCCAACAAACACATGACAGGTTACGTGCATCCCGCAAGGCAAGTATCTGTGTAAGGTCCTGCAAGTTCCCACATCCAGAAGTGGGGGTGTGGGCTGAACATCATTGGTCCTCAGAGCCCGCCATTAGTTGAGTGTGCTGACCATCGTAAAGATGGGCACATGTTAAGAATAGAGTTGTCAAAACGGGTCAATGAGACTGATTTTCCCGTAAAAATGATGGTCTGTAAAAACCTTGGCCCAGCCTAATCCGTGTTGGGCCGCGGGTAAAACGGACATGCCCACCAAATTGATATTTTTATTTACCATTACACAATTATACCATTTAATGTCATATCTCATAATTAATACCCCCGAATATTACAAATCCAAAATCCATTGAATTCAAATACAAACTTTGTACTCTTTACTAAACAAGAACTTCAACATTTCCAAATACGAAACTAAGATCTTGTCATTTTCCCAGAAAACGTACATACTAATTAAACATATAAAATATATTCTACATAAACCTACTTGAGAAATGGAAAATAAGGTTTCATCTTCATGCTCAGTTGGTTGGTAAGAAATAATTTCAATAGTATAAACAGGAAATGGTGAGCTGAGAATGTTGAACACCCTGACCACGAGCGACCGATTTCAAAGCCCACAAGTGAATTAAATTACTGAAAATGCTTACTTGAGGTGCCGGTAAGATGAGAGAGAAGTGAGGAGAGATAGAGGCTGCGAATGTAGGCAGGGTGGAGACGAGGTTGATGGGAGACGACCAACAATCGATCGACATAGCTGGAGAGAAGGGACAAAGGGTGAAGAGAGAAAGAGTGAGAGATTAAAGGTGGTGGTGTGTCGTGCGTGAGATTGACTATGTGAGAGTGTAACACCCCAAACTCAGTACCAACATTATGGTCCCACAGTATGGCCACATCCCGAACAATCAATACTTAAAAATTGTAAAAGCTCCAAACTCGTAATTAATAAATATTAATATCTCTAACCGTGGCTAAATTACAACAACCAAATATCTGAAACAAAATCCAAAATAAAACCAAGCAAATTATTTAGACTTTCAGAGTACTAATAAATGAAATTATTAAATCCTTGGAGCATCTTCCTTCGTCTACTCGAAACTTACAATCTAGTCAAACTTATCTGTCACCTGGAAGAGAAATAAGAAAGGGTGAGCGAACAATGCTCAACAAGTTCATTTACAACCCTTCCGGTTACTAATGAGGAGTTGACCGAAATAGATCAAAGATTTGCAATATTCGAATGTTCATAGTTCAGAATTGATAGTCAAAAATCAATTATCAAATTTCATGGTAGATCATGAATCCAAATGAAAGATAAATATCCAAAGATGACTCGAGTAACCAACTGTCACCAACCGTCATACTGGCTAAGGACAACGGTTTACTCACAGAACCCAAGATCACATATGCGTTCTAATGACCTCAATTAAACATTTACTCCAAAGAGTTTCAATAGTTCAATAAAGGTTGGTATATCTGGATTATCACACCACCAACCAGGTGGTGTTCGATAAAAGTCAATAAGTCGATAGTGTCATATACCTGGTGGGCTGTTTAAACCTAGTGATTATGGTAGAACTTTTCAAATAATCAAATAACATTTCAAAATCAAGTATAAAAATTTCAAGTATGTATGTAACTAAATATCGAAAGCAATTAATACATGCTTGTTGTGTTATTGTCATAATGCAAGATGATATTTGTCCAACATGATACACATATTTCTTTGTAGGGCTGAATCCACTGATCCAAAGGTAACTTGTACCTATTTGTCTTGTACGTGCAATCCGTTAATATGACTTTCGGAAAGACACACAATAAATCAACGCTGGATGGGTGAGAAAATAACAAATCCTTCACAGTCTCCTTCTTCTCGCAGCACGGATGATGATGGACATATATATCCATGTTTTTCCAACAAAAGCATAGATTGCTGCATTTGTGATCGACCTTCATGCTCGATAATTCTATTCGTCAAACATGCATTATAGACCATCCTTATTGTATATCTATTTTCTTGAAATTTATCTTTCAAACGTGCCAAAGTGTTCTTCGGTTTATTATTGGTATGTGCCATATCAACCACATATTCCTCCTCAACCCTTGATAATCGACCAGCATATGAATGACCTTCTTTGTACGGTCCAAGTTCATGATTGTAGACACCGCACTTCACAACCAATGACCATTCTCCAACTGACACTTCTCTACTCCTTAAACTAAATGAACAACCAACCTTCTTAGATATGGTTTCTTTCCTGCCTTTTCGTTTACTCACATCCTCATCTTTCTATCCTGATTGTATCTACTTTCAAGGCAGAAAGTTAACACACATCATTGAAAAGACAGCTTGTATCGAGTCAAGGTAAATTTGAGACTTGTTGGCGACAAATCCACACTCTTATTCACACATCACACAATGTAATCAAGCGCCCGTTTGAGAAAAACAGAAACATAGTCATACAAAAATTCAAACTGTCTGAGGACGCGATCAGTATGGCTCGACATGATCGACTGACCCTATACCTCTATTGTCCATTTTTCAACTAAAAGAGATGAAGATGGATTATGGATAAAGATGGATTTGTGTTTTGGGGGAAGGATTGCACAGAAGGAGCATAAAGATTGAGTAGAAGGATTGCGCATAAGGAGCTTCTCCTGATCGTTCATATAGAGGGGAGGGGTATCAGTTTATTTGAAGTATGACTAGTGGGATGTTGGGTTTTGGGGGTTGATAGTGTAAAATTGTGTGTTTAAAATTCAGAAGAATAAAATAGGAAAATAAGGGAAAGTACACTTAATATTTTGAAGTATATTAAAATAAAGTGAGAGATATACTTAGAAGGGGGTCAACTTGAAAGATGGGGGTCTAAATAGCACGATCCATCAAAAAGAAGAAGAAAAAAAAACCCAAAATTGTGGTTCTGTGCGTGTTGGGTTGTTGAATAAAAAAAGATACAGTTAGACCCCTTGCGTTTTGGTACTTATAATGATTGACTGATTGTTATTTCCAATATTCAGAAGTCAACTCCAGGTTTTTGAAATGTCAAATAACCCCTTTTCAGTCAACTATTAACTATAGTTGGAATTGTTAGATATTGAGGTTATGTAAATTGCCAACTTATGATTATGACATATAGTTTAATTTGAGTATATTTGGCTCAGTTTATTTCACGGAAAATAATTTACAGAAAATAATTTCCGGATAATGATTTATGGAAAATGATTACTTGAAAATGAAAATATTTTATTTTCAAGTGTTTGGTAAATCTTTTGAAACTATGAAGAAAAATATTTTCGGGTGTTTGGCTAACGCACATAAAATATTACAGAAAATAATATATGAATAAATACAAAAAATATATTCTGGTATTAATGCACATATTGAATATAAAATGGTGTTGAACTTTAAGTAATTTTTCTTTAGTAACCATCAATTTATCATTAGTTGTGTGAAATCAATAAGGTCCATCTTTTTTTCAATCTCACAAATACAAATAAAAAATTAATAATTGATATGAAAAAAATGTTTTCATGCATGTTTCATTATAAAAATTAATTCATGAAAGTATTTATGTGCTAGAATTTTAAATAATATATGATACGCCATTATAATAATAAAGTTTAATTTAATTTAATCAATATTAAAAAAAATAATTCAATAATAATAATATAGTAGATATTGCATTGTTTGTCGGTTTGAAAAAAAATCAAAATTTAAATTTAGAACAAATTGTAATAGGTAGACGAAGGTATTAAGACTTTATGATATGATATGATTTTATTATTGGGCTGATTTTTAATAATTTTATCTTTTAAGTAAATCTTATTGTAAATATTTTTATCGCAATAAGCAACGATCACATGTTTTCTAAAAATTCGATTGACAAAAAATATCCTTATAATATTACTTTTTTATCATTTAACATGACTCCAACCAATTATTTTTTTTGATTTTGTGAAGATCAGATGAATGCACACTACACAATTGAAAAGATGACAAAACTCAATAAACTAAACAAAAAACACATTTTATGATGGTCCATTACAAATAAGTAAGAGTATCAAGAACTTTATGACATGTTCAAATTAGAGTGACATTTTCTTTCTTTTTTTGGTTTTAATTAAATAGGCATATAAAAATTATGATGCATTTTTTTAATTACATAGCATGAATGAACAATTTAGAAGGTTGATTGTATTTGAGCTCATTCTTCGTGTCATTCTGATAGATACATTAATGTTTTTAACGATACATACTCGTGAATATTTAAATTAAATTACATGTTCTGAAATCTAAAACCGTGAGTTAAATTTGAATGTTGGAACTCCAATAATGCTGTTTCGTAATATATACTATTCCCTTGAGTTATGCAATAACACGTGATTAATTGTTATAAAGCTAAGAAAAACCATGTTTTAGAAGGTTGAGTTCTTTCAAATGACAATTATATATGGTGGTACTCTTTTGATTCCAAGAATGTCACTGGTACCATTTGATCCTAAAATTTCTTTCAAATTCTAGATAAAACAATTTTTGTTGATTGTGTCTTACGCAATGTCTATATATAAAAATTAAGGTAAGTCATTGTTTAATATAAGACTCTATTTGAAAACATATTTTTGGTCATCATAAGTTGTATGTCGCTTTATCTAGAGTTACTATGTGATATTTATAGTTGCAATAGTTGTACATGTTCAACGAAAAATATTGTATATAAAAATGTAATAGATATTGAATTGATTATCGGTTTGAAAAAAATCAAAATTTAAATTTAGAACAAATTGTAATATATAGACGAAGGTATTAAGACTTTATGATATGATATGATTTTATTATTGGACTGATTTTTAACAATTTTATCTTTTAAGTAAATCTTATTGTAAATATTTTTATTGCAATAAGCAACGATCACATGTTTTCTCAAACTTCGATTGGCAAAAATAGTCCCAAACAGTAGGAGAGTGTGACCACCTTATAAATTACACACAATTCCCACACCTACCCGATGTGGGATGTGAGTATTACACAAATAGTCACAGAATGACAAAACAACCCCTGGAAATAATTTTTAAATTTTTAATAAATCAAAAAACTCATTTTTATACATTGAAAAAACAAAAAACAAATATTTTCAGACTGAATTAATCAAAATAGAGGCCACCATTGAACTCATAAGACCCAAATTGGTCTAGACGCACCGGCGGTGTCAAAAAAATAACCACCAGAAGAGACCGCATGCGTCACCTGCGCGTGTGGGCTTCCTGGGCATGGTGACTGGACGCTGAGTCATCACTAGGGTTGACGTCACGATGATGTCATCATTCAGTCTCGAACATGGTAGGTCCTACTTGTTGATATAGCAGCCACATCAATGGTCAATTGTTTGACCATTGACAAGTTAACAGTTGATTGGTTGACTATGGAGCTCACCTTCACGCGCCCAACCGGAGAGTAGGATCCACGTGCCGCCTTCCCGATCTCCGATGAGGTCACGACCGGTGGCGTTGGATTCGTCTCGTCGAGTACTGGTTGCCCCAAAGGGGTGCCACAAAAGGCATTTTTCCCAAGGTAGATAGTGGGGGTCGTGGGATGCCTCCATCAAACCCAGAAAATTTGGTTTCGCGAACGTGATTCGTGACCCAACTTCTTGAGGTCATAGAACGTTCAGTTTAAGTCCAAATTAAGAATATAATATGTCGTTGGAAAGCACTTACGGAGTACTACAAGTACAAACTATAAAACAACGGTTTTATAGAATATAAGCAAGTCAAAACAGCAAGCAAAGTTTTGGAAAAAAATAGTTTTCAACAAAACTAGGGTTTGCGATATTTTGAAAAATACCCAACGGATTTCAACGAGAATTTAACATGTTGTTCGTCTCATCATAGGGAACTTAGATATATAAAATTTTCTTAAAAATAAATTCGTTTTCAACATGAAATAATTAAACCCGCTTGGTTCGTTATGGGTAAAATTTTTAAACAAACCAAAAAATAAAAGCATGTAATTCATGACATAACGAAACGAGCAATCAAGCATATAGACTTTGATACCAATGAATGCTATATACAATAAGCTCATTATCTATAAGTAATCATGAGTTACCTCGTGCGAACTTGAACATTGAGCGAAGCGGAAGACTTTCTACTTGAGTTACGATCTTCGTATGTCACGATCAACAATCCTGCAAGTCTCTCTAGTCGGATTGATATCACGTAGCACGAATATCAACCTCTGGTTCACACCACAAATCCAAGTCTCTTGATGGTTAGGTTAGAAGTAGTATTTGGTGAAATATAATATATGAGAGAGAGAGTATAAGGCGGCAAAAGAAGAAGACGTGTTCTTCTCTCTTAGGCGTGTAATAGCTTAGGGTTTTATCCCTTTACTTGACCTATTTATATTATTGTATAAGAAACTCAATTTCTTGTAGGCTAAGTTAAGTCAATCTCGAATCCTTTTCGGATTAGAAAACTAATTAACCTTTAATAATATAAATACAGTCCATGTGAAAGGAAGTAAATAATCGGATCACAAGCCCAATTACAAACAAACTCACTTGAACTACATTTGTTCAGAGTTTCTGATCACTTTGTTGTGTCGAGTTGTCGGCATTTGTCTATAGCCTTTGAGTACTGTTAAAGTTGTTCTTGTGGAGGGTGGACAGTTTAACTGTGAAAAACTCAATAAAGTTTTGTATACTATTAAAGGCCTCGTTTGGTGCAACGTTTTTGAAAATGCAGCTTTTTCAAAATATAATATTTTTAAAACGTAGCATTTACAAAACACAATTTTTTTTTTCTTATAAACATGCTTGAGAAACTATTTCAAAACGATCTTTTCAGAAACATAGTAGTTGTAAAAAATGACTAGCGTTCTAAAACTTCCATTTTCCCTCATCGCTCCAAATTGGAGCGTTTCTAAACGCAACACATTTTGAAAATGTTACATTGAAACACTTTAAAAGATAAAATGATGTATTTTTTGTCAGCATTTTGGTCAAAATTCTCTCCCAAACAAGCTCTAAACTCAACCTTATTCGTTTTGATTTTTGTGCATTTTTAAAAAACTTTTTTTTATCGACACCTATGGACTGGATAGAGTAACAATTAAGAAATATTTCAGACCTCTTGATTTAATAAAAACAACTTATTTTGTTAGAAATAATTTTGACGAAATGACTAGTATATGCATTCGCCGAGAACATTTATTAGTATTCTATTTTATAAGGAAAAATACCCAAAATTCTCCTTAAAAATGCTCAAATCCAAAACGTGTAAAAAAATTATCCAAAAAGTTCAAAAATTAAAATTTTATTAGTATCTCTTCTCTCTTCTCTCTACATATAAAAGTAAGGTTGTTTTTACAAATTAATAGATGACCAAAAATAACATTTCACCAAATGAACCACCTACCATTTAATTAAAGACAAAACAAATAAATTTACCATGGCAAAAAATAATTTTTAGACAAAAATAACCCTAAACATAATAAATCACTCACAATTAATTAAGGCTAAACAAAGTAAATTTTTCATGTGCTAATTAATTCCATGAATAATTAAATAATAATTTCATCCCTTGACTTGGACCTATTTTAAAGTTAGGTCCTACATTTTTGAATTTTATTAATTTCATCTTGTATTTTGATTTTCTTATCAATTTCCCCCTTCTACCATTATCGTTACAAATATCGTCAAATATTTTCTAAAAAGGACACAAATACCCCTATTCAGTCGAGATACTAAAATTTTATTATAAGGAACCCAAAAAACTCAAATCCATATGACTTTCAATTTCAATTTGAAAATTTGAAAATTTTAAAAATTGAATTCGAATTTGTAAAAAGTCAAATTTAAGGTTGTGGTGGTGTGTCTATAAATAATGAGTTTTACAAATCAGTTACTTTAAAGGGATGAGTAATTAAGGAATTAGAAAAGGAAAGAAAATAAAATCAAAGATTAACTTGTTCTAATGGTGAAATTTGAGGTTGTAGTGGTGGTGATTGTGAGTCTACGAATGATGAGGTTGACGGAATAAAGTGAATGATAAAAAAAATTAAATAAAATCTAAATTTCATTTTTTGGAGTAATGCATATTTTTTACCTTAAAATTTACATATGAGACAAAGCATAACTCTTTTTGGATTATCGAAATAATTATTTATTGTTTTAATTCAAAATAAAACTATTTTAAATAACAAATGACAAACTAAATAATGAAATTATAACAAAATCCCACTTTTCTATCTATCTATCTATTCTATCTACATATAAAAGTCAAGATTGTTTCTTACAAATTAATAGATTGACAAAAATAACTATTCACCAAATAAAACACCTACAATTTAATTAAAGACAAAACAAGTAAATTTACCCTGAAAAATACTAATATTTAGAACCATTAATAAAGGCTAAACAAGGAAATTTTTCATGGGCTAATTAATTTCATGAATAATTAAATAATAATTTCATCCCTTGACTTCTACCTATTTTAAAGTTAGGTCTCAAAGATAAACTTGAGCTACTAGTGAAATTTTCGGGGTTCTAGTGGTGGTGATGGTGAGTCTATGAATGATGGGGTTGACGGAAGAAATTGAAGGATAAAAAAATAAATTAAATAAAATCTAAATTTCATTTTTTGGAGTAATGCATTTTTTTTACCTTTAAATTTACAAACGTGACAAAGTATAACTCTTTTTGGATTAGCGAAATAAGTATTTATTTTTTTAATTCAAAAATCTATTTTAAATACCAAATGATGAAATTTTAACAAAATCCCACTTTTCTATTTTCTAATTTCTATCTATCTAAATATAAAAGTCAGGGTTGTTTCTTACAAATAAATAGATAGACAAAAAATATAAAAATCAAGGTTGTTTCTTACAAATTAATAGATGAACAAAAATAACTCTTCACCAAATAAACCACCTACCATTTAATTAAGAACAAAACAAGTAAATTTACCATAACAAAAAATAATGTTTAGAAAAAAATAGCCCTGATGTGCACCAAAATATTAGGGTCGAACAAGTAGTTCAAAAGAGTACTTCGAAAACACACTCAGAAGATTGGGCCAAGCCCATACCCGGAAGGAGGGCCCAAGCCCAATTATGTGAAGGCAGCCCATTAGTATAAATATGGGGAAACCTCCCCATATTTGAGACAGAGCCGATTTTCCTTGAACAACCTAAGGGAACTCTCCCTCATCTCTCTCTCCCACCGGTTTACATGCATATATACACACACTCCATTTTACATTTTATCTATGATATACACATTTTTACTGATTATCACACCAGAGGGTTTTGGGGGACACCCCCACCTACTCACGGTATTTCATTTTGCAGACATTACAAGCCAGATATCATACTGCGACGACCATCGCCGGACCACAACTCCGGCAACCCCGACATGACGTCACTTTCGGCATCCCGGACACGACACGACAAGATCACCACATTTTTTGCGTGATTAGTTTGGTTCCGTTGCCGGGAAACGACTACATTTTCTTCCGTACTACACCTTGACTTTATTAGCCACGGTGGAGCTCAGTCAAAAGGGTGCCGGAACTCAAGCCACAATGAAACAAAAATGCCATCAAAGACGACTACAAACTGGGCAAAGAAGAAGCACATAGCAGCAAAATAAAACACTAACAGCACGCCCTGCAAAGACTAAACCGACGTCGCAAAAATCTCACCAAAAGGACCTCCCACGCGTTCTCACACTTGCCGCCTGAAACTATTGAAGGCGGTACATCACGGTTAGGTGCCGGAGACACTTTGGTCGAGTATATCTTCCCATCTCTAGTGTCGAAACAAGAGACATATACCGATATACACCACCAACAACTGGGTCTTGAGGAGGCGCTCACCGCCGCAAAAATCAAGCCCAACGGAGCTGTCATGCTCTCACACGAATCGCTAGAAGCAACTGGGTACTCCATCGTCGGTCACGCGTTGGTAGTTTGGTCGGGAGTCTTCCTAGTGCGCTACAGGAATCGAAAGAAAATAGCAACACCACTAGAAGTTGTGTCTTGAAGAGAGGAACTGAACGCCGCCTAAATCGCCTCCAAACGGATGTTAGACGTGCTCCCACACGCCACCACCCGCTGCTGAAGTTGACGACTTTCATGTGCCAACCAATTGAAAGTCTGATTTAAATGCACAAACAGACCATGTCTAAACATTAACGTGCAAGCATGAATATGTCAGTATCTCATCATTATGTCACCATCCACTTGATGTTTGATGATGTCATTGATGATATCTATACCACTCCCATCCCACTAAGCAAACATCAGGTGTGTTCCTTCCATGATTACCTTCCGTTTAAAATTACTACTCTTACGCAAACTAGACAAAAAGTCATATTCGTTTTTTTTATATTGGCCTGTAGTAGTTTCAATTATAATTCTGCTACACTACATCTACCTGGCACATAATGACCCTAAATTGATTATTGTAGCCCGTGTGTGCATTTTGACATTTTGAGAGTACATTGATTATTATTTACTCAATTGCATGGGTTAATATTATTATTACATGTTTTAATCTAACGATACACCGCACGTGCTTTATAATCGTAATTATCCAAAAAAAAGGGTATACACGTTTATTACGACGTATATATCTTAAAAGACCTGGTATATATTTTAGAATTATTAATAGCGATAGCAATTACTTGATACAAAGTGGAATAATTGTGAATTAAATTATGCTTGCAACCTTGCTATAATTACAACGAAGTGTTCACCATGATGATGCATGCTACACCACATGTACAGATGTACTCCGTTTCGTACGTTTAATGTGTTTTATACAACGAATAATATATTGACATTATATAAAATTACATAAATATACCTGGGCACACATGACTATATATTTGTGTTACACTCGCATACATTAGGGACTCCCTATCGTTCATATATAAAGGGTTACAATATATATTTTCACACCAGTATATATCATTTAAATGAACAATGTTAATTAGCATTTCTAAATTACGTGACGAGCAACAATATGACTTAAATACATTGGACGTAATATAAATTTGACTACATTATTTTGATGAAATGCACACGAGCTCGTTAGCCTCATCAACTTAAATATTATATTATTTAACTTTTGTTGGCATAACGTGACAATTAAATATGATTCGAGCTCCCCTACTTATGAGAAACATAACATGCAAATTGAAATTGATATGTGCCGAGCTTACATGATATTAAAATTATGTGCCGAGATAAAATTATGAGCAGAGCTAAAATTATGTACGCAACTATTTGACGATATAATACGATAACATGCTCAATTTACCTATCATATATTAGCACGACACATGTATTTTCTCATTCTTCACACTCAAATACTTACATCTTAAAAATTCATCGTATCTTTTAATAGCGCGACGTGTCGCCGCAATAATTGTTTCCTATTCTCGCATAATAAACTCATATTCAAACAATCTTCACTTATGTGATCAATATGCTTGGACTATGACAAACATTGTATGACGAAAATAATTGTGACGAAAACGTGATTTTTGCCTATACAAAGATGCTCCTAAAACTTTCAGGTACAAAATACAAACGGGCATAGCCTCGACAACCACGATCAATAACACAAGTTGTTCCTCTACAAACTATTACACGATTATTTACAAGGTTACGTGCCTACCTCACCTCGCCGAGGTCACATTTTAGGCTATATGCCCACATTTTTACTACTCGCAGTTAATAACAATCATTAACTGGGGGGCTGGTACTGAGGCATGAAGGAAACACATATCTTTATTACTTCTCGATCTACATATACACTTCTACGCTCAAGAAGTAGGGGGCTACCACTACCACTGATGAGAGATCCTACATCATATTTGTTTATATGGCAGGGACCCACATTCATTATAGCTAAATTCATGGCATTTTCATTCATATTGGCTACATGGCCATAGACCGGGATTATTAGTAATAATCATTAGTATCTTCAGATTATTATTTTCGTGCCCTCGCACGCTATGCTCACGCCAGTGCCGAGCTTCATATTATTATTATTCATGTGCCCGTACACGCCACGCTCCCGCCAGAGCTCGAGCTTCAGATTATGCTCGCGCCAAAGCCCGAGCCTCAGATTATTATTTTCGTGCCCTCGCACGCTATGCTCGTGCCAGTGCCGAGCTTCATATTATTATTATTCATGTGCCCGTGCATGCCACGCTTCCGCCAGAGCTCGAGCTCCAGATAATGCTCGCGCCAAAGCCCGAGCCTCAGATTATTATTCATGTGCCTGTGCATGCCACGCTCGCGCTAGAGCTTGAGCTTCAAATTATGCTCGCGCCAAAGCCCGAGCCTTAGATTGTTATTTTCGTGCCTGCACAATGCCACGTTCACTCCAGAGTTTGAGCTTATGATTATGCTTGCGCCAGAACCCGAGCCTCATATTATTATTTCTCGCGCCCGAGCACGCTATGATCGCGCATATGCCCAAACCGCAGATTATATTTCATCTGTGCACGTCGAGCTTTACATTATGCCCCCCGCTCGAGTTTACTAGCGGCTGAGCTCTACATTACCGTCCCGTTCGAGTCCATTACGCGTTTGCTTGCACTTCATATTTCGGCCGAGACCGAGCTTCTACGAGTGTTTAGCACGTTATGCTCTACTAGCGTCCATCATGCTTTCATCAGCATTTGCGGCTACACTCGGCACGAGCTTCATATTGTGCCCTAGCTCGGCATCACAGTTACTCTCGGCACGAGCTTTTACGAGTGTTTAGCACGTTACACTCCACTAGCGTCCATCATGCTTTCATCAGCATTTGCGGCTACACTCGGCACGAGCTTCATATTATGCTCTAGCTCGGCATCACAGTTACTCTCGACACGAGCTTCTACGAGTGTTTATCACGTTACGCTCCACTAGCGTCCATGATGCTTTCATCAGCATTTGCGGCTACACTCGGTACGAGCTTCATATTGTGCTCAAGCTCGGCATCAGAGTTACTCTCGGCACGAGCTTCTACGAGTGTTTAGCACGTTACGCTCCACTAGCGTCCATCATGCTTTCATTAGCATTTGCGGCTACACTCGGCACGAGCTTCATATTTTGCTCCAGTTCGGCATCATAGTTACTCTTGACAGGAGCTTCTACGAGTGTTTAGCACGTTACGTTCCACTAGCGTCCTTCATGCTTTCATCAACATCGCAGTTACACTCAACATGAGCTATATATCTCGCTCCAGCTCGGGACAAACATTTCTCTTGGTACCTTGTCGTTCAAGGTCACTTTATTTGGGTCTTAATGCCTCATACCTATCCTCCTCGCCAAGTCGAGGAGAGGCCAGACTCTAATGCCTCATACCTATTTGCCTTCTCGGGACGCCGAGGAGAGACCAGGCTCCTAGTGCCTCATACATATTTACCTCATTGCTAAGCCGAGGAGAGGCCAGGCTCTAATGCCTCTGAATACCTACTGTATCCACATAAGCATTCCATACATATTTACAAAGTTACTAAATACATGCATCCTCCATTCATCATTGCATAAACATAAAAACATGCTCCTAGTGTCTCTCTAAGTACCTTGCGGTTCAAGGTCACTCTCTTACAGTACCTTATGGCATTATGGCTTGATTTTCCTGAAGGTCCTTGCCACACCGAGGATAGATCTTATTATGGCCTTATGGCTCGCTTTCTTGAAGGTCCTCGACTCGCCGAGGATAAATCTTATTATGGCCTTATGGCTCAATTTTCTTGAAGGTCCTCGCCACACCGAGGATAGATCTTATTATGGCCTTATGGCTCGCTTTCTTGAAGGTCCTCGACTCGCCGAGGATAAATCTTATTATGGCCTTATGGCTCGCTTTCTTGAAAGTCCTCGACTCGCCGAGGATAAATCTTATTATGGCCTTATGGCTCGATTTTCTTAAAGGTCCTCGCCACACCGAGGATATATCTTATTATGGCCTTATGGCTCGATTTTTCTGAAGGTCCTCGCCTCGCCGAGGATAAATCTTATTATGGCCTCATGACTCGTTTTCTTGAAGGTCCTCGCCATGCTGAGGATAAATTTTATTATGGTCTTATGTCGAGGACTACATATCTTATTTGCATACCTATTCTTGCCAGCTGAGGTCTAAAGTGCCAATCAAGGATCAATTATACACTCAGTTTACCTGCCAAGGTTCAAAAGTCAACTACATAAACTCTTTTGGAATTCAAAGCAAAATCTCAAAACCCTCCACATCACAAGAAAAAACTACAAGCAGATTATACTCCTTACCCTCGATGTCAGCCACGACGGATAAGGAGTAGGGGGCTACTGAAGTGCACCAAAATATTAGGCCCGAACAGGTAGTCCAAAAGAGTACTCCGAAAACACACTCAGAAGATTGTGCCAAGCCCATACCTGGAAGGAGGGCCCAAGCCCAATTATGTGAAGGCAGCCCATTAGTATAAATATGGGGAAACCTCCCCATATTTGAGACAGAGCCTATTTTCCTTGAACAACCTACAGGGAACTCTCCCTCATCTCTCTCTCTCTCTCGCCGTTTTACATGCATATATACACACTCGATTTTACATTTTATTTATGATATACATTTTTACTGATTATCACACCAAAGGGTTTTGGGGGACACCCCCACCCACCCACGATATTTCATTTTGTAGACATTACAAGCCAGATATCCTACCGCGATGATCATCACCGGACCACGACTCCGGCAACCCCGACATGACGTCACTTTCGTCACCCCGGACACGACATGACAAGATCACCACATTTTATGCGTGAATAAGCCCTAAACATAATAAATCACTCACCATTAATTATGACTAAACAAGTAAATTTGTCATTGGCTAATATTAATTTCAGGCCAAAATACGAATTACCCCCCCCCCCCCCAAGGTTTTCACCCAATCCCAAAGTGGTACCCAACCTAAAGTTTGTGCCAAACTCAACTCATACCTGACATTTCAAATTGTCCCATTTTGCACCCTAGTCCTAACGGGCGTTAGACAACTAACAGAAAGTTAGCATGTGCATCTCACATGCAAGGGTAATTTAGTCCATTTACAAATTTAGCTTCCTTGGGTTGGTAGTGTGTGGTTGAAAATCATAGATTTATTTGTAATTTTAGGGCAAGGATAAATCAGGGTTTGGGGTGGGTTGTTGATTTATTGGTGATCTGCGGAGGGTAGAGAGAGAAAGTGAGGAGAGAAGGGAAGAAAAGATGAGGAACAATCGGGTTAAAGATGTTGACAGTGGGTTCAATGGAGAAGATTGCCGGGCAAGCCGAATTGACGGGAACATCGATTATCGAGGTGATGGAGAATTAATTGATTACTCTTATGTATTAGCTCGTTTTCGGCCACATCTTCCTCCTCTCATCGATTACGGGGAAATTGATTATGGAGGTGGAGCAGATCTGTTACTTTTAGCTTCTTTTTTTTGTGTGGAAAGGTTTTAATAATCGATTATGGATGTGGAGCTGTTCTCTCTATATCTCTATCTCTTTCTCTTTCACGAACAGATCTGGTTTTCACTCATCAAGATCTGTGTTAATGGGAGCAAAACTTGAAAGAGACAGAGGAGAAGGCGAGATCGGAGATGTCGAGACTGTGGCCCTAAAATTCCTGGAGTGGTGATGAGCCATCAGAGGTGGACCATGTTCGGGTGAAGAAGATGAATTAAAGAATTTTTTTGAAGAAAATGACTAAATTACCCCTGCATGTGAGATGCCCATGCTAACTTTATGTTAGTTTTCTAACGCCCGTTAGGGCTAGAGTGCAAAATGGGACTATTTGAATCTCAAGTATGGGTTTGGCACAAACCTTAGGTTGGGTACCACTTTGGGATTGAGTGGAAACCTTGGGGGTTATTCGTAGTTTGTCCTTAATTTCATGAATAATTAAATAATAATTTCATCCATTGACTTGAACATATTTTAAAGTTATGTCCTACATTTTTAAATTCTATTCATTTATCTTCTATTTTGATTTTCCTTATCAGTTTACCCCTCCTACCATTATTGTTACAAATATCGTCCAATATTATCTAAAAAGGACACAAATACCTTTACTCGGTCAAGATACTAAAATTTTATTATAAGGAACTCAAAAAACTCAAATTTATATGACTTTCGATTTCAATTTGAAAATTAAAAAATTGAATTTGGATTTGTAAAAAGTCAAATTTAAGGTTGTGGACCTTGTGGTGGTGGTGTGTATAAATGATGAGTTTTACAAATGGGTTACTTTAAAGGAAGGAGTAAGGAATTAGAAAATGAACTAAAGTCAAATCAAAGATTAACTTTTGATCTAACGGTGAAATTTGAGATTGTAGTGGTAGTAATGCTACCGTCTATGAATGATGAGATTACCGGAAGAAAGTAAAGAATTAAAAAAAATTAAATAAAATATAAATTTCATTTTTTGGAGTAATGCATTTTTTACCTTTAAATTTACATATGAGACAAAGTATAACTATTTTTCGATTATCAAAATAATTATTTATTGTTTTAATTAAAAAACTATTTTAAATACCAAATGACAAACTAAATGATGAAATTATAATAAAATCCCACTTTGCGCCACAAGGAAAATGACCAAAATAATCCTCATGTGTATGATTATCCATTACTATTAATTTTAACGCTCATGAACGGGAGAGAACAAAGTGAGACAAATAGAAAAAAATGTGTATGAAAGTGAGACATCATAGGTTGGGAAAGACATGATTAGACTTATATGAAAAATTATAACTATAATAATTAATTTTTTTGTGAGTATTGAGATATTAAGCACTTCTGTAGTGTGATTAGCAATTACCAGTGAATAAGTTAAGAGAAATACGTTAAGGAAATGTTCTATAATGTCAACAAGATAAAGAAAAATGGAGAACTTAATTAGTTGACGAATATATGTGTTTTGTTAGAGAAAAAAGTTAGAATCTATAGTAGAGGCGTTTGAAGAAAGTAGTTCGACTTAACGGAATCTAAAGATGTTTCCTTTTCGATTTTAGCAAGTCAAAGTGAGCGCGTTTCTTGACCACAAGAAAAATGATCAAAATAATCCTCATGTCCATTATTTTCCATTACTATTTTTAAAGCCCATTAACGGGAGAGGACAAATTGAGACAAATATAAAAATTGTTTATGAAAGTGAGACATCATAGGTTGGGAAAGACATTATTAGACGTATATGGAAAATTGTAACTATAATAATACATCTGTTGGTGAGTATCGAGATATTAAGCACTTATGTAGTGTGATTAGTAATTACTAGTGAATAAGCTAAGAGAAATGCGTTAAGGAAATGTTATATAATGCCAAGAAGATAAAGAAAAATGGAGAACTTAGTTGATGAATCTGTGCGTTTTGTTAGAGAAAAAAAAACTAGAATCTGTAGTAGAGGCGTTTGAAGAAAGTAGTCCGACTTAACGGAATCTAAAGATGTTTTATTTTTTGATTTTAACAAGGCAAGGTGAACACGTTTCTTGGTCGTGATGATAGCGGTGATGGCGACTGCAGGGATGCTGGTGGTGATGATGAGGTCGATTGTAAGCGTGACAATGATGGTTTAGGTGGATTACGACCTTGTTAGATTTTCAAATCATCAATTTTTCAAATCTTCATATGGGTTTGAGTTTCAATCTTCAAATTTGAAAATTCAAAAAATTAAATTTGGATTTGTAAATAGTAAAATTTAGGGTTGTGGTGGTGATGGATCTATATATGATTAGTTTTGCATATATGTTAATTTGAACGAAGGAATAATGAATTAGACAAAGAAATATAATAAAATCCAAATTTAATTTTTGTATTAACAGTGTTATTTGAAGTGGTAGTTGTGGTGGGTCAATATAAGATTAATGATGGCGTTGATGGAAGAAAGTCAAGGATAACAAAATAAATTAAATAAATTCTAAATTTTATTTTTGGGTGTAATGCTTGTTTCTAACTTTAAATTTAAATATGAGACAAATTATAATTATAACATTACTAACTTTACAACTAAATTTATAACTTTTCTTACAACTATGTCTTGAAAAGGGCAAATATGTCTTTGTCCAAAAACAACTTTGCACTTCTTCAAAGCTTAGTTGTAAGGAAAGTGGTATAATTAGTTCTAATGATAGCATTTTCCTTATAATTATGCTAAATTACAATTCCCTCCCCAAACTATCTACAAAATCACATAGTGCACCCCAACCTAGGGTTTGTCACATAATGATATCTGATGTTATATTTTTTCCTATTTTCCACCTAAACTACGACAACCGTTAGAAAAGTCACGTTAAATAACACGTTCTCTTCCACGTGTGGGGTATTTTTGACATTTCCTTGTGGGCGTTAAATCGAGAGAAATATTAGGAATTTGGTGTAAATTAACTTTGGGGTTCTAAATGTATTTTGGTCCAATAAAAATCAACAAATAAAATATAATCTTCTTTAAAAAATATATGTGTGCGGAAAGTTAAAAAAAACGAAGTGGGGTCCACCATTCTATTTTTCCGAAAGAAAATCTAGAAAAAAGACCCACCATTTTTCCCGATCTTCACTCTGTAGCCTCTGATTTTTACTTTAAACACGACTTTTACAATGGAAAGAATGAGGCTGATCGAAGATGGAATTTGGCTTGAATCGAATGAGGACGGCACCAGAGCTGTGATAGGCTTGACTGAAGTGAGAAGGGTTTGACTTGAAAATGGAAGCTGCTATGGTGGGGCTGGAGATGACGGCTCTTACGGTGAAGTCGGACATGGGAACTTGCATCGTGAGAAGAGAGAATGAGAGGGTTTTGGATTAGAGTTTTTACGTACTTTTAATACATTTACTCCTTAACCAAATAAGAGAAATGACATTTTTACCCCGCATGTGGAAGACCATGTGCTATTTAACGTGAATTTTCTAACATCTATTATAGGTAGGGTGGAAAACGGGATAAAAATGTAACGTCAGATACCATTAGGGGACAAACCTTAGGTTGTGGTACATTATGCGATTTTATGGATACTTAAGGAGGGGATTGTAATTTGGCCATATAATTATTTTTGGATTATTGAAACAATTATTTATTATATTTATTCAAAAATATATTTTAAATACTAAATGGTTAACTAAATAATGAAGTTATAACCAAATCCTATTTTGCACCCCAAGCAAAATGACCAAAATAATCTTCATGGGACATGCACATACCATTTTTCGTTACTATTTTTAACGCCTATAGACGGGAGGAGACAAAGTGGGCAAAAAGAAAAATAACGTATGAAAGTGAAACAATTCGTAGGTTGGGGTACAATGTGAGATTATGTGTGTAATTTTGGGAGCTAATCATATTATGGCCCCAGCGAAATTAGTTCAAACTACATATCTCCCCCTAAAGTATCCACCAAATCCACTTTGGCCCTCAACGTAATTTCTTAATTTCCATATCTGTCAAATTTGGTTATGTGGATGTCACGTTTGACAATCGTAGTGATAGACATGGTGGCGCAAGATCGAGAATTTCATCCAATCAAACCATAAACAATATCAACGGTGCAGATTAGAAATTTGTTGGAGTTGAAGCTAGGGACGATGAAGACGGATTGAACCATGTCAGGTCTCATCATTGTCGTATATACATCTGTGATTGGTTCAAATATGGGTTTTGAGATTCATGGAGGGAGAAATGAATTATTGAGTTTAGTCATTCAACATTGGAGGTTGTGATGTTTTTAATTTTTTATGGGTTTTTATTCGTGGCGGCCTAGATACTTGAGTGTGATTCTCTTATCTTGAGTTCTATCTCTCTGATCTCTGATATGGTTTCGCCCTATTTTTGTTTATTTTTCTATATAAAAATTTGAATAAAAGATTTATACACTTTTGAGTTTAAAATTTACATAAGAGGTCATTATTGAAGAAGAAGCAGAGAAATCGTTGCCGAATAAAAAGAAAAGAAAGTTTTTTATTGGGTGATAAAAACAGAGAAAGCGTTGCCAAAAAAATGAGCAAAATGCACTACACGTGAAATAGCATAGCACCTTAACATCAGATTAGTAACGTTCGTTGTGGATGGGGGGCAAACTAGAAAAAATGTTATAAAATACGATATGAAAATGACACAAAAGTTAGGTTGGGTGGCAAAGTAGGACTTTATAGATACTTTGGGGAAAATTTGTATTTTTTTAAAAGGTAATGCTGAGTACTCTATGATGTGTCATATTCTCATGGAGTGCTGGGACCCACAAAATGTCCAACCAATGAGAATATGTCACATCATAGAGTACTCATATTTTGGTGCAAAATGAGAATGACCTAACATGAGTAATGCTAGAGCCACTCAATGAGCACTCAAATTTGTGCACCAAATGATGTGGTTTCCAATGTGTCATCTTATTTGACATTTTATGGGCTCCACTATAAGTTAAAAAGTTATGTTAACACTATGACACATAAGATGCCACATCATTTGGTACCCAAAATTGAGTACTATTAGAGTGGCCCTAGCATTACCCGACCTAGCATTGCCCTTTTTAAAATGATTAATGCTAGAGCCACTCAATGAACATTCAAATTTGTGTACCAAATGATGTGGTTTCCAATGTATCATCTTATTTGGTATTTCATGGGCTCCACTATAAATTTAAAAAAATTATGTTAACAATATGACACATAAGATGCCACATCATTTGGTACCCAAAATTAAGTGCTATTAGAGTGGCCCTAGCACCCTTTTAAAATTAGTATAAGTATATACTTTTGAGTTGAGAGATTGATTTCTCAAAAACAATATATTATTTTCTAAAGAAAGTCATAAATTACAGAAACAACATAAGCAAAGTCTCCAACAATATATACTTATCTAAGATAGTATGTTTGAATTGTTTTCGATTCACACACATTTTTTTTCATGACTAAACTTGTGATCATATTATTCTAACAGAAAAGAGAAAGCATGGGGAGGAGCTATTCATATTGAGGGCACTCCACCGGAACCCAAAGCTCAGATTTTGTTCCTTGACAATCAACTAATCAAGCAAAACAAGGCTCTCCATTGAACTTTTTACACCATTCAAGTATGCTTGATATCCGATAAAACCGTAATTAGAGTTTTCGTGGTCATACACAAACAAAATCTCGATCAGCGATACACTATCGTTTGCCTCCTTCATACCTAGTAAAAGTTCACCATTCACTGTTAGCCCATATGTCCCTAAGACCCCCATCAAAACCCCACATTGCTTCGAAATTCCGTTCTTAATTATAACACTGAATAACTTGGTCCAGGACTCGAAAACACCATGTACTTCTCTCATAACCCATATATCACATTGATCTCTCCCTTCACTAAATTCCATTATTGGGGCCATCAACAGATAGAGGGATTCCTTCACAACCTCAATATGAGAAGCCACAATACCACGAGTGTAGTATTCACTTTTAGGAAGCGTTATGTGTTCAAATAAGTCGTCACCTGCAATTCTGAATGATAACATTCTTTCTCCCGCACCAAGCCAATAGATATAACCATTAACAGAGGCTGGCATGCTACTGTATTCATCTATAACTGGTAAAGCTTGTTTACGACTAACCGTTGATCTCCAAGAATCCGCGTTCAACGAGTAAACCTCAGCTTTGTTCCTGCAATCATCGTCCTTGGTAATGTAATCATAGTATGTGAGCATCACAACAACATAGTCATTAGTGGGTCCATGAAACCCCATCCCACAAACGTATCTAGTGTTATCTGCAGTGTTGGTCGAGTACTGGCTGCTCAAACAGGGTGGAATGGGCTTGAACCGTCTAATGCATGGATTCCAAAAAAACAGATAGTTACCATATAAATGACTATTTTGTATACACATTAGCCCATTACATGAACCAACAATGGTACAATACATCCCATCACGGCCTTCGATGGGCGTATATGGGAGTTCCATCAATGTTGAACGCATATCATCACAAATTTTCCCAGAATACAGGGCACATGCTATTTTACTGGACATAACAAGTATGTAACTGTTATCGCCCCTACGTGAATGATTAGCTAGATGCAATTTAATGAAGGCAGAATTACCAATCAAAGAATACCATGATTTGCAAACAGATCGGAACCTGATTAGGGTCTTCACCGGTAGCCAGGATAGTATTTCGTATATTAGGTCGTCAGGCAGAGATTCGGCTGCGTTATGCTTATGCTGCTCATCCATTGCAACTTCAAATCCTGATGTGATCATCGTATCCAGCTTAATTCTTTTCTTTCCTTTTCTTTTTTATTTTTCCTGAGTAGGGTTTAATTTATATATAACTTGGAGTGGTGGGTGCCCCTGGGTGGCATCTTTCATGAAGGTGGAGTCTATATATATATAAATATACGAAAACTCCTTAACCTAAACGAGTTTGGAAGGAAGCCCTAGAGGCCAAACTAATCTATACGTAGTTGGAATGAAATCCCTTTTGGGGAAGGAAAAGGATTCCATAAAAATAACCTTTTTCCCTATTTTATTTTCATTCTTTTTAGTACTATTCCCTCTATTTACTTTGGTCAACGTCCTTACTTGGAAATTTATTTATTTTTTATTTTTTTTGTTGGAAAAAAAATATCAAAATGTCCTCCTAATTCTTTTACATCCAAAAAGTCCCAATAATGAATATTGTTATATCAAAAAAATCACAAAGTTAATTAAATATTTAATACTAAAAAGTTCAAAAGTTAATGTTTTTTACTAACGTTGTTAAGGGAAGAGCTTTCGGTTGAATGAAAATTTATTTTTGTCTTCACTAATTGATGGTGAAAGGACTAAACCGAGGAATTGATCATTGGCACAATAATGAGCCCCACTTAGAAAACCGCTAATAATGAAGTCATAGGAACATAGTTTCCTGAGATAACGCGAGTTTGATTGTTGCCGAGTAATAGACAACCCACGGCCTCCAACAGCTTTGGCCTCGGCTAGCCAGAGTGACTTCTAATGCCCTTGGCCCCAGACACTAGAGTGGTTTCCACCACCCCCGGCCTCGCCACTGAATCGGTCCCCAGTACCCTCGGCCTCGGTAGTAATAAACACCCCATCACAAGACCGCTCGGCCTTGGCGTTAGATCAATCATCACCGGCTGAAATCGGCTTCCCTGTGTCAGTAAAACCGCTACACGCAAATACCAACTCCCTGACAAACGCACAGCGCACTTATTTCTGACAAAGACCATCAACGCATTTAATAAACGCCGCAATGTGTTCCCCAATGACCAGCCGCCACGTCAATAGAAAGATCAGGTATAAATAGAGGACACACATTTATTGTAGAGGTAGGTAAATTCTGAGATATCTAAACTCCCTTATCACAACCTCTTATCAAGCAAATATCACGGCACATTTATTATCCATTCTTCCCACCGGAAATCTTACTCTCACACCGGAGGGTTCTAGTCGGGGCGCCCAGTGTTTAACGGTGTTCGTTGTTTACTTTTTGCAGGTAACCAAGGAAGATGAACGAGTGGACGCCACCTCATCCTTGCCTTATACGTGGACAGCAAGACAAGGTCACCACCAAATTAGCGTGATCAGTTTGGTTCCATTGTCGGGAATCGAACCCGGGTCTCCTGGAAGGGTTCACAGGCCACAAGGTCATGGCAAAGAGAACCGTGGCCCTCAAAGTTGACCTCAGAGAAGGAGATACCGCCAGGAATGAGGAAATCACTTTCCTAGTCCTCGATCTCCCCTCTCCATACAATGCCATCCTCGGCGCACCGTCTCAGGCCAAATTTCGGATGGTCGCATCAATGGCCCACAAAACGGTCAAGTACATGACCTCGTGTGGGGTAGGAGTCCTAAAAAATGACGCTCGCACCACCCTGGAGTACCTCATAAATGAGAGGAGAGAGGCAGAGAAGAGACTGAAAAGGCCGAAGGAGGCCGAGGGAAAAGAGGACGAGCAAGTTGCCAAACGAGTCCGAGGGCTCGACGGAGAAAGGTCTACCCCATAGCAATCAAAGCAGGTCGAGGTAGCTGGCCCGTGCCAGGAAGAAGGAGCGTCGAGCGGCGAGATCGAAAAGACTGAAATCGACCTCGACGCGTGCGAGATCATCGGTCTTACCCATGGAAGATGTAGAAGAAGTCATCATAAACTTCAACTACCCCGACCAAAAAATCAAGGTGGGAATGGAAATAGCGGCGGAGAGAAGAGCTATCATCGAAGTTCTTGAGAAACAACATGGACGTCTTCGCTTGGAAAGCCGAGGATATGGAGGGAATTGCCGAGGAAGTAACGATTCACCAATTGAGCATTGATCCAGCATTTGTACCCATCCAGCAAAAGCCGAGGTATTTCTCTCCTGAAAAACAAGATGCAATTAAGGAGGAAATAGCCAAACTGCTACGGGCCGAGATCATAAGAGAAATCCACTACCCCACGTGGATCGCAAATGTTGTGATGGTAAAAAAGAACAATGGAAAGTGGAGGATGTGCGTCGATTTTACCAACCTGAATGAAGCATGCCCAAAAGACTGGTACCCACTGCCGAGGATAGATCAACTGGTCGACTCTATCTCGGGCTACAAAATTTTAAGCTTCGTAGACGCCTACTCAGGCTACCACCAAATCAGGATGTGGAAAGAAGATCAAGGGAACACGGCTTTCCGAGCGGCAGGTGCACTTTACTGTTATAACATGATGCCGTTCGGCCTAAAGAATGCAGGGGCCACCTACCAGCGAATGGTAAACAAAGTTTTTGGGGACCAGTTAGGGAGGAATGTGGAGGCGTACATAGACGATATGGTGATTAAGACCAAGGAAATGGGCCACATCGACGACCTCAGAGAAACTTTTGCAAACCTCAGAAAGAACAAGATGAAGCTCAATCCCGCCAAATGTGCCTTCGGCGTAACGGCAGGGAAATTTTTGGGGTACATGGTAAACGAGCGTGGAATTGAGGCAAATCCCGAAAAAATTAAAGCCTTGGCCGAGATGAAGGTCCCCATATGTATCAAACAAGTGCAACAGCTGAATGGGAGAATAGTCGCCCTGGGAAGGTTCATCTTGAAGTCAACCGAAAAAAGCCTCCCCTTCTTAAAAATCTTAAAAGGGGCGAGAAAGTTCGCATGGGACAAAGAGTGCGACCTCGCTTTTGCCGAGCTCAAGAAATACCTCGGCAGCCTACCCTTGCTCAGCTGCCCCACACCCGGAGAAAGACTCTACGTCTACCTCTCGGTTACGGACACAACCATAGCATCGGTCCTGTTGCGAGAAGAAGGAGGACTCCAGAGACCCATCTATTATGTGTCCCACGCACTGACCGGGGTAGAGACGAGGTACATGCAGATAGAGAAGGTGATTCTCGCGTTGATGATAACGGCGAGAAAATTGAAACCATACTTCAAAGCCCATGAAATCGGGGTATATACCGACTTGCCTTTGCGAAGGATCCTGCATAGGCCTGACGTCGCTGGAAGGATGATGAGATGGGCCGTCGAATTAACAGAATATGCAATCATCTACCTCCCAAGAAAATCCATTAGAGCTCAAGTCTTGGCAGACTTCATTGCCGAAACCTCCTTCACCTCGGCAGAAGGAAAGAGCGATGCACCAGATCAAGGACCCTCCACCAGCGAACAAGTGCCCAGGCAAGAGCTGCCTCGCAAAACGCTGACATTGTTCGTAGACGGATCGTCTAGCAAGAATGGCAATGGAGCAGGCATCCTACTCGTAACCCCAGAAGGAACGGAGATCAGTAAAGCTCTTAAACTGAACTTCCCAGCGTCAAACAACGTTGCCGAGTACGAAGCACTGATAGCAGGTGCCGAACTGGCCGCCGAAATAGGAGCTACTCAAATCTTAATCTTCAGCGACTCCCACTGTCGTGAAGCGTATTTCGGGAGTATGGGGTAAACCACCCGACACCGACAAATACAGGAACTAGCCCAGCGCCTCGCCCAATTCGAATATTGGGAACCTGGAGCAAATAGGAAGGGCCGAAACACAAAGGCGCACCACCTCTCCAAAATGGCCACCAGCGAGCTCGGCGAGCTCCCCGGAAACATGGATCGAAATCCTCGATACCCCGGCCATTGATAAAGAAAAGATAATGATGCTAGAACAAAGCCACTTGAGTGTTGGATCGATGACATCAAAAAGTACATCGACTAGGGGATACTGCCCAACGACAAAGAGCAAGGATGGGCAATGGCAAGAAGGTCGACGATACACCGTAATCGGGATGTACTATACAGGCGATCTTTCACCAAGCCTCTCCTAAGGTGTGTCCGACCAGAAATCACACAAGGACTACTGGCCGAGGTGCACGGAGTGGTATGTGGAAGCCATCCAGGGGCTCGAACTTTGGCCGACGGGATCATTTTTCATGGATACTACTGGCCGACGTTAAGAAAGGATGCCGAGGTATATGCCCGAAAATGCGACAAATGTCAAAAATTCGCTAACATCCCAAGACTGCCCTCGGCACCTCAAACCCCTAATCGCAAAGATGGCCTTTCGAAATGTGGGGACTTGACCGATCGGGCCATTCCTCTCGCCAAAGGCAAGAACAAATTTGTGATAGTTGCGGTGGACTACTTCACAAAATGGATCGAGGCCAGACCCCTAGCAAGCATCACTGAACAAAGGGCCATCGACTTCATTCGAGACAATGTCCTCTGCAGATATGGATTACCAAGGGCCATTGTGTCGGATCACGGCACACAGTTTTCAAACAGATTCACCAAGCGAGGAGAGAGGAATTCGCCATTGGAAGTCTTCGGTAGCACACCCCCAAGGAAACGGCCAAGCGGAGGCTGGAAACAAACAAATCCTTCATGCCTTAAAAAGAAGGTTGGACGAGAAGAAAGGCGCTTGGCTCGAGGAGCTTCCGCCGTCTTATGGGCTATCCGAACATCTCGCCGAGGTTCAACCGAGGAAACACCTTTCTCCTTGACTTATGGAACCGAGGCCATGGCCCCAGTAGAAATGGCTCTCCCCACTGCAAGAGTCATCCATTTCAACGAAGAGGCAAACACTGAATCAAGGACGCTTGACCTCGACACTGAGGAAAGAAGGCTCGAGGCCGTGATGAAGGCCATCAATTATAAAAAGCTAGCCAAGGCCCACCATGACAAAAGATCGAATCTCGCACATTCTCGGGCGACTGGTATTAAGGAAAATCGAGGTGATCGAAACAAGCCGGGAAGAAACAAGCTTTCTCCCAACCGGAAGGACCGCACAAAATCACTGCACACCATTCGAAAGCAGAACCTACATGTGCTCGCAAAACCGATGGAACCCCACTAAGGAACCCCCGGCATTCGTAATTCACTTGAAAATGTATTATCAATGATCTGTTATCTTGTTATAAAGAAAAAATCTCGATGAAACACTTCTCTTTAAACCATGTATTCAAGACCGCTCAGTCTTGCCATCAAAAACCTCCTCGCCTAGCCGAGGAGAGGCCAGGCTCTAATGCCTTCAAAACCTCCTCGCCTAGCCGAGGAGAGGCCAGGCTCTAATGCCTTCAAAACCTCCTCGCCTAGCCGAGGAGAGGCCAGGCTCTAATGCCTTCAAAACCTCCTCTCTAGCCGAGGAGAGGCCGTTCTAATGCCTTCTAAACCCTCGCCACCATAAAAGAAACCGCCAACACTTGAAAAAATAAAAGCGTAAAAAAGTAATAACAGGGAAAGCAAATAAGAATAAAGAAAAACGAAAAATACTTGCATTATACACCATAAATCAAATTACATAGAACCAAAACAAGAAGCCAGTTTTTAAAAGTGTTTATAAAAATTACTCTACACCCTCTTCCCTCTCATGGATGCTTCTTCCTGGCCGCTACTTGCTCGAAACATACCTTGACAGCCTCCTCCTCGCTAGTCTTTTGGCCTTCAAGCTCCACCATCGCTGATCACCAACATATTGGGCCTGCAGAGGGGAAACATGTCTCGACATCGTATAGCCGTGGTAACTCTCTTTTACCCACACCTTTTCCTGAGCCAACAGGGCAAAGAGATTGCTCGCTTCAGCGGGAGGAGGTAGCCACTCTGGGCCCGAGCCGCAATATCAAGATCCTAATGCCTCGCCTCAAGATCGTCAAAAGGCACAAGAGAGGCAGCACCTCGGCACTCTGAACCAAGAGAGGCAAGGCTCGCCATCTTCACCACCTCCCAGACCTAAGACACCAATCGCCACCGCCGCCTGAAGTCCGGACCCTACTGGTCTCCATATAATTTAGAGCCTCCACCCCGCAGCCGAGTCCCGATACCTCGCCAAAACCTCCTCCTGGCTTGCACGCCCTCGATGGTCGCTCGCCAATCGCCTCTTTCACTTGGCCTCGAGCTCGGCCACCTTGCAATCCTTCTCACTGGCCTTGTCCTTCAACAACTGCTCCTTCGCCAGCCAGGCCGTCCTCTCGGTGATAAGTTGAGAGATCTCATCAGTCTTCAATTGTAAATCCCCTTCCAGGGACTTCACTTTCTCAGCGGAAGAAGAGATCTCCCCTTCGCTTTACGCAGCTCCGCCTCCAAGACCCTCATCGACCCGGTAGCCTTGCCGCCGGTGTCGTAAGTCGCGAGACCAACGCCGAGTCAGGAACAAAAAAACAGAGCAAATGAGCCAAAGCTAGAAGCAAGAATTGAAGAAGCAGGTCCCCGAGATCGCCTCACTCGCTTCAAGGCCAACGCACATGTCGCTCTCCGCTTGAAATTCTTTAGCCGGGAGCAATGTCACCACAGACTCGGTCGGCACAGTTTGGCCCATCAGTCTTTGCCCATAACCCGTGAACGATTCGAGAAAATTGTTGATCGTCTTGCAAATATGGTCGATAACATATTTGTTATCGGCCGCCTCCTCGCTCGGCAGATTTGGGGATTGCGCCGAAGGCAATGGAAGTTCGGTAGAGTCAAGAGAATGGGGCCGGTTTGAAGTTTTCGCTGCCTTCTGGCTTCAAGAATCGGTTGCTTGCCCTGGCCTGGGAACAAGGCGAAAGCGAGGGGGCCACTTTGGTAGATCTTCTAATACGCCGACCGCTGGCAACGCCCCACATTTCCACTCCAGTAGCCGGCCTTAAGCTCGGCCTCCGCCTCCTCCGCCTTTAACCGCCGTCAAAGATCGCGCGACACAGCCATTTCTACAAAACAGAAAGTTTGCATCAGAGATCAAAAGACAAAATATAACAAAAAACAACGGAAAAAGCAAAGCAGGAATGAACAAAATTAACCTGGTGTCGAACACTCCGACCCATCTATACCCTTACACCTCGGACACACTGAGCCAAACACCCAGCCTTGATGCAGGGTCCAGTCCTCTCGACTCGCATACTCAAAATTAGAGTATGCCCTCTGCACCCCCTCGACGATGATAGCCGAGACCCAGAACCTTGACAGGAGGCCCTCATCCTCAACTTTAGCCTTCCAGTTGTAAGACCGAACTTGCACCCCCTCGTTGTCAAGCAAGGGAGCCTCAATGGCGCCTTTACGGCTTCATCGAGACGCCCCTTTCGGCCCTCGTAAGACCATGAGGTTTTCCTTCAGAACTGAACCTCGGTTCCACCTCCCTCGATTCCACAAGCAGAACCTTCTCGGACCACCTATGATCTTTATTTCCAAAACTTGCCAGAAAGGGGAATCCCCGAGGATGCCTTAGAACAGTCAGTCGGTTCATGGAGATGCTAACTTTATAGTAGTAGAAAAAAAGGGATAGTGTGGGCTCGAAACCCTTCGCTCGAGTACAGACGGCAAAGCTCACCAAAGCTCGGGTCAGGCTGGGCGAGAGATCCAGCGGAACTGAGCTCGTCTGGTTCAGGAACTCACAAATAAAAGGGTCAAGTGGCAAGCGCAGCCCCGAAGACTCAAAAAGGCTGGAATAGAAGCCCACATGACTGCGAAGACCCCGCAGCTCGGAGATACCCAACCTTGAATCCGGAACCGAACCGCGAAAAGAGTCGGAGCCATATGCTCGTGACCATGCCTCCACATCCACCAGGCCTATCTTATTCTCAAAAGGCCTCAGGTAGCGAGGCGCCCTCTCGCCATCATCTCCATCTCGCCTAGAAATAGAAGCCTTAGCCCCGCTCGCCATTCTATCAAGTTGCCGACGCCGCAAGCCTCTCTCAATTTGCCGAAAATGCAGGACTTTCTCCCTGGTAAAAAATTGAGCGATCAGACTTAACGCAATACGATCTCGGCTGGAAAACACCCTCATGCGGTTGTCAGATGGATAGTCCGGGGCAGAAAACACTTCGTCGCCGAACTTCCAATGTGGGCTAACCTTCACTCCAAAGCTCGCAAGGAGAAACCTCGCTTGCCGAGGAGTAACCGCTACCCATCTACCCTCGCATTGCCTATACATAGGACCCCCACCCAGAGACTTCCCGAAAACTGACTCAAGGAATGGGCCCTCGCCATCCGAATTTACCGAGGAAATCGAACACGACGAAGAACTCTCCGAACTCCGAGGGCCCACGGTCGTCTCCGTATGAATGGTGGTGTCAACTACAATCTCCTCGGCCAAACAAACTTTCACCTCAACGCCTTTCCAAGCAGGGCCACGAGGTACAGACTCAGCTTCGTCATCACTCAAGTCACCGGCCTCAAAACCAGCGAGGTCGGAGTCCTCGGCATCAGGATTGGCCGAAACCTAGGGGGCAACCTCGGCAAAAGGGCGGGCCACACCCCGAAAAGGTACCAGGGCAAGAGAAAGATCCTCGGCCCTAGGAGACTCATTCGGAATACTCTCGGCCGAAGCCGAAGCCTTGGCCACGTTACTAGGAAGGGGAAGAAGGGGACTCCTAACTGACACGGGTATTTAAATTACCCTATTCCAGCAATCTATCAGCTCCATGGAGGAACTGCTAGAAGAGGAAGATGAAGAAAAAATCGGAAAAGGGACTCTACGAGACATGCCCTAAAAAACAGAGGAAAGGAAAGAAAAATCGTACCAAATGAGCTAGCCGGAAAAATCGCTGGAGAAATCAACAGAAAAGTGGAAACACGCCTGAAAAAAGCCAAACGAAGCCGGAAAGTTAAAACAGAAAGGAGAAACAGACCCTGAACTTAGTAACAGGCCGGAAAAAATACAAAACGATGACCGTGGAAACCACCCGAAAAAGAAGAAAACGAGGAAAAGAACGTGGAAAAAAGAAGAAATTCACTTACGGGCTCCAGGTAATGTAGGACGCAACGGGAGGGGAACAGCCGGAAAGATCGCCGGAAATCGCCCAAGAAGCACAGTAAAGAGAAGTAGTGGGTAGAAAGTGAAAACAGTAAAAGTAAAAAGAAAAGAAAAAAGCTCTTATACCCCCCCTGCAACGACGTCGCATTGAGGCGGAGCCCCTAAATTCACCAGGTCGACCCACGTATTTTTTCCAAGCCAATCCCAAAACGACACCACATGACTAATTTATCTGGATTCGGGAAGAAAGGGCAGCATTAAAAGCATTTCGAAATTCGAAAAGCCGCCCAAAACAAAAACCAAGAAACCGCCAAAACCTGCATTTAATGATGTGACAGCCCGAAAAGACAAATCGTCCTGATTGGACGGATATCCAAAAACGTCCCATAAATTTCCAGCAACCTCGTCAAAAAGCTCGACACCAGCCTCGACTTGAATCCTGCAGTTCACCTCGGCAAAAAGCTCGGTACCGACCTCTCACCACCAAGCAAAGAGGATACTTCTTGGCCGTCTCGGCGTCGAGCGGCCAAAAAGTAGGGGGCCACTGAAAGGATTAAACCGAGGAAATGATCCTCGGCACGATAGTGGGCCCTACTTAAAAATCCATTAGTAACGAAGTCAGGAACATAGGTTCCTGAGATAACGCGAGTTTGATTATTGCCGAGTAAATGGACAACCACGGCCTCCAACAGCTTTGGCCTCGGTTGGCCAGAGTGACCTCTGATGTCCTCGGCCCCCGGCACTAGAGTGGTTTCCACCACCCTCAGCCTCATCGCTGAATCGGTCCCTAGTAACCTCGACCTCGGCAGTAATAAGCACTTTAGCGCAAGACCGCTCGGCCTCGGCGTGGGATCAATCATCACCCGGCCTGACAAAGCAGCTTCCCTAGGCCCGAGAAACCCGCTACACGCAAGCACCAACTCCCTGACAGACGCACAACCCACTTATTTCTGACAAAGACCATCAACACATTTAATGATTGCCGCTATGTGTTCCCCAATGACCAGCCGCCACGTCGACATGAATATCAGGTATAAATAGGGGACGCACATTTATTGTAAAGGTAAGTAAATTCTGAGATATCACTACTCTCTTATCACACCCCCTTATCAAGCAAATATCACGACACATTTATTACCTCTTTCCTACCGAAAATCTTACTCTCACACCGGAGGGTTCTAGTCGAGACATCCCGACTCCTTAACGGTGTTTGTTGTTTACCTTGTGCAGGTTAACCAAGAAAGACGAACGAGTGAACGCCACCTCATCCTTGCCTCCTACGTGGACAACAAGACAAGGTCACCACGAAAATAGCGTGATCAGGGTTCTTCATCTAATTATAGTTTGGAACCTTTTAATGGGAAAAGTGATTTTTCTATATGGCAAAAGAAGATGAAAAGTATTTTAATTAAATAAAAGGTTTTCAAAGTCATAACTTTAAAATATGCTAAAGACACTTCTGAAGATGCCATGATTGAAATAGATTATCTGTCCACTCCTCGATTATCTTAAACCTGTCTGAATCGGTTATTCAGAAATGTGGTGAACATGCTCATGCTAAGAGTCTTTGGGAAAAATTGGAACAAATTAATTTTGGAAAAACATTGTCAAGTAAAATTTATCTCCTAGAAAAAAATTTCAGTTTAAATTAGATCTTAACAAAGATATAGAAGATAACATTTATGTTTTTACCAAATTAGTAGAAGACATAAAACAAACCGGTGATAAACACATAGATGATTTCTCTTCGATTGTGCTTTTAAATGTTATACATGATTTTTATGCTGACATGAAATCTGCTATTAAGTATGGTAGGGATAAGATCACACTTGATGTGGTGATATCTAGTTTAAAAGGCAAAGAATTGGATTTGAAAGCTAATAAGGGAAAATCTAACACCGGTGAGGTTCACATGGTGAGAGGTAGGACGCTTGAGAGAAATAATGGTCATAAGCATAATCATAATCAAAACCAAGGGAATAATCAGAATTCTGGAAATAAGAATATAAACAAAAATAAGTCAAAATATAGAACCAAAAGTAGAAAGTGTTACAATTGTGGTGAAAGTGGACATTTTAGGAAAGATTGCACAAATCCTAAAAAGAAAATTTTGAATCCGCAAAGTGATTGCAATTTGGCTTCTACTAATGAGGATTGTGGTGATGTTTTTATGCTAACCGATTTATGTGAAAGTGTTGTTAATTCTATTCATACTATGCCTGAAAATGGTGAAACCATTTTCTAGAGAGTCCTTGATAAAAATGAATGATGATGGTTTAGAAGGTAAGTGAGGAAAATGAATGATGAAAATTCTAAAGGGATCTTTAGTTGTCGTTAAGGCTGAAAAACGTCGTAACTTGTATGTTTGCTCTGCCATGCATGTTTGTCTTGATGATAACTTTGTTAATCTTATTAAAGAAGATAAAACAAGTTTGTGGCATAAAAGACTTGGATATGTGAGTAGTGAAGGCCTTGAAATTTTAAATAAAAATGGATTTTTTGGAAAAGATAAAATTTATGATTTGCCCTTTTGTGAAACTTGTGTGATGAACAAACAAAAACGTGTTGGTTTTCCACCTTCCCCTAACCCCAAAATTTTTTCTTCAAAACGTGCACTTGATTATATACATGCTGATGTGTGGGGTTCTGCTACTATGCCCACTCATGGTGGAAGTCATTACTTCTTGTTGATCATTGATGATTTTTCAAGGAAAGTTTGGTTGTTTTTAATGAGAAACAAATATGATGTGTTTGAAAATTTCAAAAACTGGAAAACTTTGATTGAAAACCAAACTGGTCTTAAAATCAAAAAACTTTGGACTGACAATAGGTTAGAATTCTGCAACTTTGAAATGAATAAATTTTATGCTGAAAATGGGATTGAGAGGCACAAGACTGTGCCTTATAATCCGCAACAAAATGGTGTTGCCGAAAGAATGAATAGAACTATATTGGAACATGTTATGGGCATGTTAGTCTCCACGGGTCTCTCCAAAAAGTTTTGGGGAGATGCAATCTTGACTGCCGCCTATCTCATCAATAGGTCTCCTTCCGTCCCATTGCATGGTAGATGTCCGGATCAAGTGTTTTTTGGTAGGGAAATTGATTTTTCAAACTTGAGAATTTTTGGTTGTGCTGTTTATGCTCATAGGAAATTTGATAAGCTTGAACCTCGATATGTGAGATGTGTTTTCTTCAGTTACCCCGAGAGTGTGAAAGGATACCGATTATGGTTAAAAGAGGAACAGGGATTTAAAGTGATAATAAGTAAGGATGTTGTGTTTAATGAAAACAAATTTCCGTGCTTAAATGTTCCTGTTGAACCTGTTGAACCTATCCCTCCCCCGGCTCACATTATGGTGGAGCATCCCTTAGACCCAATGATGCTAGTTCAAGTGTGCAACCTGAAATTGAGAATTCTGAAAATTTGCATGAGTTTGATGAAAATGTGAATTTTGAAAATGAGCATGATAATAATGTTAATCTTGAAAATGTTGAACCTAATGAGCAAAATGAAGTTGAAAATGATCAAAATGAAGTGCTTTTATTGGATGAATTGTACAACTATCAACTTGCTCGTGATAGACCTTGACGCATTGTTAGGCAACCGTCTCGTTTTGATGATTTTACATCATGTGTGTTTAGTGTGTTTTAATCCATTGATAATACCGAGCCTAAAACATATAATCAAGCCTTGAAATCTGCTAACTGTAATGAGTGGATTAATGTTATGAATGATGAAATGAATTCCTTGCATGTTATTCAAACTTGGATTTTAGTGCCTAAGCCGAAAAATTGTTCTGTTGTTGCTTGTAAGTGGCTCTATAAAGTCAAGAATGAATCTGATTCAGTGAGATTTAAGGCTAGATTAGTGGCTAAGGGTTTTACTCAAAAGGAAGGTATAGACTACACTGAAATATTTGCTCCAGTAGTTAAGTTCACAACTGTTAGGATTATGTTTGCTTTGGTAGCTCAATTTGATTGGGAATCAAAACAAATGGACGTAAAAACTGCTTTTCTGCACGGTGATTTAGATGAGAAAATCTATATGCGGCAACCCGAGGGTTATGTGGATAATCAATTTCCTGATTATGTGTGTTTGCTTAAAAAATCCTTATATGGCTTGAAACAGTCTCCTCGTATGTGGAATAAAAAATTTGATCAATGCATGCTTGATTTAAAATTTAGGCGAAGTGCGTATGATCATTGTCTCTATTTTAAGAATGATAGGAATGTGCCTGTTTTCTTGCTCATATACGTGGATGATATGTTTCTTATTAGCCCATGTCCCAAATCGGTTGAAGTTGTTAAAAATTGCTTGAGTACTAGATTTAACATGAAATATTTGAGTGATGCTAACAAGATTCTTAGCATGAACATAATTAGAGATCGTAAATCCTCAATTGTTTACTTAAATCAGATTTCATATGTTGAAAAGATTTTGAGTAAATTTTCTATAATAGATGCCGATTCTGTAGATGTTCCCCTTTCTGCCCATTTTGTGCTTAGTAAAGAGCAATGTTCTAAAAATCAATTTGAAATGAATCAAATGAGTAGAATCTCATATTCTAATGTCATAGGTTCCATTATGTACTTGATGGTTAGTACTCGCCCCGACATAGCTTATGTCAATAGTTGTCTTAGCCGATATATGTCGAACCCGGGGTTGCCCCATTGGCACGCCGTTAAGTGGTTGTTGCGATACTTGAAACACTCTTTGAACTATGGTATTAAATTCTTCAAATCTGAAAATGGTGTTAGATTGGTTGGGTATGCTGACTCAAATTATGCCAATGATAAAGATCATAGGAAGTCTACCACATCTTATGTGTTCACACTTTGTGGGTCTTGCATTAGTTGGAAGTCTCAATTACAATCCGTTGTGGCCTTGTCCACAACCGAGGCTGAATACATAGCTATAACCGACTCAATTAAATAAGCACTTTGGTTAAAAGGCTTAATTTCTGAAATCGGTTTTTGAAAGAAAAAGTGGTAGTATTTTCAGATAGTCAAAGTGGTATTCAACTGTGTAAAAATCCAGTTTTTCACGATAGAACTAAACATATTGATGTTCGTTTTCACTTCATTCGTGATGTTGTTGCTAAGTGCATTATTTACTTGGATAAAGTTGATACTAGCTTAAACCCTGCTGATATGGGCACCAAGTGCCTTCCTGTTAAAAGTTTTCTAAACTGCTTGAAAATTTTGATGATGGATACCGGTGACCCCAGTAATTAAAGTTGTCCCATTTTCTTGTGATTTCCCAAAAAATTCCATGGCTGTTCTTTGTGCACAACTATGGTGACTTGTCTAATTCTGTTTTCCGCTTTATGAATTAGTTAAGTATTTTGATTTCTACATCTTTGTGTGTGATAGAAATATTTTTCCCTGCTTTGTTCTTACTTTGTGTTGGATCAAGTGCAGGAATAAGGCGATGATGAGACCTTTTTTAAATTATGTCCTTGTGAGTCCATGTTTGTGAGCCATCACTTGTTCCAAGGTGTAGATTGTTAGAATAGGAGGCCCGTAAGTGGTAGCCTTCTAGCAAGCCCAACAAACCAATTGGCCCATCTCCTTGGTGACTTGGTGCACCGGTTACCTCCTTCCATTGTTAAATCCCAATCCCATAAATTACTCATTGATTGACTATTGACCATCATTATATATACTCCCTCTTTCTCGCCTCTATTTCACTGTGAGAGAAAAATTACAGCAGCAACATCATCATCTTTCTTCTTCCTCTCTATTCTGTGACCGAAGGTTTCATTCTTCCTTCTGTGATATATTCAGTGAGCAAAGGTTGGGTCTGGGTTACGATTTGGGTTGGTGAGTTCTCTTCTCCGGCTATTTCCTTCTCAGTGTTGTCGGAGATAGTTGGTCCAGACTGGTTTCCTTGGGATCTACCTTGGTGGATAGTTGATGGGTTTACAGTGGACTCTTTGGTGGACTTTGGTCGGTGAAAGGAATTTGAGCTGAAGAGCTTGTAGCCTAGACCTTTGTGGTCGATGACGGCGAGTCATGTTTGGGTCACGGCGTAATTGCGAAGCTCTTCGTTACTCTGTGTTTTTTTATTCTTCCTGTAGCCCCTTCTTGTTTATTATCTAACCCATTGTGTTGCAGGTTGAATATCATCTGATAATGAAGTCTCTGTGACTTCATATATGATACTTCATAATCTATTGGAAGATTAGGAGTTGTACACATTGGTCCCTTGGAGTTCCTTCTCTATTTATACTTCAACCTTCGATATTATAATCTGTTATCCCTCCTCTTGTACGTGTCTCATGTGTGTGTGTTGGGATAGCTAATCTGTATTAACAAGGATTATTATTATCGGGTTAGTAATATTTGGTGACTCCGTTTCTGTACGAGTTGTTCCGGGCAGTAGAACTAAATTCACAACAAGAGGATTTTTTTTAATTTTTTATCAAGTATATACAAGGACTCTCTCTCTCTCTCTCTCTCTCTCTCTCAACAACTAGAAGATGATAATTACTAAGTTTGTACTCTCTGTCAATAGCTAAAAGGCGATAATTTAGGTTGTTCTAACTCTATTTCACCTGGAGAGTCTCTCTTTGATTATTTGATCATTTTGAGTGTATAGTATTACCTCAAAACACTTTAGCATCGTTAAATTTAGTTTTGGATTCTTTGTACTATATTTTTTCCTCAATTTTCTTAATGCACCACGTGTTTTGTATGCATTGAGGCAATCCATGGAAAACGTAATGGTGAGTAGCCAAATTCATTACATTCTATAGATTGAGATCCTTTCAGTGTACCATTTGATGACAAGTATCTAATCGTACATTGATGAAACCGCGAAAATATATGATGGCAAATACTTGTATAAAACGGCTTTATGGATATTTTTTGTAAGACGGATCATCTTTACATGACCTATCGTGTGTTGGTGGGTTGGGATGCGAGAGAGTGAGCTTCGTCTTACGAATTAAGATCTGTAAGACGATCTTACATTAGATCTACTCTTCTATGATTGGGATATTTGGAAAATGCATGTGATGTGAGCTGTAGATAGTAGATAGTAGATAAATAAGAAATCGTAGAAAGGAATGAGAAACTCTATACATATTACTCTACTGACGCAGCGAAACAATCAAATAGGAACTCTTTCCACGAGAAATTCCTTAACAAAGCCTATGACGGCTTTAGGGTTTCAAGCACAAGCAAGAAAACTGAAGAAAACTCGAATTTTTATTAAGAGTTGCTGAAATAATGTTTAATAGGGTATTTATATGCCCTAACAATCCAAACCCTAAAAGGAAAAGACTTAAACAAAAAAGACGAAAAAGCCCGAAAACTTCAAAGGCCCGTAACAGTACTTAAACGACATTTTTTGGGCTAAAAATGAACTGTTCACGGGGTAAACCTTGTGAGTCTTGTAGATCTCGTCGAGAGTTTCGATTTGATATGCGGTGGGTCCCGTAACTCATCCGGACGCGAAAGTTATGCTCCGTTAAAGTTCTGCCGACCGTTAGGTGCTCTCTACTATTGCTTAACGGAAACTAACGGAGAAACTACCAGACCCAACTTTCAGAAACTACCACTGGACCCCCTGAACTTTGAACTCTTCCCAAATGTCTTGCTTAAGTACGTCTCAGCTACTTGTTCTACATCAGTCTCCCCCACTTGAAAAGGACTCGACCACGAGTCATCAACAGGATAAAGAGGATCGTCGGGGAAGAAGTCAGTCAAATCAGCCACATTAAAAGCAGGGGAGATGTTCCACCCGTCCGGTAGGTCCACTACATATGCATTGTCATTGATCTTCTTCAGAATCTTGCATGGTCCAATCTTCTTCGGATGCAGCTTGCTATAAGTGCCAACCGGGAACCGCTCCTTACGTAGATGGACCATAACCAAATCATCCACAGCAAAGACCTTGGAACGACATCGTTTGTCAGCAGCCTCTTTATACTTCGCATTGGAGGCCTCAATATTCTGCACCACTTCCGCTGCCTTCAATCTTTTCACCATATGTTCGCCAGCCTACACTATAACCACGGTAGTTTGGGCAACGGGACCAGATCGAGAGTATGACGTGGAGGCCGCTGATACACAATCTCAAATGGGGTCTTCTTGGTAGTACGGTTGACCATATTGTTGAAAACGAACTCTGTTGGGGCTAAAACCAGATCCCACTACTTTGGTCTGTCACTGCATAAACAACGCACAATCGAGCCCAAAGTGCGATTGACCACCTCAGTTTGGCCATCGGTCTGCGGGTGAAAAGAGCTACTAAACTGCAACTCCGTAAGAAACATGCGCCACAAAGTCTTCCAAAAGTAACTCAAAAACTTTATGTCATGATCAGAAGTGATGGACTGAGGAACCCCATGCAAACGCACCACTTCACGGAAGAACAAGGCTGCAATATGGGGTGCATCCGAGGTTTTCCGACATGGAATGAAGTGGGCCATCTTGCTAAACCGATCGACCACCACAAAAACAGAATCATTGGATCTTTGTGTGCGCGGTAACCCCAACACAAAATCCATAGAGATATCCTCCCACGGAGCAGCTGGAACTGGGAGTGGTGTATACAAACCGGTATTCTGCGACTGCCCCTTATTTGTCTGACAAACAATACACTTCTGCACAAACTTGTAAGTATCGCGCTTCAATTGAGGCCAATAATATCATTTGCCTACCAGCCTTGTCTTGTCTCGCCCACAATGTCCACCCTTATGCAACTCAGAGATCAAGCTCTCACGCATAGATCCCCTCGGAATACAAAGGCGATCCTTGAAGAATATGAACCCTTCCTGAATCATAAAAGGACCACTGACACCTCCAAAGATCGCACTTACCCCAAACTTCGCAAAATGCGCATCATCAACATACAACTCCTTCAAAGCAGTCAAACCCGATCACAAATGCATGGTTACCAATAAACTTGCCCGACGACTCAAGGCATCAGCCACCTTGTTATACTGCCCGCTCTTGTGCTTGATAACAAAAGTGAACTGCTGTAAGTAGGCTACCCACCACTCATGCATACGTTTAAGTGACTTATGCCCATTCATGTATTTCAAGGCCTCATGGTCAGTATGTAAAACGAACTCCTTCTGAAACAGATACTGCTCCCAGTGCTTAACAGCTCGCACCACTGCATAGAACTCGATCTCGTAAGTGGTCCATTTACATCGCGCTTAGCTTCTCACTCATAAAAGCTACAGTCGCTCTGAATCAAAAAGCTGCTCCAATTCGATTATAGAAGCGTCGTCTCGAGCTCAAATGGTTTGTTGAAATCGGTAAAGCCAAAATCGTGCACCGGTCGGTTCTCTTTGATCACGCGAAGCTTGCATCGCCTTCGCCCCCCATAAAAATTTCCCTTTCTTCATGCACTCAGTGATAGGTGCCATGATACTACTGAAATCTCGTATGAATCGCCGGTAGAAAGTAGCAAGGCCATGGAAACTACGTACTTCACTCACAGTTTTAGGACGTGGCCACTCTCTAATTGCACGCACCTTCTCCTCATCTACTTGTATGCCATCTGCAGACACAATATATCCCAAAAACAACGGTTTATCAAGCATAAAACTGCACTTTTTAAGATTAATAAACAATTGATTCTCCCTCAAGGCCTGTAACACAGCCCGTAGATGCCCAATGTGCTCCTCTTCGTTGCGACTAAATATCAGGATATCATCAAAGTAAACAACCAGGAACTTGAACGGCTTCAGGACCTGATTCATAAGTCGCATGAAAGTGCTGGGAGCATTAGATAACCCAAATAGCATGACCAGCCACTCATAAAGCCCCTCTTTTGTCTTGAAAGTTGTCTTCCACTCATCGCCAGGTCTGATCCGAACCTGATGATATCCGCTCTTCAAATCAATCTTTGAAAATACTTTAGCACCACGCAGCATATCCAGCATATCATCTAAACGGGGAATAGGGAACCTATACTTCACAGTAATCTTATTGATGGCCCGGCTATCAACACACATCCTCCAAGTCCCATCCTTCTTTGGCACGAGAAGGGCGGGAACTACACACGGACTCATGCTCTCCTAAGTGGATCCCCGTTTCAGCAATTCTTCAACCTGCTCTCTCAAGATATCATGCTCTGCTGGGCTCATCCTATAGTGGGAAAGGTTAGGAAGTGTTGCACCAGGAACAAGGTCAATATGATGCTGAATGTCTCGTAATGGCATTAATCCCGCAGGAAGCTCTTCCGGCATAAGATCATGAAACTCCGCCAAAGAACGATGTCGCTTGCTCTGAACCGAACTGTAATCTACTAACCCCAAAAATTCTTTATTCACCACTGCAAATATAACATCAGAAGCCTCCCTAACCAATTCCTTACCCGTACACAAAGAGATCAAAGCTGTTTTGCCCTTGGCTTTGGGCGACCACTATCAACCAACAGCACGAGTAAATTTCACGTTATCTTTAGTAAATGTAATCAGATTATCCCTACCCTTGTGCATGGCATCCATATCAAACTGCCACGGTCTACCCAACAATACTTGGCATGCAGACATGTCAACAACATCACATAATACTTCATCCTTATATCTACCAATAGAAAAATGGATAAGACATTGTTGCGTTACCTTGACATTGCCAACTGCATTAATCCAACCAACCTGGTAGGGCGTAGGATGCTTCATCACCTCCAGCTTCAGTTTGTCTACAAGTACACGAGCAACCAGATTCTCGCTGCTACCGTTGTCTATGATCAGCTCGATATTCAGATCGTTCACCTTACCACGAGTACGAAAAATGTTGTGCCGCTGAGGATCGTCATTGTTGACCGGTGTTGTCAGCATTAATCTATGAACCACGAATGATTCATGTACATCATCTTCGTAACCCTCATTAGGGTCCTCCACAAACTCCTCCATATCTGCCTCTAGATCATCCTCACCTTGATCATCCTCACCTTGATCATCCTGTTCTGCCATATTCACCTTGCCGCGATTAGGGCAATTATTAGAAATATGCCCAGGTTGCCCACATCGAAAACACTTATCCCCATAGCTCTTGGCGTAGGGATTGTTGTTCGGCTTCCCCGTAGTGGTCTGATTATTACGCCTTTTGAACTGATTGGCAGGAGTGTCCCGTTTTTCTTCCCCACCCTTTGGGGCTGTCGTAGCAGGCTGCTTGGAACTCGAAGGCGCCGCCGGCGGAACGAAAGATGTTTCCCCAAACCTACGAAACGCCCCGACCCCGAGGCGCTATGCAACCTGTTGTGCCTCCACTTTGTGCATAACAGCTTCATCAACTGTATTGACCGAATAAATCTGCACCTGGTTCTTAATCCCAGCCCGTAGTCCTCCTACATATCTTGCAGTCTGATGCCCCTCGGTTTCATTTAGGTTATTACAAGCCGCTAGCCTATAAAACTCGTTCGTGTATTGACTGACGGTCCTGCCTTCCTGCCGACAATAATGATATTTTTGGAACAGAATCTGATCATAATCAGTCGGTAAAAACTGAAGCCGCAGAGCCTCCTTCATTCGCCTCCACGTTCGTATAGGTTGTTTACCATGTCTCCTCATATTATTCTGTAACTGTTCCCACCAAGCAGAAGCTCCACTCTCCTGAGCTTATATGCTACGTATTTCACCTGTTTGTCCTCGGTGATTCCCATAAGGTCAAAATATTTTTCGACCTCTGAAAGCCAATCGAGAAAATCTTCTAGATCTAGATCACCAGTGAAGAACGGTAGATCAGCCTTGATTTTCGGATACTGATCCACGACTCCTGCATATACTTCCTCTTCCCCATCTGAATCGGAATCTACCACTGCCCTGGCCGGCGGATCACGAGGAGGTTCACCCGCCCCCTACAAGTTCTCCATGAGCCCCCGCCTTGCTGGGTTTGCACCACCCGGCTATCGCCATGTTATTCATCGCAATCGCCATGTCATGCGATCGTTGTAGTTGCGTAGAACGGCCAAATAGCAAATGTTGGTGTCATTGTTATTGCCATCGTTAGCCGCCATCTTCACAGGATTTAACTCCGTTCTGATACCAATTGACGCAGCGAAACAATCAAATAGGAACTCTTTCCACGAGAAATTCCTTAACAAAGCCTATGACGGCTTTAGGGTTTCAAGCACAAGCAAAAAAACTGAAGAAAACTCGAATTTTTATTAAAAGCTACTGAAATAATGCTTAATAGGGTATTTATATGCCCTAACAATCCAAACCCTAAAAGGAAAAGACTTAAACAAAAAAGACGAAAAAGCCCGAAAACTTCAAAGGCCCGTAACAGTACTTAAACGACGTTTTTTGGGTTAAAAACGAACTATTCACGGGGTAAACCTTGTGAGTCTTGTAGATCTCGTCAAGAGCTTCGATTTGATATGTGGTGGGTCATGTAACTCATCCGGACGCGAAAGTTATGCTCCGTTAAAGTTCTGCCAACCGTCAGGTGCTCTCTATTATTGCTTAACGGAAACTAACGGAGAAACTGCCAGACCCAACTTTCAGAAACTGCCACTGGACCCCCTGAACTTCGAACTCTTCCCAAATGTCTTGCTTAAGTACGTCTCAGCTACTTGTTCTACATCATCTACTTTCCATGATTAGGATATGAAAAATTGAAACTTGCTACAAATTATTTGAAGACAAGAAGTGTGGGAACATAAAATCCATTTGAAATTTGGATAATGAATATGGAACTTGTAGCTAAATTTTAACACAAGAAATTTCAATGAGAACAATGAGAGATCATGGTGGAAAGGCACCAAACCCTAGCCCCACTGTATTGCTTCCCCGTGAAGGTATTATAGTATATCTAATAATAATATCTTGGTCCATATGAATGATAGTAAGTATTCTTTAAGCCACTTCAATTATTCCATCCCCTTTCCCCATCTTTTCACTCTCTCCCTTCCTTTTGTTTCGGATAAATAATTCATTATTTTAATTTAAAATATTTCACTTACAAATCAACATTTTAATTTAAGACATAAAAATTTGACTTTTTACTCAGAACAGAAGGAATAATTTTTAAAAAATTTGATGGTTTGATGTTATGATACACGTCACCATGTGAGATCGAAGTTTACATATAGTGGTAGACAATATGAAGTAGTACTAATGAACATTCAAGTGATTGATTACATTGAGTTGAGAGTTGAGACCACATTCTTTTTTAACCAAGTTTTTTTCATTTACTATTTACTAATTTAAAAAAAAGGTAGCCTTCATAATGAGAGAAAATGAGTAGTACTACTATATATCATTATATCAACACGCTCCACACACATCGAAGGTAAATCGATTAATGGGCTAATGGGTCAATGATCCATATCTTTGACACCCATATTACTTGAGTTAATTTAGGTCCAGTCCGATCCGACCCTATAGTATACACTGTCACTAACTGTAGTCGTCTTATGCTGGAGTATTTGTTGTTTTCTCAAAGGGTTGTCAGATGTCAGAGGTTAAATGTGAGGCAAATAAATAAACAAACAAATATGACCTAAGGGAGAGGGATGAAGTGGGGACAATGCATGAAACAGAATGTGACACTAAATGCCTCAAAATCACTTAGAAAGTTTCATTGTCGTTTTCTTTTCAAATTCAAAATTCCATTCCTTGAAACTTTTTTAAATTTTTATACCCCAATCAGTTTGTGAAAGAATTACTCATTTAATTTCACCTAAAGATTCCTCGTATGAAAGAATCTAATAATTAAAAGATATATAAATGTCACTAAAATTAATTATAATTACAAAAACGTTTCAAAATAATAACTAAGCACCAAAATGAGTTCTCGCTCCAAATTGCCAAATGAGTTAATTATGCCCTAAACCTAAATGCCAAATTGCTACTTGGGCTTTTTATCGTTCATACGGTCGGGAACTCTAAAGTATCTTAATAAAGTTACTTTACGGGTTTTGTAACGTCTCAAACTCCATATCAGAAATTAAAAATTGAAAGTTAACAAATAAATTTAGATCATATTTGGTAATGTTACTATCAAAATCAATGTTTTTACCTTTTCTCTACCGTAATCTTAAAAGTGAAGAATGTTTAACCCCTTTTGACCTTATTGTGTTGGAAATTTTGATCCATAAACTATCCTTTAGTTCTTGATACTCAAACCATCTATCGACTATCAAGTGCCTCATCAATGCACATTTTTTTCTTCTAGAATTTCTTTTACCTCAGGAACAAATAGCTTCGAAAAAGAAATATTTAACCTTAAAAAATGGACTGAAATAGTCGAGTTGCAAGATTTTTTATCCCTTGTAATAACCTCATGTCTCGCTTCGTTTTTTTTTTTTTTTAATGACTTCTCCTTTTCTTTTTAAGTTGTTCCAAAAAAGTGTTCATTTTCTAATTTTTTGTCAAAGTTAACTTCACTATTTTACTCTTAATTTAATTTTCACTTTGATCGATGTGACCCTCACATGCGTATTCTAAATAAATATGCACTATCCTAATATTTGCAATAAAATCAATTATTTTTTCTTAACTTATGACTTATGTGTCGGGTCAAATAATAAAAGAAATGGGTATAAATATGTATTTTTTAAAACCTGAAATTCTGAAAATTGAAATATAAACCTTGAGTTGCAGTAGATTTAAGAACTAGTAGTAAAGGTAAGCATTAAATTGACATATAACAGATCAGAAAGTAACAGCAGTTTCCATTTTCAATCAAAAGTAACCGGTGGAAATGAGTACATATATAAACACACACTTACACATAGTGTCCATTTTGTACTCAAGAGACAAGAGCCCAAGCCCTTTCCTTGTTTTCCTAAACATCATCAGGTCTAACTCTTAGCATCTTTGTTCTTTTAAAAACTAAGGTTTTTTTTTGAGTATAAGATGGATTCACACTTTCAAGAATTTTGCTTATTTTAAGATTTGATCTGAGATATTAAAGCAGTGGTGGGGATTTTTATGGAATTTAACAGAAATTGGGTACTGTGAAAAAAGGGCCAAGACGTCACAGGCTCAACAGAGAAGAACTTTACTTGGGTTCAGTGAATGAGCAAACAGAGAAGAAAATTAATGGCTGGTGATAATGTATCAGCAAAATGGAGGTGAGTTTCCTAACGCATTCTTGATTATGTGTTTATGTTTGAACTTTATGAATAATTTGGGAAATGTGTGATCTGGGTTTTTTATTTTAGTGAGAAAAAGATGGAAGGAGAGGAAGGGTTAAGGACAATGGAGTGTTTGAGAGGGAGATTGCTTGCTGAAAGAGCTGCTTCAAGGGTTGCCAAAGAGGAAACAGAGCAATTGGGCAAAAAGGTCTCTTCTTTCTTTCTTTCTTTCTTTCTTTCTATCTGTGAGTGAGTGTGTGTTTTTCTTCATACATTGCTTGATTTTCTTCCTCGGTCAGTGTGTGTGTGTGTGTGTTTTCATATTGGCACTGTATAGTGTAAAGTTGTAAACTGTTTTCCTCACCCCTGATTGGATTTCTCTGATTCAGTAATGAATAAATAATAAAAATTGCTTTCTTGAAATTTGACAGCTGATTGAGCTTGAGAACCTGTTGAAAAAAGAGACAAAATCAAAGATGAGGGCAGAAAAGAGGCTGAAATTCCTACTTCAAAAGCTTGAATCTTTAAACATATCATATGTTTCAGACGAATCATCAGACAACTCAAGCTTCATGGAAAAGAGTGAAATTTCCTCTGTTTCATCAACTGCATCTTCATCTACTAAACAGCAACAAGGTTGCCCAAAAACACAAATAAATAACAATCAGAAATGCGGTGTTGAAGAGCCAGAAAAGAAGATCGAGTCCCTAATTGCCTCCCAAACTACATCTTTGAGTGGTGAAAGTCACAATTGCCCTTCACATGAAGAGAACTTAGGTACTTCAGATGAGGGCATTTCTGGAAATTCAAATGGGACTCATGCTAGCCAAGTGGAAGATAATTTGAAGAGAGATGATAATAGGTATGATACTTTAAATTTTGATATTTATTGAATTTTAATTAGGCCGTTTGGGATAACTCAATTAGGGTCATTTTGAATTTTTATTCGGTAGAAACATAAATAAAGAATTTTTGTATTTGGACATTTATATCTTATATGTTTAGTCAATTTTAGATTTGTTGAATGAATTCGGTACGAAAACACCTAAAATGAGAAAGTACGGGAAAAAACTATTTCTGTATGATTTTGATTTCTTTCTTTTGGATTTATTTGTTAATGATAATTTCATTCAGGTTAAATCAGACCAAATTATACATCAATTCGTATACTCCCCAGGTTCCAAAAGTTTGACTTTTTGAGTCAACCCAAACCGAGTGTTTTTCAAATGAAAATTTGACTTGTAATTTTTATTTTTTTCAAAATCATTAAACAAAAAAAAAAGTAATCCGCAGTGCATAAAAGGGTGATAGACTTAATATTTCGAATTTAGATGGGAGAATTGAAACAAGTATCAATGCTATTTATTATATAAAAAATAAAAATTAGAATGCAGGGCATATAAATTTTGTATGATTTATTGAAACTAGAAAACAAATAATTATTTTTGTAAGTTGTACCAAATTGTTAGGGTAAAAAATCAGCAGGAATTGGAAATTGGAAATTGGAAATGGAGGAAGTGAAGATGAAGATGATGGTATGGTTATTGGTTAATCCCCCATAGGACTGGCAAAATTATTTCTACTGTTTGATCTCGGAGTTCAGATCTCCTGAATCACTTGTGTGTATTATTGGTGTACCATTTTTCATCTCAATCATTACATCCCAATTATTGCATCTTAACCAATGATTAAGATAAAAAGTGGTACATCAGTAATACACACAAATGATACAGGATATCTGGATTCTTGATCTCGAATCTGAACATTCCACGTTGGTAGCTCTGTTGAAGAAACTCGATAGCATCACTGATTTGGTTGCATTGATGCAAAAAGAGGTGAGTGGAGAGTGATAGATAGTACTATTGTATAACTGGTTGAATACTAGAATTACCTACATCACAGCCCACAAGCACTATGTGAATTGGTCCCTACCTATTTTCCCTTTGGTTTTGATTATGAGTGAAAGTAATTTGATAAAGGGCCAAAATTCACTCTCCACCATATTTCTTTTCAATCCCTAAAGTGTATTTTTTGGGATTAGGATAAAATAAGGAAGATGTCATTAATGAATAACAAATGCCCACAAAAAGCCCAAACCCAAAATTAGGCATCGCAATGCTCATAAATCTGAAAACAAAGTTTAAGGGTGTTAGTTGTCAGTTTTGAAACCGTTGCACTCATAGAAATCAAAAACATGGCATAACTTTTAATCTCGAATGAATCACAAGACCCACCGCATATCAAATCGAAGCGCTCGACGAGATCTACAAGTCAAATGGGGTTTACCTTATAAAGTCTTCCTTTTAAGACAAAAAAAATGTTATTTAAGCAATATTTTGGTCTTCGAAAGTTTTTTCGTTTCCCAATTTTTACATTCTGATGCCCACATTTGAGCAGCGATTTTTGTATTCTGATGCCAAAAAATTTAAAAATTTTCAATTGTGCATTACGATGGCCAATTTTTGTATTTAGATGCTCAAAATTTTGACATATTTCAATTGTGCATTGTGATTCCCAATTTTTGCATTGCAATGCCCAATTTTGGGCAGAAACTTTGTCCTCCGCACGCCTTTTCTTCATTAAGGGTATCTTCGTCATTTTCCCACCAAAAGTGTACTTTAACAATTTAAAACAAATATAAAGGACCTAGATGATTATAATTTCACAAAAGGGGATCGGGCCGCAATTAATCCTTTGATATGCTAACTACAAATCTGTCCATTGTTGGATAGGCCTTCCAGAAAAGCCCAAAATGTTTTGTATAGAATTAAAGGTGATAACGGGGCCGGACCATTTTGTGGAAACTATAACCTCTTCAGTCCACTTTCTTTTTATTCAACCAATAAAGTATATTTTTTGGGTAAAATATCGAAGATACCCTTAATGAATAAAAGACAAGCGCATAGAGTCACTGCCTAAATTTGGGCATCAGAATGAAAACATGGGGCATCGCAATACAAAAGTCACTGCTCAAATTTAGGCCTCGCAAGGAAAAAATTTAGGGATCGCTCAAAACATAAATTAGTATCACCCTAGTAGCAAGCCAAAGCCAAAACATTTGTATCAATAAGCCGAATGCTACCCATAGTGATTGGGGGAGGGGGATTAATATCAAAATGCATTCTTTTTCTTTCTTTTAATAGTTGTCATAGGTCTTGAACAATTGTCGACGCTTAATAACCAAAAATACTACAACGAAAACCTGCAAGATCACCATTACTCCTAGAAACATCAATCCAATTGTCTACCCCGCATTGAATTTTGGCGCTTCTTCTTTGTGAACTGGTCTCTAGTTGATCAAGTAAACTTATGAGAGATTTGAAAATACACTAATTTGCATCATCCGATACAAGAATCACAACAACCGATGCCAACATCGCAACAACTGGCGCCAACATAGGCAACGATGCCTAAATTGCGGGGCGTCAGAACTTACAACGCCTAAATTACGAAGCAATTTGAAAAACCAATACATCGATTTGGAACGATGCAACATACCCACTTCTTGATTTGGAATCAATAATAGATGCCCACATCGGAGTCTTCGACGCTAACATCAAAGGCAACGATGCCTACAACGGAGGCAACGATACACAAATTAGATTTGTCTGCAAGTGATTTCTTCGGCATCTCTGAGTCTCTCTCTTGACGTCAATCCAAATCCAGACATGGTTACGAGGTTTGTGGCAAAAAGGTATGTGGTGATATCCAACATATAGCTAAGGTTTGTTGGAGGGCTCATGATGAACTTGTACTTAAACCGCATTAATGGATTTCGGTCTTCGTCAAATTGAACATTAGAACAGTGATCGATTGAATCAATTAATTTGAACAGGAGGGGCCCATATCCAAATACTCTGTTTTGTTTTACATATTTATTGGAGAAAAATCGATCAAGTAAATTAGGAAATGGTAGGAGAAGAAAGGACACAAGGAGGAGGGTATTTAAGGAAGAAAATAATGAAAATGAACTTATGCGGTTGAAGAAAAAAAGAAGGATACTTAACGATTATAATTCTATGAAATGATATCAGCCCGGGATTATAAATGGGCTACTTAGAGTAGGGTACCAGACCAATTGTTAAGCAGGACATCTAGCTTGAGCTCTAATTGGGTAAACAACCAAGGTTCAGGTAGTGTGTACTGAGCCCATCACCTGTCTGAATTGGAGTATTATTTATTGCACTAGTTATTTAGCCCGTGCTATGCACGGGTACAATGTGAGATATATATTTTTGTAATAATAATATAACTTTTAGACATTATAATTAGATTATTAATCTCTTCCATGGTCATAATTTTTTTATATTGTTACTAATATTAAACGATTTTTTACCTAAATACTTTTAAAATTAATATAAGTTTCTAACTAACGTGAAATACATATTTTGTATTAATAATAATAGTAATTTTTTTTATCTAAAGACTTTTAAAATTAACATTTAACTTGATAATAATATTAGAAGTCATTTTGTTAAAAACTTTTAAAATCATAATTCATTTTTAAACAATGTGAGATATTTATTTTATATTTTTATTGGTAATGAATTTAAGTCTTTTATTTAAAGACTTTAAAACCAACACCACATTTTAACCATGTGGTATACATATTTTCTATTAGTAATAATAGTAGTAGATAAAAGACTTTTTAACCAACATTCATTTATAAAGAATGTGGATACATATTTTCTATTGGTAATAACAAAAGATGTCTTTATCTAATGACTTTTATAACCAATACTCATTTCTAAATAATATGAGATGCATTTCTTTGTAACCAATGTGAGATACATAATCTGAAAACTTTTTAAACCAATATCACTTTATAACTAATGTGAAATACTTCTCTTCTATTGCTAATAATTGTAAACTTTTAAAATCAACATCACTCTCTAACCAATGTGTAATACATATTCTCATTTGGTAATAATAGTAGAAGTCTTTTATTTTAAAAGTTTTATAACCAACATCTCTTCCTAAATAATGTGGTATACATCTCTTCTATTACATTGACGGTAAAAGTAAAAGTCTTTTATCTAAAGACTTTTAAAACCAACATCTTTTTTTTAACAAATGTAGGATATCTCTTCTATTAGTGGTAATAGTAAAAGTCTTTTATCTAAAATTAAAATCAACATCACTTTCTAACCAATGTGAGATATACATATTCTATTGATAATAATGGTAGAAGTCTTATATTTAAAGATTTTAAAAACAAACATTACCCTCTACCAAATATATGATGCATTTATTCTATTGGTAATAATAGTATTTTTAAAACCAACATTAATTTATAGCCAATGTGTGATACATCTTTTCTATTGATGATAATAGTAGAATACTTTGTAACCAATGTGAAATATTTGCATCTATTCTATTTGTAACAAAAAAGTCTTTAATCTAAAAACTTTTTAAACCAATACTTATTTTTAAACAATATGAGATACATATCTTTTATTGGTAATAAGAGTAAAAGTATTTACTATAAAACTAACATCTTTTTCTAAACAATATAAGATACACCTTTTTCATATTTTAACAATGTGAGATACTTCTTTTCAATTTCTATTGGTAATAAAAATTTAAGACTTTTATCTAAAGACTTTTAAAACAAACATCTTTTTTTCTAAACAAACATCTCTTTCTAACCATGTGGTATATATCTTTTCTATTGGTAATAATAGTATTTTTAAAACCAACATTAATTTCTAACAAATGTAAGATGCATTCTTCTATAGTAATAGTAATAGTCTTTTATATAAAAACTTTTAAAATCAACATCTCTTTCTAAATAATGTGAGATACATCTCTTCTATTGGTTATAACATAAAAATAATAATAGTAGTAGTATTTTATCTTAAATAGTTTTGAAACCAACATCTCTTTGTAAACAATGTGTGATACATTTCTTGTATTGATAATAACATAAAAATTCGTTTATCTATGAATTTTATAACCAATATATGATTCTAAATAATGTGGATCTCTTTGTAACCAATGAGATATACATTATCTAAAAACATTTTATTATAAACAAATATCACTTTCCTAACTAATGTGAAATACATATTTTTTCTATTGGTATTAAGTCTTTTATAAAAAGACTTTTAATACCTACATCACTCTCTAACCAATGATAAATATCTAAAAAAAATATCTAATGTGTGTAGTAGTAGTAGAAGTTTTTTATCTAAAAAAAATATCTAAAAACAACATCTATTTCTATATAATGGGATATATCTCTTCTCTTCTCTTTTATTAATGATAAAAATAGAAGTTTTTTTATTTAAAGACTTTTAAAATCAACATTACTTTTTAACCAATGTAAGATTTATATCTTTTATTGGTAATAATAGTAATTTAAAACCAACATCAATTTATAACAAATGTGTGATATATATCTTCTATTGCTAATAATAGTAAGTCTTTTATATAAATTAAAATAATTAAAAATCAACATCATTTTTTAACCAATGTGAGATATACATCATCTATTAGTAATAATGGTAGAAGTTTTTTTTATCAAAAAAACTTTGAAAACTAACATCACTTTATAGCAAATGTATGATACATCTTTTAAATTGGTAATTAATAATGATATTTTTAATACAAACATCAATTTCTAACCAATGTGTGATACATATATTCTATTGATAATAATAGTATAATATTTTATAACAAATGTGAGATACATCTTTTGTAAAAGTGAAAGTCTTTAGTCTAAAGACTTTAAAATCTAACATTTTCTTTTTAAACAATGTGTTATACATCTCTTTTATTGGTAATAATATAAAATAATTTAAACTCAACATCATTTTCTAGCCAATGTGAGATATACATCAATATATATATATATATATATATATATATATATATATATATATATATATATATATATAAAGTTGGTGAGGAGCACTATGGTTGTGCCACCTCACCACCTTTGAATAAATCTTCATTCTAAAGCATCCATGTGGAAACTTTAAAAACTTTTTGTTTTCAAGGGACTTTGAAAATCAACATCACTTTCCAACCAATGTATGATGCATTTCTTCTATTGGTACTTAATAATAGAATTTTTAAAACCAACATAAATTTCTAACCAATGTGGGATACATCTCTTCTATTAACAATAGAAGAAGTTATATATACTAATACTAATACCCCTTATCATATTGATTATTATTATGTATTATTATCGGCTAATGGTTAGAAAACCAAAAGTATATACATCTTATATTGCTAATAATAGTAAGTTTTTTTATATAATCTAATCTAAAATAATTAAAAATCAACATTATTCTTTAACCAATGTGAGATATACATCTTCTATTGGTAATAATAGTATAAGTTTTTATCAAAAAACTTTGAAAACCAACATCACTTTATAACAAATGTATGATACATCTTTTCAATTAGTAATTAATAATAGTATTTTTAATACAAACATCAATTTCTAACCAATGTGTGATATATCTCTTCTATTGGTAATAATAGTAGAATATTTTGTAACCATGTGAGATACATTTCTCGTAAAAGTGAAAGTCTTTAGTACTTTAAAATCTAATATTTTCTTTTTGAACAATGTGTTATACATCTCTTTTATTGGTAATAATAAAAAATAATTTAAACTCAACATCATTTTCTAGCCAATGTGAGATATACATCTTCTATTGGTAATAATGGTAAAAATATTTTATCATATATATATATATATATATATATATATATATATATATATCTTCATTCTAAAGCATCTATGTGGAAGCTTTAAAAACTTTTGGTTTTCTAGTGACTTTGAAAATCAACATCACTTTCCAACCAATGTATGATGCATGATGCATTTCTTCTATTGGTACTTAATAATAGAATTTTTAAAACCAACATCAATTTCAAACCAATGTGGGATACATTTCTTCTATTGTTGAAAAATTAGTGTTTTTTGTGAAAGAAATTATGCAACTTGAGGCACAAATTTTTTTACGTGTCATTTGTTTGTTAACGAAGGTAATTGCGCAAATGTATTCTACTCGGTGAGAGCATCAAAATGATATATTTATTTGTCTAAATCGAGTTTTGGATAATAAGATATCAAGACTTAAAGTATAATACTTGTTAAAAAAAATTAGTGTTTTTGGTGAGAGAAATTGTGCAACTTGAGGCATGAATTTCTTTACGTGTCATTTGTTTATTGATAAAGGTAATTGCGCAAATGCGTTTTACTCGATAAGAGTATCGAAATGATATATTTATTTCTCCAAATCGAGTTTTGGATGAATAAGATATCAAAGAGTTAAAGTATAATACTTATTAAAAAAATATTGTTTTTAATAAAAGAAATTGTGCAACTTGAGGCATAAATTTCTTTACGTGTCATTTGTTTGTTAACAAAAGTAATTGTGCAAATGTGTTCTACTCGGCAAGAACATCGAAATGATATATTTATTTGTCCAAATCAAGTTTTGGATGAATACGATATCAAAACTTAAAGTATAATGTTAAAAGTGAGTCATTAGAAGTAATATCTAACCTTGAAGAGTTTTATCTCACATTGGTTATAAGTAATGTTAGTTGTAAAATTTTTAAATATAAGTCTTCTACTATTGACAATAGAAGAAGTTATATATACTAATACTAATACCCCTTATTATTTTTATTATTATTATGTATTATTATTAGCTAATGACTAGAAAACCAAAAGTTTTTAAAACTTTTTCATGGATGTTTTAGAATGAAGATTTATCTAAAGGTGGTACAACCATAGTGTTCCTCACACACACACACACACACACACACACACACACACACACACACACATATATATATATATATATATATATATATATATATATATATATATATATATATATATATATATATATATATATATATATTTGCCCCCATTATACCACAAAACTTGATCTACTACCTAATAAATAATAATGCTACACTATAGAATATTGAACATAGGTAATAAAAATTGTGCATTGTTGTAAATTTGTAATATAAATGTTAAATTTTGGCATTGAGGTGTAAAATATAATTTGTTTTATCAATGCTAATTTGGTAAGAGCTGATGATTCATATTTCACGAGATATAAAGTTAGGAAGGATTGATACCAATCACTGAGTAGGGTTGGTGAATGGTGACCCAACAATACAATGATCGTAAGTTGTTGTGCGCGCACCCCCACACACACGAGTACAGAAAACCCTATCTTGAATTTCCCATCGGCATCAAATGGTGTTAGAGCTTCCATGACCATGGACACAAAAATTAATACCTTCACCAACTTTCCTTATAAAGGTGACTAGGTGAGAGTGTGTGTGTGAGGCTAAGTCAATTGGTATATTGTAAAGGTCCAATCTACTGCCACTTGTGGACCAAAGAGGATACCATATTGAGTGATTTTGGGCCGTCCGATCAAAATTGATATAGACCTGCTTTATATTGGAGGACCACCAACACCAAGCCCACAACCTAACTCTTTCAATTTCCCAAAACAGATTAAAATAAAATAAAATATTAAACTGCATATATTTCAGAGCAGTTTGCATCAATTTTTGTTGATTGTACATCTGCATCAGCTCAATTTTCTCATTTGAATTTTGTGAGTTTATGTACAACCAAACAATTTTAATTTTTTCTGGGCATCATTGCTTCTTCACTTGTCACGATCTGTGTATTCCAAATGTGACTCGTTTGATGTAGCTGGTGGCTAGTGGCTTATAGCTGATAGCTTTAGGTCGTTGGTTGAATGACTTATAACTGATTTGATGATAGACTGCTTGTTACAGCTGATGAAAATCGTCTTATGAGTATATTTGTTAAATAAGCTGTAAATTATTTATTTACTACAAATTGACCATAAACCATAAATTTTCAAATCAACTAGTATCTTATTAAGGAAAAAAGTTTCACATTTATCTTTAAAAACTCAACATAGGATAATATTTATTTAATTAATCTTACTTAAAACAATAAATAAATATATAGCTATTTTCTACACCATTAGTATGTGTAGTCTTTTACGTTAACTTTTATTATTTCCTTGCCAATTTTTAATGTGAGTAGTCAAATATGCGGAGGTTGAAAATATTCACCCTATAACAAAATGAATAAATAGTTTATAATATTTCTTATCCCCAATTAAATGTTTATTTTTTTATAAAAAATATTAAAATTAATATTCCTAGCTCTTTTTATGTATTTATGAGAAAAGTGTAAGATTGTAATAATCAAAGTTTATTAATGAATAGTTGTATTCATTTTTTCAAGAAACTTAAAAAGCTTAAAATTTTGGCTTTACCTTTTTAATGCATAAACGATATTGTACTTAACTTATTGACTTTTAGATTATAAGTTTAAATAAACACTTTAAATATGACATATTTTAAGCTAAAAGCCAAAAGTCACTCCAAAAAGTTGTAACAAAGGAGCATGTTGTATTGGTTGTATTTCTCGTTTGTTACAATTTTTTTGGAGTAATTTTTAGTTTTTAGCTTAAAATAAGTCATATTTAAAGTGTTTGTTTATTTTATTTATTTATTTATTTTGTGAGGAAACCTATAAAAGGACATGCATGTTCATTTTATTTATTTATTTATTTTTATTTTTTTGAGGGGAGTGGGGGGGAGACTCATAGGGTTTTTATTTTTTGAAAAAGAAGAAGAAATCCATAATGATGAAGGAGTAGATATATACCACTAAAACAGTAAAACAAGTAGCAAAAACTGCCTAAATGTGTGGAATACTGTTCATAAGTGTCAAACAAAAAACTCAAATCTGAACCAAGTGATCACAACAACCCCTACAACAATCAACCTTTATGTACCCAAAAAAGTAAAAACCACAAGAAAACAAGCAACAAATTAAGAAAGATGGGAGAGAAAGTAGGAGGGGGCAACAAGCAATAAAATAGAAACATCAAAACTTGTCAGAAAATTAATAAAAAGAAAAGAAAAGAAAAGAAAAGGGGAAAAAGAAAGGAAGCCCTCTTAAATTTTGGTCACCACCCCCATCATCTAAGATCTCAATCTGACAACAATCCAAAAAGATCTTATTCTGCCCCAAAAAATTCCAAAACCCTTTTCTCTTATCCATCCTTTGATCCCCTTTGATCCATGAACAAACACTGTCACCATCAAATCTGTACGGGTTTTTACAGCTAAGCCTGTTTTCTTGAATTGTGACACCCCCATGGCCATGGAAGGTCCACACAAATTGAGATACCCAGGTTCAAGGTATCCATGTTCTCTCAACTCACATAATAACTGTTGATTTCTTGTCTTTGAGAGGAGACATTTGAGGGGTTTTGTAATCTCTGCCCATACTCTTTTGCTGTTTTGTTCATATTAATGGTGTCTAGGTCTTGTATTGCTAGTGGGTATTATATTGTTTCAGAAATTGGTGTTGTGGGTTTTGAGCATAAGCAAAAACTGGAGTTGAGGCTGTTCTTGGGACCTCATACTTGATCTCAATTTGATGAATATATTGTTTGCTGGCTCTTTTGGATGATTATGTATATGTAATTGAATTGGGGTTTTGGAAATTCGTTATTGAAATTTGATTAAATTTGATGAATATTTTGGATGATATATATGTGAGAATCATGTTATCTGGTAATAATTACAAGAATATGGTTAAACCTTGTTGGAAACCATCTGTGGAGGGAGATGAGAGTTACGGAAGTCGTCGAGGCGGAGACGCTTATGGGAGGACGGATGGTTTGATGTGGTACAAGGATTTGGGGTGTCATGTAAATGGAGAATTTTCAATGGCAGTCATTCAAGCCAATAATTTGTTGGAAGATCAAAGCCAAGTTGAATCAGGGCCGTTGAGTTCGCTCAAATCTGGCCCTTATGGGACATTCATTGGGGTCTATGACGGACATGGTGGACCGGAGACATCGCGATTCGTTAACGAAAATCTGTTCGTGAATCTTAAGAGTATGTTCTCCTTTCATTTGAATTGCCATTTCTTCAGTTTGTTGCCAATATTGATCTTATTGTTTACTAATCTATGTTGGTTTCCATATTAGTTCTTTAAAAAGTGTATGTTTGGTAACTCAATACTACACCTTGAAAGAATTCCATCATACATCAGGGACAAGATGAACTTGATCAGTCAAAATTTCTTCAAATTCCATATCCAAAGTTTTGAATTGTTTCATCATTCCCCGGATGTATGAATATCTAGAATAGGTACCAAGAAATTGACATTAATTATGGTAATTATTCCAATTTCTTCTTTTCTTGGTTCAGAATTTGCCTCGGAACATCAAGAAATGTCTGCAAATGTTATCAAGAAGGCTTTCTTGGCAACCGAAGAGGAATTTCTCTCTCTTGTAAGGGAGCGGTGGAGTATAAGTCCACAGATTGCGTCTGTAGGGACATGTTGTTTGACAGGGGTAATATGCAACGGACTCCTATATGTTGCGAATGCCGGAGACTCCCGTGTTGTGTTAGGTAGAGCCGAGAGGGGTATCAGAGGAGTTTCAGCCATTCAATTATCAACAGAGCACAACGCCAGCATTGAATCTGTTAGAGATGAGCTGCGTTCCTTGCATCCCGATGATTCAAAAATTGTGGTTCTAAAACATAATGTTTGGCGCGTCAAGGGTATCATACAGGTTAATTTCATAACTTTACTTTATTCTCCATTTGGTTGCTTCCTATTTCTTATGGAACTGGTTGCCCAGAGGCTTCTTCTTTCTATTTTCATTTCCTGCTCTGTGTTTGTGGTTGGGGAGGGGGGGGTGTGTCATGAGACAGAACAGACTTCAGACAGCACACAGTGAAGGTGTGTATGAGGTGTGAGATATTGACTGCAATAACTCCCCAAAAAGAAAAGGATGTATTTGGTTTGAAGTGTGTCCTACTCAAAATTGCTGAAATATTAGTTACTCTTTTTCTTTCGTTTGAGTGGTTTGTGGAAATTAATGGCATACATGTTCTCCTATTTGATGTTTACATCAAAGTCTTGTGCTGTAGAATGCATTTAAAGATATAGCCATATCTCTGTTTCCCTCTGCGGTTGTAACTGACCTGAACGACTGACCCTCTTTCCCTGGATAAAATCTGGTTTTACTGAGTTTTAGTGCACCTGAATCTTTGTGATAATCATAGTCTCAGTATATACACCAGGCTGTTGATAATGAAACTTTAGTGATTGCTATACAGCATATACTATGGTAGAAACCAGGGACATCCTAGTTTTAGTTGTTCCTGAAGAGGTACACTTAGAATTTTTTGGTCAATTTGACCAATTTTCAAATGGATATTTGCCATACTTTCATTTAGTTATAGAAATTAAAATTATAACCTTTCGAAATTATACTAAAAGTACTATAGTCACGTATTTACAATTTTTTGTAAAAACATTTAAATCCTTGTCAAAAATATCAATTCCAAAAGTTGAGGAAAAAATTCAAACTGTAAAACTAAATTATTGAAAAATGATGATTAATATTTATCCAAAACTAGTAGAATTATTGAATTGTTGGAACAGGAACATCTTGTGACTTGATTTTGGTGTAAAACTGAAATTAGGAACATGATTAAGTCGTCTAAGCTTAAGATCATTTCCTTTCATCTTATTATATTTGACCGGACACGATTTTCGAGTGTGACGTAATGTGTGGTGTTGGACATGGCCATATAATGTCGAAATTAACATGAATAACTATATGAATATAAGTACTTCTAAGTTCTAAAAGCTCCAAGAATTATTTTAATGCTATATTTCCTACGCATATCCTTATTTCTTATTAATAGCCAAAGTTTATAGGGAGCTTGATAAATTAGTTGGTCTTTTAGGAAGAAGAATCCTACTGTCTTTCTAGAAATGTAATTTCGTGTCCTTGGACACACTTGCCCGTCATGGCCATTTTTATGTAATTTGTTGTCGCTCAAATTATAACCTTCATGACATGAAATTTGGGTCCCAGTCCTGCTCTGATCCCACTTTCTTAAAGTCAAGTCACACAACACTCTACAATTTAACTCACCAATTTGACATATAAAAAGCCATATTATGTAACAGCCCATGATAAGTGATTAGACCCAAAGACGCTTTTATTAATATACTTTATTTATCCAAAAAAAAAGTGATTAGACCCAAAGATCACTGAAAATTAGGAAATAGATCTTAAATAAAGATAATCAAGAACCCAAGAAGTAGAATGAACTAAGTACTAACAAACCATTCCTTCCACCGTCCGAAAATGATCTTGTACAAAAGGGGACACTCGTCTGGGACCAAGGGAGTACCATATTTCTAAGTAGTTACTCTTATGTCCTGCTCCCTACTTTCTCATCTTGGGATGTTCACTTCAAGAGTCCATTTTAAAAAAATTATGCATACAATCTCCGTTAAACTTTACCCTACACGTGTCATATTACCATGCCCACATCTTGGGTATGCTGAAACAGTTTTGTAACTATATCAAACTCCATGGATACCATTGTATTCCTTAAGTATTAGATTTCTCAAAAGTGGAGTCTTTGATGGGAATTGAGGGTGTACTTAGTTAACTTATTGTTATATTTTAGTATGAAGAGTTAATAATACTAAAACTCCATCCATCCCAAAATAATACTCCTGCTTTTTTTTTTTTTGTCCTAAAAAAGGTAGTCCCATTTAGAAAATTTAACATATAAACTTGCATTATTTTTCGAAAATAAAATTTTCAAGAACATGACATTTCTAATACTTAACACACACAAAAAAAAGTAGTCATGTTAGTGCAAATTAGAAGAAATATTCGGAACAAAAGTATACTGTTAAAGAGTTTGACTTGTCAAATTGGACTATCTCTTTGACACAGGGGGAGTCTTAACTAGAATGCCTTTGGGGATAAAACGAAGAAAAAGAGTACCTTAAGGAAGGAGTAGGAGATATTTGTGTCCCTTTGGGAGAGAAAAAGCCCTTGTGATGCATAAACCAATTAAAAATATAGATTAGTGGGGGTTGGAGTTATCCAATAAACCTAAGGGAGTTTGGGTGAATAACGGTCTGATCAACCCCCCCCCCACATACATGGGATAAAGGGAAGTTAGGTTGTTTTATTGGGGTTGACTAGAGCCAGACCAGATCCAATGGGCCCAAATCGCAAGCGAACTGCGATTCAGGATTTGGAACCAATGAACTATTGATGCGGCCGATTTAGGGTGAGGTTTCTGATTCTCCAGAGATTCAGTTTAGTTAAAGGGGGAGAATCGTTTGTCAAATTTTAAAAACTATGATAAACTCAATTATGTGGTGCTTCATAAAGAATTTTGCGCAAAATAGTTGTTGTGTCCATATGAGCAACCAATTGCAAGTCTCAAATAGCGATTGAAAAGTTCCCCTGCATTTTCTAAGCAACCTCAAGTGCATTTATGGGTTGTCATATATTTAAAATTATCCAAGGATCATCTCTGATAACAGCCTTTAGGTTTCTTACCATTTTGTCTTTGCAGGTTTCAAGGTCAATTGGTGATGCCTACTTGAAGAAGCAGGAGTTCAATAGAGAACCTCTATTGGCAAAGTTTAGACTATCTGAACCTTTCTCAAAGCAAATCCTTAATCCAGAGCCATCAATATTTATACACAAACTGAACCCAAAAGATCAGTTTCTCATATTTGCATCTGACGGTCTATGGGAGCATCTTGGCAACCAGGAAGCTGTCGACATTGTCAATAGTTACCCCCGCAATGTAAGCTTTGATTTCTTATTTTTTTCATTTCTTTCTCACGAGTTCTTTTATTCTTGAAATACTTTTGTGTATCTAATCTTGCAGGGAATTGCAAGGAGACTTGTTAAAGCAGCTCTTCGAGTAGCTGCCAAGAAAAGAGAAATGAGATACTCGGACCTGAAGAAGATTGATAGAGGGGTGAGGAGACATTTCCATGATGACATCACCGCCGTAGTTGTGTTTCTAGACCCGCATGTGACAAACAGGAACTCCTCTTTTACTTGTCCTCTCTCAATAAAAGGACCCGGCCCTAGATAAGCCCCCTGGTGTTCAAATTTACTGGTTGTACATTGCAAACGCTAGCCTATAGAAATGGAGCTCCAAAGTGAAATCTGAATCAGTGGCAGGCTTTGATGGCACCCTCAGGAGAAATTAGATAAGCTTCTTTTCTTTTCTTTTTTACTTCCTTTAGTTCCATACTAAAAACCAGTAAAAATGAAAGAAAATTTACTTATTTAATATGGTACCAAACGCGAAACGGGCCTCAAGTAGATGAGGCACTATCCTTAATAGAATGCAGCCTTGTTGGGGCGGGCTCTTGGGTCCTGGTCCTGGTCCTGGGATCTTCTTAGGAGAATCCAAAAAAATGTATTGTGTTATGCATCCTTGTGGAAATATCAAGAGGAGGAAAGGTAAGGAACAAATGAATTCGTTCATTTTTGTGATATTGTGAGACTTTATTATTGTATTCTGTATATACTTCTCACACTCACACTCACAATCACAATTCTAAGTTGTACTGTGTCTATCATTGGGGATTGTTTTTGTTGTATGTATTCAAATTTACTGGTTTTGACTTTTGAGAGAGAGAGAGATGGAATTTGCCTTTATTTTCAATATTTCTTTTAAATATATAGTTGAAGAAAATTTCAAGTTAAAGCTAATTAATATTATTGGAAAAAACGAAAAATTAAATAAATTGCTCTGAGCATGTAATGGGGGATGTTAATGGGAGCAAATTGAGAGACAAGATACGATACCTAGTGGATCAGTATATGTTAAATCCTTTGTATAAATACTTACTACTGCAGTCTGCCATCCCATTCCCAGGTGCAACTTAGAGATGTAGAGAGTTTCTGCCATACGTTGTCCAATTTCTACATTGCTACTTAAGGCGACAACATCAACTGCAACTCTTCCCCTGGGTGTGTGTGACCATTGACCAACAATGGATAATTTCCACATGTCAATTCCTCACTTTAGTGTCCTACACCTGACCTTGGAATCGAGTAAAACATGGAGAAACTTCTCATACCTCCTCACCCTTCTTCTTCTGCCCAAAACAAAGCCTAGTGACGTCCTCCGATTGGTTCGTAAGCTGAAATTTTTCACAAGCTTAGTCCTTCCGTCCATTTCCATCGGTTAAGTTTCCTCACGTGATCACGTGACTTTGGTCATGTGATTTTAGAAAGTTCAAGGACCATTTAGTACTAAAACAATTCTATAGAAGACTCGTGAATTTCTTGACAATTGTCAATCACTTCAATGAGTGGTGGATCCAAGAATAATGTTGACCGGTGTCCAAAATTTTAACTACTCTCTCCATCCCAAAATATATGACGTTTTATGGCTTTTCACACAGACCAAAGAAACATATTGTAAAGACTAAACTGCCCATATCCAAACATTAATGGGGTATCTTGATATTCTTGCTCAAAGAGTCATGCACGAGTTACGAAGTCAATAAATATGGGTAGAATTTGAGAGAAAAAAAAAGGGAAAAGTAATTTTAAAATTATAAAGTGTCATTTATTTTGGAACAAAAAAATTCTATATTTTGGGACGGAGTGAGTATTATATAAAAAAAATAGAAATTATAATTTGTCCTTTACGCGTTTTCATACGTTGAAAACGCGTAATTACATCATCATCACCAACATTCATTAATATGTCTTTTTTTATATAACATACAATAGAATCAATTAAAAATTAATCGAACATTCGATTTCGTAAATCCATCTTGACAATATTTTTTAATGAGAATTTGGGAGGGATCCAATGAAATTTTTTGAAAGGATCCGATTGTTAAATATCACAAACCTACTCCCAATTTTCTTTTATTGGGCGGTGTCCATGGACACCTCTAGCACTCATGTGGATCCACCACTGTCTTCAATGGCGTTGATAGCTGGTGGAGGTGTAGTGTGAGAGAGAGCCACTTAGATCTCATGTACTTGGTAGGCTAATATTCTTAATTTATTTTCAATCTAGAGCACAAGGAATATGATAACTTCTTGGTATGAAGGCTGAACCTCCAAAGATGGAGACAGCAACCCAAGTTCTTAATGGGATGAGAGGTTCTGGACAAGCATCCCCAACAAACATAAAACCCAGCTGTCATGGTGGAAATTTATTCTTAAAGTGGATGAACTATGTGTTTTGTAATGCTCGTTCTTATTTAGATTTCTTTTGTTGGAAACTGGATTTTGCTCTTTGATCAGAAAAATATCAGGGGTTATGGTGGAAGCACCTATTTGAGGATCCGAAACCCTCACAACCTTTGCTCCTACAATCTTGCAAACAAAAAGGGGGCTTGGACTGGAAGCATCTGATTTCTTCCTCATCTCTTCTCTCCTCTCTCTCTCTCCTTCCTCTGTAAATAGCAAAAACAGAGCACCATCATCCAAAGACAATTAAGATTTAAAGATCACTTGGGAGGGAAAGAGAGATTTGGTGAAGGAAAATATTAGGATAAAATGGGTAGTGGCAACACCATTGAAAGAGATTAGATCATCAAAGGATTTGGGATTTCGATTAGCTAGGTCTAGTTTCTAAAAGATAGAAAGTTTCTAGAGAGAAAGAGGAGAGGAGTGGTGGACGGTGGAGAGAAATAGGAGAGGGGTTAGATATATTTTCTGGTGAAGATGAAAGTTCAGAGAGGTGTGCCATGGAGGTGGTTGGTGGATAGTAAGGAAGGAGGTGGCAGGGGGAGTTTCTTGGTGACTTTCTTGGAGTGTTTCTTGGGGAAGTGATGGGTGAGATGGAAGGGGGCAAAGAGGGGAAAATTCTCCAGGTTTATGAGGAAGGAGATGATATACAATTAGGTCCCTTGAGATAAGATTATTGCTGAATGGTCCCTTATAAATTGAAATAACAAATTTATCCCTACCAAAACTCACATGGTTAAATTTAACAATAGAAAATTAACAAAATTAGATAGAAGAACCAAACCCAAACCGAGAAACCCAAAAAATACGGGGACCATTTGGGTTGTTTGCCCCTTCATTATCTGAAGTTGAGAAATACGAGACAGTGATTGCCAAAGAATATCTTTGCATCCGCCTTATTGAAACATGGAGCTCTTTCAGAAAACAATATCAGAAAATATCTTCATACTAGACACATTTTCTGGAAACTACCAAGTGCCGACCAACAATAAGATAATCTGAAAACATTATTTCATAATCATTTTCGTAAAACATGCATAACCTAAAGTGTATTCTACACAACTAAAAAAAGGACAATGCATAATATTTATATGGGATATTGGGAGAGGGGAGGGGGGGAGATTAAGCTTTTGAGCTACTAACTATACCACATGTACATTGCACAATGGAAAAAGGTAAGACGAACAAAAAATAAAATGAACCCCCAACAACTTAACTGGTCATTAATACAAAATACACAATCACTGTTTCTAAACAAATATCCTTCACTCCAGGCTGCAAATTGTCCAACTCCAGCACGAAAGACCCAGCGAACCCGTACCAATCAACAAGCACCTCCTATGCGTCAACTTATCTCAATGACCTACTGATAGTGTTAAAATACTGAAAACCCACTAAAAATCTTGTAGTAGCAAAAAACTTCATCCAATGACTTCTAAAACAGTTAATTCCACCCTCTGACAATCAAGATCCAGTCGGAACACTTGCAAGTCATATCCTACCTTTCAAAACCAATGTATTGACTACTTCAAAGTAAAGTTAGTTCTCATCTTTCAATTCTGTACTTCTTTTTAATTTAAAAAAAATGAAAGGGAACTCATTCAACATCAGCATAACCATATTCTTGGTGTCAAGCAAGTATACATCACACCTTACCTGAAAAATCTAAGAACCCTGAACTTAAAAATAAAGCATCAAAAAGATACCTCAATATTCAATTTTCAGACAAGATTCAATTATAAAACCAACTAAAACAAGATAAAAATGCTGGATTCATTTCAAATTTATCACTTCAATAGAGCTGTTACAGCAGCATTGCCACCGAAACTCATGGATGAGCTGATGTGAAGTTTAAAACCTGTGTAAACAAACTTATGACTGCAAATTCCGACTGGATCCTGAGTACGTAACTTGGGATTATGCATTACACTTAGAGAGTCGATATATGTAAATTTTACTAAAAGTGTTCACACATTGCTGACAATCTAGCTATCAATCTTACTTACTGCAGAGTCATAGTTTCCTAGAAGCAAATGTCTAACCAGATTACCAGAACACATTTACCATGTGAAAAAATAATCATACTTCGGACATCCTTCACTGGTCATTTCAATAAGTTGTGACAAGGAGGATGCTGTTAATTAATCCGGGTTCACTGAGAAACTTTATACTTACTGCACCTGAGACGAGTGAAAGCACCATATAACACAAAAATCTAGAATCCAAAGAGCACGGCCCTGAAGTAATAATGTTGGAAAAGTATAAACGCTGTTGGGGGATCAAAGAAATCAAAAGTCTGGATTCCTGCCAATATGAGAATACAAAGTTAAAAATGACCATCAGTAAGAATGATCCCTTGTGCAAGGATGGATGTAAAAATGAGCGTACTATGAAACAGCTGAAATAACAATTTACTGTAGCAAGTCTTACTGGAACATGGATTTTCAGTCCCCTCCACCTGCCTTGCCCGCAATGGCTGCCGTCTGAATTTTTAGTAAGAAATAGGTCAATAACAAGGGTTAAACCTACTTGCAAAGAGCATACAATACCTAACTAAAGAAACAATTTAATAAAGGCTTACTGGCTCGATCTTGTCTTTGCCATTCACTTGCGATCCCGAGAACCTACAATTTTTTTGGAAACAGCTCAGACTATGCTAAAACACCAAGCAGATACTCACTCTAAATACATTGACAGACTATGCTTGTACGCCTTAAATGTAATATTCGGAAAAAACCAATGCTGTTGATAGTTGATACACAGACCTGAGTGCCCTTGCTTTCTTTTTGTCTTCTTCCACTGAATCAGTAGTACTTGAAACTGGTGCAAACCTAGCAAGCCTAGCCTTCTTCTTCTCGTCCTCATCACTAGGCACAGACTTTGCCGTCCCAAATCTGAAGAAAAAAAGAAAATCGTTATCACAATTCTGCATGATGTTGATTACTACAATGAAGCAAACTCAATGACTTGAGATCTTAATAATTCAACAGCACAATTGCAATACAAAATTAACAAGGTGAACTACTACCTTTCAGCTCTAGCCTTCCTTTTCAGCTCCTCTGATTTCTTTGTTGCATCTGATGATCCCTGTGAACCAGACACAGTACCAAACCTGCATCATGAGAGGTTCAAGCTCAGCAAGTTCCATTAAAACACAGTAAAGAAGACAACTTTGCAAGATGATGATAATGATGATAAAAAAAATTAGGATCAACAACAAGGCACAATGCTGGCTCCCCTGTTCGCTCTTCATCAATGCCTTACCACCTCTATCTAGCATCAAGTTTCAGATTCAAGGGTACTTTATTACAAGCTATAATTTCATCTTATTCGGGTAGTTAACAAGGAACTGGAAATCATCAAAATGCTATACCCAGCTCTATATGTCAAATGTGACCTTCCCGATCAAAGAGGATTTGTTTAAGTTAATCCTTCAAGAAAGGGAAAATAAAAATTTGACCAAATCTCTTCAGCATTGTACAGGTGATACAGTATGACCAAACATGAGCAACAGACGTCCTATTCAAATTTTTTGTCCAACTTTCTCATCCCAACCTAGGTAGCCAGTATGCAATTGGTTAGATTTCATATTCACATCACTTAATAAGTGACGCCAACTTTTAACCCGATACTTAGATTGGGATGGAAACTTTGTAGGAAAAAGTTTTTATCCCTATCATTTTCCTAATAGATAATTTGTTGTTTTATGTACATTTCTATCTATCTCTGATTATAATTGCATGCGTGAGCACACTTTTGTGTATGTGCATGAGACTGGAAGCTTTCATCTGAAAGTTCAACAAGCTCCAGTTAAAAGTTCAAATTTCAAACATGATGCCCATGTGGAAATTCATTTTTCCAAAATCAACAACCTACTTTGGGAAAAGTCACAAAGGACATCAAAGTCTCCGTATGCACTAATCTGCTTTGCATCAGTATTAATAAAGGAACCAATTCTAACATCATTAAATATCTCATAACCTATTCAGCATGAAAGAGGGACAGTGTATCAGTCTTTAGTCTTTACCAGTAGTACCTGAGATGCAACTTCCCATCAGTATAGTTACAGTTAACATGGCATGCATGGGTTGTTTGATTGCGACAAACAATTTGGATTCTACTGCCATATGGCTTGTCACGGACTTCTTCAATGATTACCATGTTCTTCACCTTGCAAATAATGTCCAAATATGCCATGTTAACGGTGTGGAACTAGTTCTTCCCTCCACTTCAGATCTGACAGTGACATTAACGCAAGTAGCCCAAAAAATTTCGTTCAAGAACGTAATAATTTTTTTACCACTATTGGTTAACAGTACATCACGAAAATTAGAGGCTCCTTCAACTGGATAGGCTTAATAATTGAATCTCCTAAGTAACATTTTATTATGAGAAACAACAGAGTGCTTATAATCACTATAATGCCAATCCAAACAGTTGTACCATATGCATTGAAAAATATGCTTCGCTGTTCCAAGAAAATATTTTGGGCTGCCTACAACAATGAACTTTTAGAATTGAGAAACAGGTAAAAAGCAAGCAAAATAATCCAAGATTACTAATTAATGGTGGTGCTTCGCGAAAAACCACAAATATGCATTCTGCACAATCCTAACACTGCTTGTTAAGTTCTATTTTGAATTAAGAAATAGGTCAAAGCAAGCCAAATAATTCAAAACTCATAAATGTCCCCCTTCATGAGAAACCACACATTCATGCAGCACTGCATGTTAAGCTCTATTTTAAGCTTACCAAAAACTAATGCCAGGTATCCTCTCTCTTTTTTATAGGAAGTGTGCCCCTTGTTGGTACAAAAGGATCGGAACAAAAGACCTCATGGTCTTTGCCTGAGTGCCCTTGCCATCTCTATCCTTTTATCAAAATAAGAAAATCAATCTTCCAAAGGAGGTTTACTCCTCTCTTGCAACCAGAGTGCTCTGAATACCCGCACAGCTTAACTCACACTCCAGCTAGTCAACCAGAGTAATTAAAATCCAAACACTAACGACATTCAATCCGTTGTTTGTGAAGACAACTAAGTCCAAAACCATGGGGCCATGTTGGTAACCTAAGCCTTAGCTAATCAAAATTACAAGGAAAAAAAAAAGAGGCTCACTTCAAGAACAGCTGGTAGGGGGCTCAAGTCACTGAACTTGTCATGCATTCATTGCCAACATTGAATCTTGGGTAATTCAATTCTTAAAAAAAACGAAGTACGAACAATAATGATAAAAATTATATAATAAACAATAATAAGCCTTGCACTGTATCAATTCACAACAATCACTACCATACCATTAAAAACCTTAACCTAGTCTGCTAAATACCTAATCAAATCAACGCATACATACAGAAACAAAAAGTACGAACAAAACAAATACCTCTCGGCACGAGAATTTCTCTTTTCTTCTTCGGATAGCTGAACCGGCATCCCGAACCGCTCAGCTCGACGAATCTTCTTTTGAGTATCATTAACCGAGCCGCCGTCGTTGTTGCTACTAACCGCCGCCGGATCTCCTTCGCTCGCCTTCATTTCTCCTCCTCCGCCTTCGGCGTCCTTGGCAGCATCCGTCAAGGATGGCAGTGTTTTCTCCACAGAGGTTTCGGCTGTTGTTGCAGTTGTTGGATTAGGATCTGAGACAAAGGTCTTCCTAGGGTTCTCTTCGTTGATTGTCGTCGCCATTGATATTTTTGGAAATCGCGTGAGAGAGCTACGAAGAGTTGGGGTTGTTCAAGTACGGTACTTAGGTTTGCTTCGGAAACGGAATTATTTTTATGGGAAAGTGGTATCGTGGGAGTATTATATATTGGGACAAAATTGTAAAGGCAGCACTTTACCGACGTCATTTCTTATAAATCGACCCTCAAAAATTATTAATTTCTTATTTTACGTTTTGAATTTACCCATCCAACTAAGCATATCCCTTCCTTCTCCCTCCCCCTCCCCCAGCAAACGCCCTCTCTCTCTCCCACTGCACCATCTTTCCTTCTCGCCGCCTTCATTCTCTCACCCCTCCCCCCCCTACAACAAACTTCTTCTCAAACCCCTTGCTTTTTTTGTTGCCCATCCCTATTGCTTCTCCTTTTTTACTTCCCCAGATCTGTGCGGGTAACACCAAAAACCCCTTCCTCCATAAATATTTCCTTTTACCCCCACCAAACTCTCTATCACTCTCCTCCTCCTCCTTTCCATTGTCATCGCATTGTTGGAAAAATCCACCCAAATCAACTATACAGATATGTCCAACCCCTGTCAATCAAAAATTTCAAGAATTTTCGGTCACGAGTCATAACCAACTGAAAATTCTTAACATATTCGGCTTGCTCAGACCAAAAAACATTATTAAAAAAAAATCTGCCATACATGATCGAAATTTTGGTCACGTCATCTTCTATCTCTTCTTTTTTCTTCTTCACTCAACAATGCCGGTGGAGGTGAAGGGGAAGTCGGTAATGTAGATGGCGTTACTGGGAGATTAAGCTCAGAGGTGGGTGACTCGCCTGAGAAGAGAGAGAGAAAGAGCAATGCAGCACCGTTGGTTAGGTTGTTATGGCAAAGAGGGCGGTAGGAGGGAGGCAGCAGGGGAGGAGGGAAGGCGCTGCTAATGCGCTAGGTTTACTGGGGGAGGAATAAGAGAATAAAGGTGGTGGGAGGTAGGCAGTGGGGGAGGAGGGAGTGCCTTGTGGGAGATGGAGAGTGTGTAATACCACGATTTTCGGTTAGCTTGAATTGTGTGCAATGCTCGCATTTCTCTCTTTGTTGATTGTATGTTCGATTTGTGAGAGAGTCTAGATGTGTGTGAGTGACCACATTAAGACCAAAACACTATTAAGATATGTTTCATAGTTGTTGACTTGCTAAAGTCACAAGTTGTAACTCAACGTTAGTTAGAATGCGACGCGATTAAGAGTTTGCTTGCGTTTTGTGTTCGTGACCTCAGTTTGGTCCTAGATATTTACATGATGATTGATTAACATGTATATATGTATTAGACTTTTAGTTGGATGCATTCCTTAAGTCTAGTCATGTTTTGACGCTTCGAGGATAGCAATCGTTTTTATCGCGTAGTTCAAGATTGAGCCGTGTGATCGTCTCATCTTCGGGAGTTCTTATTCTCCTATCTGTTGTTTAACATCCTAGAAACATTCAAGTATGTTCAATAGCCTTTTTGACTTGTTTATAGTCTTGTGTTCTTGCCCGACGATTTATGGTTTCGTTCGTTGATTCATTAGCGAGTTGTTGTGCCTTGCTCCGGTTTCACTCCGAATTGTTTCGAGAGTTGTTTGTGAGTGTTCTATGGGAGTTCTAGACCTACTTTGAATGGGGTTTGAACCTTGTTTGGTTGGTTAAGTGTTTGGGGTCATTTAGGTTTGAATTATAGATAATTTTGGCTCTGGGAAGCTTGCGGCCGCAAGGGGGAAGGACCTTGCCCCCGCAAGGTCAACAGAAGGATCACCAATTGTGGCATGGAGAATGCGCTCGCATATATGGTATGGGACCATGCGGCCGCATGGTCCTCCGATTCAGCTTTGCCCTGTTTTGATTTTTGAATGGGATTTCCTATCCTATCCCCATTAAACCCCATCTAAACCCTTCCTAACCTCACATACTTAGTCCTAATCATGTCCTAACACTCTTGGGTAGTTAATTAAGGTTAGATTAGTGGTTGATTACTCTTAATCTTCACTAATTGTGCCATGGAAATTCCTGTTGTGTGCCCTCTTTATTTGTGGAGGTATAAATACCCAAAGCCTTTGGAATTTTCAGCAATTCCCCTCATTCTTCTCCTTCATTATACGTTTTTAGAGAGAGAGAGAGAGAGAGTTCTTGGGGGCTTTGAGCCATAGCTCTTCTTCCTCTGATCCACGAAGATTCGACCGTTGGATCGTTGATTAACTTCGTATTCTTGAAGCCTTCGACGAGTAGAACAACTTCACCGATCCAATTTTGATTCTTTGGAGTTTTCATTCAAGCTAGGTAAGCTACTATACTCCTCCTCTTATGGATTTTGTGCTTATTAACCCTAAGGAAAACAAAGGGCTTGCTATGTAAGGTTAATGAGTACACATGTATGCTTTGTGTGATTTTATTTTGAGTTTGAAGAGTGAACTTGCTAATAATCATGTGTAGGATAACTTCTATGATTAATGAAGTATGTTATGAAGCTTCATTTTGTAAACTTGGACTTTGAGCATGATGGTTATATAAATTCCTAGAAACCTAGGGTTTGACATGATGCATATGTAGTAAATGGTGTTATTAGTGTTATGAATGATTTTGAGAGTTTCTATTGAACATTATGAATTATTGGAATTACTCATGGTTATGTGTTTAAGGTTTGGGAGCATGCTAGATGAACTCCTATTTTTGGTTGTGAGCATGATAAATGAATTATCATTATGAATTACATGATTGAAATGTAATGATTGGCTTCAATGGATTAAGTTGATTTTCATGAATATAGAAGTATGTTGTTTAACTTTAATTCATGAATTTAAGGTTGTGAGCATGCTAGATGAATTTGTATATTGGCTATGAGCATGCTAGATTAATTTATATCTTGGTTATGAACATGTTAGATGAATGCCTATTTTGGATGAGAGCATGCTAAATAAATTTCTATCTTGGGATACATGTTTGAAATGTGATGATTAGCTATAATCAATAAGTGTTAATCTATGAACTAGGTTTTGGGAATTTATTGGGAAGGTATGGATTATGTTGGGTTATATAATGTTGTTAACCTTGAGAACTTAGTCATGAGTATTAGCTAATGAACATAGGAGGGTTATGATGCAAATAACTTCTACGCCTTCGAATTTAGAAAGAGTAGAAATGACTTAACGGAGTTGATTATGAGATTAATATGAACATAGAGAATTACATATTGAGATCCTACAAAATTTGGGGTGGTTTTGATGAAGATTAAGCCTCCGAGTGTTTACAAGTGTATGAAGAACACTTGGGTATTAGAGACTTGATATTATTGCTCTAATGTGTTTATGTGCTAATTAGCATTATGTGATTTAAAAGTAAACATCTTCTTGATTGGGTTAGTGCGCTAAGTTGAACTTTTTCTTTGGTTCAGCATTTGAGTATATATTACATGTATTGCGTTTGAGTCCAGCTGGCGTCGTTTTGTTTGAATCTTTGGCGGGATGATGCATTATCTTCACGAATTGTGGGATTTGTGATCGCAATGAATCGTCGTGCTGGGTTGCACACACCCCTCCATCAATGGCCATGGTGGGGATATAGCTGATCATTGTTAGAGTAATACACATGACCTTGATAGCTTTGGAACTCGAGCGGAGATTGTCTCGGGCACGTTGATACCACGAAAGGGATATCGAGGACACATTTGGTTGCACGTGTTTTGCAGGAGCTACACGACAAAAGCGAAAAGGAAATCATGTTCTCTTTAATGTGATTTAATTTACGAGCACTTATATGAATTGTTGTACTACGTGGCTAATGATATGATTTGTCTGAGATGATAATTATTGATGAAATGTTATAATAGAAATATAACATGCTATCCATGATTAGAATGGAAACAATAGTCTCTCATATATGAATTATTATATGAGTTATGTTAAATGATGAAGTATGAGACTTATGGTATAATTGGGTTATGTGGATGATGGTTTGATGATAGGTTACAATATGGAAATAACATGTTGTATATATTAGAATTGAGAATCATATTCTATTTGATATGAATTACTTTATGATGAATTATGTAGAACAATGTTCTATGTGACTGTTCATAGAATTTGGTTTACGGTTGAGGATTATTCCATGAAATGATAAATTATGAGTATGACATGATACATACATGTTTTACTTGAGCATAATGTCATACCATGACATTGCATCTTTAGTAGCTTACTAAGTCTTTATGACTTACTATGTTTACTTTGTTTTCCTTAGATTCAAGTCGAGCTAGTGATTCAAAGGAATCCGCTGAGTCTACGTTAGTACGCGTGATTCTAAGTGAAGGTTGCTACTATTAATATTTTGTAACATTGGTTTCAGAAATGACGTATGGGAAGTGAAGTTATATAAACTTCACTATGGGTAGTAAAACTTATGGTTATTATTTGGTACTTGTACTTGTTAAATTATTACTTAATCTTTTGAGAGTCGACATTTGTTAGTCGAGCCATGTTTATATAATTATATTAATTATATGCATCTCGAGTTTATTTATATTGTTGGTTATGTTGTAATCCGGCATGTTTAGCCGTAAAGTGTGTAGACTAGAGTTGTAGACTTAGTTTAATGTTGGGTTCCGGTTGTAACATCGTCGATGACTTGGATCTATTATTGTATATAAATTGTAATAGGTGGTTTTGTTGTACGTGTCTAATGTTGTGTTATGTGCTTTGAATTTTTGGGCCGAGAGATTTACTATCTCTTATGTTGTTTTGTATTTCGAAGCTTGTAAGCTCGGGATCCATTACATTATTTGTTTCCGCATTTGTTGAGTCGTTGGTGTATCGTTGTTATAGCCTTACCCTTTGCTTGTTAATTGTGTGTCTTGACGGCACGACCTTGAGATCTCATATTGAAGTCCGGCTCGAGTCGTCACAGAGTGTGTTTGTTGTTCTGAATGGTTGGACTTCACCTAAGACTTTCTACCTTAATATGACCCATGAGATCAGTGTGAATCATCTCAAGACATCTAGATATGGAGCAATGCTGGATAGCAGGATGAGATGCCTTGGTTTGCTTACCCTTTTGATATGGTCCACACACCTTTGTGGAATTTTTGTTCAAACTAGACAATCCTCTCACAGCCTCATACTTCACAAGCTCATGAAGCTTACGAAAACTCATATGCCCCAAGTTTTGATGCCATAAGTCTGTGACATCAATACTAGCACTATGACAAGTTTGCACATTGTTGTACACGTAGCAATTATCTGATGATCTTGTACCTATCAATAAGCATTTGTTATCCTTATCAAAAACTTCACAAGAATTCTTATCAAAACATACCTGAAGATCATCATCACAAAGTTGACTTATACTTATGAAATTAGTTTTAAGCCCTTCAACATGGTAAACATTTTTTAGCTTGGGAAGACCATCTACATTAAGGGTGCCTTTTCCAATAATCTTTCCTTTAGCACCAGTGCACCTCATCCATAAATCACTGATCCTCCATTGATGTTCATATAACCCTCCAAGTTCTCAATAGAACCAGTCATATGCCGTGAACATCCACTATCAAAGTACCAAGATCCAACAATGTGAGATTTTAAGGAAGTGAAGGTTACATTACAAAATTCAGATTTTGAACGATGGGCTCCTGAACAGACATAAAAAGGTTCTTGTTTAGGAACAGTTCTGAAACTCCCTTTATGAACCCAGACTTTTCTGAACACTTTTGGTTGATGCAACTGTATTTGGTGTTGCATCTGGTTGTAGGTCAGGTAGGCTTATCTAACTTTTTTTAGCATAATCTGCCTTTTTCTGGTAGCAGAAGGGCTGAATATATCCAGGTTTATGGCAATAATGACACACAAAATTTATCTTCCTAGTTTTTGGTTTTTTAAAGAAATTGGGGTTTTGGAAGATATGTAAAGACTGTTTTGGTTCAAAAGAAGATGATGAGGTTCCTTCACCTTCCTTGACAAAGGTCTTTGGCTTGAACCCTAGTCTACATTTGCAATTCTATCCAATCTTCAACATCTCATCTAATTTGAGTTTTCCAAAATTCCATTTAGCCACAGTTTCATTGGCTTTGTCAAGCTCACCATTAAAATATTATATCTCAGTATCATTCTTTGTGAGCAAACACTCTAACTTTGCAATGCACTCTTTTTTATTTTCATTCTCTTTCTTAAGTGCTTCATTTGTTCTTCCAAGAACTTTTACTTGACAAGCTCTTTTCTCCCAATCATTATACAATTCCTTGTAAGCTTCCATCAGTTCTGACTCTTCTGTGCATTCTGATTCTGGAGCATCTTCAGTTATGGAATAATTGAAGCAGAGAGAATCATCCCAGTTTTTGTTCGATGCAACTTCTGATGCAGCTGCATTGCGAGCTTCATCACACGAAACACCTACAAAATTAGTCTGAACATATTGTATTGCTGTAAGAGTAATGAGATCAGCAGGATCTTCATCATCAATGTCACTCAAAGTAGCAGAAAAATTCAAACTCTTCTTACGCAAGGTATTAGCACATTGATTAGCATATCGACCAAATCCTTGACAAGCCCTACATTGAATGGAATCAAGATTTTTTGATGTAGTCTTTTTAGCAAAAGGGTTGGTAAACGGTTTTTCAGGAGTTTGGAATGAGTCTTTTTGGGAACAAACTTAATAGACTTAGGTTTGAAAATAGTTTTGGTATTTGAAGAAGGAGATCTATTTTGTTCTTTTGTTTTCAAAATATTTTTAAATTTTGTTGTTAAAAGATCTATTAAGTCTTCATCAAAATCAGATTCCTTAATTTCCTTGTGCAATTTAATCAATTCAGAAGACACGTCAACAATAGAAAGGAAAAAGTAATACTTTCCATAGAAGGAGTAAAAGATGATGCACCGTTACCTTTATGCTTAATTTGTTCATTGAAGTTTAACTCAAAGTTTTGGAGAATACTAGCAAGTTTATCAAAACTCATTTTATCAAAGTCATGAAGCTCCTCAATAGCACAAATTTTGGTAGTAGATCTTTTAGGAAGAATGCGCATCATCTTGCTAACAAGACGTTCATTGGTGATAGAATCACCTAAAGCAAGAGCGGTATTGGAAATATCATGCAATCTACCATAGTAAGACATAATATCCTCAATCTCATTCATTCTAGTGTTTTCAAATTGAGTTGTAAGCATTCTAAGTTTGGAAACACGAACACTAGTAAGTCCTTCACAAAGGGTTTGAAGGGTCTCCCATACATCTATCTTCAGTGGACCAATCTGCCCCACGAGTGATTTTAACATCACCATCATTGTCAGTGGTCTTAGGTGGAGTCCAACCATTCAGAATAGCAGACCACGCTTTATCATCAATTGATTTGATGAAGATACGCATCTTAACTTTCTAAATTGAGTAATTAATATTAGTCAAGGTAGGAGAATGAACAACATTCTCATATTGAGAATCCATCATAGCTACAACCAGAATCTTCTCTTAGTGTCGTCAAGATGAGGCTCTGATACTAATTGAAAGTGCAATAGTAGCTAGGATTTCAAAGAAACTGTCAATGCAGCTTGTGATGTAGCTGCATCCAAAGGTGTATTGACCAGATAATCAAATAAGTAAACAACGGAAGTATTTAATCTAATAAAGCAATAATAAACACATAAACAATCTACAAGCTAAAAAGATTATAAGTTTTACAAACTAAAGCGTGAAATAAACAAAATACCAAAACCTCTAACAAGACATCAAGTCTGTAGAGGTAAAGCAAACGTAAGATTAAAAAATAAGTTTCCTAAAAAAGTATAAAACAAACATCAAAACAGTCAATGTAGCTCGTGGTGTTACTGCATCCAAACTTCAACAAAGCTCTCAGCTATTTTCTCTATGAAATATCTATGTGTCTTCGTGGTTGTCTGCACTAAAGTCTCCTTGTATTTATAATTGAGGTAGAGACCTACACAAACAAGAATCCAACAACTTCAAGGAAACATAGAATGTTAGGAAATAAAATGTTAGTTTCCTAATTTAATTCAAGGGTTTTACCAAAAATTTTGTCAAACTTAATTATGGACTCTTGAGAGCTTTTGGAAGTATTTAATTATGGTAACACTTTATCATTACTTTAGGACCAAAAAGGTATTAAATATAGTAACTACTTGGACCAAGAAATGACACAACAATAAATAAAATAGGATAACCCTATTTTACCCTTACAATCTTTAAATCCTATTTCTCACATGCATTTAAGTTTTTATGGTTTGACGGTGGTAGAAGTTATTGTGAAGAGTAACGTTTGTATTTTGATAACTATGCTTGATCGATAGGCAATGATTGCTCAAGTGGGGAGAAATGGTGGCAGCAAGTCTATATATTTTATTTCTATCGAGGTAGCGAGAACCAGTTGTGGTAATGAATTCATCTAGATAGCCCTCCTTTTCTTTTTTCTTTCATTAAGTGAGAGTGGTGTTTGTAGATGCTTGAGAGGGTGAGACACCAGGAAAGGTAGTCCTGTTCTGGAGCTAGTGATATGGGTGGTGGGAGTTTTCTTACTCTTTTGTTTTAGAAGTGGGTTTATACGGTCTTTATTATGATGTATGACATAGTTTTTTGCAAGTCATTAATCTTAAACCCTAGATCTTGAACTTCATGGTAATCACAATAGCATGCAAAATACTCTTAATTAAAATACCTAATGAAGACATGTTGCTTCTAGTGATTTGCCATTGATCCGAAATCTACAGTATAATAGAGAAGCAGAGGCGAATATGGTTTCTCCTTTTTGGCCTAAAAACCCTAATGATATGATTTAACGTAATAGATGAATATGATATGTATTACATCTCTTTTATAGGCAAAGGAAGGACCACATTCCTATTAGGGTTTTAATCTCAACCGTCCATCAAGGTAGAATTTATTTAGGAAATAACCCTTTTACAAACCGAATTTATTGTAATTTAGTAATTTCAAATTAACTGTGATTCTCACTATTGACCATATAAGGAATTTTTTAACCCGCAAGAAATATATCTTACAGTCTCCCATTTGGTCAAAGTGATAATCCTTTAATGGTTAATCTTGGAAACATAAGGCGCACATAATTATTAAATTAATAACTTGATGGTTAACATAATACCTTCGCAAAACAAGCTATCCATGAGAGTCATAGCGGTTCCATATTATCAGGTTTTCAACATGGTTCCTTCCATGTACTACAACATAAATAACTTAATTTACTAGTCCTTTTAAGCAAGGGTATAAATAAGGGTCCAATAATGTTCTTTCTTCAAGAACTATTTCTGTTATCAATTATCCATTCACATAAAGTATACAAAATATGGAAACATAAATGAAATTCAGAATGTCATAAATAAGAGCTCAATAGAAGTTCAATGTATAAGCATAACAAACGATAAATTAATAATCAGTCATTCTCTATAGACCCATACTTAAAGTATGTTTATGAAAAGCCTTAGGAGGTAACCCCTTCGTAAGTGCATCTACAACCATAAGTGTTGTGCTTATATGCTCAATGAACAATTGTTTCTTATGAATTGTTTGCTTCACCGATAGATACTTAAGGTCCATGTGTTTTGTCCCTTTAGAGTATCTATCATGCTTAGAGAAAAATACTGACGTAACATTATCACAATAGAGTTTCAACGGTCTAGAGGCAAAATTCAAATCTCTAAATCTTGAGATGAAATTTTGCAGCCATAAGCAATGATTTGTAGCTTCAAAGCAAGCTACAAATTCAGCTTCCATCGTGGAATTAGCAATAATAGACTCTTTTGCACTTTTCCATGAGATTGCTCCTCCAGATAGTAGAAAAACATAACCAAAAGTGCTCTTTAGAGTGTCTTTGCATCCAGCATAATCGGAATCTGAATAGCCAACTAACTCTAATCGATCTAACTTCTTGAATGTAAGACAATAATCCTTCGTACCCTATAAGTATCTCAAAACTTTCTTTCCGGCTCTACAATGATCCATTCCTGGATTTAATTGGTATCTTCCCAACATACCAGCAGCAAAGCTGATGTCCGGCCTTGTGCAAACTTGTGCATACATCAAACTTCCTACTAAAGAAACATAGGGTATGTTTTCCATTTGCTTGCGCTCAAATTCATTTTTAGGACATTGATATAGACCAAATTTGTCCCCTTCTGAATTGGAGCAACGCTCGCAGTACATGTTGCCATTTCAAATCTTTCTAAGACTTTTTCGATGTATGTTTTCTGGGAGAGTTTAAGTAATCCACGTGATCTATCACGGAATATCTCTATCCCAATCACGTAGGAAGCTTCACCCATGTCCTTCATCTCGAAATTTTTAGAAAGATAAGTTTTGGTTTCATGCATTAAGCCAAGATCACTACTTGCCAATAATATGTCATCAACATACAAAACCAAAAATATGAACTTACTCCCACTGATCTTGAGGTATATGCATGGATCTACAGTATTTTATTCAAAACCAAAAGCATTAATGGTTTCGTTGAATTTTAAATACCATTGACAGGAGGCTTGTTTAAGTCCATAATTGGATTTCTTAAGTTTGCAGACCATGTCTTCCTGTCCTTCCAAGGTAAAACCTTCAGGTTGACACATGTAAGCTTCTTGTAACTCACCATTAAGAAATGTTGTTTTCTCATCCATTTGATGTAACTCTAAGTCATAATGAGCTACCAGGGCCATAATAATTCTGAGAGAATCTTTTTTTAACACAGGAGAAAAAGTCTCTTTGTAATCTATGCTATTTTTTTGAGTAAAACCTTTGGCTACAAGTCTAGCTTTATATCACTCAATATTGCCATGACAGTCACGTTTGGTCTTGAAGACCCATTTACACCCAACTGTTTTGTATCCTTCCGGCAAATGAGTTAATTCTAAGACTTGATTATCCGCCATTGATTTTAACTCATCTTTCATGGCGTCAATCCATTTATCAGAATTATTACTTGTAATGGCTTGTGAATAGGAAACTGGGTCTTTCATTATCCCTATGTCAAAATCAGATTCTTATAGATAAACAACGTAATCATCATAAACAACACTTCATTTTTCTCGTTGAGATCTTCGCAATGCTAGTTCTTGTGCTTGTTCTACAATTTCTTCATTGGCAATGATTTCATTAAAGGGTTGTGGCTGATGTGGTTGTGGCTCTTCATCGTTTATCGATTCAACGATGAGTGGAGCTATAGGTGATCCTTCGACGTTTAATGGTTCAACGATGGAAGGATTCACATTGTCTGTTTGATTCTTGGGTAATGGGATTATTACCCTAACTTCATGAATAGACTTATCTTCCACAAATATACTCCCACTAATCATGCCATCATCAATGAATTTGAAATTACCAGTTTCTACAATTCGCAGCTTATGGTTAGGACAATAAATTATATACCCTTTGGATTTTTCAGGAAAATCAATGAAATAACCACTTATGGTTTTCAAATCCAATTTGTTTGCTTGAGGATTATATACCTTCGCTTCAACTGGACGTCCCCAAACTTGCAGGTGTTTTAAACTAGGTTTCCAGCATTTCCACACCTCAAAAGGGGTCTTTGGAACTACTTTACTAGGAACCCTATTTAAAATATATACGGCCATACGAAGAGCATATGTCCACAACGTAATGGGCAACTTAACATGACTCATCATGCTTCTAACCATTTCCAAAAGCGTGCGATTTCGCCTTTCAGCTACACCTTTCTGCCACGGAGAATCTAACATTGCGTATTGAGCTACAATTCCAAGTTGTTCGAGGAGTCTGGCAAAAGATCCAGGATGTTGTCTTGTTTCGTCATACCTACCGTAAAATTCTCCACCTGTATCAAACCTTATGATTTTCATTTTTCTCTCTAATTGCCTCTCAACCTCGGTTATGAATATTTGAACAAAATTCACATATTAAGATTTGTTATGCAATAGATAGAGATAATAGTAACGTGAATAATCATCTATAAAGGTGATGAAGTATGTTTCTCCCCCAAATGTTGGAACATCAAAAGGTCCACAAATGTCTGTATGTATTATTTAAAGAAGCTGAGAACTTCTTGTGGCTCTTTTCTTTCTGTGTTTTGTTGTTTTGCCTTTAATACAATCCACACAACTTTGATAATCAGTAAAATCTAGGTTCGATAAAACCCCATCTTTTACTAATCTTTAAAGTCGTTCACGGGATATATGTCCCAACTTCTGATGCCACAAGAGTGAAGAGTCCTTTTTCATTACATGATGTACAATTTATTCATTATGATGCAGAGTCAATTGGGTTTCAGGTAAGGATGGAGAAAACAAAGTAAATTTGTAAAAACCATCCACAAGAATTCCAAAACCAAATTTAATAGAATCTTTATATAAATTGAAACTTCCAGTACCCAAATCAAACATAAATCCTTGTAAATCAATATTTGAAACTGAAACTAAGTTACGGGAAATAGATGGAACATAAAGAGTTTAAAATAAATCTAAATAATAACCTTTTGCAAGAACAAGATGATACGTTCCAATAGCTTCGATAGGAGCTTTATTGTTGTTTCTCACAAATAAAAAATTTTCAGTTGGATTTATGATTTGGGTTGTAAGGTATCCTTGTATCGAATTAGAAACATGAACATTAGCACTTGTATCCAACCACCATGTATTTGAAGTCACATTAGAGAAGTTACATTATGAAAAACTTACGAATCCCAAAGGATTATCTTTACTTTCAAACGAGTTGTGTCGTTTTTCATAATCTTTCTGGAAATGTCCAGATTTCTTGTAGAAACGACAAACTTCTTCTTTCTTTGTCTTGACTTGAGGGGGTTAGACGTTATTATTCATTTTGGGTGGTGCTCTTTTCTGGCCTTTTCCAGCTTTTTCCCAAACTTATGATTCGCTCCTTGAATTATGAAATGCGCAATATTAACACATTGTTGAGTTAGCCTTGCTTCCTCTTGAACTAGCTTGTTAGATAGTTCATTCACTGTCCACTTTTCCTTAATGTAATTATAATTCACTTGAAAAGGGGTATACTGCAGAGGAAGAGAATTTATGATAAACTGGACAAGAAAATTCTCATCCACTTTCATTCCTAAATTCTGAAGCTTAGCTGCAAGATTTTGCATCTCAATAATATGATTGGGCATTGACCGTACACCATCAAACTTCATAGTAGTGAGTTCTGACATTAATTTCCCTGTAAGAGACTTATCTGTAGTCTTAAAGTGTTCTGCAACGGATTCCATGAATTCCCTAGCCAATTTCGTTTCAGGAAGAGAGGTCTTGATGTTTGCAGCAATCGTCATTCGCATGAACATAAGGCTCAATCTGTTACTCTTCTCCCACAGTTTATGGAGATCTTTATCCTCTTTAGTACTTTCTTCGGTTAATGCAGAATGTTTTTCAGTTTGGAGTGCAAGATCGAGATCAAGAACATCCAAAGTGAATTCAACGTTCTCACGTCATTCTGAGAAGTTGGTACCACTGAGAGAGGGTACAGATGAAGTATGCGAGTGCAAATTAACGGGAATAAGAGCTGAAATATAATAAAGATATACAAGAGTTAAAAGTTGTCTAAATATACATAAAGAAGATTCTCCTGTGGGTAGAAACTCCACTAATTTAATTATGAGTCATAATTCCAATTTAATCATGTGTACAAGCACAAGATAAATATCTATGGACATTTTTCTTTTTTTAACACATTAATTTTAATGTTGTTTAAACATGTGGATCAGAATCACCTGTGTAATTACCGTTCTAATATGTATGTACAACGTAGAAGACTCATCAATAAACATTAAAATTAAATAACATAATTAGACTTTTATACATATCAAAACGGTTAGTGCGGAAAAACATAATTAATTTTTCTTAAAATAATATAAATTCATAAAATTTTGAAGACCAAAATAGGATCGTAGTAAACAACTTCATTGTCAATTTAATATTTCAAATTCTCAATTCGACATAAAAACCATCATTATCTACTATTACTAAACTCATTATTAGTATTATTTACATAGTAAAAATAAATTTTAAAAAATTCATGATGTGCCGCTGATCGATGTTTTATTTTAATCTTTTTCCTTGCAAGTGGACAAGACTATTATAGAATAGTATTGGAAGCAAAGGTCGAACCCACAGAGACAAGAGATCACGAACAGTATGATTTATTGATAACAAATTATTAATCTAAAGGGTTTTTATAATTAGTTTATTCTAAACTACTATTAATATTTAGGTGTTTAACTAATTAGCAGTAATTACAGTTATGAAAATCTTATTGTAGGTGGCAATCTAGGATTCGGGTTTCACTTGTATCTCCTTTATGTTTAATTCACAATAATTATCATTCAATTTCTTGGGTTCGTTCACTAAAGATAGATATAGTATGTTGAACTATTGGTTCAGCCTCCATCCCCGCAACATTCATCCATTCTATATCCTAAGCACAAGAACATATAATCTATCTGTCACCTAGATTATGATCTATCTGTCACCTAGATCATGTATGAACGGCCTAACTTATCACTCTCGTGCATCGATAGGTCCAATTTATTGTGATGGTGAGCCGATTAATGCGACATATGCACATTGGTCATGCAGTTATCCGCACCTCTAGGCCTTTATTATTTGCGATTACATTCATTTGTTCAAAGCGAAATAATAGAGGGATTGATAAACACCACAATCAACAAGAATTGAATGAACATAAGGATGAATTAAAACATAAATTCAAAACAAGTTACCTCCCACCTCCTAGATTATGGATGATTTAGTTCATCATAGACAATGAACATCACATGGAGATGAACGGAAACATGATTTGATCTTCAATACTTGTAATTTACACAATCTAACTATGTTTTGCAGCCTAAAAACTATCTAAAATCTATACAAAACTGTTTCCAGTCGTTTTTCTCTATATTAGGCTTTGGCATCCGATCTCTATTTATACCCGGAAGTTGTAATCCAATCGAATCACTTGTGAAAATACGAAATCCACGCATTCTGACCACCTTGCGGTCGCAAGGTGTTGGGTACCTTGCGTCCGCAAGGTCTCCAGATTTCCGACCTTTGATTTTCTGATGTCTTCAAGTTACTGCCCACCTTGCGGGGGCAAGGTCTGAGTACCTTGCGACCGCAAGGTCTCCAGAATGTTATTTCTTCTTTACTTCTTCATTTTACATCTTGGGCCCTTCTTGGAATTTGCATATAAAACCCTGGAGTTTTGCATATTTTCACTAAAAACCCTGAAACTTACAAAACTCACCAAAAACACATATAAGTAGCCAAAAGCCTCGTGAAATAGCATAATTTAAGTCATAGAAGCATATAAAATCGACGTATAAAATACATCGATCAGCCACTGATGAATGAAAGGGAGGAAAAAAAATTTAAACCACAATACCATTAAACTGTGAATCATGAATCAAACAAAAAGTGTGAATGAAACACAATTTTTAAGTAATCAAAGGATTCACAATTTTTAAAACCACAATACCGTTAAACTGTGAATGAAAGGATGGATTCACGTTTAACGGTTAAACCACATTGAAGCACGATCGGCCAAAGTGTGAATCCTGTTGGCAATTACTAGATCAACTAAGACAATTAAATAATAAAGCAATGATTTAGACATGAGATGACCGACTTTGAACAATTAGTAGTTTGATGAGACTGATTAAATATGCGGCTAAAGATTTTAATCAATAAAACAATGATATTACATGTGTCTTTAATGGATGGTCATGAGTTCGTAACCTTACTCTGATACCAACTGTAATTTAATAATTTTAAACCTTAGATCCTGAACTTCATGATAATCACAATAGCATGCAAAATACTCTTAATTAAAATACCAGAACACCTAAGCGTAACACCTAAAACCCTAAACGCAACACCATATAATACATAAAATTACCTAACTACCCCTAGCTACATTTACACATTGCCCACCCATACCCACCCCTCCATTAATTCCTAAACCAACCAACACCCCCCCAACACTCCCATTTCCAATGCTTCAGTTCTCTCTATCTCCCAGTTCTCTTCTCTCCCACTCGCACATCTTTCTTCTCTCTTCTCTCTCCCTATCACTCCAACCAATCTCTCTCAATCCCTCAAAACCGAGCACGAAGTGAAAGAAGAGGCTGGGCAATCTGTTGTTGAAAAAGCTGGGCAATATTTCAATTTTCCGGTATCTCAATCTCTCACACCTCTTTTGTTTAAATTTGTTGTTGAAGATCTGCACGTTTTTTTTTCAATTTGGCGTGAAAGGACCGCGACTCACCAGCGGTTGTGGCATAAAACATCCGCTACAAATTCGCGGATGTTTTATGCCACAACTGCTGGTGAGTCGTGGTTGTTTATGAAAACATCCGCTGGTGAATCGCGGTCCTTTATGAAAACATCCGCTAGTGAGTCACGGTTGTTTTGATTAAAACGTGTTTTTTTGGAGCAAAAGATATGTGATGTGTAATATAGAACCAAAAGTGGGGGATGATTTGTGTTTTTTTTTAAACATGTATTTTTTTTAAAAAAAACTTATGTAATAGATGTAATATATGTGTGTATATATTAAAAAAATGTTTTATAGATAACTTATCACTTCATAACTTAACTTGTATTTTTTTTTTGTAATAGATGGAACTCGAATGTCAACGAGGGAAACGTCCAGTACAGACAGAGGATCTGGGTAGAGTAGGTAACAGGGTTGTGACTGCTTCAGAATGCAAGAAAGCTGCTAATCAGGCACATACATCCACTAATGAGGGGGATGATGGGGATAAGGGTGCTTACGCGCAGACCCCTGTTCACGGAAATGATAGGAGGAGTTCAGACCCCACTGATATTCCATTTGAGGCTCCTTATAATGCTCCATTGAGGGGAAAAGGGCATTCACCTATTACGAAAGAGGATGAGGAGATGGAAGCCTCATTAAACATGATGGGTGGCATGCGTGGTATGGGCGACATGGGTGGTATAAGTGGTATGGGTGGCATGGGTGGTATGGGTGGTATGGGTGGCATGGCTGGCATGAGTGGTATGGGTGGTATGGGTGGTATGAGTGACATGGGTGGTGTGGGTGGCGCGAGTGGTAGTTCGAGCATGTTACGCGAGCGTAGGAAGGGTCCAATGAATACTGATGTATTTACTGCACTACGAGATAGACACTGTTTAGTTGATGAAGAGGAGGATGAGGAGGATTTGGGTTTTGGTCGACGACAGAGAGCGGGCAGACGTAGAGGCAGAGTAGGAGGTCGTGGTGATGGTGGTGATGATGACGACGATGATTCAGACGATGATGTGGATGTGTATGGTTGGATGTTGATGGAGCCACATGGAGGTGGACTCAAGAACACTGAGTTACTTTCTGGATTTCGTGGTCATATTGCATCTGCAATATGGAATGGTGAGGTAATTTATTATATTGACCATGATAGTATTGACAAAAAATTATTAAATTGACTACGTAGTATTGTTTTAATATTGATGAGAGATTATTTCATTATGTTCAACAAGAGAGGCTAATATTGAGTTGTCATAGCTCCGTGGACCGCCGAACAACATTGCCTTGGACTATAAATGATATGGAGACTATTCAGTGGATCACTAGGAGTAACCTGGGACACTTGAGGGAGTGCATGTTACAACACTTGAACATGTTATTGACATCAGCCTTTGTGGAAAGATGGCAGCCGAAAACCAATAGTTTCCATTTGCCGTTCGGGGAGATGATGCTGACGTTGCACGATGTGTATTACATTTTAGTATTTTACAGATCCCAGTGGTCGGGAAAGCCATTTTGGCAAGTACCAAGTTAGCCAGATCAAGTCATCTCTAGCCATTCTCCTACGTATGCCTACTACCAAGGTGGACAGTGAGGTGAGGGGAAGTGGTGTTAGATTTTTGACATTGCAAGAATATTTAGGTGGCGAGACTGTGTCAGCTCAACCGAGGACGGTTGGTTATTTATTGTGGTTGATGGGACAACGTTGTTCATGGACAAGTCGTCGAATCAGGTAAATGTTTACTTTCTACCGTATGTGATGGATATCCGTGATATGTCCAATCACGCTTGGGGTGCAGCGACTTTATCCTTTCTATATCGACAGCTCGGTATAGCATCGAGGATTGGTTGTAGACAGATGGCTGGGTGCTTGTCTCTACTACAAGTATAAAATTGAATTGTTTGGATACTATAAAATTTAAATTTTTTTATTTGACGCTATTTTCTTTGACACTATTTTATTTGACGCTATTTTATTTTACTGTAGGTTTGGATATATGGATACTTTCCTCAATTCAGACCAAGTTGTTCAGCGACATGGACCCCTCGAGAGCCATACGCTAAGAGATGGATCTCTTCTCTCGGTGGAAGAAGAAATGATCCCGATACTCTGTTGGAATATCGTAGAGTCCTCGATCGGATGAGTGTTGCTGTCGTAAGTATTTATCATTTATAAATAATGTATCAAATAAAAGGTTGGATATTTATATTAATATTTGTTTTTCCAGGTTACTTGGACTCCTTTTACACGTAGGCCATCACAGAGGTACCTATCAGTTTGTTCTTGGGCATAATTCATTGCCGTAAAATCACTGAGCCATACATGCTTGATCGTTGCTTAAGACAGTTTGGATATATCCAAATTATTCCCGGCCATGTATTCCAGCCCATGAAGGTTTATAGAGGTCCAAAGTCGTTGAAGGACATTTGTGTCCACGATGAGATGCTTCGCAATTTCCAACAATTAGAGCATCATTCTATAAACCCCAAAAGGGCCGGATCGAGTGGAGCCAAGATTTCGTCCGCCACCAAGATGGTTACGAGCAGTGGTTTCGGGAGCGGACACATTATCGTGTAATGCCACCGGTTGATGATGATGATGATGACACTAAGGAGATGGGGGATCATCAACCATCGTGGATCACCCACGATCGCATGCAGCCGTCACAGAGGGCATCCCAAAGGCCTTCTCATCCATCGAGAGTTGCCGCATTTACGCGTAGATCGGTTGAGGATCGAGTCGTAGCTGTACTTCCTCAGCTTAGGGCACTCCATCGGTCCAGGCGAGATGGACCGATGGAGTGCCCTACATTTTTACAAATTTAACAATTCACCCCCTACACTTTTACAAAAGTAAAAATTCCCCCTACACTTTTAGAAATTTAACAATTCACCCCCGACATTTTTTACAAATTTAACAATTCACCCCACTTTTACAAAAGTAAAAATTCCCCCTACACTTTTAGAAATTTAACAATTCACCCCGACATTTTTTACAAATTTAACAATTCACCCCCTACACTTTTTAAAATTTAATAATTCACCCCCTACGCTTTTACAAATTTAACAATTCACCTCTACACTTTTACAAATTTAACAATTCACCTCCTACACTTTTACAAAATTTAACAATTCACCCCCTATATTTTTTTTAAATTTAGCAATTCACCCCTACATTTTTAGAAATTTAACAATTCACCCCCGACATTTTTTACAAATTTAACAATTCACCCCTACACTTTTCCAAATTTAACAATTCACCCCTACACTTTTACAAAAAAAATTATTGTGACAAACGAACTTTGCAAAAATAACAATTAACCTCGTAATTTATTAATGTTTTACATCACAAAAAGTGTAAAATTAATTGTTAACCCTCTACACTAAGGTAATTAGTAAATCGATCATGCCAAATTGACAGTCAATGTCGTATCGTTGGGTCACAAGAAAGTTCCTACCTCGGAATAATGGGCAAACGAGGCAGGGGACTTGAAGGCTTCATCCCAAGTACTATGAAATGGATACAATTTACCCACCCAATGTCAATACTTGTGGACCAAGGTTGTGGCGGTTGTCCATCAACAGACCGTGCTTGCAACGGCAACCATGTATTACAACCAAGCGATATATTAGACAAACAAGTCACAATCCTCTGATACCGTGTAGCAATGATGAAACCGAGCATGCCCAGATTCAACCAATGCTCAGTTGGAGCTGGAGAGGTATGCCAATTCAGACATACCACCGATCCTTCAAGGTCACCTTCCAAGAAGTTGATGGTTGAGTAAAAGTCCCAGTAGTAAGAAAGTTCCTGCATCAAGTCATTACGCACCTGATCTCATGTTTCTTCGTCGTGATAAATAAAGTGGGCAATAACTCGGAAACCATAATTTCCATCCGCTTTGACATCTATAACATTTGATATGAAAGTGATCATCAATGGTGGAAGCTGAGAGGCGTATGGAATTGAATTACATGTCGATGCTAATGAACTACGTCCTTTTCCTCTACCTCTACCTCCTGATTGTCTTTCAGATTGACGGTTAGCATTTTCATAACCTGTTGAGGTGAAAATTATAAACATTGAAGTATAAATCATTTACTATACACAAATGTAAAAAGTAATATGACGTAAACATTTAACATTGTAAAACATGTGAGGTCTCTCTATGTTGAGTTCTTCTTTGGACGCCCTTTGTGACACACTATTTCTAGTTCCTCAATGTTAGTTGGGGGATGTACAACATCAAAAAACTGTTTAACATAGTGATATTGTTGCGATTCAGAAGTCCCGTCCATATATGATAATAGGCTTTTTATCAAATCAGCCGCAGATTCCCTTGATGTACTCATATCTTGAACTCCGCCCATAGACAACGTCTTCCAAAACACATGGATTTGATGGGGTTCAATCGGGACATTTGCCTGCTCCATATGCCACATTTGGCAACTACATGATAAACTGTAACTTGACCTCAACAAACACCCACACCTTTTAGAATCACCTAGCACTGGATTCTTTATACGTTGTGTCGAATTCCAATTGTATTCTAGTAACTCAATGACATGAGAAGATACCTTATATCTCAATCGACGGAGAATAAACATTGAGGATGTCAAAGGATAAGCTACATTCAAAGACCTTTCAAATAGAGCCAAGTTCTCATTGAACTGCAGCTCGATAGCATCGTGGATTTGATCGAATATATGATCGAAACCCCCGGGTGACGTGCATAACCATCTTTTCATCTGGGAGTGTGCACTCTCAACTCTGTAACATATTGCACAGTTACAAAAAAATTACATAATGGTCATAAACAATAAATATATTGCATTCATAAACGTATAAGTTTTACCTGTTCGTTGTTTGATTGCCGAAATGCATGTATTGTTTGGTCCAAGCACAAACAAATCTATCCTTATAGGGCTCCAACCAAGTCAAATTAACATATCGAACAACTGCCTGACTATTTGCCCACGCTTCTTCCATATCTTGACAATGTTCTGTGTATTCTTCCTCAGTTCTTGACTCAACTATATCCATCCACCTTTTCATAAATATTGCAACATATTTCATACTTTCCAACAGGTTCCTTACATACTTCTCGACATCCTTCGCTATGTGTCTCTTACACAACATATGCTGAGACGTTGGAAAGTAATCTCGTATTGCATTCATGAGAGCCAATTCCCTATTTGTGACACCCGGTGGGCGAACATGAACTAATAAAGCATGCAACTGATGTAATGCCCAACCAAATGTCACTTTTCTCATTCTTCAAGAATGCAAATGCGACATGAAAATTCTTCCCCACAGATGTAGCTCCAATGATTTCCAATAACGGCAAATCATATTTATTAGTCTTGTATGTTGAATCCATAAGGAGAACGTACGGAAATAAGACTAACATCTCTTCAGCCTTCGGATGAGCAAACATAACATCAGTCAATAAAGCATTGTTTTTTTGGGCAAGTTTCTTTGACCTGAACTAGAAAATATATCCACGTCGACGCATCTCATCTAAAAAATACTCAATTTTTTTATTTATTTCCCATTTTCTTCTTTTTTATATCTACCAAAGCATTCTCTACATGCTTTCTCGAACTTCTGTTATCAGGATTTTCCTTTTTTCAATAGATTCAATATCTGTTTCGGCTTCACATTAGCACTATAAAGTTGATCAACCCTTTCAATCTCAGCCTTTGTCAACTTCGATGCAGAAGTGTGCCATTTTTCTCCATTGAAAGTGGATGGTTGTGAGCATTGTTAAACTCGCTAACTTTAACTCTCCAACCACCATCTTTTACTTCCTACAAATACACTTCAAATTTATAAAAAAGCTTCTTAGAACCATTTTTCTTTACATCTTTCAAATTTTTTTTGCCATCATACTGAAGTTTTCCACAATTCTCACAACTCAACCAAATTTTACGAGTGTTATCAAATTTAGTTTTACTTCTGGACACATAAAAGTACATATTCTTGGCACGTCCGGTATCTCTAACTCACTTTTATGCTGCTTCTCGATCAATGAAATTTTCATCTGTCACAAAAAAATGAGATACATCCGGAAATAAATTATTCTCGTTTTAGAACTGGTAATCCTATCAACAAATAACAATAAAACCATATTAATAATTAATAATATAAAAAAACAAATTTCCAGCAAATTCAACGAAAGAGCCGCTACAAAGTAGCAGTTATTAATATAAACAGCTGCTACTGAACAACGGACCTATTGAATAACATCCGATTTCATAAAACGAATGTACACAGAAACGTCCGCTTGTCAGTCGCGGTACTTTGGCTATATATTCGCTAGAGGTGGCAATTTTCGCCCATGCCCATTCGCCCGCCCAGACCGCCCACTAAAAATTGGGTATGGGCACACTTCAAATTTTAAATGGACATAAATGGGCATGCCCATTTATACCCATGAAATATTATGGGCTAAATGGGCGCCCAGCTGGGCACCCGCGTTGATTTCTATTTTCTAATTCGGTCATGTCTCTCCCCCAATTTCACTTCGGTCCGTCATTTTGTGAGTGAGTTCTCAATCGAGAGAGACGACCATGTCCTCAAATCAGACTCTCTCTCTCAAATACGAACCCTAACCGAACTCTGAAACCTCAAATTCCTATTTCGTTCCTTGCTTGCGCGCACAAATCGAGGTCAAGGGTTTGAAATTCTATTTCTCGTCTCAGGTAAGTTGTTCTAATTCGTTGGAATGTTGTGGTTTTGTAGGTTCAAATTTGTCTGTTAACCACAGGTTTATGGTTTGAATCTAATAGATTTTGGGTATTGCTGGTGTGGCGATTGCCATTAGCTCTGTTGCGGATGGTCATGATTCAGTCAGAGACAAGCAGATAAGAAAGGTGCTTCCCCATACTTAATTTTCTGAAAAACTCTCCTCTTCTATACTCCTAATTTGGAATTTTGTGGGCCAAAAGATTGGTGTCTTGTATGTTACCTATCTATGTATTTCTTGAACTCCATGCATTTAGACACATTTTGTTTCACTGTTCTAATTAAGTCATCATGCGTGAATATTCAGAATTGAGCAAATAAATAACTTGTTATAGGAAGTTTTCATACTAAAAGAAGTTAACGTACTAAAAAGTATGACTATGTATATGCTTCCAATCTTAGATAAAAGATACTAGCTGGGTCGCTGGTTGCTGACAACCATTGTCTTATTTTGTTCTTGTGATTTATGGTATTATATCTTCAGGTTCACACGGGTTTATGGTATTAGAATTTCTTCTGTTTTTTCTATTTGACAACATTATTTGGAACGGTCAGTTGTTTAGTTTTCTCAACGCGTACTTGAGAAACCCCAACCTCAATTTATTGTTTTCCGTTTTTTTTCTTCACTTTATACATCTTTGGAAAGGTAAATAAAACCCCCTTCAAGGATTCAGTAGTTGGTCATCACATATATATCCCCTCGAACCACAGCTAACACCTACAAATGATCTCTACCATTAGACTATTGAGAGTACCTTGAGATGCCAAAACAGCAAGAGGAGGAAACAAAGGAGAAGAAGATCACTTTCATCTTGAAAGATTCATCTTACCTGAAAATTTGAATCCATGAAGAGATATTATGATTTCTTTTTAAAAAAGATATAGTCATATATGGTAGGAATTAAGCCTGATGTAATTTGAATTCTGTGCATCACTCTTTTACTCTATGACTATGGTTTTACCAGATAACGTATTCATTCTATTTCTCACACTCTCATCATTGTGAGACATTTTCTGCGTTACTATAGTAAATTTCAAGAATACACTGCCTGCTAGTTTGTCAGAACTTGGAGTGGCTCTAAAGTTGTGTTTGGTAGCAATGCTTTCCTGCCTTTGGTTTGGAATAGGAGTCTACCATTAGTTTAAATGTAGCGTGGAAGTTTTGCTTTGGTTATTCTGTTTCTCCCTTATCTAAGGTACGAGTTTCCATGAAATATCGTAGTGATATAAAATACCTGACTAATTGTCAACTTCTGGCTTGAATCATTCTTCAGACACAGTAGTGTAGCTCGTACCATATGACCTACTCCGGCCTCACTGGTATCTTTTAGTCTAGGATCCATAACCTGGCTCAGCAGACCCTTTTCCAGAAGTGGCAACGCCTGCAAAAACAAGGTGTACTTGTAAAAACTGAATCATACATACTGCATTTTTGTAACTCAAAATGTCATTGCATTTTTAGAAGCAGTGTGCTGCAAACTTGAAGGAGTCTTATATAGCTTTCTAAATGGCTTAATGGTTCTGTTGTTTTCCTAGGCTTGTCTAAGCATTGATACTTAGCTGATCTATTCCTTTTGATGCCAATAAATTATATAAACAAGCAAACATTTTATTTTATTTTTGGCTGCGAGATGATGGTGATGATCGACCACTCAAATGGCAAGTTTATGTGTAGTCACGGCTTAGGCGGTGCATTAGCCACCCGCTTGCTCTTGAACTAATCTCCATCAGCGGCAAAGTGAGTGGTCCTCCTTCTACAACACATAGTTGTTTGCTCTCCTCTTTTCATGACGATGACAATCAAGATGTGTTGGAAACCTATGTGTGTTTTTCCTAAATTCTCTGCAATGTACCAACAAGAGCTTTTGTGTTTTCTTTATCATTGTCGGCAGAGTAACATGATAGCCACTTTCTAATAGATCAACTCCATGTTACCATTGCTATTGAATGGAAAAAAGATTGTTATTGAATGGAAAAAAGATTGCTATTGAAATTATTTAGCTACTGCATTTATATATGGATCATAATCTTTTGGCACTTTAGGCTGCAAATCAGGATGTCATGTCTGCAATTCATCCTCGAATATTTTTTAAAAAAGATTGTGCTCATTTGGAACTTATTTTATTGTCCGAATTGACCGCCCATTCTCATTTACGGCCTGAAATGGCTATTCTTTCTTGTAAACCATTTGCTCTTCCTAACTTACAAATTCTCATTCCAGTCATGTCCACCAACCACTCTGGCATCCAATGCACAAACGATTGCTTCAAACTACTCTAGGTGATTCTGCGGTCGTACACCACATTCCTTACTTAAGCCGAATGATTTTACTTTGTTTGTCCAGATTTCCTATTATTCATGTACGGGCGCAAGTTTCTGAATTACAAAACAGAAAGAGAGAAAACCTGAAAAGGAGCAACATAATTATCTTTAGTTATAACTAAGTAGTGCTCACCCCATTATTATCATTTTTTGAAATAACAAGATTTTGCATGCTGCTGCAACCTGTTTTCCTTCCCTAACAAAAAACTACATCTATTGGAAGGCATCTTAATTTTGTTTCATGAGGCTTTGCTTTTGCGTTCTTCTGAAACTGGAAACAAATTAAGTAATACTAAAGGCAATGCAGTGATCTTTCAACTAAAACAAGAATCGCCTGGAGAAAATAGAAACGAAAAAACACCAAGTTTTAGGTAGCGATGTTGGGCTATTGACTCACAGCGATTATGTATTTATGCCGCATAAGAAGGTTGCGGTTTTCTGCCATTGAACTTTTGGACACTGTTGTTTAAATTCATGTACTCTCTTATATGTTGAATCATCACTCGACTTGTTTATCAGGCTGCGACGACCCGACCCCCAATCTCTATACGAGCCTCGGGTCGAGCGTCGAACAAACATATAAAACAACAAACACGTGCAAAGCCCCCAATAATGCTAGGCTAATAAATCCACCTGATAAAACAAAGTCACTCCTGTGATTAATATAAACATCACAACCAACCAACTAGTGTAATATGATACACATGCACGAAGTTAAACTCCGACATCAAAAGTTAGTACAAACCAGTAACGTCAAAATACCCAAAGTAGAGCTTATATAACTCTACATAACCAAAAACCCATCCTCACACTATACAAATACAAACTCTATGAGCCGCTGCATAACAAAAGACAACCTGCCGTACATGAGTGCCTCGCCGGCCTCACCTCGAACTCCCTGCCTGGCTGGGATCTAAGGAAAACAAATAAAAGGGAACGGGGTGAGTGATAACTCAGTAAGTTACTATATGCAACTACATGGCATGTTGTTATGCACATGTTATAAACACATATGTAAATCAAGTATAGTTGTACATATACTTGCACACATCACGTTGATCATGTTATAATGCACATTGACTCAACGTAATTAAACACATAATTAGGATATACAACTGTAGGCGAGCTTTCCGTCTCGGCTTGTATCTCAAATACCATAGCTGTGTTGCTGCCGCTGTACACGCGCTGATACATGTCTGATCACATGCTGAACCATGTCCGAACCCATTAGTATCCAGAACCAATGACCTTGGGACTTAACCAGGAGTCTCATTACCCCGAGTTTTACCCAAGAGTCTAGCCTCTGTTTGTCATGCGAATTGCTCTAACAAGGCTACATCCTTGTCACGGCCAATAACAAGGGAGAGACCCATGCAACGACCCGTAGCGATCACGAGATTTAACTCTCGTAAAGACTCTTCGTCCATCGTCGACACAACCACATATGCCACCGACTCAATGCGATGCACAAGTAGTTGTTTACTTGTAATTAAACACAACCATCGAGTCCCAAGTACGGGGGCTCGACGCACACACAAGCATGCTTATTTGCTTAAATTAAAACATGTAAGCATCTATTTGCTTAAAATACACACGAAATCATTTATTTGCTTAAACACAATTAACATATTTACAATATTTTATATAAAATGTCTAATCCAAAATATTCACCGATATCGTAGGAACTCAATACAACACTCTTTATATTTTATTGAGCCTAAATCGACTCCGTTGAGTCATTTATTTATTATTTATAAATTCCGGGCATCACTGCGATTTGCAAGATTTGTCCCAATACAATCTCACCGATAATTAATTCGGCCCAAACAATAGTCTCAAGCATTTATTTATATATATCAGTTTAAATATTCAATAATTAACAACGAGAGTATTTTTACTCTAAATTCAAAACAAATCTTCATGTATACAATTATTGCATACAAAGGGAAGGGGATAGTAACTTACTTTGAAAAGAAGATAATTCCACCGCTAAAAATACGCTAAAACCCTTCTATAATAGTCTTGAGTCTAACCCACAAAATAGTACAGTGCCGAAATAGTCGAACTTGCATCAAAATGGAAACCCATCACACCCACGCACACACTGTTCATCTCTCTCTCTCTTTCGGTACGGCCTAGGGAAGGAAATGAAGAAGTAGTAAATACTACCTCAATATTTAAAGCCCCAGCAATGTCAATCTTTAAAGCTTGGTCATCAACCAAGCATGAGCTGTCAAATAGTAATATAAACCGCAATTCCTTTCGGCCTATAATAGCTTGCTAGGAACGGAAGTGATAGAAAAATATCTACATGAGACTTATCACTTAGTTAGCCAAATCTCTAACCTTGGTGGACCCCACCTCCAAATCTTCACAAACTAAGATTTCCTAACTTATCCGTACAACACAACAAATGTGATTTTTTTTTGCTATAAAACATATACTTGCACTTTAACTATAATATAAATATATATATAACTAGTCATTAAAGTATCAATAATATATTTTTTTGGTCAAAAAGTCAAAAATATCAAACCAATTAAATAATTCCATTTGATCCAATTAAACACCAATTAATTATTATTAATCAGTCAATGTTAAAATAAAAATATATTTTAACAATTAAAAGAAAACAATATTAAAAAGAAAGCCGACGTAACGTATTTATATTTGTATATATTCCAATTTTAATGTGTCATTTCCTATTCCAACGTTATAAATCATAACTAATATAACCAAAGTCCAATATGGACTTAAAATACGACACACATCAAGCCCAAAATATCTTGAGCTCAAATGGACTCTCATAGGGCAATTGCCCAAGTCCACAACACAAAACACATAAACACATTAAATATAACACGTAGCACATAATTAGTTATGCTAATGCACCCTAATGCACAATTAATAAAATATGCAGTTCTCGGGTGTTACACCCTCTCCCCCTAAAAAAAATTTAGTCCCTAAATTCTCTTACCGAAACTATCGAAAAGGTGAGGGTATCGTTCCCGCATATACAATTCAGTCTCCCAAGTGGCTTCCTCAATCTCGTGATTCCGCCATAACACTTTAACCAAGGGAATTCGTTTAGTACGCAGGATCTGTTCCTTAGTATCTAAAATCTTCACTGGTATCTCATCATAGGACAAATCTGGCTGAAATGTGATATCTTCATACTCAAGCACATGAGATTCATCCCTCAAATACTTCCGTAACATGGAGACATGAAACACAGCATGAATATCTGCTAAAGATGGTGGCAACGCAAGTCTGTAAGCCACACTTCCGACCCTCTCAAGGATCTCAAACGGCCCAATGTATCTCGGCGATAATTTACCCTTCTTCCCGAATCTCTTAGTACCCCGGCGAGGTGATACCTTCAAGAACACATGATCGCCAACCTGGAACTCAAGATCACGCCGTCTGTTATCGGCATAACTCTTCTGTCTGCTTTGAGCTGTCTGTAATCTATCTCTGATCAGTTTAACACTCTCAGTTGACTGTTGAACCATCTCTGGGCCCCAAAGCTTGGCTTCACCAACTTCGCCCCAAAGAAATAGAGATCTCGCACTTCTCCTCCCATAAAGAGCTTCATAAGGAGCCATATCAATACTGGACTGGAAGCTGTTATTATAAGCAAACTCAGCAAGAGGTAAGTGAGTGTCCCAACTGCCCTTGAAATCAACTACACAAGCACGCAACATATCCTCGAGTATCTGAATCAATCTCTGATGACCGCCCATCTGCTGCGTGGATGAAAGGCAAGCATCTAAAGCTCAACCGAGTCCCCATAGCACTCAGAAGCCTCGCCGTAAACGAGAAGTAAACCTTGGATCTCTATCGATACTATACTAATCGGCACACCATGCAATCTAACAATCTCCCGAACATAAAGGGATGCTAGCCGACTCAAAGTATAAGTCATCGCAATCGGTAAAAGTGAGCACTTAGTCGATCCATCAATAACAACCCATACCGCATCGTGACTCCTGCCGAGTACGAGGCAACCTACCACAAAATCCATAGTCACATGCTCCCATTTCCACTCTGTATCTCAAGTGGCCGGGTGCGCCGATGCTCGCCTTCACTTGTTGACAAGTTAAACACTTCGCAACAAACTCAAGAATCTCTCGCTTCATATTATTCCACCGTAAATGCCGCTCGCATCTCTACATCTTCGCACTTCGGGTGAATAGTGTACTTAGCCTTATGGGCTACTTCAAGTACCTGTTGTTTCACTCCATCACACGAAGGCACACACAATCTACCTCTGAAGGTTAAGATTCCATCGCCATTAATTACGAAGTCAGGTGTCTTGCCTTCTTTCAAACCATCCACTATCTTTAGCAGTTCTGAATCATTCTTTTGAGCTTCCTTTATCTGCTAAAATAACAAAGGCGTAGCTCGAACACTAGCAAACAATACCCCATGCACAGACACACAAGGATCCCAATCCCTCAAGTCTTCAAGCATCTTCCATTCTCGAACCAACAAGCAAGATAGGTAAGTCTTCCCCGCTCAATGCATCGCCACCACATTGGCTTTACCAGATGATACAAGATAACACAATCGTGGTCTTTAAGCTTTTCCATCCATCTACGTTGTCGCATATTTAGTTCCTTCTGCGAGAATAGATACTTCAAACTCTTATGATCAGTATAGACTTCAAACTTGGCTCCATAAAGATAATGCTTCCACTTATGTAAAGCAAAAATAATCGCAGCCAATTCCAAGTCATGGGTAGGATAGTTCCGCTCATAAGGAGTCAACTTCCTCGAAGCATATGCAATAACTTTCCTGCTCAAGCATCAAGACACAACCCAAACCTTCTTTGGAGGTATCAGATACACAATAAAGTTATCACCACCACCACCGGTAGCAAGAACCTGAGCTCGTAGTCAACCATTGTCGCTTCAATTCTTGGAAATCGCTCTCACATCTGCCGCTCCATACAAACAAGGTGTCTTCTTCTCGTGTCAAAGAAGTCATAGGTGTGGCTATCTTCGAAAATCCCTCAATAAATCTTCGATAGTAACCAGCCTAACCCCAAGAAACTTCGCACCTGTCACTCTGGTCTTTTCCAGCTTACCACGCCTTCTACTTTAGAAGGATCAATCAAATACCTAAGCACCCGATATTACATGTCCCTTAAATGCAACTTCTTCAAGCCGCCAAAATGCACATTTGTCGAACTTAGCAAACAATTGCTTCTCCCGAAGTAATTCTAGATAGTTCACAAATGAAAGGCATGCTCCTCCCCAGAGATTTAGAATATACCAGATATCATCGATGAACACTACAACACAAGAAGCCAATATACTGTCTCGAAACCCTGTTCATCAAATCCATAAATACAATGCAGAGCATTAGTCAACCCAAAAGGCATAACCACAAATTCATAATGACCATACTGCACGATTTAAGGTCGTCTTTTGAACATCTTCAACCGAACTTTCAACCGATGGTAACCACTACGTAGATCCAGCTTTAGAGAACACAACCGATCCCTCTGAACCGATCAAACAAATCCTCAATATGCGGCGGTGGATACCTATTCTTGATAGTCACCTCGATTCAATTGACGGTAGTCAATACATAACCGCTAGCCATCCCATCTTCTTCTTTACAAATAACACAAAGTGCACCCATGGTGATACACTCGGCTTAATAAACCCACGGTCCAGCAACTCTTGTAATTGTACCTTCAATTCTTTCAACTCTTTGGTGCCATTCTATACGGTGCCTTTGATATCGGTGTTGTACCTGGTAGTAGCTCAATACAAAACTCAACCTCTCTATCGTGGCATACTGTACTCAAGAGAAAACACATCTGCAAATTCAAACCACATGAATATCTTCTAGTTTCTGCGCCTATACTCACATCCAAAAAGCAAGATAACCAAGTATAACCTCGCGACAATAATTTTCTAGCCCGAATAGCGAGCGTAAATAAAAGACAAGCCACCCATGGCCCTTTCTCCCATAAACATAAACTCAAGTATGTCGCACATAAAATGTTACCACCTTACGATGGCAATCAACCACAAAGATGATGCACACATAACCGCCCATGCCTAAAATAACATCAAAATCACGTATGGGCGGGACTACTAGATCCGCATGTAAAGTGTGACTATCTATACATATATATATATATATATCATATATATATATATATATACACGCCCGATACACATCAAGTAGCAATCACACACTCCCCCATCGGGTAGACACCTCCAAAGACATAAGACAACAATCTGGGGAAGAACACATAAATTCCCCACAAAATGAGATGCAATGTATGAATGTGATGAACCAGGATCTATAAGAACACGTGCTTTCGCACCGAAAACAAGTAAGTGTACCTCCTATTACTGGTAGACTCGAACACCCCCTCCGATCTAAGGCAAATACGCGACCTCGAACTTTAGGTCTCCCGTCGCTATCCCTCTTAGACCTGCATAACCGTGTCACCATACCCACTGATCGACTACCCCGAGGTTTAGGACAATCTTTCCTCATGTGACCCTTCATACCACAATTATAGCACTCTCGCCTTTGCTTCAAGTAACATCGTCCTCCGTATGCCCCCGGCTTCGAGCGGTAAGTACAAACTAACCCGCATTAGATCGAGTGGTTTCGACAAGAGAGGAAGAAGTACCTCCTTTCTCACTAGTGGGATTTTCTCCGCCCACCTTTACCATGTGCGATAGCTACTGTAACTCTGTCCACGCCACTCGACTCGCCCCTATGGCTTCACATCGAAAGTGGCCTTACCACTGCTCCTCAATATCACGCTCAATACCATAGGCCTGTCAACTCCGCCTCCCTGTAGTCCATAAGTCGCAAGGATAACAATTGCCTTCGGTATTCTGTCTTCAGTCCTTTCACGAACTTTTCTGTCTTCCTTCCCTCATCAGGTACAAGATAAGCACAATATCGAGCCAATTCTGTAAACTTGGCTGAATCTGCCCACGCTTGTAGATTACCTGCTCGGTGCAATAAACTACGCCTCACGTTTACCGAAAGCTCTCGGAATATACCTTGAGCCTTAAACTCATGCAAGAAAGTAGCCCAAGTCTCGTGGCACCCTATCTCGCTCCCGGCTCCCCAATAATACACGCCGCAATGATCGGCATCACCCTCAAGCTTGACACCGCATTCGGCTTGTCTTCATCACTACACTTCAGTGCTCTAAATATTTTAACCATGCTTTCAACCCATCTTTCCGCTTTTTTGGCATCTGGTTCACCATCAAAACTGCGAGGTTTCATCTTCAGAAATCTATCAAGCATAGTAATTACATGTCTCTCAGGCTGTTGTACCATGACCCCAGGCTGCGGTGCTCTTTCTCGTGGTGCAGGATCCTCAGGTACCTGTGCATTACCCTGCTGCTGGCCCATATCAGCTACCATTCTGGTCAGTAACTGCAGCACATTTATTAGATCCCCTTGCTGATTATTCAGGACTGGCTGTGGCTGTTCATTGCCAAGTATCTGCCTAGGTTGTTCATCACGTACATGGTTATTACTCTCGGCGCCCTCATCGCCATTATTAACACTCGGATCAATCTTATCAGTGTTAGCACCTTGCCTAGTACGCACCATTCTTACACCTACAAATAAACACTCGGCGTAAGAAAATCAGAAAACACACCAACCTACACTCAACCCAACTAGGCCAAAGATCCTATCCCGGCCGCCTAACCACGCCTCGACAAGCGACGACCCGACCCCCGATCTCTATCACGAGCCTCGGGTCGGCGTCAAACAAACATATAAAACAACAAACACGTGCAAAGCCCCCACTAATGCTAGGCTAATAAATCCACCTGATAAAACAAAGTCACTCCTGTGATTAATATAAACATCACAACCAGGGCCGTTCCTATCATTTAATTGGCCCAGGGCGAACCGCAAGAAAGGGCCCTTATTTAATAACCAAAATTAATATAAGAATGACAGAATCGAACAAATATTAACCCAAATATTAATTATTAAAAAATATTTAAAAATGAACAATATGTTATATGTGATTATGTGAAGAACAAATGAATGAAACAATGAATAATATGTCAATAGACTCAAATCACTCGATACATTAATTTATGATTTATGTCTTTATGACTTTATGAGGCTATGAGTTTATGATTTATCATATGAACACAGAAGTACAGAACATTGAAAATTTGAAATTGAACAATCAACCGGAGTCTGTGACCATCAGAACTCAGAAGTTAATAGAAAATTAGAACATCATAACATGAGTTACATCTTACATGACTAGTTGACTACACTACACTACAAATTTACGTTTACAATTTACATATTTTATTATATATTTAATATAATAATATTTACATCATTAGTTCATTACATGAGATGTTGACCGATGAGAACATCTTTATAAATTACTCAAATTAGAAATCAAAAGAATGAAAGATTCAAAACAAACAATGAAACATCTTCAGATTTCGGGTAAGTGGGAAACATACCAGGAGGAACTAGCGAATCGGGCAAAGGGAAATCGGAAATTCGATAATCGAAATCAACCTCCTGATGCAACCATCATCACGTCGATCACGATTTTGATTCACGGTGTGCGGTGCGGTGCGATGCGGTGCCGGTGTGCGATTTGTGACTCGTGAGAATTGCGATTTGCAATTGGTATTTTGATTTTTGATTTTTGATTTTTTTTGACCTAATTCACTAATTCAGTAATTTGTTTTAATTTTTTTCGAATTGTGCGTGTCTTTTGCGGTTTTGCTGAATTGGGAATTTGGGATTTGGGCTGTTCTTTGGACAAGGTTTGGGCCTCCTCAGTAAACTCAATGTAAATTATATACTACTACTATTAATACCTAAGAAAATGTAGGCCCCTAATATCCTTGGGAAAGGCCACGATCACAACCAACCAACTAGTGTAATATGATACACATGCACGAAGTTAAACTCCGGCATCAAAAGTTAGTACAAACCAGTAACGTCAAAATACCCAAAGTAGAGCTTATATAACTCTACATAACCAAAAACCCATCCTTACACTATACAAATACAAACTCCTATGGAGCTGCATAACAAAAGACAACCTGCCGTACACGAGTGCCTCGCCGGCCTCACCTCGAACTCCCTGCCTGGCTGGGATCTAAGGAAAACAAATAAAAGGGAACGGGGTGAGTGATAACTCAGTAAGTTACTATATGCAACTACATGGCATGCTGTTATGCACATGTTATAAACACATATGTAAATCAAGTATAGTTGTACATATACTTGCACACATCACATTGATCATGTTATAATGCACATTGACTCAACGTGATTAAACACATAATTAGGATATACAACTGTAGGCGAGCTTTCCGTCTCGGCTTGTATCTCAAATAACATAGCTGTGTTGCTGCCGCTGTACACGCGCTGATACATGTCTGATCACATGCTGAACCATGTCCGAACCCATTAGTATCCAGAACCAATGACCTTGGGACTTAACCAGGAGTCTCATTACCCCGAGTTTTACCCAAGAGTCTAGCCTCTGTTTGTCATGCGAATTGCTCTAACAAGGCTACATCCTTGTCACGGCCAATAACAAGGGAGAGACCCATGCAACGACCCGTAGCGATCACGAGATTTAACTCTCGTAAAGACTACTGTCGTCCCATCGTCGACACAACCACATATGCCAGCTGGACTCAATGCGATGCACAAGTAGTTGTTTACTTGTAATTAAACACAACCATCGAGTCCCAAGTACGGGGGCTCGACGCACACACAAGCATGCTTATTTGCTTAAATTAAAACATGTAAGCATCTATTTGCTTAAAATACACACGGAAGCATTTATTTGCTTAAACACAATTAACACATTTACGATATTTTATATAAAATGTCTAATCCAAAATATTCACCAATATCGTAGGAACTCAATACAACACTCTTTATATTTTATTGAGCCTAAATCGACTCCGTTGAGTCATTTATTTATTATTTATAAATTCCGGGCATCACTGCGATTTGCAAGATTTGTCCCAATACAATCTCACCGATAATTAATTCGGCCCAAACAATAGTCTCAAGCATTTATTTATACATATCGGTTCAAATATTCAATAATTAATAACGAGAGTATTTTACTCTAAATTCAAAACAAATCATAAGGAGTAGCCACGTTCATGTATACAATTATTACATACAAAGGGAAGGGGTATAGTAACTTACTTTGAAAAGAAGATAATTCCACCGCTAAAAATACGCTAAAACCCTTCTATAATAGTCTTTGAGTCTAACCCACAAAATAGTACTGATTCGAAATAGTCGAACTTGCATCAAAATGGAAACCCATCACACCCACACACACACACTTTGTTTCATCGCTCTCACTCATCGATGCGGCCTAGGGAAGGAAATGAAGAAGTAGTAAATGCTTCCTCAATATTTAAAGCCCGGCAATATCAATCCTTAAAGCTTAGTCATCAACCAAGCATGAGCTGTCAAATAGTAATATAAACCACAATTCTTTTTTGGCCGATAATAGCTTGCTAGGAAAGGAAGTGATAGAAAAATATCTACATGAGACTTATCACTTAGTTAGCCAAATCTCTAACCTTGGTGGACCCCACCTCCAAATCTTCACAAACTAAAACTTCCTAACTTATCCGTACCACACAACAAAAATGTGATTTATTGATATAAAACCTATACTTGTACTTTAACTATTATATAATATATATATATATATAACTAGTCATTAAAGTATCAATAATATATTGTTTGGCCAAAAGTCAAAATATCAAACCAATTAAATAATTCAATTTGATCCAATTAAACACCAATTAATTATTATTAATCAGTCAATGTTAAAATAAAAATATATTTTAACAATATAAAAAGAAACACGTAATGTGCGATACATTTCGGTCAATTTAGCGAAAATAATTATTTTCTAACTTTTAACGTGTCATTTCATATTCCAACGTTATAAATCATAACTAATATAACCAAAGTCCAATATGGACTTAAAATACGTTACACATCAAGCCCAAAATATCTTGAGCTCAAATGGACTCTCATAGGGCAATTACCCAAGTCCACAACACAAACACATATAAGCACATTAAATATAACACGTAGCACATAATTAGTTATGCTAATGCACCCTAATGCATAATTAATAAAATATGCAATTCAGGGTGTTACAAAACAGACCATATCGTTTTATTTTTCTTATTCATATAAGCGTAAATAAATAAAGACTTTCTTGTTTTTTAGATACATACGTGCATATAGGAATATTCAATGTTACCCTACACCATGGCCAACCTACTGCATAAGCCAATGTTAGAATGCATATAGTTTTTGAGGACACTTCACAAACCGATTGGGTTTTGCATTTACGAATTATGAACCCACCCTGTCAAAAATAAAAATATATATATATAATAATGTCAAAAAATGCGCTAAGTTCAAAAATATATATATATAATAAGTCGCACAAAATATAAATAAAAAAATATATAAATATAAATAATAAGCAGTGACTTATGATTCTGGATGCTCGACCTAGATCATTTCGGATGGTGGATCACTGGAAGAGTATAGGCCCTTACTGGGGCCGTCGATCTGAGTCAGCAGGTGGAATCGTTGGTCCTACTTTGGAGAAAGAATCCCTTGTTCGGGGAAAAGTCACAGCTGTCAAAATAAAGCGGGTGTTTATCCGGTCAATTGTAAGGAACAAAAGGAAAAAAAGAATAATAATAAAATATACTAATAAAAGGCAGCAGCGTACTCCAAGCGGTCGGCCTCGGCCCGACCTTGATACCTCCAAAACCCCATTTTCCTCGAAACGGCCCGGTGGAAAGCGAGAGAATATCTTGCTGGTTGTCTGAGAAATATCTGAACTTCGAATCGAGAGGAGTATCGATTTGAATCAAAAAGCGAGGGAGCAAAATCGATTTAGCAGTACAGATCAAAGCGGTATGGCGGCGAAAAGTGAGCGATCGGCTATGAGTACGGTGGGGCTCAGAGGTATGTTCGCCTCCAGAAGCAATCAAGAATGGTTTGACCAAGTTGGAGTGCGGCGATGAGTCAAATGGCTGCAATGCAGTACAAAGCCTAAAATCCGGTGGTGAGGTGATTCTTCCCCTACTATTCCCAGAAGCATCCATCTCACGGTACCTCCAAATCCAATTTCTCGGCCAAACACTAACCCGCCAAATATTACCACGACCAAAATCCATGTCAACCCAAAATCCATATCAACCTTGAAATCCTTATCTGTCCAAAGCTCAAATCCTACCCAAAATCAAAATCCTTACTGTAACCCCTTACCAAACGCCTCTAAATCCTTA
>CM028381.1:109808350-109915444 GCA_013146195.2 Codonopsis lanceolata | reverse complement strand
AAAAAAAGTATTTTTACTCTAAAATTCAATATAACTCACATGAGATTTACCCACAATTCATGTATGTCACTATTACATACAAAGGGATGGGGATAATAACTTACGTCTACCGAAAAATATCGATGATAACATGAAAATATCAGTGTATAAATATAGCTCTCGTCGAGCACAACATTTATACAGAATTGGAATTGAAAACGGGATAAATACTTAATAACGAATCAAGCTTAGAAGCTATCAAAACTATATAATGGTAAATCGGTTAAAGGAAGAGGAATAAGAGATGAGTTTTAAACTCATCTCTACGTCAAACAATATAAGCGGTGGCTCCACCAACTGTCTCAAAAAGTACAACGGCGTTACCATAGCGTCTGAGAGCGATCGCGTCTCAAAGTGTTCTCGTCTCCAACTCGAGGGCAAGCGCGTTAAGGCCCGACCAAAATGCTAAGCTAGTCCTAGTAAATGGCGTGGTTATGTCAACAAACGAGGTGATCGTGTTAACATCAACACCTCGGCGTGCACAAAACACAAAGGCGATCGCGCACAAGCCACCAAAACCCAACTTCAAAATGACGCATGCGCATCACAAGCATAAGGTGACGCGTCGGTGTGAGCAAAAACACCAAAATTGGTCAAGGCAATGAAACTCAAAACCAAACAAACTCAATACGAATATAACCAAAGTCCCAAAATGGACCTTAAACACTACAACACAAGCTCAACATATCTGGAGCACAATTGGACTCTCGGAAGGGCAATAACTCAAGTCCTCAACACAAAACACATAAACAACACAATTGAACTCCAAATGTGCTATCATATAATTCCAAACCACAATGTCGTCAAGTTCTCATCAGAACTCAACATAACCAGGTTATCAGTAACCCAACACATAGCAACACGAGTTAGAGACTCTAAACACACATACATATTAAACATAACACGTAGCAGTTGGTTACTTATGCTAATATACATGCTCTAATGCACAAATAATTGGATATGCAATTCTCAGGTGTTACACCATGTCACATATATTTTAACTTAACCAAGCCAACGGTAAACAGACATCCATTATTAAATCAGTCTTATGTACAACTATTTAAGGGCATTGTATTAATCTTTGTTTATTTTTTTATCGAGTACAATGGCTAAATTTCATGATAAAAAATTTCAGATTACTTTCAAATCACAATATGAAAATGTGTTCGCTCCATCGACGCTATACTCTGATTTTAGCTATGGATAATAAGATTTTTTTTTTTTTTTACTAAAATTAGCACTTCGTCCCTCGTGCTAACTACAAAGATCCTCAATAAGATATACGTCCTTTATTTTGGGCAAAAAGTTATCGTTTGTAAATCAAATTTTTTTAATAAAATAATATTTTTAGTAGCCTATTAATAATAAAATGATATTTTTTATGTCTTAATTTTTTAACGTGAATTTTTTATGTAAAACATCACAAATTTGAGTAGTAGACTTTTTGTCCGAGGAGTATCACTTACCTAACAAGTACACAGAAATCATTAAAATGGTGAAGGGTATATTTTAATTTTCTATACTCTGCCTCTTATTAATCTACCTAATTTGTAATACATGAAGAATGGCTTTTATGAAGAAATGAGGACTCATAACCAATAGAGGTAGTTTACGAAAGATTGTTCAAAATAAACTTTAATTAATTATATTTTTAAATTTATGTGTAAAGTCAAATAAGATAGTCTTTTTAGAACGAAATACATTAAATGTATTCGTACTAATATATATTATTTCATTTTATTTTAAAAAGCAACAAGAATACTTTAAAGCATTTTGTTCTATCCTCCAACTATGAAGTATCTTTAACTCTTGGGCCTTATTTTCACAAAGCTCCTGGCGAGAAAACGTTTTCCATTGCAGCCACGTTGTCAATATTTATAATCTGTGGTCACGTTATCAAATCATAAAGACAAAAACTTAAGTAAGATGGTCAGATCTTATATATCTATTTTGTAGGATAGATCATTTTTATCCGATCAACCATGTATTAATGGGTTAAACTGTGAAAGAGAGGGGCTTCGTCTTACTAATTAAGGTTCTGTTTGTTTCACGGAAAATGATTTCCAAAAAATGATTTTTAGAAAATGATTTCTGGAAAATGAAAAGATTTCATTTTCAAGTGTTTGGTAAATCTTTTAAAAATATGCCAGAAAATATTTTTGTGTGTTTGACAAACACACGAAAAATGTTATGGAAAACAATATATGAATAAAAACAAAAAGTATATTCTAATATTAATGCACATAATGAATATAAGATAGTGTTGAAATTTAAATAATTTTCTTTTAACAACCCTCAATTTATTATTAGTGATGTCAAATCAATAAGGTGCATCTTTTTTCAATCTCACAAATACAAATAAAATATTTGATAATTGATATGGAAAAAAAAACGTTCCAAAAATGAAAAGAGATAATGTTTGGGACGTCCCTAAATAATATAGTTGACATTAATTTTAAGACGTAGTGAGTATTTATTAAAACTATAATTTATAAATGGTGTGCATAAACTCTATTTATATTTCTAAATAATTTATTTGTTAAGTGAAATATTATGCATGTATGTAAATATGTGTAATTGTGGAATGGGGTGGAGGGATGCTCGAACATTTGGAAAATGACTTACGAAAAATAAATCTATAAGTCATTTTCTGAAAAAGAATGCTTAATTTTTCATTGACTCGAAAAAGCTTTTACGCTGACTATATTTTCCTAAGGTTACCAAACACGAAAAATAAAAAAAACAGGTTTTAAAAATCATTTTCTATAAAACAAACGGAGCCTAAGATCCATAAAATCATTTTACAATAGAGCTATTCTCAATCACGAAATATGTAACTATTGTGTCTTCCTTAATAACAATATATATCATTGAATATGCCACGTCATATCATTATGAACTCTAAGACTTAAATAAACCGGTAGAAATAATAATAGCAACAATAATAACGGGTTTTAAAATAAGTATGAGCTCTTTCTTACATACTCCCTCCGTCCCTAAATTATCGTCCTCCTTTCCTTTTTCGTTCGTCCCAAAATAATTGTCCACTTTGAAACTTACATTTTTTGAACATCACTTTTACCACTTTACCCTTACTTTTCACTTACTTTAATTATAGGCCACATATACATGGACATTAATGAAACTACACATTAAACCAATATAAATAATCAAATTTTTTCAAGACAATTATTTTTACATAGTAGACACTTTCAAACACTATTTTTATTTTTATTTGAATAATTATTTGATTATATAACAATATCTACCCTCATAAAAATAAAATAGTCAAAGATTATTCACTATTAGTATAAATTAATAAAATCTCATAACACTAATTAATTACTCTTTCAGACCCATTTAGTCATTTCCAGTAGCCAACAACTTTTTTTGTTTTTTTAGCCCATCAAACGGCCCTTGTTACTCCAGTTCAGCATCGATCGTCTTTCCCTCTCTCTCAACCTTCTTATTAACTCTCATCCTCCTTCCTCCTTCCTCCACCTCTCTCTCTCTCAACCTTCTTATATACTCTCATCCTCCTTCCTCCATCTCTCTCTCTCAACCTTCTTATTTACTCGATCTCATCCTCCTCCTCCTCCTCTCTCTCTCTAAATTAAAAGTTGGTGTTTTGCCAGCTTTCTCTCTCCAAGACCGCAAATTCTTTTCATTTCTCTCTCTAGATTAGTTCGAGTAATCGATTGAATGAATGCTGATCAGTGACGACCGACTCTTGAACTAGTCAATAGAAGGTATACTTCAACTCTATTATTTTTATCTTTTTCTTTTCATTTTCTACTATGATATATATTGGTTTCGATTAGATCAGATTTAAATCAAATGTTTTTGCATTGTTCAGATAAGATTTTGCATGGTACATTTTTGCTTTATTTAGCTGCTGAGAAAACTGAATTCGAAAGTGGAAAGGAAGTAAAATTAATAATAAAATCCTGTGTGTGTATAGTATATCGGTATATGATATGTTATTTAAGTTGATTGAATGGTCTCTATTATTTTTTCACCTATAAATGTTGATTATTAATTATACTTTGTTCTCTCTCTCTCTCTAATGGTCTCTATTATATATGTGTGTGTGTGTGTGTGTGTCACCTTTTGCTGGTTATAAATGGTTTGTAAGGATTATTAATTATACTTTGTTCTCTCTCTCTCTCTCTATATATATATGTGTGTGTGTGTGTGTGTCTGCTTTATCTTTTCCCTTTGCTGGTTAGGTTTTCATGAGATTTCTGCATTTATCTTTTCCCTTTGTTTGTGGTTGTGACGTCTATCAGTCGATGATATATATATATACATGCACGGTGAAGGCTCTCTCTCTCTCTATGTGTGTGTGTGATTCTGCTTTATATATATGCTGTGATATATATGCTGTGTGCGGGTGATCACTGATCAGAGAGATTCAGAGGGAAAGAGAAGAAAATGAAAATATTCTCATGTCAAGGAGATTGGCCTTCGAAAATATCGAAACCCCCTTATTTGTTTTTATGCTGATTTAACCAACTCGCTAGCCCTAGGGTTGATGATATTGATATATGTCTTTAAATTAAATTGAGCCCATTTCATTAAGTAGGCCCATCATAGAACCCTAGGGCCCACAATTAGTTAAATGTAGCCACATACAGTCACAGAAATCGATATATGCAAGTCTTAGGGCTCATGAAATGTATGTGCAGCATCAAAGTTTTTGAAACATGAGTGATGAGTGCTTCCTATCCCACAAGTAAAATTTTGACACACTATCAATATATAAAAAAAATTAAAATAAATGCGATCTTATATCTTATTCAATTTGATATATATATTTTATCACTTATTACATATATATATATCTTCAAGTTTTTAAAGAATTTTTTTTAATTTTTGATGCTCAATTGATGAAGTTTCCATTTTGATTTATTTGATTGGTCAATAATCAAAGTTGAATTGTGAGACATCAATACACTTTTTTTAAGATTTGAAAGACACGTGAAATTTCAATTATGACCATATTTGGTACATATCAATTGAATTTTTAAATTATTTCATTCAACATTTACGTTATTTTGTGTTTTTACGTATGCCGACTGTATATTAAAAATATTTCACTCACCATCCATCGATATTAATTTACCCTAGTTAGGCCCATTCGACAATCATAAAATTAAAATCTCTCTTTAGGGGCAGCTGTGGAATCAACGTTATTAGATTAAGTTTCATTCTTCTTTTTCATTATGGATTTTCATATTTCGTGACATTTCAAACTATGAATTCATATTCTCTTTAAGTTTCTGCCCTTTTCGTAAACATAAATTTTGTTTCTAAGTATACAACTTCTTAAGCAAAAAGACATCAATTTTACGACATTGAGGATAGACGTTAAGGCCAACGACGTTACTGTTTTTGGGAAATTATTTTTACAAGTTGTAATTAAGGAGTACTATTATTTAGAGTCTCGAGTCAACCTTCATTTTCAAAAAAAGAGCAATGCTAGAGGATCGGAATACCTAATTTTATGTACAAAACAATATGTTATATCATGTGTCAATGTCTTGTAAGCTTAACTCTTCAACTCATAATGATACTCATAATTAAGATATCAAATAAGGTAGGAAACGTTATTTTCACTACAATTTTTACTTATCAGTTATATTCTTAATTATTACATTAAATAAATATATTTTTGGACAAAACTACCCCTTTCTAAGTTGACTAATCAAGTTATTTTCTTAATTATTTGCTAACATTATTTTTTTGATCAAACATCAATGGACAACATAATTATTATATTTATATTTTTAACATTTTAATTCTCAACAAACAAGGTACTATTTTTTTCATAATAAATATGTTTAATCAATTTTTTTAATCACTCACGTTTCATATTCCATTATCATAAAAATAATATGATTAATACATTTTCTACATTAATTTTAGATTATATTTGATATTTTATTCTCAAAAATTAATATTCTAATTTATTTTTAAAATATTATTTTAAAATATCAATTCAATTATTATGGTAGGCATTAAACTGAAAATTGGTTTCAATCAAATCAATAATTAAATTTCCGAATCAATTATAAAGGTAGACAAAATATTTAAATATTACGATACTATTTGATATTATGATTTTACTATCCGTTTATTTTTTACTACTACATCCTTTAAATTTCATTTTTAATTTTTTTCATAACCAATGAACACATATTTACTCAAAAGTTTGGCAGACAAAATGTCCTTCAGATATTTTTTATTACACAATATAACTTTAGTCATAAGATTACTTAATAAATTCATTACAAAAAGTAAAAATAATAATAGAATAACTTGTTCATAAATGTTTGAACTAAAAAATAATGTTAAAAGGTAATTAGGAATGTAATTTGATTAGTCAACTTAAAATGGGCAAGTACTTAAGGGGTAATTTTGTCCAAACATGTATTTATTTGATGCAATAATTAAGGATGTAATGGATAAGTAAAAATTGTAGTGGAAGTAGTCTCTCCCATAAAATAACATATAAGGTGTGTATCATTATGTGCACAAAATTAGATACTTGTAAGGTGTATGTTTCATTAATGAATGTTAAAGTATTGCACTTGTACTTAAAATTAATTAGTGCTCCCTTCGTTCTACCTAGAGTGGTGCGTTTGATAGCCAGAATTAAAATCAGATAAGATAAATAAGTCAATTATTATCTGATGTTTGATACACAATATGTGATATGGACTAATAGCACGAGTTACCCGAATAAAGTCATTATCTTTTCACTATTAATACCAAAGGAGAGAGTAATATTATTAACGCCCTCACTAAAAAAAAATTTGGGATTAAGATTATTTATCTCAAATTTACCCTCGATATATAAGTAATGATTAATAGCGAGGGCGTACTGAGATTAATAATATTGTTTATCCCTACCCGACTACCAAACAAACCCTATGTTTGAAAATTATACTCCCTTTGTTTCTAAATGATACTTTTATTTGATTGCACACAAATTAAGAAAAATATAATATGTACGAAAGAAATTAGCGGTAAATTGGAAAACGTATTTTCCTATTAAAAAATAGAATATTTATTTTTGAAATGAACAAAAAAGAAAAGCAAGACAATTATTTGGAGGGATGGAGAATAATTTGGGGATATATACAATTGTCACTAGGGTTAATTAGTATTACAGAAATAGCATTTCAATATGTTTACATATACTGTATCACATGTGTGTGTGTTGATTGATCAGTCTTATTAATTTGTGAATTATGATCCCTTAAATATAAGTTGAGTTGGAATGCATGATTGACTGAAAATGTTGTATCTTTATATGAGGAGGATACAGAATAATTGGCATTTGGCACAAGAAATTAAGACGTGAAGGAAGATATTGCAGATTTAAGAGTAGCATGAAATACAATAAAATGAACGACTACAGAGATATAGGTGCAGCAATTGCCTTGGTCAAAATGGCCAATAGTCTGGTTCAAATCCAGACATGCAAGTCAGAGGCCGGCTGTTCAGGAATGAAAAACAGGAAACGGCAACACAAGGATCATGACTCTTCTTGGGATGTAGACATGACAAATTTGGCTGATCAACCTACACCAGTTGTAAAGAAGGAATGTTCAAAGAGAGAAGAGGCTGGAGATGGTTCTTTGGGCAGCGGTAATCGGAAGCATAATGACTGTATTTCCCTGAGTGATCCAGAGCTTACAACGGGACGAACCAAGGTGATGCAGAAATGTATTACTCGTGGCTTCTCCTTCTCCACTCTCTATCTCCTTTCTGCCATTCGTTGTGCGCTGATTACTGCACGTAAGAAGCAAGACAATTTGCCTCATCTCACACTTTTTCAAATTGTGGAGTTTGTGAGATCAAAACCTGGAGTTCTTGAAGCGGAGAAGCGGCCGCTTCTTGAGTTGATTAGATATTCTTTGAAGATATTATCGTCCACTACGGCACCTTTGAGAGAAGTTAATTCGAAACCCCTCGTCGCTTATGAAAAGACTAGCCGATGCTGGTCTTGGATTGGTCCGCTCCCGCCCAGTTTGCCATATGATGGTGGTGATATTCAGGTGAATATATCACCAAAATCTTGGGGTGTCCCTCAGGAGATTCTCATCAGTTTGGTCAACCGTGTTTCTGATTGGGTTGAAAAAAGTGAAGAGACGCTCCGAAAAATTGCGAGTCTTCCTCCACCACCTACAGAGTTGATGCAACCGATCAACATGGCGGAAAGGTTTAAGGGTATTAGACGTCTGATGAGTTTCGCCACTATCAAGCCAAGCTCAGAAGAAGTGAAGGATTATTTTCACAAAGAGGAGGTGTTAAGGTACTCGATTCCTGAAAGGGCTTTTTCATTTACAGCCCTTGATGGTGGGAAATCAACTGTGGCGCCATTGGTAAATAGCTCCGGTGAACCAAAAACGAGATCTCGAAGGCATTGTGTGCTGAAAGACGACGTCCGACCAAAGCATTTCAATGTTCTTTGTGTTGTGAGGGATGCAGCAGCTCGATTGCCGGGAAGGATTGGTACCAGATCCGACATTTGCCTACTGGTAAGAGACTCACAGTTCATTGTTAAAGATGTTAGTGATTCGAAACTTACGGATCTTGTGAGCGGGGCTCTTGAGCGGTTGCGCCGTGAGAAAGACTCTTGTCTTAAGTTTGATCAAGACAGACACTTGTGGGTTTACTTGCACGGGGATAGGGAGGATGAAGATTTTGTGGAGGAGGAGGCTCCTAGTTCTAGCAAGATAGAAGCAGATGAAATGGTGGTGGTGGACGATGTGGGCGTGCATGGAGAAACTGGACTCATTCCGTAGCTTCCTGCTTTGCTCTCATCATGATCTTAACAAACAATCTTCAGTACTTTTACTTTTCTTGGGCTTGCTTGTGTTCCCTATAGGACGTTCTTGACTTGGTCCTCTCCTTTTGAGATTTTTATTGCAATTTCAATTCCATTGATTATTTGACTTTCTTTTTTTGGGGAAGGGATTGAACAGGTCTAATGATTTCTGTGCACTTCAACCGTGGTTGTAAACCATGGTTGTTCAGACAGGTTGAATGCAACAAAATCAAGTCTTTTATAACTTGAATTGAACAAATTAAACATACCTCCACCAGATGCATGCAATAAAAGCACAGCCAAGAATAACTTGATTTTAGTTAAAAGATAAACAAACAGAAGTCATAACAGGATACACTTTAACAATCGTCACTATGATAAGCATCATTTGAAGCAACCACAAACTAAAGTTAACATATATTTACGCAACATCATCTGCCTCGCCGCCCATAAGATCGATCACTCGAGTTTAACTTCAGGTCTATAGGGCCACTTACCAGCTTCAAAACCTTTTTTTGGATGATAAAATCCGAATTCCGGACTGCAAACTCCACAACTGTTGGATGTATCTGCACTCTACAGCAACCAAGTACACCATTTCTTTACAAACTTGTCATTCTTATAAAAGTTTTATCAAGTAAAAAATAGAAAAAACTACGAGATACATCATAATAATGACCATATAAACCCACTTCTAAAACAAAAGAGTAAGAAAACTCCCACCACCCACATCACTAGCTCCAGAACAGGACTACCATTCCTGGTGTCTCGCCCTCTCAAGCATCTACCAACACCACTGGATAAAAGCATGCACCACTCTCTTGATTAATGACAGAAAATCAAAAAGAAAAGGGAAAAGGAGGGCTATCCAGATAAATTCACTACCACAACTGGTTCTCACTACCTCGATGGAAATAAAAAATATAGACTCGCTGCCACCATTTCTCCAAGCTTGAACCACCATTGCCTATCGATCAAGCATAGTTATCAAAATCCAAACCCACACTACTCTCCACAGTAACTTCCGCCACCGTCAAACCATAAAAGCTTAAATGCATGTGAGAAATAGGATTTAAAGACCACAGTGCAAACAACTAGTTCTTATGGTTAACGGATTTGTCATTCACTGTTTTTTATAGCGTTTCAAAGTGATGGGCTGAAAACTCCAAAAATCATAACAAAGTTTACTATAATTTACTAATGGCACACCTACCCCCAACAAATGCTTAGTTTGGAGTCAAACAAAATATCGAGTGTGTGCCCAAAATTCGAACAGGCTGGAGAGTACACTACAGCAATATATGGCTCCGATTTGGCATCGTTGCCTCCATGAAGTGGGCATCGTTGCCTATGATGAGTCATTTTAATCTCAATAAAATCAAGATGCATTGCCCAAAATGAACGATGTTCAATGTTTTGATACTATGATGCTTAGTTTTCAGACATGCCTCCGATGTGGGCATCGTTGCCTATGAAGTGGGTGTCGTTGTCTATGATGAGTCATTCTAATTATCTCAATAAGACCAGGTTGCGTTGCCCAAAATGAACGACGCCCAATATTTTGAGTGATGCCCAATGTTTTTCATTGTGATGCCCAAATTTGGGTTGTGGTTTATCTGCGCATCATTCCTTCATTAAGGGTATATTCATCATTTTTCCTCCAAAAGTGTATTTTAGAGGTTGAAAACAAATATAAAAGACTTCTTCGGTTATAATTTAATGCCATGGGACCGGCCTGGTTATCACCCAAGTTTTTAACCTTTTTAGTACTCTATATTTTTTTTCTTAATCGGATAAAGACGTTTTTATAATTTTCTTTCTAAAATGTCTCGCTGCCTATCAAAATGGTTTCTTCCGAAATATCAATTTGTAATGTAACCGTTCAATTTCGATTTCTTTCATATGTGAATGGAAATCAACTTGTAATGGAGAAACAGTAAAAAGGAATGAAAAAAAATTTCCTTTCATACGCAATCAACGTGTAATTAAGCAAATCATGAAAAGTTATGCATTGAAACGAGATGGAGAGAGTTGTAGATCAAGAAATCAATAAAATATTAATTCAAACACTACTACATTGTTTGTCTTCATGATTTTCATTCTAAGATAGTCCTCTAATTCATGTAGATCTTTTGTCCTTTAATGGCATCCTCAATGTTGTATATTCTTATACAATTTCTTAACTGGTTCCCACTGTCACCTAAACATTTTTCTCTTCTTACACACTTAAGAATAAATCTTCCTATTGTATAATCTTCTTACACAAAAAAATATTAAATTTAAGAGAAGTTATCTTTTTCGAGTTTGAAGGAAGATATATGATTTATTGGCAACTTCCAATTTGGGAGAGAGTGTAATACCCGAAAATTTCATATTTTTATCAATTGTGTGTATTATGGTATATTAGCATGATTAATTACGTGCTACGTGTTATATTTAATATTAGTACTATTTCTTGTGTCGATGGTACGGTGTCAGTTTAAAAATTTATCAATAAATAAAATAATGTGGAAATGAACCCAAATACCTAACAAAATAAAACATTTTACTTCGATATTTATTTTATAAGAAAACCAATAAATAAATATTTTAATTGTAATTACTGTTAAAATACGAAGAAAAAAATTATTATTTTCTCAATAACGAAAACTCAGTTTTCTTCTTCTGGGGGTTGTTGCTTAACTTTGTAAACATGAGATGCAATGACTTTGTCCACTATTTTCACCTACACGTAAGACAAAAAAAATTCAAACATATTCAGTAAACCAAATTTTCTGCTTCATCTACAAAACTCGAATTCTCCCACATATTATCATACAAAATCTAACAGACGAACGAAGATGCATTTGATCAAAATTAATCACCTAAAAGCTAAAAAAAATGGCAATTAAATCAATGGAAACCAATATACATGCCTCGACAAACAAAACCATAACAATGAAAAGATGTGCAGCATTCTATAAAAATAAACTCGTGTCCGTACCGATGGCACGGTGTCAGTATGAGCATGATCAATAATATATGCACCGAGCATGATGAAAATAAATTAATATATCCTTGAGATTTTGTTGGGGTCGTATTAATGTAAATTACACAACAACATCCCGAAAACTAAAGAAATAACACATTTTATTGGCTGTAAAAGTTTATAATTCATCTTAAAAGAAAGTTTATAACTCATCTTAAAAGAAAGTTATTAAGCATCCAAAAGCATTCTCTCTGTGTCTCTCTCTCCCTCACACACCAACCCAACACCTGTTAATTGAAATAAACTTAAAAATAAAAATTTGCGCAAACAAAAACCACAAAATAAATTGAATAAGACAAAGTGAACAAACAAAATACTATTTCGAAATCGAAATCACAAAGATTTTAGACCAATAAGGGAAACTAAGTACAACTTTAAAAAAAATAAAGAAATTAAAATACAAATATTCAAAATTACAAAAGTTGATTACAAAACTTACAAACAAATTTTTTTCGGACAAAAATTAAATTGATTCAGTTAATTACGATAAAAATCAAAAAGAAAAAAATAAATATACAAATATTTAAAATTACAAAACTTAGGAACAATTTTTTTATAAAAAAATAAATCTGAGCCAGACATAAATTAAAGTGAGATTCAGTTGATGATAGCAATCAATTAAGAAACTACAACTAAATATTTGTAAAATCGTAAAGGCCTCTTTGCCCAGAACGGAAGGATTAATTAATAATTTGTATACGAAACTGCGGGCCGAAAAAAAAAAGGGGCCAGACAAAACTTACGAATTTTTTTATGTGTATACAAAATTGCGGGCCGGAAAAAAAATAAATTACCAAACAAATAATGGGCCGGACAAAAATTAAATTAGTTAAGTTAATTACGATAACAGTTAAAAAGAAAAAAATAAATATTTCAAATTACAAAACTTACGATTTTTGCGGGTCGGAAAAAAATTAAATTTATTATGTTAATTACGATAACAATTAAAAAGAAAAAAATACAAATACAAATATTCAAAATTTACCGTTGGACTAAAATTAAATTTATTAGTTATGCACGTTAACGGAGAAGAAACTAGATAATTACGGACATAATATATCGGTAAAACAATAACTGTAAAACAATAAATGAAGCAACTGCCTTTCACACGCGTACAAGTTAAATTAAATGTAGAGCGTAGGATTGTAGTAAACGAATTAATCTCAGTCTGTAATTAGTCTTTACCAATTGCAAACGTGTTTTGGCTTGAAGAAGCGGAACAGTGAATGGAAGGCAAAAAAATTGGTTGTTGAAGAAGCGGAACAGTAACATGTTGCATTGTAGGAATTTCGTAATCACTTATGACTGCCTTTTTTTTCTCCCGTGTCCCACAGAATAAGCCTTTAGCGTTGGATTACAGTTATAATTACAATTTGGATTACAGTTACAATTACAATTTGGATTAACTATCTTTCATACACTTACAAAAATCAATTAATCTAGGCCGTAGGAATTTGGTAAAAAAATTAATCATAACCCCTAATTAGCATTTACCAATTGCACATGTCTAATCCAAGTTCTATTGTAATATAGATGTTTATATGTTTTGTGTTGTGGATTTGGATAAGTACTCTACGAGAGTCCATTTGAGAGCTCAAGATTATATTGGACTTGATGTGTGACATGCTTAATGTTTATATTGAACTTTGGTTATTTTAGTTATGATTTTTAACATTGAAATATAAAATGACATGTTAGAGCTAAAAAATATATATTTTCAGTTAGATTGACCTGAAGTGCATCATACGTTACGTGTTTCTTTTATATTGTTAAAATATATTTTTATTTTAAACTTGACTAAATTAATAATGATTAGTTCATGTTTAATTAGATATAATTAGTTATTAATTGGTTTGACATTGTTGACTTTTGATATTTGATCAACCAATGAGATTTAGACCTTATGCTATCTAACCATTTATTGATTACTAGTGATGCACCCGTGCGTTGCACGGATTGTAGATGTGCATAAAATTATATACTAAATTAAAGTTGAATAGTATGTAATTAATTTTTTAATATTAGCAAAATAAACAAAAAAATAATAATAAACAGTAAATTTAAATATAGAAAATCCTATAAATTTGAAAAAAATAATGTATAAATTTTGGAATATTTTTTAGATATAATAATTTTCGTTCAACATGTACGACTATTGCAACTATAAATATCACATAGTAACTCTAGACAAAGCTACAAACAACTTATGATAAGCAAAAACATGTTTTCAAATGGAGTCTTATATTAGACAATGACTTACCATGGTTTTTATTCAGAGATATTGCGTAAGACATAATCAACAAAAAATATTTTACCTAAAATTTGAAAGAAATTATAAGATCAAATAATATCAGTGACATTCTTGGAATCAAAAGAGTACCACCGGAATTTCTCTTTGAAAGAACTCAACATTCTAAAGTATAGTCTCTCAGCCTTATAACAATTAATCTCGTTTCATTGAATAACTCAAATGAATAGACTATGTTACGAAACAACATTATTTTAGTTTCAACCTTCAAATTTAACTCACAGTTTGAGATTTCAGAATATGAAATTCAATTGAAATATTCACAATTTTGTATCGTTCAAATTTAACTCGCTGTTTGAGATTTCAAAATATGTATTGTTCATTGATGTGATGTAATTAACAAAAATTGCATCTTAATTTTTATATAACTATTTAATTGAAACCACAAAAAAAAGCATGTATCTCTTTCAATCACATAATTTATATATTACATTTCAATTTTCAATTACATAAATAATTAACAAAAAAGAAGAAGAGAAAATGTCACTCTTATTTCAAAATGACATAAAGTTCTCGATATTCTTACTTATTTGTAATGGACCATCATAAAATGTTTTTTTTTTAGTTTATTGAGTTTTGTCTTCTTTTTAGTTATGTAGTGTGCATTCATCTGATATTTACAAAATCTCAAGTATATGTCAATTCATTTACATATTGTCCGCTTATAGAATAAGTTACATACTGACACCGTATCATAAGTACAGACACAAAATCTAGTGATAATTTAAACTAAGACGGACTCAAACTAAAAAATCAAACAAAGTCAGGCCCATGAGTATTTTTTATTTATTTTTTTAATATTATAAAATTGTATTTCAAGAACTATTAAAAACAATCATAAGTATTTTTATTTACCTATTATTTATTTATAATAATACTAAGCTACTCAATATTTTTGAATAAATATCATTTTTACGAATTATTTTTATATATTGGTTTTGCTTGTAGTTAGTTATATACACATGGACTCTGTCTGACTTATGAATAACTTGCCTAGAAATTTGATTTATACTTTATTTTTGTGTAATATTTAATAGTTATATGACTTTGATATGTAATTAGTTATATATCATTTATATGTCATTGTCAAATGTAATTCTCCAAATAAAAAAAGTAAACTCAACTGGAATAATTTCTGTCAACATCAATAAATGACATTTCTCAAATTAAATTTCAAAAAAAATAAAAAATTCACATAAACAGAAATTAAGTGATTCCATTTTTGAAAAGTGAGTTTTGGCGGGAAATTTCTAAAATTTATGCATTTCTGTTTTTATATATACTACGACACAACTTTGTAATTCACGGGTCAATATTGATATAAATAAAACAATATAATTTTTTTAATGATAACCATATAACCGAATAATTTTATGAAAAATCACGAGTTAAATATGCATACAAAACAAATTATAGAAAATTATGTTAATAAAAGCAATAACCTTTTTAACATATCTTTAAATTGATATCGAAGTGGCATGTCCTTGACCAAAACAGTTTGCTTTGTACAATAAAAATTGAAGTTAATCATATAAAATTATAATCAAAGCACTCGTGCGATATGCACGAAGCCTATACTCATATCAATACAATAATTAGAACTTTAGTGCTAATAAAATACACAAATGATTGCAACATAAAGATTATGAGTTCGATGTATAGAATTGAATATCATAATTTTGTAACATTAAAATTAAGATTATTTTGTTTGACTCTCATGTAGAGTTCAATTAAAAATCTAAATGTATAAACAAATTAATAGAAATAAAAAAATTAATGAAAATCAATAGTCTTTAGGTTTAAAAATGTTTTACCTTTTGAGAAAAAATCAATTTATAGAATAAAAATATTAAGAATTGCAGTTCAATTCAAATTATAACATTTTTTCTGGATATAAACAAAAAAATTTACATTGAAGCCCACAATTCCAAATCTAAACAATGGAATTGAGGTTCACTTTCTCTCATTCTCTACTATGGAGTCTCAACAAAATTTAAGTTCACTTATGTGTTTTCCATATTAAAAAATGATAATAAAATATATACAAATAAATATATATAAATAAAAGTTACATTAATGTTAAAAAAATTAATAACGCATATAATATCAGACAAAGGGCAAATTGTTTGTGATATACTAACATGTTTTGTCGTAAAACCTTAAAAACTACATTTTTCAAAATTGGCAATTTTTACAAAATAATTCAAGTATTATGGTTCAATTTAAAAATCAGACATAAAGAAAAAAAATTAAAATAGTATATAACCAAGGAAAATAAATGTAAGAGATAGGTCAAGGAAAATGAACCAAAAATTCAAACGATCGATGGATAGACATCGGAAAATTTGGTTTAAATCGTGTTATGGATAACTTTTGGACCGCGACCCGGTAAACACTCATAAAAGCACGTTGTTTTAGTTGATGTATATAAACGAAAAGAAAACACTTTTATCCTAATTTTACCACACATTGCAAATTAAATAAAAATTTACGCATTTTTTGCAGCGATGGCGAACCTCAAGGTTACCACCTAAAGAAAGTCCGACAATGGAAGCTATGACCACCGACTTACCGAAAACATGTTGGTATGTTCATATTTCCAAAAAATATTTTAAAAACTATGTTTAACTTCAAAACTCGTTTATTACTTTTAATTCGTGATTTAGTTCAATTAACAAACAAATTCGATCTGAATGTTGATTAATTTCATCATCAATGCTTTTTTATATATGAATTTTTTAACATGGATAAGTAACTAAAAAATCAAAAATTATCGGGTTTTCCTTTTTTTTACATGTAGCTAGCTATCTCAAAAAATTGGTCTTATCTCGATTTATATATTTTTTTACAATAATAACTTTAGTTATGATGAAATAGAGAAAAAAATTGTCTGATGTTATTATTAATTGATTGTCTGTGAATTAGTTTTACTTTAAAGTGTGTGTATATGATTTAGCTTCAAAATCGTTGTTTTATTCCATATTTATTTTTTCTAGCCTGAATATTGATGCAAAGAAATTGACAAAAAAAAAAAAAAAACTTGATTTTGTTATCTTTCATGTTTCTAATATGTATATTTTTTTCTTAATATACTAAATAAGAATGTGAAGAGGTTTTGGAATCATTTTCCTATCGACCATAATAATGACATTTCATATTTTTAATTTTCAATATAAAAAAAGGCTTATATATAAATTAGAAGTGTTTTTAAATTTAAAAAATCACTTTTAACGAAAACTTTCTAAATCTTGCTTCTTTCCTTTTATATATGTATAGATTTTATTGTTTAACCGTGTATCGGACAAAATCACCAAGTGACCATTCACTTGGATTTTGGCTGAAGACTCCAAGTCAACAACAATTATTTCCTTTCTTTTCCTATGTTTAGTTTGGTCGGTGGAGCCCTCCACCTCTTTGTTTTCTTAAACAGTAATTTTAGCTGAGCAACTTTATTTTCTATCCACTCTTCAGTTGAGCGCTTTCATAAGCGAGATAACGTCGGTTTAGTTTTTGGTTTGATTTGTTAATGAAATATTATTTGTTTTTAATTCCAATTTTATAGGGGTGTTATATTTATTGAGGGCTAGATTTACACATAAATATTACATATTTTTAACGATATTTTTCAGATGAGATAAGTTTATATCTCATTCCTTTTATATGTAATATTAGCATATAAGAACTGTGAGCTACTCTCATATAATTTGTTTTGAATATGAAGTATAATTAATTTAGTTACGAATTATTATTAATTTTAACTGGTTAAAGTGTTAAATGGTTTTAAATCATTATTATGCCGAGTAAAATATCGGTGAGATTGTGTTGAGAAAAATCCTACAAATCGCGGTGATGCCCGAAATTTATAAATATTAAACAAATGATTCAATGGAGTTGATTTAGTGATAATAAAATATAACGAGTGATGTGCTAGATTCCTACGATAATGGGGAATACTTTGGTATAGTTTATTATATATGTAAAATATTACTCCTTCCGTCCCTAAATTATCGTCGTAGTTGACCTGGCGCACGGATTAAGAAAAAACAATTGACTTGATTATTTATATTGGTTTAGTGTGTAGTTTCCTTTAAAGCCCATGTGTATGTGGCTCATAATTAAAGTAGGGTGAAAAGGTAAGGGTAAAGTGGTAAACATGATGTTCTAAAAAGGTAATTTCAAACTTGAAAATTATTTTGGGACGGACGAAAAATGAAAGGATGACGATAATTTAAGGACGGAAGGAGTACATACCTTGGTAATTGTGTAAGAGTAAATAAACGCATGAGTGTTTATTTACAGGTAAATAAGCATGCTTGTTACGTGAGTTGAACGTACTCCTCTGTTTTGGAACTCGACATTTGTGTTTATTCTCAAGTAAACATCTACTTATGCATCACATTGTGTAGACAATGAGACGACAGTAGTTTTTACGAGAGTTAAATCTCGTGATCTTTACGGGTCGTTACATGAGTCTCTCCCTTACTATTGGTCGTAGTAAGGATGTAGCTTCTTTGTTAGAGCAATTCGTATGACACTTAGCAGCTAGACTCTTAGGTGAAACTTGGGGTAATGAGACTAGGGGTGGCAATGACTGACACGGCATGATAGTACGAACCAGTACGGCACGATTATAAAACACGATTACATAGACAAATGGCACGATAAGACCAACACGACATGAAACACGACACGAAAGACACGAAATTGCTAATATATTCAAAAAATTTATTGTTATATTTATGATCAAATTAGATATGTATCATGAAAACACGATAATGAGGCACGGACACGACACGATAGTACGAATTGTCACCCCTTTCCTGGTTAAGTCCCAAAGTCATTGGTTCTGGATACTATTGGGTTTAGACATGGTTCAGCATGTGATTTGACATGCATAGTGTGTGCACATCCGCAGCAACACAGTTATGGTATTTGGGATACAGGACGAGATGGAAATCTCGCCTACAGTTGTATATCCTGGATTATGTGTTTAATTAAGTTGAGCCAATTTGTATTATGACATGATCAACGTGATGTGTGTAAGTATATGTACAACTATACTTTATTTACAGATGTGTTTATAACATGTACATAACAACATTCCATGTAGTTGCATATAATAACTTGCTGAATTATCACTTACCTCATTCCCTTTATTTGTTTTCCTTAGATCACAACCAGGTAAGGAGTTCACGGTGAGACTAGCGAGACACGCGTGATCATGTTGTCTTTTGTTATGCAGCTCCATGAGAGTTTTTATTTGTATAGTATGAGGACATTGTTGTTGTTATGTAGAGTTATATAAGTTCTACTTTTGGTACTTAATTTGACGTTACTATTCTTGTACTATATTTTTTATGCTAGAGTTTAACTTCGTGCTTGTGTATTATATTACACTAGTTGGTTGGTTGTGGTGTTTATATTAATCGCATAAATGATTATGTTTTATCAAATGAGTTTATTAGCCCATTATTAGTGGGGGCTTTGCACGTGTTTTGTTGTTTTATATGTTTGTTCGACACTCGACTTGAGGCACGTATAGAGATTGGGGTCAGGTCGTCTCAGAAACCATGGGTCATGATCAATATGATTGGGTGTGTGAAAGGCAACTTGATTCTAGCAGTAAGAGATGAGATTAGGAAGTGAGACGTGTCCTTTGAGAAGCAAACCAAAGTGAACCATTATACTTTCCTTTTTGAAATTTCCTCTCTTGGCGATGGAGGTCAAAACGAAGATCTCCGAAGCAATTACGATATGAGAAATGACATTGTTGGCATGATACGTGATGCCATTGGAATTCCAACCAGAGTTCCAATTGTGAGAGACAATTTGTATTTAGCATAAGACAAATGCTAGGGGAAAAAATAAAATAGCTTGTATGAAGAAAATTGGTGAGCTGTGGAATAAGTGGAAACATAAGGTGAAGGAACACTATTTTATTCCAAACAAGGATGATGCTGAAAAACTCTTGATTCCACCAACAAATACACGGGTAGACCCCGTTTACTGGCCCGAGATTACAATACTCGAGAGTTTGCTTCAAATAATAAGCCCAATGCTTGACTGGTTGAATGATTGGAAGAGACTCATTAGGTTCATCATCTGATAACGCTTCAATCCATGCATCCATAGTGTACTCTGTTATCTTTTTCTCCCTACATCCGTCATCCATTCCACATCAACTTACATGAAACATCTACGCCAATCCATAATCTAAGATAATATCCCCTCCGTTAAAAGAGTCTACAATTCTATTTTGGGATGTTCCGCTCAAACACTCCACTTTCGAAATAATCTCCACAATATTCACAATATTCAACTTTAACGGTTTAACTGTGATGTAAGTAAACTCGGGTAAAATCGAGCAATTTGAAATTACAACCAACTAGGACACAAATATATTCATTAATTGTTAGACTTTTCACATATGAACTACTTGTAATATTTTCGGAGCGGGAGCATGAAATCATAATCATAGTCATAATTATAGACATCCAAATTTCGTACCCCTGGTATGTAACATTGACATGAGATATCAAGACCTGTTAAAAATTAACAAACAAATGTCAAGTTACAAGGTTAAAAATGCAAAAGAAAAAGCAGGATGCGTAAACAGTGAAATACATGGGGCCTAAGTGCCAAAAAGAAGATCCAAAAATCCTCATGGCGCCACCCATGATGCCTCTGGGCGCCGCGCCAACTATCACCATGGGTGGTGCCCAACAGTGCTAAATGCACTATAGCAGTTTGGCTTCGGTACAATCTCTCAAGCGCGCGGTACAAGCCGATGAAGCGCAAAATGAGAAATCTTAATGATGAGGGAATCCTCTCCCCAGCCTATGAATAGAGGCATCCGACTTGTGAATTCAAATAATACACACAGTTCACACACACCGTTAGCAGTCACCACGCAGTTTGTGAGTTCTCCCGAGAGAGCGTCGTGAGATTTTCTTCCTCTAGCCTCGAAGCTCGATCAAATCTCCCTCAATCACAAAACCAGCCGGTCAAAGTGAAATCTAGCTGCCCGGCTAGGATTCCACCCTATTCTTCCGGTCTAAACATCTCAAAGCAATCAATTGCTCTGCCCAAATCCAGACGCCAAATCAGCAAAAAGCAAGCAGTTGCTCTGCTCCAATTCCGCCAATAGTAATCAAACAACAGCAAAAAAACAAGCAGTTACTCCGCCCGGTTCCTGAGGTCTGAAAGCAACTTTCGGAAGCAGTCACTCTGCCCGAATTTCCGCAACAAAACAGTAAAAGCAGCAAAAAAGACTTTCTTTCCCTAAAGGACAGAGCGAGCACACCCCCACGCTTCAAGAGGTAGGACATTTTAAAAGTTTTATTATATAAAAAGTGCTATTTAGAGTAGCAAAATGTAAGCAATATAAGCAGTTGTGCTGCCCGAGGCTCTATAGAAAATAGCACTAAAAAGAGCTATTATTATGACCAAATATTTTTAAATGTATTTGTAACTCTCAAAAGGAAGTTGTGGCAAGTATTGTAATAATATGTGTATATATATATTTTATTTAAATGCTTTATTTCATCTGCTAAATGAATATAATAAAAGCATAATTTAGCCAAAAAACAGTTTTGAGACCGAAAGGGCGAGTTGGATGACTAACACCTTCCAACCTCATAACTTAGTCTCCGAACCCTTTACAAATCTGGTTACATTTGGTTTTTCTTTATTTCTCTTTTAAATAAAGATGACGACTCTGTTTTATCATTTTAAGTCCACAATGAGGCCGGACATATTCTACGCGCTTAAAGGTTTATTTTGAAACCACCCATGCTTTCACGCAGCGAGGGAGGGGGGATGAGAAATCGAAAACCGGGGCACTCAAAATAACCATAACCAAAATCAGACCCACATCTAAATCAGAAAAGGAACGCATATGATTTATTAAGAATTTCTAAATACAATTTCATTTATGTTATACGTCGAATCCCAATTACTACGAAGAATAAGATAAATAAAGTTGGGAGAACAGAAAAGAAAACTAACGATTGCGCAGTCTTCCGAGTTCTTGCTTTAGCCATTGATCCTCTGCTTCAATCGTGAGTAAAAAATCAAACACCAAATCAGTAAGCATTTTAAGGACGGGATTTGGCAAAAACGAAAATATAAATAGATAAAGTCTAAAACCTACTGTTAATTGCAATTGAACCTATCGTCAGTTTGTTGTGCGTCGTTGTTTTTGCATGAATAAATATATCTTTTGGTCCCTCAACTTTTACCTCTTACATTTTTATTCATTTGGTCTTACATATCAGATTTTTTTTAGATTCCCTTTCGTGGTTACCGTTAGTTAAAAATTGGTAAAAATTTTTATAAAAATACTATTAATCACATGTCCGACACATGACACTACCATTTGTAACAATTTAAAATGTAAAATGGTTAAGTTTTGAAACAATTTTAATGGGAAGGTTTGAGTTGTGATTTTTTCAATTTGAGTTAATTTCCTACCCAGATTTAACCCTAAGTTATATCCTACAATTTTATGCTCTTTTTCATCCTAACGCTTTATCGTTCTTCTTTATTTATGATTCTGTCTCTTGTTGTTGTTGTTGTTGTTAATTTATCCATTGATATAATTGCACCTATTTATTTGGTTAAGCCTTTGTATACATGGCCGGCCTTGGACATACGCCCACTAGGCAGCCGCCTAAGTCCCGATTATTTCCACCAAAAGGAGCCCCCTAATCTCAAATTTTAGCCTAGTGTATATAAGGGGAAATTGTGGATCGGTCCATTTTTAAAAGTTTTTAACCTCTTTAGTACTTTTTTTTTTTCTTAATCGAATAAAGACATTTTTATGATTTTCTTTCTAAAATGTCCTGCAGCCTATCAAAATGGTTTCTTCCTAAATCTCAACTAGTAATGTGTCCCTTCAATTTCGATTTCTTTCATGTGTGAATGGAAATCAACTTGTAATGGAGAAACTGTAACAAGGAAAGAACAAATTTCCTTTTATACGTGATTGGCATACGTGTAGTTAAGCAAATCATGAAAAAGTATGCATTGAAACGTGATGGAGATAGTTATGGATCAAGAAATCAATCAACTATTAATTCAAACACTACTACATTGTTTGTGTCTTCATGACTTTCATTCTAAGATAATCCTCTAATTCATGTAGATCTTTTGTCCTCTAGGAGAAGTTATCCTTTTCGAGTTTGAAGGAGGATATCTGATTCATTGGCAACTTCCAATTTGGGGGAATCCATGGGTCATGATCAATATGGTTGGGTGTGCGAAAGGCATCCCAATTCTAGCAATAGGAGGTGAGATTGGGAAATGAGACGTGTCCTTTGTGAAGCAAACCAAAGTGAACTATTGAACTTTCTTTTTTCTTTATTCTGTAAAAATTCTCCATTATTTTTTCTATCTTTTTCTAATCTTTTGAATTTTAATCGCGATCCATCGATTTGAAATTACGATGCATCAAATTTCAATCGCGACGAATCGCTATGTTACACAATTTGAAATCATGCATTGCGATGCACAAATTATGCATCGTGATGCACATAATCATTCATCAAATCATGCATCGCAATGCACTGAGTAAGTGATCCGTAGCACGCCTCAAATTTATTAAGGGTGTCGTAGTTTTTTTGCCACAAAAGTGCATTTTTCCAATTAAAAATATATATTTAGTTGTGTGATTTTCAAATTAATCACTAAATCATATCGCAAGTACACGGTCTATCGTTTAGTATTTAGGATGTCGATCTCACAGAGACTTCGAATCAAATACTGAAGACTCACAACTTATATTATCTAGACGAATCAATTTTAAGGTTTTTTTTTAGTGATGAGCTAAATTAAGCCAACAAAACTAAATTAACTAAATTAAACACAAAGTTGGATTTTTTTTTATATAACAGTAATTAAAAAGCTTTTAGTGTTTTGGTTCACCACGACGACGAATTTATAAACTTCGTAACAATCTTCTCGTTTACGATGTATGTAAAGTATTGAATGCGAATTGCATTTATATAGTTGATTGTATTATCTCAAATTATTCTCAACCATACCTACATTAATTCAAATCCTACGTGGTTATGTCTCGCTCAATGAATTGAACTAAACTCATTATGCTCTACAGTTCAATTAGCCTCTAGAAACTCAATTAACCGTCGTTCTCATGAATTTATAGTTCGATTTGTGGGTTCCATTACTTACGCTTCACCTTTCGTTCATTCGCTATAATAACTGAGATTATCGCATAAACGTAGGAGTTTCACCTATCCCCCTTTTACTATCACAGATAAAACATGCACATTTATTAAGAATACGTTGCAGTTGAAAAGTGTACAAAGTGGACCAGCCAAATTTCACCCTATATATAAATCATAGACCCGCATTTTTAATGCAAAAGAATGCCCATGATAATTAATCTTGTATATTAAAGTTTTATCTCTATTATAAATAAAGTCCACATCTTATTTAGGTTTTGCATATCATATTTATTAATTTTCCTAAAGATGATTATTTTATTGATTACTAATCAATAATTTAGTTTTTAGATTTGTTTTACTTCATTCGTTCAAAATTATTGCCCTGCGTTTTTTTTTATCCCAACCAAAAAAAATTCTTGTTTAAAAGTTTTAGTTTTAGGACAACACTTTTACCAATTTGTTCTTACTTTTTCCTCCTACTTTGATTATGAGTCATGTGAACACAAGCTTTAAAAGAAGCTACACATTATACCAATAATAATAATAATAATAAATCAATTATTTTTCCTTAATTTGTATATCAGATTAAACATGAGAAATTTTTGGGACGGAGAGGGTATTTTTTATTGTGAATGATTTTCGTTTAAATATTTATTTGTTAGTGCGTCTATGTAATGATGCTATTGATTATTGATTTAATTTTTTTTTCAGGTGCTTAATGTTTTATTAGCTTCTAAAATAATTAATAAACCTTCATTTGAGAAAAAAAAAAGAAACAATAAGAAAGATAATTGATTTGATCTCGAACCAAAGTTTTTAGTAATTTTTTTACATGTATATGGTTGAGTCCCCTTTTTTTGAGTTTGCCTAAGACTCTCAAAATCTCAGGGACATCACTGTTACACAATTACATCTTGACCTATGTCTTTCCTAATTAAACTTGATTCTCATCAGTTAAGTTTTGGCGGCTTTAGATGCCGCGATTTGCCTTTGTTGGCTCCGGCTCCGACTTCTGCTCCTCCTCCTACCATTTACATCACCCACGCCGTAAATTGAAGAAAATTATTTTCTAGGTTAATTACTTATTAATGACCCTCATTAATAACTATTTTAATTTAACTTATTTTGGACAAAAATACTTTTACTTTATTTTTCTTTCAGTTGAAAAAGGATTATTTATACTTTACTTATTTTTTCTTTCAATTAAAAAGTAATTATTTATTCTTTTCATGTTTCTACATAAAATTACTCTTAGTTTTTTTAATATCTATATTATAATACAGCTTGGGAAACACGCTCGCAATTGACTTGGGATAAAGAGCGGCTGAGATCAATTAATTTACTGATATCCTACGGTCTCAATTTCGTCTAGATTTCACATGTGCGAAGGGTAGTTGTGCAACCCCTTTCCAACTCCCCCACTTCTCCCTGCCGATCTCCAACTTCCCTCTTTTCTTTTTAATTTTTCTTTTCTTTTATTTGTTTAATAATGAACAAACTCTTAAAAAATTATAAATATGCAACTCAATTGACATGTCAACTCAATTGTAAAATTAGGGAGGAAATCCTCTCCAATCCTTGCACCGACCCTATTTCTGAAAAAAGCAAAGGTTTTATCTGGTAGGAAAGGGGAATATAGTGTACTGTCTCACTAATCCCCTACCTGTCTAAAATTACAATAAGGTACAAAATTTCAAAATACCCAGCAGTGCTGACACAGTTAAAAATCTACACCCAGTGTATGTTATTATGGACTTGAAATGGCAGCAGTTTTGATGTCTCGAAGGCGGCATCAAAATTGTTGAGTTATTGTAATAATTTATGTCTCGAAGGCGGCATCAAAACTGTTGAGTTATTTTAATAATTTTGGACGACTAAATTAGATGCTCATGACTCTTAAGAAAAATAATTATTTTTTATGTTGTCTTATTTACAAAGTTAAGAAAAATACCAACATTTTAAATTGAAAAATAGTCAATTTAAATCAATAGAAGTGATAATAATAATTTAAATTGAGTGTATAAAACATTCTTCCGATTTTTAAAAATATCTAAAACACAATTTATCGAGTTTTTCTTTAGGTGGTTTGAGTTTTAAAATGAGTATTAGCCTTTTTGGAATATGTATAACCATTAATTGGGAATTCTTCTAAATTTTTATGTTATTAAGACCACTCTAAAAGATAAACTGTTTTTATTTTATTTTTTAAAAAATAGAATAAGTAATAATATGTATAATTACTAATTTGTAATTCTTCCGATTTTTTACCCTTGGTGTATGTGTTAAAAAAAAGTTTATATTTTAACGAAAGATTATTAATTGTATAAGGGCAAAGCTGGTTGTCCTCCTTAAATTTGTAATTTTATTTCTATTAATAAAATTTAACAAGGTATCGTCTCTGTTTTCTTAAATAAAATTATAAATAAAAGTTTTAATTTTTTTTCTCCACCGTTGAATAATCATAATATTTTAATTGATTATCGAGAGGTCTTCATTTTCAATTTGTTATTTTAGACTTTTTTGAAATATGATTAAAACATATATTAATTTATTTAAATATTGACACCCTCCAAGATCGACATCCTCCCTACACGCCATACCATAATACTATTATATTATTATAAAGGGCCTAGCTTTCAACATGGTTATTTATGGCTATTGCACAGGCAGCCTAGTACAAAGGCCGGTGATGCCTGGGTTTGGGTCCCACAAAAATGTATGATTATTTGAGGCCCAATATGGCAATATTGATCTACTTTCTTATAATTAAGAAAAAATTAGGACCGGTCTATTTTTTGAAAATTTTAATCGTTAAATTATATCTTTTTTATTTTTAATTACAAAAAATTATTTTTGGTGGCAAAATAATTACGATATCCTTAATGAACCGTAGGCACATTACGAAGGTCATTATTTATACATTGCGATTCATCAATTTTATCGCATTATTTTTTGCACCGTGATTCAATAGTATATTGCTAGTCTGCTAGTCTATTTTTGAACCGTGATTCATCAATTTTTATTGAATCAATTTTGCATAATGGTTCAATAGTGTAACTACTAGTCTATTTTTATACCATGATTCATTAATTTTAGTGTATTAATTTTTGCGCCGCGGTTCAATAGTGTAACTGTTAGTCTATTTTTGTAACGTGATTCATCAATTTTAGTGCATTAATTTTTACACTACCGTTCAATAGTGTAATTGCTAGTCTATTTTTGAACCACGATTCATCAATTTTAGTGTATTAATTTTTGAACCGCAAGACGAAATAATAAATAACCAGACCACGTCCTCCACATGCTTCTTCCATCTCCTCCATTGTAAGTCTTCTTCTTCTTTTTTTCTCCGCCTTCGTCTCAACTGAAAAATTCTTCAGCCCAGCACAAATCCATTATAGTTTCGTTGCGAACAATCGTGATTTTCGAATCCAAAGGTGTTGCCAAAGCTGTTGAAAAATACGAAGACATTTTTAGAATAATATTTTAAAAAGTAGTCTTTTGCAGTTGAAAAAAAACTATAAACTTTTGGGATTAAAATTTTTTTAAAAAAGGGCTGGCCAGAATTTTCCCCTACAATTAAAGTCCTCAACTTATACACCCAATCAGGTAATCACCCATTCGACCATTCACCAAATTTGACCACTCCCAACCAGTTTTATTGTCATATTTTATCTAAAAAAATTCAATTTATGGCAATATTTTTGTAATCTTGTTGTTTGAAGTTTGTAAATGGGTATTTCTATTTGCAGTTTTTTCGATTTGCTAATTTGGAATTGTACCCTAATCTGGTAATTTGGATTTTAGTTACTAATTTGTTTATGATAAATTATGTGTGTTTGAGGTAGTGGAAGTGTTTTTTATTTTTTTGAATAATAGTGGAAGTAATTTGGATAATTGAATGATAGTACTAGATATGTTTGTTTGTTTTTTTTTTTTTTTTTTTTGAGTAATAGTGGAATGAGCACTCTTTATGTAAGAATTAAAAAAACAACTTTGCTAAGTTTATCACCAGGATTACTACTGGTGACAACTATACCTTGAAAATACATATACACTTCATATACACTTTGCCTTCAAAACAAAGTTGTCACCATAGTGATAATCATAGTGATAACTGATAAACTTAGTATTTTCGTTAAAAAAATGCTACAAAGGAAAGCCTAGTCTCACTGAACCTTTCTTGGGCCCCAAGTCCTGCTATTGTGCGTGTCAATTCATCTATTATACAATAGAGATCGGTGGGATAAAGAACGGCTGAGATTGATTATTTTACTTTATATCAAACGGTTTAGATTGATTATTTTACTTTATATCGAACGACTGCGATTGATTATTTTACTTTATATCAAACGATCCCTCTGCGTCCCCCTCTCCCTATACAACTACAACTCCTCTTTCCTTTCCGAGTGTTTTTCCGGCAGTTCGCATCTTCCAATTCCAATGGGTTTCTCCTCCTTTTACAGTTTAAAATTAAGATATGTATGTGATTTTTTTGGTAAGAAGATTCTTGCTGAGGTGAAGAAAAAAAATAAAAAAATTATTTAGATTTGATTTCGAAAATATTATGAGTACTAATTAAAAAAATTATTGTAAATTCATCAACAAGCAAAAGCTATTTTTTCCTGTAATCAAAATCTAAATTAATTTGTTTTTTTTTTCAAACTCATTAGCTTAAAGACGTTAAAAATCTATCACGAAAATAAGCCACACGTCTCATTCTAATTAGTAATGCGTGAAAAGATACAAAAGAGTGGTACATGATATTGTTAGCACCTACTCGAGGAGCACCCAAGTTAATCTATTGGGGCACATGCACGGGCTGTAATATATAAAACATAATTTTAGACCCTTTCTAAAACATGATTAAAATATATATTGATTTATTCTTCTTATTCGCTCCGTGTCAGGGGCACGGACACTGGCTGTAATTTATTCCCCGCACAACCCTTATTGAGTTTTTCTTACAAAATATGTTCGTTTTTTTATTTTGTTAAAATCACTCTAAAAGAAAAAATTGTTTTTATTACTGTTTTTATTTTAATTTTTAATATATTTTTTAATACATCGTTCTCCATTATGGGACGTGTCAGTATTCGAATAAATGTCGATATATCCAAGAATGTTGTTAAGACCATTTTTTATTGTTTAATACATTTTTAATTATTTAATGAAAAATACATAAAACACAATTTTAGACTCTTTTTGAAACATGATTAAAATATATATTGATTTATTCTTCCTACTCGCGCCGTGCCATGGGCACGGACACAAAGACTAATTTATATATAGAATGAATCTATTGTATGAATTCCTAAGTCATACATATGAAATCTCCTCTCCATCTTAACCATACAAAATTGATTTCAAAGAGCTTTATGACTTTAGTCCATAATTATACAAACAAAACTCATAATAATATTCAAAACATGTGTAATATTAAGTACAGAAAAGAAGAGAATAAAAGATAATGAAACTAATTCTTGAACGTTCAACAATTTATTACAATTGCGTTCTCTTCTTGTTTTCCTTAAAGGAGAGCTCTAAATCTGTTTCCCCCAATTTTAGGGTCACTGTCTAAACATTGCTTATCAATAGAGGTGGCAAATTTTGCTCATTTATCCGTCCCGACTGCTTAATAAATAATGGGTATGGGCATACCCAATATTTTTAGTTGACACAAATTAGCATATTCATTTAAGACCAATAATTATGTCGTGTTTTGAATCCCCCTTCCCCCCTCCCCGATCTCATTTAGATATATATATATATATATATATATATATATATATATATATATATATATATATATATATATATATATATATATTACAAAATTATGTCGTGTGTTGGATCCCCTCTCCCCCCGCCCCCGATCTCACTTAGATCCGCCACTGTAGGCTTTCTGTTCTCGAAGTAATCTGTTTGTAAAAGTAATTGTTGTACTTTGATGAATTCGGAGGTTCAAATTATCTGAATTCGTGAAATCATGTTTTAACGTTCAATCAATTATTTTATCAATCAACATCAGTCCAACAATCTGGTTAGCATGAAACATTTAATTTTGATCAACTTTACATATTAGAATCTCTAAAAATTACTATATGAGAAAAAAAAAATTGAATGAAAACTAGCAATTGGTCAAGAAAGATTATTTGAAAATTATTAATTTCATTCATAAATATATATAATGTGACGTCTCGAGCCCGAATGTCTAGATTCTACGCATGACCCATCGGCTAGGTCATTAAGCTACTAGGTCGATTTAGATTTTAAACCTATCAACCATAACCTTGTCTTAAAGTCTATAAACGATATTTGTATCTAATGGTAGTGAAGTGGTCATTTATAATCACACACAAAATACATATTTATTTTTCCTTTTTTTTGGTAAAAAATATATATATGGTTAATTAAATCGAAATCTTGCCAGCTGCGTAAAGAAGTGTGTGTTTTTGTTGTAATAACTTTTGAAACGAGGTCCACAACATTCAATTTGGCACATTAATTGGGTGCTTAATTAAACCTTTGAGAATTATAATTGGACTGCCATTTATCTATTAAAAAGTTTGCTTCACTTTTTACTTAAGCTTCAAACAAGTAAATTTTGGTTACAAACTAAGGTCGTTCACAAAATTTCATTCTCATGTACAGAACATTCCTTACATAGTTGCAGGTAGGGGTGACAAAATGGGTGTTATGGATAAATGGATAATAAGCTATTATCCATTTATCCATAACACTCATTTTGCAACCCTAGTTGCAGGCACATTTCCCTGATTACGACTAAACACAACAAGAGCCAAGCTCAAACTATTCCATATCACATTATCCGATCGGTGTTCGTTCGATTAGACTCATGAAGATCCTATAATGCCCACTTTCCCCGAGTTCTCCATCGCTAGTTTTCTTAATTTCTGATAAACCTATACTGCAATTACTATTATTTTTTGGAATGGATGAAAAAAGAAATCAAGACAATAATTTTTACAACGGGGAGAGTATTTCGCTAGTACAACATCCCCCTCCCCCCAAGGTCGGTTTCATCCATTAGGATTTGTGGCATACAACCTGTATATAGCTTAGTGCTAAAGGAACTAGGTTCCAGCAAAAATGTATCTAACACAACAATCTGCAAATGAAATCAGTATATTCATACGTACACGTTGAGTACACCAAGTAAGCACTTCAAACACTTGGGAAGAAGCAAAGCATGGACTACTGGGGTTACGTAATAGCAGTGGTCTCTTCGTAGTAGTCGGGCTTAATGTAGAATGAGTTGAATAGTGATAAGACACCATGAGAACGTGAAGTGATCCTAAGGGCCCGGAATCCTATTCAACAATTAGAGGGATTCATGTAATCAATTATATAGAAATTTTACTATTTTTACTACGTATATATCCGACCACCGCCCACATCGGTAGGAAAAAATTTGGGCATCGTTCCAAATTTTGGGTGTCGTTCAAAATTTTGGTCATCGATGCCCACATGGGAGGGGAAACTAAGCATCATAGCATCAAAACATTGGGCATTATAGTATCAAAACGTTGGGCATCACTTAAAACATTGCTCAAATCACAGGTACACCTCTACGTCTTCTTGGAGCATTTTAAGCGCATCCAAAATAGTAAGCAACAATACCCACATCGGAGACAACGAAACTCACATCATAGGCAACAACGCTAACTTTATAGGCAACGACATCCACATCGAGTCATTATTGTAGTGTACTCTCATGTCCGAATTTTGCGCACACTCGATATTTTGTTTGACTCCAAACAAAGCATAAATTGAACACTGCCATAAATTGAACACTCATATTTGTAATTAATCCATAAATTGAACACTACCCCTAAATCTGTGTGTAAAAATTTAGCATCAGAAAACTTTCGAAACCCAAAACAATGCTTAAACATAGCTTTTTGGTCGTAAAACGAAGATATCACCGAGAGAAACCCAATGTGTTTGTAGATTTCGTTGAGAGCTTCGATTTGATATGTAGTGGGTCATGTAGTTCATTCGAAATCAAAAGTTATGGACAATATTGAAAAAAAAAATTATAAAAGTGAACTTAAGAGGTTTTAAAAAAAGAAGGAAATTAAATGGTTACAATTTCAGGAAGGTGTTCCGACCTAAAATTAATCCTAATATGAATTGTTGGGGAACATCAAACTCATATGGCTTGGCCATGGTTGGTATAGCGGGCGAATGTTTCCTTGGTTCCAATCTCCACCGCTTAGTGACGGAGCACACAACAAGATCAAGGTCCGTCATCCGTCCCGTCACGATGGATTGCCCGTAGGCATAGACATACGCAAGGCCTTATATAAATAGAACACGGTTCCCTTGTGTACCAAGAGATCATAATCAAAGCTGAAAATATATACACATGAACAGCTATGCATTTATGGGAATCAATAGCTGATCAGTTTACATTTAGATCCCAAATATGATCAAACTGCAGATAGTTAACATTGAACCTACCAAAACAGTTGCAAAAGTACATCGCATTGGCAAGTTTAGTCAACAATACAGATTTAGTAGGGTGTCCATCTCTAATTTTCTTCTGTCCTGGATTCTGCTATGCACACAACACAGTCTCGCTCTTCTCAACTTCTCCAACCTGCTATTTCACTCGAGTTCATTTGGTTTGGCTACTTGAATCTTCCGTCTGGTTACAGACCTCCCAGGCTTGTTAAGCTGTTTCCGCCTCATCTTGATGACCTTTGAAGCTAGTGTCTTCAATGGAACTGTAATGTCAAGAGGAAGCAGCACTTCTTGCAACTCCTGCCATTCTAGGTCTTCGTAATCACCGTCTTCATACACCACTCTATACCAACCAGACTCTTTATCAAACTGAGTAACTTTTCCTTTGTATATCTGCTCTCCAAACAGTTTTTGAACCTCTCTGCCTTCCAACCATTCACCAAGGCATATGTTTCCACGTGAATCGAACTCACTTACTGTCTCGCAGAGTATAAGATTGCCATCAGCTAGGGTTATGGGAGGCAGCCCATTGATCACCACTGCCGGTTCTCCTGGTATCTCAAAAATATCGGTTGATGAAGACTCAGGATTGTCCTCTTTGAATGTGTTCTCCATTACGAGTTGACTTTCTCAGAAACCTGTTGCGAAGTTAAATAATTTATACGCAAGTACGTGGAAGAAAAAAAAATCATTAATACAACATTCGCATATTGATGTCAGATACGATTGCATGTCCATCAGGACAAGCATGAAAGGCAGAGTTGGAACATTTATTCCAGATATGAATATACGTCCGCATCAGGACAAGTGCCTTGATCGGCAAGTTGGAAACAAATCGTTTTGTCCTTTCTTGACTATTTCCATAAACAAGACTAGTTACTAAAGACATACCATCTTTGAAATCTTTTACAGGATATAAGATATTCATTCAAAGTTATATTTCATCAAACATGACCTAATATGGGATCAAAATATATAGAAACTCATACATAGGAGTGCACACGAGAGGTGGAGGAAGAAGAAAAAGATGCCTACCCTAGCAATGAATCAGCTATGTACACAAGCCAAGAGCGCAAGCAGCTCAAACAGCGCTACTAATTAAACTATAGTCAGCTTTGGGGATGACCAGGGCATTTATTATACCATAAAAGTATACCCTAAATTAAGTACTCCTAAGCTCTCAACTCAACTCAAATCCCATGAATCCTTTTCATGAAACCACACTCACGCATATTCTTCTTAACTATTGCCAACTTCATAATTTTTGCTATCCCTACCTAAAGACATAAATGCATTAGTGTACTTAGTGGTCTATGTGTGTCCAAACTATCTAAAGCAATTTTTCTAGCTTTATTATTGGGCCTACTTCTCATTTTGAATTTTACTTGGTACTAGCACAAATCCATCTTAGCATAATCTGTTAACTAAGCCTGCCAAAAAAGTTACCGTAAGTACCCTACTAATACAACTAGTGACCACAATTTTGAGTTAAAGAAGAATCCATTTACCCCCAAACATATTACAGCATAGCCCACCATTTATATGATGTGTTAATGATTGCGCATCAATGGTCATACTACTGTAACCTAGTTAAGTTTGAATATAATTACTATATCAATCGTAATAGCAGCCACTTCAAACAAGAAGGCTCAATGTTAATGCCAAGTTAACCTAGTTAAGTTTGAACATGATTGCTACATATCAATCATAATAACCAAAAATTCGAACGAAAAGGCCTCAATAAATATCCACTGCTTTCAAATGTATATACACTACTGAGATGTTGATAACGAAGGCTTTCATCACAGAAAGTGATTAAAGATCCAACATATTAACTTATCTCTGACTCCCTCCAACTTTCTCAATAATATAATATAATTTTATAAAAAGCTGGGAAGTTAGAAAAAATATGAAATCCGATCAAGAGAAAAGGCTATTGGTGTACTCTCGTAGCAGAACTTAATTTCACATTTTGACTCTCATCTAGAACTCATTTTTTTGGCCCTCCTATAACTAGCAAAAACAAAACAGCAGGAGCCCATTTAAGTTACCTTCCATCCGTTAAGGAAACTGATTTCATTGCTTCTTTTGTTTTGAAAGGCTATATTTGATTTTGAGTTCTCTTTAGCATCTTCTAATATGATTCATTAACTTAATGCTTACGACAACAATTTCATCAAAGAGTCAGGTGCAAAGGTAGTAAATCAGTAACTAACATATTCACACGTAAAAAGCATTTTCCTGTATGTAATAAAAAGTCAACGGGAGCCATTACACATTTACACCACCTATGTTTCTGCAGCTCCCTGCTTATTTGAAAAAAAATGAGTGAAGGAACTGTGAATGGCAATAGTTTTACTATCCTGGTTAATAGTATGAGAAAGAGATTCAACACTTCAGTTTGTCCTTTCTTTGCATAAAACAGAAAAAGTGGTGCCAACACTATCCAACAGGATTAAACAAGAACGTCATACATGGCAAAACTTGCATATATAACCCATTAAAATCACCACATCAAATTAATTTGCTAGTGCAATCTTATGTTTATGCTAAGATGGAGATATGTAAAGAACTGGATTAGAAGGTGCAAATACTTACCTATAACGAAACTACAGCACATAAACATAGAATAACATGTGACGTGATGTACACGTATCTAGTATAACTGCACATGCAAGTTTATGCATTAGGATAAAAGATAAGCGACACCACGCAAATATACATACATTACTGTGTACGGGTGTTTATTCCCTGGTACCTATGTTTCTTACTATTTACCCCAATATGATTAGTTAACTTATTAGTAAAACCAAATTGATGATTGTTAGAAAATTATATCTCGAGCACCGAAAGCTAATAAACCCACTTTAAATTTTAACCACACAACTTTAAGTACCATTTAGCTTCTATAGTTTAGATAAAAGATCTCATGCATATATAACCATGACAGTTTCATGTCCAGTCCAAAGAACAGAATGGAAATTGATAGTTAAGGTTAACTTCAGCACTATATTAATCGAAGGAAACTACTAGAGCTTGGAAACATAAGCACAATCCATTAACCCCCAATTGCTACCCCTACTCTCAACGAATCCCTCTTTCAATTCCTTATCAGAATGTTACACTCGATGCTTATAATTATTTGATAAAATTCAGCTACAACTTCTATTATGTTAGCTATACCCTCATAAAGCAAGTGTCTTCCTTCGACAAGTCAAAGAGATACATAACTCTTTGATAGAACCATCATAATGAACTTGCTCTTGTAGTATCAAACTTGTGGTGTATAAGTAAATAAGTGGGGTAACATTGAAGCCGTCTGAATTGCACTCTTGAGTTTCCAAAGACATTTTCGTCTTTGGTTGGAATGGTTACTCCCATGGGTAATCATGCATAAGAAATAGAAATTGATTTCCCCAAATTGGTATCGATCGAAAGAATAGGAGTACCATGCAGAGCAAATTCATCGATTTCCAACAAAACCATCTCACAAATTAAATCAATTTTTGCTCCTTATCATATAGGACAGCTAAACAATTTCATGACCCTAGAGCAGAAAAGAGTGAAAATTTCTGGCTCAATAAATAAAGAATAGCTATTATAACGAACAGAAATCGAGAAACAAAATCAACAATTGCACGCAAGTATACGAACAACAAAAAATTAAATCCGAGTGCTCAATCGTAAAATCAAATGCTGAGAATCAAGAAAAAAACACATAAGAACATATGGAGAGGGGATTGACCTGATACATCCGGTTATCAGAAACAGGTGAACCTGGAATCAATCGAATGAATTTCAACTAGTGGGGAAAAACTAAAAAGCCTTCAAGAATGGTGAATGGCTTCGTGTATTGATGTGAAATCATACAGAGGGAAATTAAGTTAGAGACAGCGCTATTTAGACCCCCTATTTATCTAAGTTGCCGCCGTAATTCCTCGCCCCATTTTAAAATACTTAATACCTCTACAAGTATCCATATTTTTTTATTTTTTCCTTATGAGCTTTTACCACATGTTACATTAACCCCCTCAAAACCCGATGCTCCTCCCCCTCCAATAAGCATGCACGCAGCACGGGCCCTTCCTCAAGACACAAGCCAGAAAGCATTTCTTCCAAGTACATTCCTTCCTCAGTTCTTCAATTATCGAACATCATCAAAAATAGAAAGAGGTATATATATTTTGAATTGATTTTAGTTTGATTTATTGTGTTTATACAATGTATTAGTTTATTGGGTTTAGATATGAGTAGAATCACGTTTTGTGTTTATATTGGTATTAAAATTTGGATTTTTGTTAGGAAAAATTCGAACCTGAACTCCGGAATTATGGTTTAACTAGTTTTTTTAACCCGTGCGTTAAACCCACGTCAACTAAATCGTACATAAACAAAATAAAGAGGATCAGTTTATTAACAATTACACATAAGTATATCACTAATCATTATAGATTCTAAAAAATTTCCTTATATACAACATTTGTTGTTTTATTAGTTGGTTTTTCATCTTCATTGCATATCAATATCTTCAAACCAAAATAATTTGTTACTCAAGAAACTACGACATATAACTTTGTCTATGGCTAAATACTGATTTTTTATCAAAAAGAGACATACATGCAATTATTGACTTTGACACTTGTTAATTGTCATTGCATATGGTATCAGTAATGTAAATTGTCTTCTTTGAAACTTGAAAGATAGTCTTATATCGGATAGAGTTAATGACAATCTTGGGATAAAAATATTTATGTCCAACATTGTTTCCTTTCAAAAATTTTGTTTCACCAATATGATCTCTAAGATTTATGATGATTAGTCTTGTTCCATTGGACAACCCTGCGCCACGGTCAATGTTTCTCAATAACATTAGTGGAATACTAATTTTAAGTGTCAATTTATGGCTTGACAACTCTGAACACTTTATACTATACAAAATCTCTGTATAATTAATGTCTTCGAACAAACTTTATTTTTTTTCGCCCTACAAATAGAATCTGAACTCAAATAAGTTCTTCCTTTTGAATGACTACTTTTATTAAATTATATTTGTAATTTATGAATAAAGAAATTTCTGATAAGAAAATAAGCTAAAATCAAAATAATGAAATTATTTTTACCGTTAACTATTATTTTTGTTTTGTAAATTATTTTGATTTTAATAACTTCCATTATATATTTTTTGTTTTATTGACTTCGTAACTTTTTTTTTAAGAATTAGTTTTACAGAAAAAGTTAGTTCCGTAATTTTTTATTATTATTTTGTTCACCCGGTTTAAATTGTTTTGTTTTATTGATTCTGTAACTATTATTTTTTTCATCAAATATTTTTATTTTACTAACGTATTTTTGTTTTACATAACTATTTTTAAGAATTTGTTTTAAACTTTTGTTCCATAAATTATTTTTATAATTTTACTAACATCGGTTTAAATTATTTTTGTTTTATTGACTTCAGTAACTATTCTTTTTGTTCCATCAAATATTTTTATTTAACTAATGCATTTTTTGTTTTACATAGCTATTTTTAAGAATTTGTTTTAAAATTTTATTCCATAAATTATTTTTATTATTTTAGTAACCTCGGTTTAAATTGTTTTTGTTTTTATTGACTTTGTAACTATTACTTTTGTTCTATCAAATATTTTTTATTTTAATAACATATTTTTGTTTTACATATATATTTTGAAGAATTTTTTTAAAACTTTTGTTCCGTAAATTATTTTATACTACTAACATCCACATTAAATTATTTTTGTTTTGTTGATTCTATAACTTTTAGTTTTATAGTGATTTGTTCTATAAATTATTTTTATTTTACTAACCTTTTATATTTTTGTTTTCTTGACTTAGAAACTATTATTTTTGTTTTAGTTACTATTTTTTTTATTTAAAGAGAGAAAAATGTTTAAACATAATTAAAAGAGAGAAGATGGTGGTGATGAAAGAAAAAATATGGAGGAGACGGGAAAGAGAAAGAGAAATACAAGCTGAGAAGATAGGAGAGAGAAAGAGTGAAATGGTAACTCAAAAGTTAATAATTCAAAAGTGAGATTTTGGAGGGAGAAATCTACCCTTGCCTTTTATATAAAAATCTCACTTTTGAATTATATATATATATATATATATATATAGATGTTCAGCATCTGAGGTCCAAAAATCATCAAAATGTTCGGAACTGACCTTCGGAACATTTTGATGATGTTTGGATCAAAGCTACCGAACATTTTTTATTTGTTCGTTCATATATAACCGAACTTTTTCAAAATATTTGAACAGTGTTCACCGAACTTTTTTAATCTATTCCAACACCACCTGTCGAACATTTTCAAAATGTTCTGACACATCAAGTCGAACATTTTGAAAAAGTTCCAATATATGGGGCCGAACAGTTTAGATTAAAATTTTGGTTTTTTTTTTCAAACTTTATGAACTAACATGTTAATCTGTTTCAACACCACATGCCGAACATTTTGAAAAAGTTCCAATAAAGGGGCCCGAACAGTTTGTATTAAAAAATTTGGCAATTTTTTTTTCAATCTTGAACTAACATGTTAATCTATTCCAATTGCCGAACATTTTGAAAAAGTTCCAATAAAGGGGGTCGAACAGTTTGGATTAAAACAAATTTCAATTTGTTTTTCAAACTTGAACTAACATGTTAATTTGTTCCAACACCACTTGCCGAACATTTTCAAAATGTTCCAACAGTGGAAGCCGAACATTTTTAAAAAGTTCCAATAGAAGGGGCCGAACAGTTTTGATTAAAAATTTTGTCTATTTTTTTCAAAGTTGATAAACGAACATGTTAATTTATGAATGTCATGTACAAAGACATACCAAAGGAAGAAGAATAGACCTACCGCCTCGATTCAAAAAACAAAGGCTGACGTACAGGCCCAAGCCGAGGCACTAGCAAAGGCCCAAGCTGCTAAGGTGAGGCACAGGCACAAGCACAAGCACATGGACATGCTGAGGAGAAAGAACCGGAACAAATGGAGGAACATGGAGAGCCACTGATTACTTTCCCATGTCCTGGGGGTCCATCAAAATGCAGTGTACTTCGTTTCTACCGAAACACATAATTGTACATATATATCAAGGGCTAGAGTGGTCGGTGCTGATGGTGAACAACCACAAACAAAAACTTTTAGCATGGAAAGTAAACACAAAAACTATTTCCCAACTATGGAGGGACACTCTTATTGCAACCAAACTAGTGCAGTTAAGATATGTTTCATATCTGGAAAGTGATAAGGTATTGGTTAGTGTCTTTGTGGAGCGATGGAACGCAGAGACCAATACCTTTCACATGCCATTTGATGAGATGATTATAACACTTGATGATGTGTTTTGCATTACTGGTCTTACAATTGCTGGGAAGTCGGTCTTTTTGGAAGGTTCAGTTATCGCGCAAAATTCGGTTGATTGCGTTTGTCGGTATTTAGGAGTGTTTGAAGATGAGGCAAGAGAGGGAATGTGTGGTGCTAAAGGGCCGTTTGTGAGGCTATAATGGCTACGCACCCATTTTGCTTCGGATGCATTGTCTGAGGATCCAGAAACGGTTGGTTTCTCTCTTCGCGCTTATTTGTTATACATTTTGGGTTGTACATTTTTTGTCAATAAGAGCGGAAGTAGGGTTAACACGACATACTTGGAATTCCTTAGTGATTTGGATGTTGTGCATACTTACTCACTGGGGAGCGACAACCCTATCCTTTCTATATAAACATCTAGGGAGTGCAACAGAGGTGAATACGAGACAGATGACCGGATATTCCAAATTATTAGAGGTAATTACTTGTATTTATAGTTAAATTTGTATACTTGTATTTATATTTTAATTTGTATACTTGTATTTATAGTTAAATGGTGTGTATTATGTTCAAATAGGCATGGATATTTGAGCGATTCCTAATGTGTACAACAGTTATTCCTAACGAGCACTATTACGAAGGTCAAGAACTTGCAAGTAGGTTGGAGCACAAGAGTGTTGCTGGTGTGCCCGCTGGCTGATTGGTAGGTCTGCGGGAACAACTTGACGCCCTTTGTGCGGATGATGTGATTCTTAATGTCTTTATATGTATTGATTATATGTAGCAAATAACCATATTTTATATATTATTAATCAATTGTTTTTCAATTGTTGTAGGTTATTTGGATGACATATACCGAGTAGGTTAGACAACACTTCCCGTTTCATCGGATAGCCTTATACCATGGATGCATAGGATCAGCTGATCATATTGAGCTATACCACCTTAATCGCGTCCTCAGACAGTTTAAATACATGATGACGATTCCAGGGATGATTATTGCCCATGATATCGAGAAGAAAGGTATGTTAGCAATTAAGAAGGTCTTGGCAATGCTCGTCTGATACTTCCATATTTGGGAAAGACAAATCTTATCTGAGCAACAACTTGGTATAGTTGTCGAGCGACCATGGCAGTGTGCACCTAGATATATGGATTGATACAACAGTGTATCTCATCCAATCGTATGTAACCCTGAGCATCATTCCACCTTCCAATGGACTGCTTTTGATGCATGTTTACCAGATCCATGGGATATGGTTAGCTTACCACGCGGTTTGTTGGAACCAATGGCGGTGCGCTATGGTGCGGGAGACCAAGATATATCGTACGAAGAATTGGGAATAGCGATCCAGAGTGCATATGGCACATTGGGAGGGCAACAACATGGGGGATTGGGACCGTCTACAAGTGGCCAAGCTGAGGGAGAGCGATCTAGGCGCCGTCGTAGAAGAAACACTTGATTACGAGTCTGAAACAAGTCTTTCCACCCTGATGCACACTGGTCGTGAAACGAATCCCAATGTATAGACACCGATGGTAATGAGTAACCCTCGCGCAACAAAACCTACAAATACGCTATATATATCAACAAACTATATAATATAATTATAAAAATACTTACGTAACTTGGGTTGTGTGTACCTCGATAAAATGGTCCTCTTTTATTAATCCGATACAAATAACTTTAGGGGAAGTCTTAGCCGCAGTCCTCAACGGGAGATAAGTTATGGACATTCGTGTATCGAGACATACCAGATCTACATTATACGTTGATACAACCAAGTGACCCATTTCCGACAAATAAAACCAATGTTGTAGTAATTCAGCGTTTGCAGGACCTTATCAACACGATCACTTGTTAGGAAAACACGTTGGTATAACTCCAAGTTAGCTGTCAACTCGTGATGGAGGTCTCGTCGAACTACAGGCCATCCATCTTGAGTTAACCCAAGTACGGCGGCAACCGCACGATAACCGCAATGTCCATCCGCTTTAACATCTTTTGTCTCCATAAAAAAATTGACAAACTGTGATGGGAGTAGGTCAACGAAACGAATCGTAAAGTTGAGTTTCAATCGTTGTCGCGTAACATATTGAACGAAGACGAATTAAGAATGAATTTAGCATTTTTTTTTTAATTGTAAAGATCTAGTAAACAACAAAAACACATTAATTAAAATTACCGGTATCTTTCACCTAGTAGTCGATGGGTCAATCTCATATGTCACTTGTTCTCGCGGCGAGTAACTGTCTTCCATCGACTCGATCACGTTTTGTTGATTTGTTAATTTTAGCTTTTTTTTCTGAGGCCGACCACAAATAACTTCCAAAACCTGAGGCTCAATCAATGATGTAATTGATGGTTTCACAAACTCTCTAGCTCTCTTCAACAGTGTCAGCCTATCTGAGTCGGTTGAGGCATTGTTGTATATATAATGAATTTCTTCAACTGTGTTTTTCCATGCACAATCTATTTCACCTCGAATTCCATTACATTCGCCATTAACCGGTAACATATCAAACTTTCTCCAAAAACTATCAACTTGGTTAAGGGGAATTGGCCTATCCAATTTGACAAGCTCAATGATCTCATACGCACAGGGCAAACCACAAGTCTTTCTCGGTACACAACCACACAACAAAGAATCTATAACAGTATCTTTGTCAAGTACAAATTCTACTTTATAAATTTTATTCAACGCTTGTATAGATATCATGTATTGCAGATCCATGTATATAACTGATTTGAATTTGTGCATGACTACGTTTCTGCTTTTCTCAAATGAGTGTTTGATTGCGATGTGAGAAGTCTCGATGAGAATATGAATTTATCGCCAACAAGACTCAAAATTACCTTAGCTCGATCCAAGTTGTCTTTTCAATAACGCGTGTCGACTCTCATACCCACTGCGTAAAGAAGTTCTTTGGGTTTTTTTTTTTTTTTTTGTAATACCTTTTGAAAAGGTCGACAGCATTCGATTTGGCACAATAATTTGGCGCTTAAACCTTTGAGAATCATAATTGGACTGCCATTTATCTAAACCCATGGCGCCATTCAAAAGTTGGCTTCACTTTTTACATGAGCTGCAAACAAGTTTGGTTGTAAATTAAAATCATTCACAAAATTTCATTCCCATGGACTGAACATTCCTTACATAGTTTCTGGCACATTTCCGAGATTACGACCAAACAGAACAACAGCAAAGCACAAACTACATTCGTTCGATTAGACTGCAATGCCCACTTTACACGAGTTCTCTATCACTAGTTTTCTTTCTGATAAACCTATATTGCGATTTGCGATTATTACATCCCTCCAAAAAATAAGTCTTACTTGACTCAACACACGGATTAAGAAAAAAAATAATTGATTTGATCATTAATATTATTATAATATCTAGTTTCATATAATGAATATGGAGTGCATGTGGCCAATAGTTGAAGTAGGAAGAAAAACGGTAAATGGTAAAAGGGTTGTTCTAATTTTTAGAAGGGAGTATTTCGCTAGCACAACTTTTCCCCACCAAGGTCGGTTTTGAAATTGGTTTCATCCATCAGGACAAGCCCCAAAACCTAGTAGAATAGGAAACAAATTGTTACCTTACCATGCATTAGCTTCTTTTGTGGCATACAACCGGTAGCTTAGTGCTAAGGAACTAGGTTCCAGCAAAAATGTATCTAACACAACAATCTGCAAATGAAAATCAGTATTTTGATGGTTTAATGTCATACATACACTTTGAGTACACCAAGTAAGCATTTCAAACAGTTGGGAAAAAGTAAAGCATGGACTGCTGGGGTTATATAATAGCAGTGGTCTCTACGTAGCCAGGCTTAATATAGAATAAGCTGAATACTGTTAAGAACGCCATGAGAACCTCAACTCATTCATCTCTTAAAGGAGGATCTAACCCAGCTGAAGGGCTATCAGCAAAGTACTCCTGATGTTTCACATTCACACCATACTGCAATAATGTGCAAAAGAATGTCTGTTATTGCTATTGTTGAAAGAAAGTTCTAACTGAACAAAAAAATTGATTCCGAGATTTCAGTAAGAATTATGTTTCCAAAATACTTGGCAAACCTCAAACACCAACCTCTTTAAGAACCTTGGAAAGATCATCCATTGTCAAAATTAGTCTCTTATCCTGTTACAAAAAATAAAAATATATAAATAAACGGGGAGAGAGAGAGAGAGGGGGGGGGGGTTCAAAAACCTTCCAAAATTTTCTTAAATAAACAGATAGGTGGAGTATAGGGGCACCTTTTGCTGCTTATCTCTTTTATCCTTGATTATAGAAGACTGCCTTGCCTTACATTGTCTGCAATAAGAATGCAGCACTTAATAAACTAAAACTGCAAATGGGATCTTTAACATTATCTAATTTCTGACAATAATGATGATCATTTACAGCCACCTGTTTCTCCGGATTTGATTTCAGTTTCAGCAAATTCCAGGAGGCCTATTCATATACTTAGTTCCCTCCTTTGAACCCCGTATTAAAGACTACATCTTTCACAGTTTGGGAACCACAATCAAAAAGTTAAATTTTGCCTCAACTTGGAAAGATATCATACAGCTAATCAGGAAAAGATGTCGTATAGCTTTCTATTACGCCTTGTGTCATTCATAAAACACACTCATAATGGGTTACAGGGATTATTACTTAATGAGATTTGTTAGGTGGCCAAAATAATCCTTCCAACTTTGACTCACAACCGTTGTGTCAAGGTTGATTGGTCATGCACATAAAAAGTGAGGTGTTCACCTAGTAACCAATCATGTCCCGACACATCAATAGGTAATCAAAGTTGGGATTAAGATTTAGCTCTTACTCAATCCACTCAGGTTACATCTGTCCCATCCATACACATCTCCCTAGGCAGATAACCATAATTTAATAACATTTGCTCCCTACATGCCTCCAGCCGACAAGCAAAGAACATGCTTATATCACCTAGCTGCTGAAGAGGTCTAATGAGGGGAAAAAAGGAATAAATAAGTGTTCAGAAACGTACTGAAGAGCATCAGTTGCAACCTCTGCAATGAACTTCTGTGTAGCAACTGCAACCAGCCTAATCCTGCAAGTGTGAAGCAGATCTTGAGGCAAAACAACCAAATTCCAAAGCCAAAAACGGAGCAGATATAAATCTTATTACAAGCTTTTGCTATATCTGGAGGGGAAAATATCAACTTCAGGATACTTCCAAGTTACCTAAAACACCAAATGGAAGCAGGCTCTATATAAGTCAGAGCAACCATCCCAAAACCAATTGGTCAATTTCGCTCAACCCATGATCTGGTATACAAGTCAAGGCTTGAATTATTCAAGTGTAAATATATCTTCAATCCACCCCCTCATGTGGTCAGAGTTAAGGTAGGCACGTGAAGGAATCACATAAGGTGACATGGAGCGGGTGGACGAAAGCCAGAGTTATATACAAACAAGTCAACTCTTATTAGTTAGCACGTGAAGGAATCACATGAGGTGACATGGAGCAGTTGGACGAAAGCCAGAGTTATATACAAATAAGCAGGGCCGGCCCTGGGAGGGTGGCTGGAGGGGCTACCGCCATGGGTCCCAAATGTTTGGGTACTACCTTATATTTAATATATATATTATAGTGTCAAAAATGTTTACAATTGATTAACTTCACCTGGTGATTAAGATGCCCATGAATTTAAGGTAGAGGTCACAGGTTCAAATCCTGGGTTGTCACTTATTTTAGTCCGTTATTTTTTTAGTTTGTGAATTGTATATAAGTTATAACGTATTGATTAGTTTAGTGTAGAAAAGATGACTCAATGGTTAACATACTTGGTAGATTGTGAGAGATTTTGGGTTCAATTCTTGCTATAAACTTTCTACTTTCCTTTTTTTCAATACTTTAAATGATTTCATTTTTATAAAGGTCCCCCTTTTTTTTGGCCCTGGGCCTCTCGAAACTCAGGGCCGGCTACTATTTATAACAGCTGATATATTAAAGAAACATCTCCAGGTACCAGATATATCTGACTGACTTCAACTTCATTCTACCCCTAAAAGAATAATTTAGAAGTAAATGCAATGTTTAGTGTCCTAGCTTTACACAATGGCAGTAGGTTAGTGGTATACAAGGATTTCCTGGTAACTATTATGATTGTAAAGGCTGCGTGGGTGTGGTTTGAGACTAATTCTCCTCTCAATCAATTTAAAAAATCTACTTCAAAAAGAAAAAAGATAAGATTTTTTAGAAGGTATTGTAGTTGTTATAAATACAAAAGAAATAAAAATACTGTGAAACATGACAAATTCAGTATAATTTGTGCTTCTACCGAAAGTAGCATAGGTCAAAAAGATATTACTTTAAGAAATATGTTCGAGCTAGTTCAAAATGTGTGTCTGGGCTAAACATACGGAAAAAATAATAGTTTAAATGTCATCTAACAAAAGCATCATCAACGACATAAACAGATGAGCGGAGATTTTGACTTTTGGAGATAGGAATGATAATATTGAGTCTTCGCAAGACAAGTAAAACAGACATTTTTCCACCAAAGACAATTAATAATACTCCCTCCGTCCCCTAAAATAATTGTCTTGTTTGAAACTTTCCTTTTTAGAACAACACTTTTACCACTTTACCCTTACTTTTTCATCATATTTTAATTATTGGCCACATACACATGGATTTTAAAGGAAACTACACATCAAACCAATAAATAATAAAGTCAACTGTTTTTCCTTAATCTGTGTGTCAGGTCAAACCAAACAATAATTTTTGGGACGGAGGTAGTAGTAACTTCCTGATAAGAAAAGCTTGCAAGACAATCATTATGTTTGCAGGATACAACAGAGTATACAATATTAAGGATCCATAGGACTAATTGTGGAGTGACCTCTTTACTATTTAAAGTACATAGAACAGGGATATATTTGCATATTGAAGAACATGTATAGTGTAGCTATGGCCATAGTAAATATAACAGCTATGAAGTAGTCAAATATCCAATCATTGTTGACCTAGAATCAAACATCTATACTAAATATTAAGGGAGAGGAGCAATATGTCTCTTGGACTCTCCTCCTCCTTTTGGACTCTTGTACTACTAAACCACATCTCACTAACCAAAGAAAAAGCCTCTTGTTGCAGGCCGAGCCTATTGAATCTATTAATGATTGATCGATGACGCAACTCCAGACCTCAATCAATAAGAGACCCGATCTCTCAAAAACTGCGGGGATCAAGAAGGTTCTAACGTTAGGGGCCTAGAAACGTTTGGTTGGAAGCCCGTCTTTCTTTCTCCAAGCAGTGAATCGGCGGTGCATAAGCTATCCAGAAACTAGTTTTCTTTCCTACCGAACCACATTTCTTAACTCATTCAATTTTTTTTTTGGTGGAAAACATTTTATCTTATAAAGTGTCTCTTTTAACCTTTCCTCAAAATTCTTTTTTCAAATCAAACAAAATTCAAAACTCAATTACAGTGTCCAATGTGCCAGTGTCACGTATAGTTGTTTACTTTAAGCATACACTTCTTGCCTTAGCTTTAAACAAATTTACCAAGCATGTAGATGATGAGGGCAATTGGAGGTGGTCATCCAAATTTGTCCCCGCTATGGAGCGGGACAGGCAGCAGATTGAGGAACCAGATAATATCATTACAATCATTCAGTGATTCCATGAGATAAGAAACTCCATAAGTCCATATCCTACTTGCTTTTTGTCGTTAATACTTTATAATTCATAGTATGTCAGTCTCATAGTTATAACCAAAACAAAGAGTATCAAAATCCATTTAAAAGGATCATGATAAAATCAAGGAGAAAGAAGCTATAGCTGATCTCATACAAGAGAAAAGTTAGTTGAATAGGCTGAATGTTTAACTTTTTTTACTAACAATATAGGCACTGCAGTTGCTAAGACAAACTTTTAGATGAATCAAGCTGGTAGAAGCTCACGTGTCATACTGTCATGTGTCTTTAATTCTAACAGAAAATCAGCAATAGCCTTTTATTCCACTAAAAAATGTTTACCTTCTTATTAAGGATGTACCGTAAAAAAAATCATTTTGACTAATAAATCATCCATTTTCCATGACATCTAAATTTACACCTCATATTTGAAAAATACAGTTTTAGTACAGAAACTAATCTTTAGTATACTGGTTACTTCCAAGGGTAATAATATCCTCCATCAGAATCACTAAATTGAAATGTCAAATCTCACCTGGAAGTAAGCATTCTAACATATATTTAATATTTTTAGCTGACTTGTTTAGTTCATATATGAGGATTAAATTTTAGACATCCTGAAAAATGAACGCTTAATTGTCAAAATGAGAAGCTTAGAATCTAGGACCCAGAGCATCTCCTACATGTTTAATCTTATCAAACTAAAGACTCTTTGACCATGATGGAGAAAGTATCTCTTCAATGTTCGAACTTTTAAATATGGACTATTGAAGAGGAAGTATCAAAGAAAATGATCCTATTACGACCGTAATTGGAATGAATCCAATAGACTGAGGCTTGAGGGTTAAGATTACTGAAACATACATGACCCACCAGTCCAACATGCACATCAAACAACACCAATACACGCGTCTAAAGACACTATAAGTCTACAGTTACAATCATTATACACAAAACCTTCAAACTCATCACCAAACTTTCTCTAACCTTCTGAAATTAAAATATTTCAAAAATAAAATAAGATAGATACCTACAATCGAACATCCGGACACTGAAACCCACTTTTTCCCAAGTAATGCTCCACCAATTCATCAGGAATCTGAAATTGATAGAAATAACAGAACTATTATGACAAATTCAAGATAATATGTTTAAAACTAGGGCTTTATAGGAGAGTTTACGGTTGGTGTGTAGTCCATTAAGGAGGCAAGAAATTCCGAGAGTGCAGCCTCGTCGTCGTGCCTGCCTTCGTTTGATTGCTGATTTTGGTTCATATTCTCTGTCTCTCCTAATTTGGGGTCCCTGGAGTTCACCGATCTGAGGAAGAATAGAAGATGAAGAACACGCTCTTTGGCAACGTTGGGAACATGAGAAAAAAAACCAAAAAAACCTCGCGTTGACCAATTACTAGGTCAAACCACTGTGCTGCCTTTTTCTTTTTTTTTTTTTAAGCAGGTTTCTTCTTTTCGTCTTACAAAAAAATATCAATAAGATCGTCTTACTTAAAAAAATTTTATTAATTGCGATATGATATTACAAGGTTGAGATTATGTTATTATTACAAATTTTAGTGTTAGATTGTTGGAAATTGTTCCAATATTAATTGAATGAAGAAGTTATGTAAAGTAGGAAGTGGAGAATCTCCCACTGGGAATATAATAAAAACAACTCTACTTTATAAAGAAAGCGTTTAGGCTTAACAATCGGCCCTTGGGCCACTACACTTTTGTGTAGGAGGGAAGACCTACTAAGTGCCACATGCGCGCCGCCGTCGCCCGACCGGCACCGCTTGGCTAGTTGGTCGCTCGCCCGCCAGCTGGCTGGCGCTTGGACCCTTTTTTTTTGCTGCCAGTTCATTACACAGTCCAAGCAACTAAGCCCAGTTCACTGACGGTTTTCTGACATCGACGATTAATATGGCAGTTGTGTCCGAAACATGGTGTCTGTTCGGACAAACACCAACCGCTCATAACCGCTCCCAACTCCCAGCAGTTGTGTCCGAAACGGTTGTGTCTGTTTCGGACAAGCCCCAACCAACTCCCAATTAGTTAAAATACTGTAGGAAAATCATTTTCAGAGTTAGAAAATTTCCTCCCATTTTTGTACTATTCCTTCTGCCCTAAACAGAGATACAGAAGCAGTTTGGTTCACAGTTGATTGATCTTCAGGAAGTCTACCTCTTCAATCAAGTAAGTTCCAGAACCCTGGGAGACTAACAGGCTTCAGATCCGTCCAGACCATTGCGGCGCCTGTTTTTGTCGTAAGGTCAGAGATCTCTGATCTCGTGGAACTTAAAACACCAGTCCATTGATTCACTTTCTACAGGACCTTATTCAGAGCAATAACAATCTCAATAACAATCTTAAGACAAAAAGTTTTCTGGCATAGAGTTCCTGACAGATCCATTACTGTCTTCTCTTCTACTCCTTTTCTGTCTTGTTTTTAGTGTTATGATCCAGCAGAATTCTTTAAACATCTGCAGTTTTGTTCTGTGCAAACAGAAACAAAACAAGGAATACTCTTTCACAGAAGTATTCAATTCTGTAACTTTCAAGTTACAGAAAACAAAATATTTCTGTTTTACAAACACAAACAGTAGATATTGTTTTTTGTAAGTGTACAGAAGTTTATTGTTAGTGTACATAATATATAAGATTTAATTCTTATCTTATTTTGCAGCATGTCGACTTACGGAAAGAACAGACTAGCTGTAATAGAACGACGCACAAGGTAACTCCCCGGCCTACCGCCAGCGGTCCATGCTCACCATGGCGAACACCCTGACAAGTTCAATGGCACCGAGTTCAAAAGATGGCATCAAAAGATGTTGTTTTATCTGACCACACTGAACTTGTCCAAGTTCTTAAAAGAAACAGCCCCTGGTCTAAATCCTGCTGAGACAAATAAGACAACAGTGGCAGCAATAGACTCCTGGAAGCATTTAGATTTTTTGTGCAGAAATTACATTCTCAATGGCCTTGATGATTCTCTTTATGATGTTTATAGTCAGTTTAAAGCTATAAAAGACTTATGAGACTCACTTGAGAAAAAATATAAAACTAAGGATGCTGGCCATAAAAAATTTGTGGTAGGAAGATTCCTAGATTTTTATATGGTTGATGCTAAACCAGTTGTCTTACAGGTCCAGCAACTCCAGATACTCATCCATGAGATCGAGGTTGAAGGAATGATAATTTCTGATCCGTTTCAGGTTGCTGATGCGATCGAGAAGCTACCTCCCAGTTGGAAGGACTTCAAAAATTATCTCAAGCATAAGCGCAAGGATATGTCTCTCGAAGACTTGATCATGCGGCTGCGGATTGAGCAGGACAATCGGATTGCTGACAAGAAGACCACTCGTACCATTGAAGGGCCAACGTAGTTGAACAGACTCCAAGAAGGGAAGCGTAAAAGCTCGGGAAGGGACGCCCAAGCAAAGACAAATACAAGTTCAAAGGCAAGTGCCTCAATGCGACAAAAGGACACAAGGCTGCCGAATGTCGAGGAAAGCGAGTCGGCGTGAAGCCAACCTCGTCGACGACGACATCAGCATGGTCTGCGTGGTCTCAGAAACAAATATGGTTGGTACGGGTCGTGAATGGTTCGTGGACACCGGTGCCACACGTCACATATGTGGCGACGCGACGATGTTCACCTTCTATACCAAAGTGAAGACCGGGGAGAAGCTGTTCATGGGCAACTCTTCCACCTCTGGAGTGGAAGGGAAAGGGCAAGTGAAAATGACAAGTGGGAGGAATTGGTGTTGACAATGTCCCGTACCGAAATTAGAAAAATTTAATTTATGGTTCATTGTTGATTAAACATGGATTTAAGCTAGTTTTTGAGTCAAACAAGTTTATTCTTACTAAGAACGACATTTTTTTGAGAAAAGGTTACCTCGATGAGGGCCTTTTCAAATGTAATGTAATGGTGATAAACACCTCGACCACAGTTGATAATAAAGCTAAGGCATCTTCTTCTTACTTGCTTGAGCACTTTGACGTTTGGCATTTTAGACTTGGTCACGTTAATCATGACTCTATGAGAAAAATAATGCAAATGGATCTAATTCCTACAATACGCATTAATAAAAAGGACAAATGTCAAATTTGCGTTGAAGCCAAACAAACGAGAACATCGTTTAAATCGATAGACCGTGACACTAGACCATTGGATCTAGTTCATAGTGACTTATGCGATCTAAAATCCATAGAGTCCTATGGCGGGAAAAAAATACTTCATCACCTTCATCGATGATAGTACCCGTTTTTGTCATCTCTATCTATTAAACATTAAAGATGAAGCCTTTGAAGCTTTCAAGCTATATAAAAATGAGGTCGAGAATTAACTTGAGAAAAAAATAAAAATTCTTAAGTCTGATCGAGGAGGCGAATATGTTTTTCCCTTTAAAGACTTCTGTGCAGAACATGGCATTCTCCACCAAGTCACTCCACCTTACACTCCACAATCCAATGGGATTGCTGAGAGAAAAAATCGCACCCTTAAAGAAATGATGAATACATTATTGATTCAATATGGTCTACCCGACGAAATGTGGGGGGAGGCGGTGCTCACAGCCAATTACTTGTTAAACAAACTACCACACACAAAATTGGACAAAACACCCTATGAATTATGGAATGGTCGCAAACCTTCCTACAAATTCATCAAAGTGTGGGGGTGCCTGGCAAAGGTCACAATACCACCACCCAAAAAGGTGAAAATCTGTCCAAAAACCATGGATTGTATCTTCATAGGCTATGCAGCCAATAGCAGTGCCTATAGGTTTTTAGTCCACAAATTTGAAAATCCCGATGTTGAAGTCAACTCAATAATGGAATCGAGAAATGCTACATTTTTCGAACATATCTTTCCATTAAAAACCGATCATAATGGAAAACGGTCATTTTCTTGGAGCACAAGTAATGATGGTAATGAAGTCTCCATAGACATTGTCCCTATGGACATTGACCAACCAACTCATCATAATGATCAATATGATGAACCTAGAAAAAGTAAAAGGGCTCGAACTACGAAATCATTTGGACTAGACTTTGTAACCACATTCACAGTGGATAATGAACCACGAGCGTACAAAGAAACAATGTCTACTCCAGAGGCTCCCCAATGGAAAGAGGCCATCAATAGTGAAATTGCATCAATCATGCAAAACCACACTTGGGAGCTAGTTGACCTTCCTAAGGGATGCAAACCTATGGGATACAAATCGGTTCTCAAACGGAAGCTAAAGCCCGACGGGTCAATCGACAAGTATAAAGCACCACTAGTCGCAAAGGGCTTCAATCAAAAAGAGGGTGTTGACTATTTTGACACTTATGCCCCTGTCACTCGAATCACCTCAATTCGACTAATCATTGCCTTTGCAGCTTTGCACGGTCATGAAATACATCAAATGGATGTCAAAACAGCTTTCCTAAATGGGGAACTCGAAGAAGAAATTTATATGAATCAACCTGAAGGATTCATTGCTCCAGGCAACGAACAAAAAGTATGTCAGTTGGTCAAGTCGTTGTATGGATTAAAGCAAGCACCAAAACAATGGCATAAACGTTTTGATGATGTGATACTTGCAAATGGTTTCAAACCCAACGAATGTGACAAATGCGTATACGCCAAAAATACACACCAGGGTTATGTTATTATATGCCTCTATGTCGACGGCATGTTAATCATTGGCAGTAATAACAACATGATCAAAGAAACCAAGACAATGTTGGCCAACAGATTTGAAATGAAAGATCTTGGGCTCGCCGATGTCATCCTAGGTATTAAAATATCTAGAACATCTGAGGGAATTATACTATCACAATCTCATTATGTTGAGAAACTGTTGGAGAAATTCAACAAGGATGATCAAAGTATTGCTAAAACCCCGATAGATCCAAACTTTCATCTCAGGAAAAACTTACACAAAAGTATATCTCAAAACGAATACTCCCGTGTAATAGGCAGTCTTATGTATCTCACAAATTGCACGCGCCCAGACATAGCTCAAACTGTTAATAGATTGAGTTGATTCACAAGTAATCCAGGAGTCGATCACTGGAAGGCAATTGTAAGAGTTCTGCGGTATCTACAATACATACAGGACTATGGGTTACACTATTCAAAATATCCAGCCGTAATTGAAGGTTACAATGATGCCAACTGGATATCTGATACTAATGACTCCAAATCCACAAGTGGATTTGTTTTTACTCTTGGTGGTGGCGCTATCGCATGGAAATCTTCCAAACAGACTTGCATTGCAAGATCTACAATGGAATCAGAATTTATTGCTCTAGATAAAACAACGGAGGAAGCCGAATGGCTACGCAACTTTCTAAAAATATTCGGCTTGGCCACACCGGTCCAGCTATATCATCCATTGTGCGGTCAAGCCGCAATTGGAAGGGCACACAACAACATGTATAACGGTAAATCACGACACATACGCGAGCGTCACAATACCGTTAAGCAACTACTCTCAAACGGAGTGATCACCATCGATTATATTCGATCAAAAGACAACCTAGCGGATCCATTAACTAAAGGTTTGTCGAGAGAGCAAGTATGCAGTTCATCCAAAGGAATGGGCCTCAAGCCTATGAAATAGAGAATGATTTAGCGGAAAACCCCACCTAGCTGATTGGAGATCCCATGGTCTAGGTTCAAAGGGACAACCCAACTGAATTAATCTCACAATTAACACTAAAAGAATTTACAAAAATTCTACCTATTCCTATGATGAAAACTACTAGTGTTATCTGTCACGGTTTAGGATAAGCTTTGCTTTTAATGATTCCTATGACTTGACTCGTCAAGCGGAGTTACGAACAACTCCTTATAGGCAATCACCTATGTGAATGTAAGGCTGGCCGCCGATCTTATGAGAATTTAGAGGTGAAATTCTCTAACAAACATTCACAAAACTGTATCGTTCAGGGCCAAAATGAACAAAACCGAAAAATCAAACTCTGTTTGAAAGCAGCTGTGTGATTGCTATTGTCTTGGATGACATCAAACACCAGTCAGTTCAAGACACACCAAGTCACTGATTAGTAAGTCATCCCGATAGTACATCATAAGGAAAGGTTCAAAGCTAAAAGCCACCTCTTCCACTACGCCTACTCTACTCGGTTGTATCTACGTATTATCCTATCAATATGTCATCAACTTACATGATATCTCATTCAATGTGGGGGATTGTTGGAAGCTGTTCCAATATTAATTGAATGAAGGAAGTTATGTAAAGTAGGAAGTGGGGAATCCATAATATAATAAAACAACTCTACTTTATAAAGAAGAGCATTTAGGCTTAACAATCGGCCCTTGGGCCCTTACACTTTGTGTAGGAGGGGAAGACCTACTAAGTGCCACACTAAGTGCCACACGTCTTGGCTGCTGGCCGACTGGCTTGGTTGGTTGGTCGGTCGCTCGCTCGGTCCCCGGCCAGTGGCCGGCTTGGACTTCTTTTCTTTTTCATTACAGTCCAGCGCCTAAGCAGCAGTCCACTTACGGTTTTTGAGCGGCGGTTAACGGTTAATGCCTTTTCGACAAGCGATTCTGGCGGCGGTTAATATGGCGGTTGTGTCAAAGGTGTCTGTTAGACAAACACCAACCGCTCCTAACTCCCAGCAGTTGTGTCCGAAACGGCTGTGTCTGTTTCGGACAAGTCCCAACCAATTCCAAATTAGTTAAAATACTGTAGGAAAATCATTTTCAGAGTTAGAAAAATTTCCTCCCATTTTTGTACTATTCCTTCTACCCTAAACAGAGATACAGCAGCAGTTTGGTTCACAGTTGATTGAACTTCAGGAAGTCTGCCTCTTCAATCAAGTAAGTTCCAGAACCCTGGGAGACTAACAGGCTTCAGATCCGTCCAAACCATTGCGGCGACTGTTTTTGTCTTAAGGACAGAGATCTCTGATCTCGTGGAACTTAAAACACTAGTCCATTGATTCACTTTTTGCAGGGACCTTATCCAGAGCAATAACATAGATATGTTAGATCAAATCTACTTAGATCGCTATACCGTTAGATCAAATATACTATTTTCTAAATAATGACATGGATATTACAAATCATAACTAGTTTAATCTTCCAACGACTCTAGCACTAAAACTTGTAATAAAACCACAAACTTGTAATAATATGTTTAGAACATATTAATTGGTTATTCTCAAACATATTTGTAATTATAACAAACTATAATACTTGTTAGAAATCCCTTAATAATTAGACTTGTACTTTTTGGATTGAACGGATAAAGTATTATCTAAAAGTTTGGTAGATAAACACTTCTATAAATCAATTTTTTTTATAATGAAACATGAAACGAGTCCTGAGCATGATAAAAAAAAAATATCTATTATGAAAAATAAAAACTATCATGTTTGTTGATGTGTTAAAAATTAAAATGTCATACAATATGAAAATAAGAAATCTATTGTTTAACTTCAAATGACAACTAATAAATTAGGGGTACAATTGTCCTAACATAGGCAAAACACACAAATGGGCCACCCAACTTTACCCCTTTTTGCAATTCGGTCACCGAAACTTTGAATCATCTATTTTGGCCACCGTACTTTTGTTTTGTTGCAAGCGAGCCCATTTTCTAACGCCCGTTAGGCCAAAAACGTTAACTTTAGGGGTAAAATAGGAAAAAATAATGTTAAAACACAGTTCATCAATGTTGCCCAGTTCAACGAAGATTCATCAATGGTGCATCCTATGAGAGATTCAACCTCACCGACTCAACCAAATCTTCGTCTAATCTCTGACCTTCGAGGATCTTTGTCGGATCAAAACAGAGATTTGAGGAGATTTGTTGACCAAAGGCGGAGATCTGCTCATCCGCTTCATCTTTGAGGCAGGTACTTGATCGACGGGATGGCAGACGAACAGTCCATTGTATTAGAAACTTACCTTGCAGCTGTAATCTCTTTTTCTTGCAACAGCAAGGTCTACTGAGACCGTTTTAATTTTGATTTTTTTAAGAATATGGTCGCATACACCTTTGACTTTGCGATCGCAAGCACTACAGATCGTTGGAGCGGAAGGTTTAATAAAGAAAAAAAAAAGGAAATGGGAAGAAAGCCCAACACAGAAAACATCGATCTCTTTCTTCTCTCCCTCTTGAGTGCTCTCTCTCATCTTCAACCACAATCATGCCGGCCACTTCTCGATTCTCCACTCGAGATTAGGCGTTCATCCATGGCGGCATCCTCCTTCCTCTCTCGGTTTCTCTTCGCTGGCTCTAGATCGGTCGACCTCCTACCCGTGTCTATTCCCTCCACCCGGTAATTTTTCCCTTTTCTCTCTCTTGCTCATCACGGTGACGACCGACTTTTTCTCATGCCGGCCGATGTAGCAACCGACAACTTCCCTACGAATCAGGCGAATCACCTATCTCTTGTTCCACCGCTATTTCTGCGTCTTCACCGCCTGTCTAGCTATCTTCGGCTCTTCCGCCTCCCAACAGAGCGCCGCCGCCGTCCCTATCAATTGCCTTCATCAACAACCCATCTCAGTCCAGCCGCTATGAGTGACAGTCGGGCTATCTCTGGTATTCTTCGTTGATCCATCACAGAAACTATAGTACTGAATTAATGGGCTGGGTTATGGACTCCTCTCTCGCTATGAACAGTCCCTCCTTTTGATATTAACAGAGGTAAAATAGGAATTTTGACTTAAACTTAACGTCTTTGTCTAACGGGCGTTAGAAAATGGGCTCGCTTGCAACAGAATGAAAGTAGGATGGCCAAAATAGATGATTCAAAGTTTCGGTGGCCGAATTGCAAAAAGGGGTAAAGTTGGGCGGCCCATTTGTATGTTTTGCCTCCTAACATATATTAGTTTAAAGGAATATTTAATAATATTATATTGAATAAGTAAAAATTATAGTAGTGAAAATAGTCTCACATTATATATATATATATATATATATATATATATATATATATATATATATATATATATATATATATATATATATATATAATATAACATTTTTCCAAGTTACGGTGCACTTTGTAAACTCCTCATTTTTTGTAGGAGTAAGTCTCCTCAGCATATATAATGGTTTTGGAAAATCAAACCAAAAATCAATCTCAATTCATTTAAAAATAATAAAATAATCCATTAGATACCAATTTGATTCAAAATTTTATAAAAAAAAATCTCAATGGTGGCACAAAATCCAGCATGTTTACATACCACACCATATTTATATTCATTTATAATGACTAGAAACTTAAAAATCATATAAATTTTTTCTGATGTCCAAATGAAACAAACGAAGTCTCTATTTATAGGTAAATATGTGTACTTTAAATCAGGAAAAACAATATAAAAAATTAAAAAATTTGACTAAAAATTGGTCAAGAAAGGCAATGGAAGAAAATAAAATGTCAACCACTCAAATCATGTCTCATGAAAAGACAACATTGGATTTGGAGCCTTTTGGGTTCATGGGGTGATTTTTTTCTTCAAATATCACTGATTGATTTGGGTTAGATTTTTTAAGAATCACCATTGGGAGGGATGATTTGTATTAGATTTGGGGAAGAACCCCCATTGGGTTTGCTTTAAGACGGCCTTACAGATTTTAATTTGTAAGACGAAATTTCAATCTCTCACATCTCAACCCACCAAAACATAGTGGGTCAGGTAAGGAGGATCAATTTTACAAAAAATATTCATAAGACTGTCTTACCAAAGTTTTTGTGTTTTTTAAGAGATAATTGAGGGTCGGTCCCCTTTTCTGAAATTGTAATCGATATAGTGCATTTTTTTTATTTTCAACCGCATAAGTCTATTTTGGTTAATTTATTCCTAAAATACCCACACATACCCCTCCCCTCCCTCTTCCCTCTTCTCTCTTCTCTCTTCTTCTTCCTCGATCTACCTAAACTCACTCCGACCAGCATAATTCAACCCCCCCAAAAAAAAAACCCAACCTTCTCTCTGTCAAATTCATCCCTCTTTTATATATATTTTTAATTTTATAATTAATATGGGTTGCCGCCAAAATAGAAATCATGGACTTACTAATATTTTACGAGTATCCATTGCAAGCTCCCCGTGATGTATATATGTGGGTTGTGGCTGGGAATAGAAAATATGGACTAATTAATAGAGTATTTAGGAGGATCCAGAAAAACTCAAAACGAATCCACGTGGTTCCATATCCAGAACAAGTCTAGCCATGAAATCTCATGTTATTTGCAATATATATATATATATATATATATATATATAAAGACATATGCATCTATAAAAGGAAATATCCCGCCAAAACTTTCTTTTCAAAAATAGAAGGTCCTTAATTTATTAATATAGGTACAACTCTGCATGCTATCTGAAGAAAATTAAATGTATCATTATACTTCACACTAATCCATATAAAATGTCATTTTACATTCCTTGATACTTGTGTCAATCATGCTTGTGAGCATCATTCAAATTTTAAAAGTCATATTGTATTGTACATGGGGAATATATATTGTATTCCTTTGCCCAACATATATGGTTTAGTTTTGGCATTTTACTTCAAAATAAATTCTTCATTCCCTGTTAAAAGACCTTGACTTTGTGTTTACCCAGATCTTTTAAAAAACAAATTAAATTCATCTATAAAGTTTGGATCTATATTTATAATTTTATTTTCTTAAAAATAAAGTTATGTACTTCTCATAAATTATATATCCAAAAATTTCGGATCTATATATGTGCTTTAAGTAAGCAGGTATGAAAAATTAGAGGATGTAAAAATAAATTAACAAAATCGAAATAATTTGTCAATATATAATTTAGGAAAATTCCAACTCTAAAATTGACAAGCTCAAATTATCCAATTCTATGAAAAAAAAAATTAAAACGGAACTAATTAAAATGTTAAGTCCTATATTTTTAGATCTATTTTCTTTGAATTCGTAACAACTCCGGTGATTGATATCCATCGACAGGAGAAGGAGGGGCATTTTAGGAAAAAAATGTACTTATACGGTTCGATAAAAAATAATGCACCAGAGATGTTATAATTTCCAAATAAAATAAAGAACCGACCTGCAATTATTCATTTTATTACTAATGGATTACTAAAATGGTCTCTTTTTTTCAAAAGTTTGACTTTCAAACAAGGACTTTTTACTCGGAACGGAAGGAGCATGTAATTAACATGGTATTTAATGACTTTTTTTGGGGGCCAACTGTGTTGTACATATTATTGCTTTTTTTCCATTAGATGATATTTAATCAGTAAATATATACTTCTTCCGACCCAAAATTATTATTCATCGTTCCCTTTGTGTCCATTCAAAAATTATTGAAATGAAATCTCCATCCGTTTTTTAATTATCGTCATCCTTTCTTTTGGGATGGATGTAGTAATGTTAAAATCTTTTGAATTATTTGATCCATGTCAAAATCATTGTGTGACTAAATGATCATTTTGGTGTTTACTTTTTTTCAATTGAATAATCTTATATAAAATTATGTTGTAGAAAAATGATTAATTTTCAAAATATATAATGACTAATCTTATTGTTATATATTTTTAGTTAAGCGGTATCCCCTAATTTATTATTTTAATTTTGTATGTATAATTTAGTTGAAAAATATATATGTCGTGCGTTTTACACACGGATATAAACACTAGTTCCATATATAATATAGAGAGAGAAAATGAGACCAAAGCAATAGTGAAGGAACTGAACATATTGCCTTAAGACATCGAATAGATCTTGATAGCGCCTCTTGTACATCTTTAAATCAACCTTACGAAGGTACGGGACATCATCCATACTCACTTTCACAAACTCATCCGAAGAACCATTGCCGCCAACATTGCGATACTTGCATGGAATCCTCTGATGCTCGCATTGAAGAATCACATTTACTAAGTTGGAAGATGCCGCGAATTGAATAACCGGAAGAAAGTCAATTGGATTGAATCGACTGGCTAAAGCTCTATCCCAGATAGAAAGAAAGATATGCATGGCTAAGACGGTTCTCAGATGAGAACAAAAGGAAAAAAAAGATGATCCTTACCTATGTGATCCAGTCTTGTAAGGCTTCTTTATTTTCACTAAGCCCTCCAAGTTGAATTCAAGATCTATGAATAGCCACACCAACTAAGAAGATGTTAGCAAATTTTAAGTCGAAGTGTCATTTCTATAGGGGAAAGAGCCATACGAGTTTTCTAGAAAATGAAAGGCTGCCATGGAAGGAGAACAGGGAAAGGCGGTCTTGATGTACATGGTTTTCTTTTTATTAAGGGTATGCTCGTCATTTATCCCTAAATGTGTACTTTAGCGGTAGAGCTGACAAAAAAAGTTCAAGCCCATGGGCCGGCCCAGTCCATTGAGTTTTTTGACGGGTCGGGCTTCAGTTATTAGTGATCCAAAAAATCATGGGCCTTTTTGGTTCGAGGCAATAGGCCCATGGATCATCCGGGCTCGGAAAAAAAACCTGACTTTTTTTGGGCCGGCCCAGCCCAGTCGAATTTTTAAAAATAAAATTTATTTATATTATATTGTAGACAATAAAACAATATAAAATTATAATAGAATAAACACAAGTTCAATTATCAAACAAATAGGTCCACTAGCGGACTGGCCCAACAACAAGTCAACAAGGGTCCGTCTTCTGTCAGCAAGCGACTCGTACAGTCTGCCATTTGGGAATTGGGACTTGGGGATCGAACTTGGGGTTAAGGTCTTAGGCTAGGCTATTCGCTAAAGTAGTCGTTTTAGTTTTAAAACAAACTATTTCAATTTTTACAGTAGCTTGATAATTTGGTATATAACTTGGTTAAATAAGCTTGGTATGTAGCTTGGTTACACTATAGTCTATTAGTTTGTAACTTATCATGTGTATTAAAAATTAGTACTCCTTACAGTTACAATGATAGGATCTTCTCGGAAGGCTTCGTTGAAGAACGAATTACTCACATGGCGGAAGCTAGGATCGAAGGATGTTTGCGAGGGTAACACCTTGACCCAACAATTAGCACAAAAAGAACCTTGGCATAAACAGCCGCAACCCGCAATCGTAGAAATTGAAGAACCTAAATATAGTGAAAGATGCCACAATTGATATGGAAGAATCAATTGATAAGTCAAAGATGAACACACAAGTTTCACACATGTAGATGCTCAATAGTTCAAGAAAAACCAAGAAGTTTTGATAAACTTACAAAATAAGAATACTCAAAGTTGTGTTCAATAGAAAGAAAACCCTTATTTATACCTATAGGCTGCCAGCTCGAACTAAGGAATTAGGGTAAAGTCTGTAAATAACCCTAATTCTAAAAAAATAAAACTAACGACCGCTGGGCCTAGGAGGTCACTTTTTGGGACTCATTAATTTCGTTCTTCTTGTCCTGAATCACGTTCACTAGCTTCCTTTGACCCTTCAAGGACTTTTCTTCATGGCTCATTGTTCTTGATTCCAACTCTAATGTTTCACGAACTAAGCCATTGACTTCTTCACGGATTATCTTGACTCTAGCTCTTGTGACTGGTCCAACGGATGTCATTATTGGTGTTAAGTCGTTGATGTTGTTGGGGATGTCCTCATCATTCCCTCTCTCTTGAAAAGGATTTGTCCTCAAATCACCTATATCATACAGACACAAATCAGAAACATTAAAAGTAACACTAACATTATACTCTCCTGGAATATCCAACTTGTAGGTGTTGTTATTGATTCGTTCCAACACTTGGAACGGTCCATCGCTTCTTAGCATCAATTTTGACTTTCGTTGTTGTGGAAATCTTTCTTTGCGCATATGCAACCAAACCCAATCACCCGGTTCAAGTACCAAGTGTTTATTTCCCCTTGTTAGTTTGCTTCGCGTACTGTTCCGTTCTTCGTTCAATGTTGAGCCTTGCCTTCTCATCCAATTGTCTCACAAATTTTGCATTTGCTTTTCCATCTATATTCACAAACTCAAAAATAGGTAATGGTGATAAATCTAAAGGGGTTAAAGGATTAGAACCATAAACAATTTCAAATAGAGAATATTTAGTGGATGAATGAACAGTTCTATTATATGCAAATTCAACATGACGCAAACAATCTTCCCAAGCTTTTAAGTTCTTAGAAAGTATAGAACGCAACAATGCAGATAATGTCCTATTGACAACTTTTGTTTGACCATCAGTTTGGGGGTGACATGTAGTATAAAACAAAAGTTTAGTACCAAGTTTACCCCACAAGGTCTTCCAAAAATAGCTAAGGAACTTGGAATCTCTATCGGAAACGATAATCCTTGGCATGCCATGGAGTCTAACAATTTCGCAAAAGAACAAATTCGCAATATGTGAAGCATCATCAGTTTTATGACAAGGTATAAAGTGTGCCATTTTAGAAAACATATCAACTACCACAAATATGGAATCACTCCCATGTTTGGTTCTAGGCATCCCTAACACGAAGTCCATGGATATATCCACCCAAAGATGAACAGGAATAGGTAGAGGCATGTACAATCCATGGGCTTGCACCCTCGACTTATCTTGTAAGCAAGTCACCCACCTCCCACAAATTCTTTCTACATCACGTTTCATATGTGACCAAAAGAAATGTTTTTGAATAATTGACAGTCTTAGCCACCCCAAAAAATGACTCATTAATCCCCCCACCATGGGATTCTCTTACTAGTAAGTCTCTCAAGGAACAATGAGGTATACATAGTTTATTCTCTCTAAACAGAAAATCCTCATACCTATAGTACTTTCTACATGCACTCCGCTCATAATTCTTATACTCCTCACAAAAATCAAGGTCCCCATGGTACAGTTGCTTAATATGTTTAAATCCTAGAATTCTAGCATCTAGAGCAGAAATTAAAGTGTACCTTCGAGAAAGGGAGTTGGCTACCACATTCTCTTTACATTTCTTGTACCGGATGATGTAAGGAAACGTCTCGATGAATTCCATCCATCGTGCATGTCATCGGTTAAGTTTTTGTTGTCCCTTTAAGTGTTTCAATGACTCATTATCCGTGTGAATGACAAACTCCTTAAGGCCACAGGTAGTGTTGCCATGTCTCTAAAGCACGCACCAATGCATATAGTTTATTTGTCATAAGTAGGGTAGTTCAACTGCCCCACTTAACTTCTCCATAAAGAATGCAATTGGTCGACCCTCTTGCACCATGACTGCTCCAATTCTGATGCCTGATGCATCACACTCTATTTCAAATGCTTTCTCCAAATTTGGTAGGACGAGAAGTGGTGCATTTGTTAATCTCGCTTTGAGCGTCACGAACGCTTTCTCTTGTTCTTCTCCCCACTTAAATCCCACACTTTTCTTTATTACTTCGGTCAAGGGAGCAGTGATACTGCTGAAGTCTTTCACAAACCTTCTATAAAAACTAGCAAGGCCGTGAAAACTATGAACCTCTCCAACATTCGTTAGGCTCTTCCATTATTGTATAACTTTCACCTTTTCTTCATCAACCTATATACCCTACGAACTAACAACAAAACCAAGGAAAATCATACTATCTATGCAAAAAGTACACTTTTTAAGATTAGCAAATAACCTTTCATTTTGAAAAACATCTAAAACAAATTTCAAATGATTAACATGCTCATCCAAGTCTTTGTTATAAATTAAAATATCATCAAAGTATACTACCACAATTATACTAATGTATGCTCGTAAGATATGGTTCATTAATCTCATGAAGGTACTAGGAGTGTTAGTTAACCCAAAAGGCATTACTAACCATTCATACAACTTAAGCTTAGTTTTAAAAGCAGTTTTCCACTCATCTCGGCCCTCTTTTATCCTAATCTAATGGTACCCTTGTTTTAAATCAAGTTTTGTAAAATATCGAGCACCATGCAACTCATCAAGCATATCTTATAGTCTAGGAATGGGAAAACGATACTTAACCGTGTTGTTATTTATAGCTCGACAATTCGCGCACATCCTCCAAGACCCATCTTTCTTGGGTACCAACAAGAATGGTACCACACAAGGGCTCATACTTTCCTTTACTTGGCCTTTGAGCAAAAGCTCATCAACTTGCCTTTAAAGCTCCTTAGTTTCCTCAGGATTACTTCGATAGACTGGTCGATTCGGAATCGATGCTCCAAGTACAAAATCGATATGATGCTCAATACCTCTAATTGGAGGTAAACCACTCGAAATCTCTTTAGGAAACATGTCCTCATACACCTGTATGACAGAGATATACAACTAGGCATAGTATTAAGTAAATCATCGTTAATACTCAAATATGCCTCTCGATACATAAGTACGATCATGGGCTTATTAAGAAACATTGCCTTTTTAATCTCATTTGCCCTATCATAGAAACTCTTTTCTTTTCACTCTTGGTTTTTCCCCTCATTTCTCTATTTTATATTTTCATTGCTCACTTTGATCTCCTTTTGCCCGGCTATCTCACTACTAGCTCTCATGTCTTTAACCGGCCTCTCACTCTTGTTTTCACTCAATCTCTCCTTTTGTTCGACCTTTTCTTTCTCTATGTTCTTTTCCTTACAAGTCGCACTCTTTTGTATACTAAGCTGATCTTCATACACTTGCTTTGGGGTAAGTGGTGCTAGTATAATATTTTTGTTGTTGAAAACAAATGAGTACTTATTCGTGTACCCATCATGGTGAACTCTCCTATCAAATTGCCAAGGCCTCCCTATTAACATATGACTAGCCTGCATAGGCACCACATCACACACCACCTCATCCCCATATCTTCCTATCTTGAATTGCACCATTACTTGCTTATTCACCTTCACCTCTCCACTATCATTCAATCATTGTAATTTATATGGTTTTGGATGTCGAATCAAAGGTAACTCCAATTTTGTAACTATGGTAGTACTAGCCACGTTAGTGCAACTACCCCCGTCGATGATCACTCCACAATTCCTACCCTTCACGTGACAGCGAGTATAGAATATGTTATACCTTTGCAAAGTTTAATCCTCTTCTCTAACTTGGACACTCATTACCCTCCTAATCACCAAACTCACTCTTATCTACTATCTTCTCCTCGACCTCCTCTAAAGGCGGTATTTGTGAATACACCTCCTCCTCATCCTCGGATGACAACTCTCAATCCTCCATCATAATCAACATTTTCTTATTCACACGCTTATTGGCAAAGTGTCTCATCCCTTGACACTTGTAACATCGAATGTCTCTTGTCTTGGACCTCTTGGTCCTAGTGTGTTCGGGTTTTTAAGTTGAAGTAGGTGTAGATGTTGTAACTTTTGGTGTTTCAAACCTAGACTTCACAACAACTTTATCTTCCCTTTGATTCCCATAATTAGGCTTCCAATTTGAATTAGAGTTAGGGAAAACCCATGCGTTACCCCTCCTCTTGTGTTGTTGCTCCACCTTAATGGACTTTTGAACTAGTTCGTTAATATCAACATACGTTTGTAACTCTACTACAGTGGCAATCTCCTTATTCAATCCCATTAGGAAGCGGGCCATGGTTGCCTTACTATCTTCCTCTATATGTGCTCTAATCATAGCAACCTACATCTCGTTGTAGTACTCCTCTACACTCTTAGTACCTTGCCTCAAGGTTTGCAGTTTTTGGTGTAGGTCTCTATAGTAATGAGATGGTATAAACCGTCTCCTCATCACTCTTTTCATCTCCTCCCAAGTCTTAACTTGAGGTTCCCTATATCTTGCTCTATCCACCCTCATCTTCTCCCACCAAACCGCAGCATAGTCAGAAAATTCAATGGCGGCTAATTTGACTTTCTTTAAGTCAGTATAGTTGTGGCACCCAAAGATTCTCTCCATCTTCATCTCCCACTCTAGGTATAACTCTAGATCGTTTTTACCCATGAAAATAGGCACCTTCAATTTTATTCCATTCATGTTATTATCTTCTCTATTTCCTCCCCATCTATTCATGTCTCCCTATCATTAGAGTCTCAATTCTCTCCACCGAACTCTTCCTCCAGATTACGTTTAGGTACTTCTTCAGACTCAACTGGACTTTGACTCTTACTCGCACTACCTATCATATCGAGTTTCTCATTAAGCCCTCACTCATCTTACCCATCACATCATGCATTTCCTCCTTTTGTTCCCTCGTCATCTTTTCCATCTTAGCCATCATGGCCTCAAATAACAATTTATTTTCGTTTGCCATTTGTAATTCCTCACAAAACTCCCTTACGTGTATCTCTCTACTCATGTATTACACAACATTTATCACTCAAATCAAAACCTTCAAGGTTCTAAAAGAACTATCAAGTATTAACAAGTGCAAAATCAAGTGGCAGTTCAACACAAGACTCAATCAATTGATAATGTATAGAGAGAATTATTCAAGAGTAAGAAATTTGAAGAAACGAAGACGCACAACATTTAGAAAGCTTTTAGTCAGGAGATTCGATTTTTGAATCCACAATTTGATTCGTAATATATATATATATATATATATATATATATATATATATATATATATATATATATATATATATATATTGTATCTCAATTCCCTTTTATATTTGTTCACCGGCAATGTCCTCTTTTCTTTTCTTTTCTTTTTTTTTTTTGTCTGAAATTTGTACTATTTTTTTTAACTCAACTGAATTCAACAATCAACAATTAACAATATAATTTTTTTTAGAGTATAACCCTAGAAAGTTTTAGGGTTTGAAAGAAAACAAATAAAACACAAATATGATGAACAAACGTAGAATTGATGATCCTAGCTCGAAGAAAGGAACGAAAGAAACAGATAATTAGTTTAAAAACAATTTTAAGACATGATAGATTATGGACAGGCCTTTGCTCTGATACCAAAATGATACAATCTTCTCGGAAGGTTTCGTTGAAGAACGAATTACTCACACGGCAAAAGCTAGGATCGAAGGATATTTGTAGGGTGACACCTCAACCCAACAATTAGCACAAAAAGAACCATGGCATATACAGCCGCAACCCGTAATCGTAGCAATTGAAGAACTTACGTAATCGAATTTCGGGTCAACATGGCCCAAAAAAATTGTCTGCCCACCGAATCTGGACCAAGCCAACCCATTTGCCAACTCTATTTAGCGGTTAAATAAAAATATGTGGGTGCATAGAGGTTGAAAATATCTCAAAAGGACCAGTCGAATTTCTCCCTGTTTGTAAACACTAACAAGTGGCCCAAGCCAAACGCCATTCATTTGCTCTCTGTTCAAATGAATGAGGTTCACAAAGCGATTAAACGCTCCCGCCAACGCTTACACCGCCCTCCACCCCGATAAACCCAACGGCCTTGACCACACCGCATACGGCCGCCTCATCCAACACTGCACCAACAACCGCCTCCTCCGCCAAGCCAAACACCTCCATGCCCGTCTTATCCTCTCCTCAGTCACCCTAAACAACTACCTCGGCTCAAAGCTGATCATTTTCTGCGCAAAATCAAACCTTCTATTTGAAGCCCACAAAGTGTTTGATGGAATTCTGTAGAGAAATACTTTCACTTGGAACGCTTTGCTTATTGGGTACTTTTTACAGAACAAACCCATTGATACCCTCAAGCTATTTTATGCTCTCTTGTTGTCGTCCTCCTCAACCTTGGCTAAACTAGATAATTATACCATCCATGTGTCTTAAAGGTGTTGTCGTCTATGTTTCTTGAATTTAGTTTGGTTGAGAGGGTTCATTGTTTATTTATTCAAAGTGGGTTTGATATGGATAGATTTGTTTTGAACGCAATAATAACGTACTATTCTCGGTGCAATTGTATTAATCATGCCAGAGGATTGTTTAATTGGATTCCAGAAAGAGATCACGTGTCATGGAATTCCATGATTGCAGGATATTCTCAATGAGGGTTTTATGAAGATTGTAAAAATCTGTATTTGGAAATGTTGAGGTTTGAGGATTTAAGACCAAATGAGGTTACGATTGTGAGCGTTTTCCAAGCATGTGCGCAGTCAAATGATCTTGTATTAGGGATGGAAGTTCATAGATTTGTGATTGAAAAGAAATAAAGATGGATCTCTTAGTTTGTAATTTGTTGATTGCATTGTATGCAAAATGTGGTAGCTTGGATTACGCCAAAGAACTCTTTGAAGAGACGAATGAGAAGGATAAAATACCTAGAGTGCTCTTATATCTTGGTACATGGTGCATGGCTTTGTTGACAAAGCTATGATTCTTTTCTGGGAAATGAAAACTCCAGGAATGAGTACTTGGAATGCTGTGATTTCTGGCCAGATTCAGAACAACCGATACGATGGAGTGGTAGATTTAATTCGCGCGATGCAGGAGTTTGGGTTTAGGCCAAATAGTGTAACACTGTCTAGCATTCTTCCTACAATTTCGCATCTATCAAAGGAGGGAAAGAAATACATACTTATGCGATTAAAAACAGTTACTACGGGAATATGTTTGTAGCGACTGCCATTGTTGATACCTATGCAAAGTTTGGGGTTTCTTAACAGGGCCCGAAGAGTTTTTGATCAATCAAAAGCGAGGAGTGTGATCATATGGACATCAATAATTTCAGCATATGCTGCCTACGGAGATGTTAATGAAGCACTTGTTCTATTTTATGGCATGATTAACAAAGGCACAAAGCCAAATCCTGTCACATTCACAGCTGTATTGACAGCTTGTGCTCAATCTGGAGCGGTAGATGATGCTTGGAAAGTCTTTGATAGTATGCTACCTCGATATGGCAGTCAGCCCTTGGTGGAACAATATGCTTGCATGGTAGGAGTTTTAAGCAAGAGCTATGAAGCTGTCTAAAGCATTAGAATTTATTCATAAAATGCCTATTGAGCCCAACACTAAAGTTTGGGGTGCACTGCTGAATGGGGCTTCCGTTTCTGGTGATGTTGAGCTTGGGAAGATTGTTTGAGATGGAGCCGGAAAATACAGGAAATCATTTTGTTATGGCTAATTTATATTCATGAGCTGGTAGGTGGGACGAAACTGGAAAGGTTAGGGAGAGATTGAGTGGTGTTGGGTTGGGTTGAAGAAGATCCCCGGTAGTAGTTGGATAGAAAGGTGTGCAGGATTGCTAAGTTTTATAGCCAAAGATGTTTCAAATAAAAAAACAGAGGAAATTTATGCGATGATGGAAGGATTGTTTGACTTGATGAGGGAAGAAGGGTATGTTCTGATGGACGAGTTTGATGTGGAAAGTGGTTGTGACTGAGAAATAAATCATCATTGTCACTGAATCCTTTAAGAAAAGAGATTTGAGAGGATGTAATTTGTAACATACACACAGTTGTTGCCTAACATTTTATTTAAGATTTGTAGATTAACTAGCCAAAACCTTGGGGGATAAGTAGCTCTGAATACATCATAGTGCTTATTTAGAGTTTCGATCCAGAAGAAATTTTTAGCACAGTGGCCGACAGTCAAGTGAAGCTGAACAAGCTCTACTTTTGCCTTGCACCGGCATCACTTACTGACTACAGTCTACATTTGAACTCTGACCATATGAAGTTTAAGTTATTTGCATCAGAACTTCAATACTCAAAACTGCACGCCTCTTTAGACTCATTTTGGTATATTTCTTGATTGGGCCCTGCCCTGTATTCCAGAATATTGTGATTAGAATGATTCAGAGTTACTAAGCTCCTCGCAAGATCAAGAATCCAGGCAGCTATTTCTTGGTCTGTTGGAAATAGGGAAGACACCTCATGATTTTCACATATCAGGTTGGCTTGGCTCCTGCTGGTGACTGGTGTTAGTGGGGGCTTATGCAAGTTGTATTGGAGAGGTGAAATCCTGGCTATCGAACAATTTAAGTTATTGGCGGCAAAGCCAAATTTTGATACGTGTGAGAGTACTAGGCTCTTCGGTGGTTAAAGTTAGGTATCAAAATTAGATGTAGTACTCCCTTGTACCATACATAATTTTGATACCCTTCATTTAGACCATATATTTATATCATGATATGTGTTGGATATATTTTTTTCAAAATTATTATTATATCAAATTTTAATACCTATGGTTGAAGATGATAATTTGATACCTATGAATAGTGACCAATAGGTATCAAAATTTGGTTTTGATATTTATGGGGAAGAACCACCAATGGACTTGCCCTTAAAAAAGTTTTGATGATTTCAAATTGGGGAAAAGTTGGTTCGGGCTATCCTATTTTTTCAAAATATTCATGTACGTCACGCTATTTGCAAATTATTCAATTAGGCCACCTAACTATGATTTTTGTCAACAAATTGACGCATTTTGAGCTTGTGTTAATTTTTTTGGTAAGTGGGTATGAAATACCCATTTTACCCCATCGATAAACTAATTTGTGTGAACAACTATGAGAAAATTGATATTTCGGGCCACCCTATTTTTTAAAAATTTCGTATTGGACAACATTATTTTTAAAAAAAAGGGTAAGGAAAGTTAAACGCATTATTTGTATTTGATAATTTTATCACAAATATTAAGAAAACAAGTGTAGTTTTAATTTAATAGTTTCTCACGCTACAATATACTTTAGGAAATTCAGTATTTTCTTAATAGTTTCTTACGGTATGGTAAACCTTAAGAAATTCAGTAATTTTAAATTATAAACCGAAACCTTAGGAAATTCACTTGTTTTATTAAAATTTGTGATAAAATTATTAAATACAAATTATGCGTATAACTTTAAATTACATGGGTGTTGTTCAATATGAATTTGTTGAAAAGTAGTCTGGCCTATAGGAATATTTTAAAAAGTAGGATGGCTTTTTTTTGTCGTAGTTGTCTACACCAATTAGTTTATTGAAGGGGTAAAATGGGTATTTCATACCACTTAACATTAAAATAATAATGAAAACTTAAAAATGGGTCAATTTGTTTACGAAATTATATTTCGGTGGCCCAAATGAATAATTTACGAGTAAGGTGGCCTAAATGAATATTTTGAAAAAATAGGGTGGCTTGAAAGACATGCATGTTTCCCTTTCAAATTCGTTCATTCTTGTAGTTGAGATGTAAAAATACTTTTTGAAGGTTTTTTTTTTTTTTTTGCCATTATTCTTGTGAGGAATTTTGCGATAATAGTTATCTGAGGTCCAAAGTAGCTGAAAACAACAACGTACCTCCAATGAAGTAGTGCCTTAAGCATCAGACGCCAGTCTAGGACTAATAAGCCGTTTAGTCTCTTTATTTAACACTTTAAAAATATAGTGATTTCATAGTGCTTGTGCCCCCATTGGTATATACTTTTAAGTACCAATTTAAGATCTTATATAATTGGATTTCCCAGGACATGATTCTCTTGTCTTGATGATGCAGAACGGAAGCAATTTGTGTGCACACTCTGACTACAAACAATAAAAGATAAAATAAGATAAACAAAACCTGGCTTCACACCGAGACAACCTTAGGCGCACCTAGGTTTCTTGAGCGCACTCAAGACTTTGAAACACGCAGACTCAACACTTAAAAACAAGAATTTGCTGGAAACTTTTATTTAAACTATTTTTTTTCAATTTCTTTGTTACAAAGACAGGAAGGCCTATTTATAAGCCTTCAAAATACTTAAAAGACACTAATATTAACAGTTAGATCAGTTAGAAACATCTCTAGGAAAAGCCATGTCTATTTAACACCCAAAAACTACCTAATAATTGTCTATAACCGCCTAAATAACGCCCAAAATAACTACTCTTTGTCGATCCTTTGTTGTGCTTTATGATGTAATAATTCTACTTTCCCCACAACAAAGAATTAACTAACAACAATTAACTAACCGACAAACTAACTCAATTCGAAAAACAAACATAAGTAATTATGCCAACTCCCAACTAGGCCCTATATCATCAAAGGCATCCCAAATCGAGCTTGAGCCTTAGAGGCATCTTTTCCACGCCTTTTGTATGTTTTGAGTGGTCTGCCGCCACTTGTTTCTATCATCTTTCCCGGGTTGAAAGAACTCGACTCCGACGAGTTAAAGGCGTGATATCGCTCATAAAGCTTAGGGTTAAGACGTTGAAACTCTTGATCAAGAATCCAAGTACATTCTCGAAAGTGGGCGCGCCTTCCATTTGACTAGAAACTTCGATAACCACCTCCCCGAGTTGAAACCACGATGATCAACAATATCTTCAATTTCTTCTCGCTAATCTTGGAGCCGGTGGTAGACGAACATTGTTAGGATCATCTGTTTCATCATTGTCATGACCGAATATAGAGTGAGGTCTTCAACATTGAACACATTGCTAATACCCATCTCAAGGTAAGTCAAGTACATAAGCATTTGAACCGATCTTCTTAAGGATCTTGTATGGGCCGACTTTTGGAGTGAAGTTTCTTGTATGTACCCTTAGGATAACGTTCAGTCTAACTCGTACCATTACCATGTCTCATTCGTTAAAATCGTAAATCTCCGGTGAAGGTCGGGCGTGCTTTGTACCCTTCATTGCTAATTGCTATCTGCGTCGAACATCATTGTGCACCGAGCGGATGTGTTCAAAGAAACTCCTCTCGCTTCAAAGACTAGGGCGTGCCTCAATGGGTAGAGGGACTAAATCAATAGGCTTTCTTGTTCGTAAGCTTTGTGACAATTTCAAATGGGTCGCGACTTGTTGTTTTGTTTACCGAACTATTGTATGCAAATTCAGCCATAGGGAGTACAAGATCCCGTGAGGAAACATGATCACCAACAAGACAAAGCAAGAGATTACCTAGGCTGCGATTAACGACTTCGATCGACCATCGGTTTGAGGATGAAAAGGCGATGAAAATTTCAGCCAGATAAGCAATTTCCATAAAGTTCGCCAAAAATAACTCATAAACTTCACATCACGATCGATACAATTGTAGCGGCAAACCATGAAGTCGAACAATTTCTTTGAAGAATATCTTCGCAATGTGTAAAGCATCATATGTTTTAGAACAAGGGTGAAAGTGAGCCATCTTGGAGAAGCGATCCACTACAACGAATATCGCGTCATGCCCTCCGAATGTTCTCGGTAATCCAAGAACAAAATCCATGCTTAAATCTTGCCATGGTTCATGTGGTATTGGTAAGGCGTGTACAAACCAAGGTATTTTCTTTCTTCCCTTGGAAATCGGCAAGTTCGACATCGAGAAATTGCAACATCACGCTTTAAGCTTGGCCAATAATAACGATCTTCCACCATTGCAACCGTGCGTCTTATCTCTCCCAAAATGACCTGCTGCACTCCGAATGTAGTTCTCCAACCACTTCTTCCCTTAAAGAGGTATTAGGCAAGCATAAGCGAGTGCCCCGAAATAGATAGCCATCGTGTAAAGAGAAATACGTGTAATTTGTATTCCGTCCAGCTATTAATTCAGCATAAATAGTGCTGAAATCTTTGCATTCGGATAGTCTCTCTTGAGCAAATCAAAGCATATTACTTGTACCGACATTGAAGAAAGAAGATGCACCACACGACTAAAGCGCATCGGCGCTTTTATTCTCTACTCCCGCCTTGTGTTTAATAACAAATGTGTACTCTTGCAAAAATGAAACCCACTTAGCATGTCTGTGGTTTAGCTTTCTTTGGAAATTTATGTACTTTAATGCTTCATGGTCCGAATAGAGTAAAAACTCCTTAGAAATAAGATAGTGTTGCCAATACCTCAATGTTTGCACTAGCGCATAAAATTCCTTATCATATGTAGAGTACCTTTGCTTTGCCTCATTCAATTTCTCGCTGAAATATGCTATTGGGTGGCCTTCTTGACTAAGTACTCCTCCGATTCCAAAGATTAGATGCATCACATGCTACTTCAAATAACTTTGAGAAATCGGTAGCCGCAAAACAAGAGCATTACTCATTACGTTCTTGATTTCTTGGAATGCTTGTGTTCTTTGCCTTTAGTCCACGAAAAAGCTTTCGCTTCATGCAATCTATTATGGGTGTCATTATGCTGCTGAAATTGTGTATGAAACGTCTATAGAATGTCGCCAAGCCATGAAAACTCCGTACTTCATGAATTGAGGTGGGAACCGGCCACTCACGTATAGCTTTTACTTTATATGGATCAGCCTCTATGCCTCGCAAGAAATTACAAACCCCAAGAATGTTACTGAGTACTCATAAACGAACACTTCTTCATATTTATATAAAGCTTTTCTTGGCGAAGAGTTCTCAAGACTTGATGTAGGTGGTCCAAGTGTTCTTCCTTATTCTTGCTATAAATTAAGATATCGTCGAAGTATACCACCGAAAACGACCAATAAAAATTTGAAGTACTTGTGTCATGAAGCGTGAATGTGTTGGGTGCATTTGAGAGTCCAAATGGCATTACAAGCCATTCGTAGAGGCCATCTTTTATCTTAAATGTCGTTTTCCATTCATCGCCTTGTCTCGATACGAATTTGGTGATACCCACTTTTCAAATCTATCTTTGAAAAGACCATAGAACCACCATCATGTCTAGCATATCATCTAATCGAGGTATAGGAAACCTATACTTGATAGTAATCTTGTTAATAGCTCGGCTATCAACACACATACGCCAAGTTCCATCTTTCTTTGGCGTTAGTAAGGCCGCAAAGACATGGACTTAAGCTTTCACGAATAAACCCTTTGGCTAGCTAGCCCTTCCACTGTCTCTTAAGCTCGCATGTTCGGTAGGATTCATGCGATATGCTTTGGAAGGTTAGGTAATTGAGATCCCGGCACAAACTCCATCTCATGTTTAATGTTACGCAGGGGTAGCTCATTTGGTAGCTCTTCTGGTGATACATCCGAGAATTCATCAATAATGTTTGGACTTCAAGAGGTGTTTCACAAGTGGGCGCTTTAGATCCTTCAATGCGTTTTACTACTACGCAAGTACCACTTTATTCTTCTTAGTCTCTCTTATGAAAGGCCTCTTCGTCAAAATCGGAGGAATGTATTTTTACTCGTAACGGACGTTTTGGTGAAGGTTCCTTATGCTTATCAATCTCCGCATCAATCATCGGGAGTAAAGTTACACACTTATTCCGATAGGAAAAACGTAGGTGTTACTCTCCCCACAATGTTTCACCTTTCGGTCATAGAGCCAAGGTCGCCCGGTAGAATATGGGCAACTTTCATGGGTACAATGTCACACAACACCGAATCATGATAGTTTTTAAATGAGAATGAAACAAGACAACGTTGTGTTACCGGAATTGTTGAGTTGTCGATCCAAGCCACTTTATAGGGATGCGGATGTGGTTCAACAGAAGTTTGAGACGTTCCACGTTGATGCCGAAACCACATTCATGCAACTTCCACTATCTATTATGAGCTTCTTGGCTTGAGTCCCACAATGGACCAACATTTGAAAGATTGCGACGCCAATCCTCTTCTTGAACTTTAGGAGTTGTTAGGATCCTCCTAACTCTCGTAGCGAAGTGTCCTCTTCTTGTTCTTCTAAATCATCGACCTTATATGTCCCGAAATCATAATCAACCCCATCGGTCTCGTTCTAGTTGTTTTCTTCGGTCTCTATTTCAAGACCGATATGCATTTTTTCTTTGGACAATTGTAACTCATATGACACGGTTCTCCACACTTGAAACAACCATCATTATACTTTCTCGGTATCTCTAGGAGGCATGGTATTCTTACCCTTCGATCATCGCTTTGTCTTCGAACCACTTGCTCCACTTCTTTGGTTGCGTATAGGGTGATCTCATACTCGATTAGTTCTTGAAACCTTTTAGTTAGTGGCTTAAGGTATTCCTCCAATTCAACGGTTGTTTGATACGCATCTTCCATACTATAAACAAGTTGTCTAAGCAATTCTCGCCGTATGTCGCCCTTAATCCAGCCTTGAACCTGCTAGGCTTTGACGAGGATCTTCAACAATCGACTTCGAGTTTTAATCTCATCAAACCGCTGCATATACTGTTACACTTTCGAAGTACCTTGCTTTTAGATTAACAAGTTGTTCACACACTTGTCTTGGTAATTGATAGGCATGTACTTCTCGAGGAGCTTTGTCTTCATCTCTTGCCATGTTCCTATAGGTTGTTGTCCCAACCTCCTCATGTTTTCTTCAATTCCACGCCACCACACTTTAGCCAAACCAACAATTTCATCTTCGAACCTGACTGCCGTCTCGTCAGGCATGTCGAACCAATCAAAATATTCTTCAAGTGCAAGCCAATCGAAAATATTGTAGGATCGAATTTTCCTTCAAAATTTGGGACATCGGTCTTCACTTTCTTTGTGATATCTCGTATCACGTGGTTGACAACGACCTCTCTAGAACTTCCCTTGCCCAATTAAATGCAGTTGATCCCTTGCTTACGGAATACGAGCACCTCTTCTGGTTGCCTTCCTCCTTGCCGCAAATCTTCATGACCGAATGAATTATCCCAGGTATTGTTGTTCAATCTCTCCAGGATCCGGAATTTCACCATTACCAACTCCACGGATTATCTCCCTCAACCGGATTCCTTCCTTCTATACCATCAAGGCGAAAATCAATGCGGTCAAGGTGATCTAGGATCGGAGAAGGATGGCATCGCGTTCATCGGCGACTTCATGTCTGTAAGGTCTTCCTGGATCGAGTAGTCATTGTTTAACTCGGGCTCGATACCAAAATGATGCGAGCGGAAGCAATTTGTGTGCACACTCGATTACAAACAATAAAAGATAAAATAAGATAAACAAAACCCGGCTTCACACCGAGGCAACCTTAAGCGCACCTAGGTTTCTTGAGCGCACTCAAGACTTTGAATCACGCAGACTCAACACTTAAAAGCAAGAATTTGCTGGAAACTTTTATTTAAACTCTTTTTTTCAATTTCTTTGTTACAAAGACAGGAAGGCCTATTTATAAGCCTTCAAAATACTTAAAAGACACTAATATTAACAGTTACATCAGTTAGAAACATCTCTAGGAAAAGCCATGTCTATTTAACGCCCCAAAACTACCTAATAACGCCTATAATCGCTAAATAACGCCCAAAATAACTACTCTTTGTCGATCCTTTGTTGTGCTTTATGATGTAATAATTCTACTTTCCCCACAACACAATTAACTAACAACAATTAACTAACCGACAAACTAACTCAATTCAGAAAACAAACATAAGTAATTATGCCAACTCCCAACTAGGCCCTATATCATCAAAGGCATCCCAAATCAGAGCTTGAGCCTTAGAGGCATCTTTTCCACGCCTTTTGTATGTTTTGAGTGACATTTAAGACAAAAGATCTTACATAATTGGATTTCCCAGGACATGATTCTCTTGTCTTGAGATGATGGTATTCTTTATTACAATGATCATAGAGCCGTCCCAAGTTTATCCTTGCCTCCTAAATCCTCGAGGAATGTAGAAGTTAATGGCATTGCAGAGTAATTCTCTTTTTCAATCACCCAAGTTCCTTTTGTCGTTAACTTCCCCCTTGGGGAGGGGGCAAAATTTGAGGCTGGCTTATGGTTCTAACATGTTGGCAAGAGTTTAGAGCAAAGATATAGTGGAGTATTTGAAGCGACCCGAACCCGAGAGGTACGCTACATGTAGCCTATTAAGCACGCAGCACCTTGGATCACTAGGCGTTGTAAAAACCGACCCAAATGTCCATAAATGATGTTGGTGTCCAGAGATAGTGTGTGACGACCTTACAAACCATATACAAATCCCGCATCTACCCGATGTGAGATGGGGGCGTCACAAATCAATTTTTATAGGTATAGATAAGTTTCACCCCTTATATATTATTAGGAAAGGGTATGAAGCCTCTTCAAGTAGCTTGTTTGCAATTCTCTATAAATATATTACTCAGTGTCACCTTTTTGTTTTTCACAGAACTTAATTAAGTCAACATTATTCTCATACACCCTTGATCTCTAATAGTCTCTATATTACAAGTACAAGTGAACATAAGGCTTCGGTCGTTGACGATGGTAATGTTGGTAAATTCTATCATTCGACACACATGATATTAGAAAAAGTGACTGACTTAGGAACCAAGAAAAACCTAAAAGTTTGACACTCAGTTTATTATCTTAATGGTTTATACCAAAGAAGTATAAGATGTACTTTTGTTGCTTTCAGTTCATTATCAGGAATAAAGAGGGAGGGGGGAATAAATCCTTCCTTCTTGAGCCTGTCTGTCCCTATTGTTCATCAGTTAGGATTGCCTAGGACATATGCGTGCACAATTTGAGATTTGATTTGTCAGATTGTTCGACTCGTAGGCTTATATTGGAATTGAACTTGACTGGTCCTGTCAGAAATCCAAATAATGTGAGCAAACTCATCAAGATTCGCGGCAATTATATCTCTTGGTCAGCTGGAGAAAGAGAAGTAAACATGTGCATCTCATAGTTTGCACGTATCAGGTTGAGGAATTTGAGGGCCTACAGGTATTCCTAAAACTGTGTTGAGTAAACAATTCATCTTCTTCATACTTAACCACTGACTTGGCTCCTGCTGGTCAAGACACTTGTAGTGCTGTTTATCGAAGAGGAAAAAACCCGTCTATGATACTAATCCATTTTCCGTTACTCTATAAAAGTTTGATCATTAATTTGATATTTATTCTGCATGGGAATTTAAATGGGTTGAGTGTAGACATCTCCTAGAGGTTAATTGACCCTTTCTTGTGAGGCATTTTAGTGGTACCAGTTTTGGTCCAAAGTAGCTGAAAACAACTTGCAACTTCCATCAAGTGCATTTAAGTGTGAGTAAGCATGCAACTAATAAATTACTCCCAACACTTTGCAGTAATACTTTTTCAATCACCCTTAGCTCATGTTGCAGTCAACTCATCTCTTTCAATTCGGAAGGCCGGAGAAAATAGGCAGGGTAATGGTCCTAGTGTGCTCCAAAAGTGGCACACATGAGAAAATTACGGTTTATCAGTTAGGCTTGCTTACAAGATGTGCATGCACAGGCTGAGATTTCCATGTCAGATGTCTCCGTTCTTACAATTATTTCTTCCTGATGAAACCTATTGCTGAGGGATTGCAAGGATTTGTCAGAATTTCTTAATGGGATCATGGGTCATGGGCAAAATGGTCATTGCACATATTTATCAATTACAGCCACCACTGTGCCCAAAGCCCAATGAAACATGGCCAGAGATAAAAGTGGGGAATGTAAGAGGGAAAGGTGACAAGCCCTTGGTAAGTGCAGAATAGTGAGTGTACGTGTTGGGAAGGGGTTGTTATAAGTCATATTTGGTGAACTAGATCTGCATTATTATTGCTGTGTTTGTAGGGACATCTAGTAGAGACTCCATGAATGGGCCAAAATATTCTTTTCTTCACTTCTTCTTGCCCTTATTAGAAACTGATATAATGAAAAGAAAGGCACGGCCAAACATGGCTGAACTGGACAGTACACTTGTGGACAAAATCCCAACATTCCAATTTCCACAGCCACTCCCTTCCTTTCTACTCCACCATCTCACACTCTAAATGACCCAATTAACACAGTGATCATCAGTATTTACCATATTGCCACTTTATTACCGCATATGTTAGGAGTCCGACAAGTTCTCAATTAAAGAGCTAATTTATCTACAAGTTGGGTTTTAATGTGTGTCACTCTCGATTATTTGGATGATTGGTCCTTAGAGACCCAACTTATGGATTGATTGGTCCTTCCATTGGTCATGTGTCAAACACAAATGCTGGTATATATATATATATATATCTGCCCATGTATAAAACTTGTAGAAGTGCTTGGGGGTATCCTAGGAGAAATTTATCAAGCACAACACCCCTGCCTTAAAGAGCCCACAAGTCCCTTTTTTATTGCACATGATCCAATAATGGAAGAGAAGAACTCCACTACTGAAGCAACAATCATGGCTGCACTTTCCACCCTAACCCCTCCCCAACTCTCAGATCTCACCACCTCCATTTCCTCCCTATTCCACCGCCACCTCCGCCGTCTCTCCACCCTCCTCTCCTCACCTACCATCTTCTCCGTCACTATCCACCACCTCCACTCCCTCTCTCTCCACCAAAAATCCCTCCTTATTGCCCACCACCTCATTTCCATCCTCTCGCACCTCTCTCGCTTTCTCGGTACCAAATCTGCTATAGTCGCTACCAACCTCCATGATCTTGATTGCGTTCTCCTCCTCCTCCTCCTTTGCGAGCTCCACCAACATGATCCAGACTCTCTCAAAACCTCGCCTTTTAACTGGCGTGCTTCTCTTTCAACCTACGTCTCCAACAACATGCTAACATTATCAGGCATAGGATTTTCAGATAGTGAAGTCTTGATCAAGTATATAGAGTTGGTAACAAAGTGCCAGAGGTTTGTCCGTATAATGGGTCATTACGGTGGTGGGAAGGACGGTAGGGAGGTGGCAACTTCCGTGGCAGCAGTGGTGGCCCTGCCATCAGTGGAAGTTGGAAGAGGAGGTAAGGAGTGTGTGATATGCAAAGAAGAGATGGGAGAAGGGAGAGACGTATGTGAACTTCCCTGTGATCATTTGTTTCATTGGATGTGTATATTGCCATGGTTGATGAAAAGGAACACGTGTCCTTGCTGCCGGCACCGGCTTCCGACGGACGACGTGTTGAGCGAGATTGAACGGCTGTGGGAGGTTCTGGTCAAGATGGGTGGTGGTAAAATGCTTGAAGAAGGTGTTTTTTTAATTTCAGATTAGATCACACCCATTTCAGAAATGTAAAAATATCACAACTTTATTTAGATATGTAAACCATTTCTAGAAATGCTTAATATATAGAGATATATTCTCGTTTCGATAGAAATATAGTGATGATTCCTTCTTATTGGATCAATTTATTAAAAAGATTGCAAAATCTGAAAAGTTATAACTTATAACAAAGGGTTGGGTTTGGGTATACCCGCGTTCCTCGTCCCAATTCGGTGGGAAAGTAGTATTTCGCTCCTCAAATTTGCTGTATATAAATGTATTATTTGTATCAAGAGTGACAAAATTTTATCCAGTTCATTGGATTATACAATCTATATTACAATAGAACTCATTTTTACACATGTACAATTGACTAAAGCTATTTAGAGGTTGAGATTAAATTATCTTAAAAAATTTAATGGTTGAGATTCACTCTCACATTCACATGTGTGAAAGTAGTTATCCACTTTTAAATCTCTATTTTCTCTCACCCTATTACAAAGTTACCCCTTACAATTAATATTATGAGCAGTCACACCTTGAGATTAATATTCTAAACCATTATCTCTTACAAAACATCAACCTTACATTAATATAATCTCACAATAGAGTTCAATTAATTGACTGAGACTATCTGGGTATCGGGGTTGATTCCGCCGTAAAATCAAACGTTCATAGGTCAGTTACATATAACTCCTTACAAATAACCCCCCTCAAATATGGGTCGAGTTTGAATAGCACCCCTTAACTACCACTTGAAGTAATGTATCCCTCAACTGTAACATTTTTTTAAAAATCATACATTCTATTTAGACGTTAGTGTTTCAATTGACGAAATTAGATATAATGGCACCGTGCCATAGGCACGGGCACGAAGATCTAGTATAACCATTGTAAAAAGACTTATTGGCTTTTATTCATTAATAGTGTTTCAATTGTGAGTAATAGATAACACTCATTAGAGACCAATAACAAAATAAATAAATTATGGATATTAATCGGTTATTCATTGGGTTTATCCATTAATGTCACCAAAATCATTAGGTTTATCAACTAATGTCACTACCACCACCCGCCTCTACCCACCATCGCAACTTCCTAACTTGGGCAACCGCCACCAATCACCACTGCCCACCGCCACCACCATCTGCCGCCCATCGCCACCAACGTCCATCCACCACCGTATGCCGCCAACCTCCACCTCCGACCACTACCTGCCGCCACCACCATCTGCCCCCAACCTCCGCCACCACCTACTGCCCATCGCCGTCACCACCACCACTATATGTTCTTTACTTAAAAATGATAATAAATAAAAATGAAACTTGATATTAACAATATTCAAACTTAGATTTTATACCAAAGCTTGCTACCACCAGGCTAGACCCCTTTTTGAAATTTATTTGAAAGTTTAATATAAATATAAACAAGTAATCATAAAATTTGTTGATTATTATGAACTTATTTATAATTTTGTTTTGGATTATTTATAATTACAATGAATATACATATTTAAATTTAAATTTTATTTGTATTTTGTAAAAATTGCACCTAAATTGCATCAACTTATTGTACTGCAAACTTTTCATTTACTTGTCAATTTCATTTTGTTAAATTAGCAGTTGGCTCCATTTCATTTATTTAGTTTAATATTTGTTGCTCCATTTCGTTTGGTTTAAAAAATATTTACCTAGAAATTAAAAGTTAGCAAGACAAAAAAAGAAAACAAAGTCTACACAAGTTTAATATATATATTTTTATAATATAAATTCATGACCACAAATTATGACATTTTTTAACAAAAAATATGCATTTTTTAATATTTGATGATCCATTTCATTTCATTAACTTTTAGTAGCCCATTAGTAATAAAATTATACTTTTATACCTCAATTTTTTTAAAGTAGATTATTTAAGTGAAACATCCCGAAATAAAATAGTGGACTTTTTGCCCAGAACAAAAAAGTATTTTGGTCTGATAGTCGTGGGTATTTGTTAGTATAGTCGGAATGATTGATTATTCACTACTTGTTATCTTTTTTAATCTTTGCATCTGTTACTTTTTTTTTATTCTACTACAATTTTGTTTAATTTATTTGTAAGAACAAAAATATTTTATAGTCAACATATGCCGAGACAGCTGAAGCATGAGACAAGTGAAGGCGTGAAGCATTTTGTGATATAGAGTTTCCTAGAAAGGTCACCAACATAAGGTTGTGTTATTTTTTTGAAAAGGTGTTATGTGAGTGCTTGCATATATATATATATATTCCTTTTAGAGATCAGGTTCTTCCGTCTTCCCTCCTATAAGGGCAAGTTTGGTTGTCCCTCTCAAGTTTGTAATATTATTTCTATTAATAAAATATAGCAGTATACCGCCCCTGTTTCCCTAAAAAAAAATACAAAAATAACTTTAGATTTTATTCTACAATGGATGATCATATTGTGTTAATTGTTTACCAAGACATGTTAATTTTAATTTTTTTTATTATATTGATTTATTTGAATACTAATACATTTCTAAACTGATATCATCACATACTGATGTCGTGTCATAGGTACGGACACATAATCTAGTATATATATGTAGTCTTACAGCTAGTGTGTGTGTGTGTCTTTGTTTAGTTTTGTATATGTAAAAGTGTGTGTGTGTGTGTGTGTGTGTGTTTATGTGTTTTTGTCTAATTTTGTGTATTTTTTTTATATGTTGTGATTAGTGAATAATACTATATATAGGAAAGTAATACTTAAAAATAAATTAAAATATGATGTTATCTAGATAATATCTATTTATTAATGAATATAATTGGATATTATCCAATAATATCCATTAAACTAAATAAATGTTATTAGATAATATCCAATAACACCTATTATCTATATTAGATAAATAATAATTTTATCTAAATTATCGAATAACACCTAATTGACAACCCTTTTTGTATCTATTACTTACTCATGCGTCTTTGTGGGGGCAAGTACCCTAATGAATGGTTGTGAATTGTGATGAATGAGTTGTAGAGAATCATTCATTTCTGATAACAAGTTTGACTAGTTGACCATGGTGTGTGGTTACTGGTTAAGGTTTGGGGATTGGAGTGAGGACTAAAAATCTCTCAGAAATTAGCCACGGAACTTGAACCAGGGCCAGGTGAATAACTTGAGGTTTCTCTGTATACTTCAGATCTTATACTTTTGGGAGTCTCCTAATCTCTTATCTATCCATATATAAAAAATGAGGAGCAAGATTTAGAAAGTTTCCATTAAAAATGATATTTTAAATTTAGAAACATTTCTAATTTATATATAAGCGTTTTTTTACATTGGAAATTAAAAATATAAAATATCATTATTATGGTTGATTGAAAAATGATTTCAAAACCTCTTCACATTTTTATTTAGTATATTAAGAAAAATATGCATAGTAGAAACATGAGAGATAACAAAACCAATTTTTTTTTATCAATTTCTTTACATCAATATCCAGACTAGAAAAAATAAATATGGAATAAAACAACGATTTTGAAACTAAATCATATACACACACTTTGAAGTAAAATTAATTTACAGACAATCAATTAATAATAATACCAATCAGATAATTTTTTTATCTATTTCATCATAACCAAAGTTATTATTGTAAAAGAAATCTATAAATCGAGATAAGAGCAATTTTTTGAGACAACTAGCTACATATAAAAAAAATGAAAACCCGATAATTTCTGATTTTTCAGTTACTTATACATGTTTAAAAAATTCAGATATAAAAAAAGTGTTGTTGATAAAATTGATCAACATTCAGATTAAATGTGTTTGTTAGTTGAACTAAATCACGAATTAAAATTAATAAACGAGTTTTGAAGTTACACATAGTTTTTGAAATATTTTTGGAAATATGAACTTACCAACAAGTTTCCGGTAAGATGGTAGTCATAGCTTCCGTTGTCGGACTTTCTTTAGGTGGTAATCTTGAGGTTCGCCATTGTTGCAAAAAATGCTTAAATTTTATTTTGCAATATGTGGTGAAACTAGGGTAAAAATGATTACTTTTCGTTTACATACATCAATTAAAACAACGTGGTTTTATAAGTGTTTACCGGGTCGCGGTTCAAAGTTATCCATAGCACGGTTTAAACCAAATTTTCCGATGTCTATCCATCGATCGTTTGAATTTTTAGTTCATTTTCTTTGACTCATCTCATACATTTATTTTCCTTGGTTATATACTATTTTAATTATTTTTTCTTTATGTCTGATTTTTAAATTGAATCATAATACTTGAATTATTTTGAAAAAATTACCAATTTTGAAAAGTGTAATTTTTAAGGTTTTATGACAAAACATGTTAGTATATCACTATATCACAAACAATTTGTCATTTTCTCTAATATTATATGCGTTATCAATTTTTTTAACATTAATGTAACTTTATTTATATATATTTATTGTATATATTTTATTATCATTTTTTAAAACAGAAAACACATAAGTGAATTTAAATTTTGTTAAGACTCCATAGTAGAGAATGAGAGAAAGTGAACCTCAATTCCATTGTTTAGAATTGGAAATGTGGGCTTCAATGTAAATTTTATTGATTATATCCAGAAAAAATATTAGAATTTGAATTGAACTGAAATTCTTAATATTTTTATTCTATAAATTGATTTTTTTTCTCAAAAGGTGAAACATTTTTAAACCTATAGACTATTGATTTTCATTAACTTTTTTTCCTATTAATTTGCTTATTCGTTTGGATTTTTAATTGAACTCTACATGAGAGCCAAACAAAATAATCTTAATTTTAATGTTATAAAATTATGATATTCAATTCTACACATCGAACTCATAATTTTTATGTTACAATCATTTGTGTATTTTATTAGCACTAAAGTTTTAACTATTGTATTAATATGAATATAGGTTTCGTGCACCGCACGAGTGCTTTGATTATAATTTTATATTATTAACTTCAATTTTTATTGTACAAAGTAAATTGTTTTGGTCAAGGACATGTCACTTCGATATCAATTTAAAGATATGTTTAAAAAGTTATTGTTTTTATTAACATAATTTTCTATAATTTGTTTTATATGCATATTGAACTCGTGATTTTTCATATAATTATTCGGTTATATGGCTATCATTAAAAATTTATATTTTTTTATTTATATCAATATTAAACCGTGAATTACACGGTTGTGTCGTAGTATATATAAAAACAGAAGTGCATAATTTTTAGAAATTTCCCGCCAAAAGTCACTTTTCAAAAATGGAATCACTTAAGTTCTGTTTATGTCAATTTTTTATTTTTTTTTGAAATTGAATTTGAGAAATGTCATTTAATGATGTTGACAGAAACTATTCCAATTGAGTTTATTTTTTTTATTTGGAGAATTAAATTTGAAAATGACATATAACTAATTACATACCAAAGTCATATAACTATTAAATATTACACAAAAATAAAGTATAAATCAAATTTCTAGGCAATCTATTCATAAGTCAGACAGAGTCCATGTGCATATAACTAATTACAAACAAAACCAATATATAAAAATAATTCGTAAAAATTGTATTTATTCAAAAATATTGAATAACTTAGTATTATTAAAAATAAAAAATAGGTAAATAAAAATACTTATGATTGTTTTTAATAGATCTTGAAATACAGTTCTATAATATTTAAAAAAAAACAAATAAAAAATAACCATGGGCCTGATTTTGTTTGATTTTTTAGTTTGGGTCCGTCTTAATTTAAATTATCACTAGATTTTGTGTCCGTGCTTATGACACGGTGTCAGTATGAAACTTATTCAATGTATGAAGTGAACAGTATGTAAATGAATTGATATATGCTTGGGATGTTGTAAATATCAGATGAATGCACACTACACAACTGAAAAAAAGAAAAAAAACTCAATAAACTAAACAAAAAAAAATACATTTTATGATGGTCCATTACAAATAACTAAGTAAGAATATCGAGAACTTTATGTCATATTCAAATTAGAGTGACATTTTCTCTTCTTTTTTTGTTAATTATTTATGTAATTAAAAATTGAAATGTAATATATAAGTTATGTTGTTGAAAGAGATACATGTTTTTTTTTGTGGTTTCAATTAAATAGTCATGTAAAAATTAAGATGCAATTTTTTTTAATTACATCACATCAATGAACAATACATATTCTGAAATCTCAAACAGTGAGTTAAAATTTTTTTTTTGTGGTTTTAATTAAATAGTCATATAAAAATTAAGATGCAATTTTTTTTAATTACATCACATCAATGAACAATACATATTCTGAAATCTCAAACAGTGAGTTAAATTTGAACGATACATAATCGTAAATATTTTAATTGAATTACATATTCTGAAATCTCAAAATGTGAGTTAAATTTGAAGGTTGGAACTCAAATAATGTTGTTTCGTAACATAGTCTATTCACTTGACTTATGCAATGATACGAGATTAATTGTTATAAGGCTGAGAAACCATGTTTTAGAAGGTTGAGTTCTTTTAAAGGAAAATTCTGGTGGTACACTTTTGATTCCAAAATGTTACTGATATTATTTGATCCTATAATTTCTTTCAAATTCCAGATAAAATATTTTTTGTTGATTATATCTTACGCAATGTCTATGAATAAAAATCATGGTAAGTCATTGTCTGATATAAGACTCCATTTGAAAACATGTTTTTGCTCATCATAAGTTGTATGTAGCTTTGTCTATAGTTCCTATGTTGTAAGGGTAAAATAGGCATGACTTATTTTGATTTTGTTTTTTCTTTCTTGGTCTTTAAGTTTAGTCATTTTTTGAAACAAAATATTCATAAGATTTTTGGCTTTCTTGGTCATTAAGTTTAGACATTTTTGGAAACAAAATATTCCTAAGATTTTTTGTTTTCTTGGTCCTAAAGTTTAGGAGTAATTATGGAAACAATATATTGGTAATATTCCTTCTAATATTCTCTCCTTAAAAACGTGACTAAGAGGCTTTGGTTTATTTAGTAATGAAATCTAATGAATTTAGGAAGCTTATTTGATTAACAATTCGATCTCCTAATCCTTTTTCATATTGGAGTTTGTTTCCTTCTTTTTGTGTAGGTCTCCTTCACAATATAAATAGAGGACATGGGCAGAGGTTGAGACATGCAAACATAGAGAGAGAGCTGAGAGCAGAATATTCAGAGTTTCAGACGTTCATAATTCCAGTTTATTGCAAAATTTGAAGCAGCAACTAGAGTGTTTGGTTTGGTGATTTTACATTATAGGAAGCTTATTTTTTCTTCCCACGTTTTCTGTACCTATTTTTCTGTGGGTTTTTGCTCTCCAAGACTTATTGTCTTGTGAGAGTATTTGGTTTGGTGATTTCACATTATTTTTGTAAAACAATTTATCTTTTTAGTAAAATCTTTTTGGCCATGAGGCTAAATCTTCAATCATAGGCTTGTAGATTGTTTTGTAAACATTTGTTCTTAAATTTATGCTTTAGTATTAAAGTCTTCCGCTGTTTTAATTTTTCTGACTAATGCACCTTCCATTGTAGCTTCTGCACAAGCTACATTGGAAACTGCATTGACAGTTTTTGAATCCTAGCTACTAGCCTACTATTGATCTTACATATGTGATATTTATAGTAGCAATAGACGTACATATTGAACGAAAATTATTATATCTAAAAAGTATTCCAAAATTTATATTATTTTTTTTCAAATTTATAGGATTTTCTATATTTAATTTTACAATTTATTATTTTTTGTTTATTTTGCTAATATTAAAAAAAAATTAATTACATACTATTCAACTTTAATTTAGTATATAATTTTACACACATACGCAATCCATACATAGCACGAATAAATCACATTGTATTAAAAACATTAGAGGTAGAGAGTAGTATTTCAATATCAAACCTGCGCAACCATACTTCAAGCTAAACTCTCTCTCATATTACAACCATCACATTTTTCATATCTTTTTGATTTGGCATTTAGTTGAGTCAATATTCGACTGGTTCAATGTGGTTGGGGGCTCGCCTCGTGTAAACAATTATGGTCGTGAGATATATACGGTGCAGAATTTACGGGCGGCCGGTTCACTTTTTAAAAATTTTAACCACTATAATATCTCTTTAAAAAAAATCGAATAAAGATATTTCTAAGAATAAAAAGTCTACGATACATTTAATGAACTTACGAATCACACACTCAATGCATCACGCTGCATCAATTTTTATACTAAAATGCATCAATTTAAATTACATAATCCAACTTTACATCGTGTTGCACTAAATGTATACACCATAATACATTAATTTAAATTATCTAATCCAATTTATGCATCGCGCTGCACCAAGCCAAGCACCCAATTGATACATCACGCTGCAAAACTATAATGAACTTGGCATCCATGTCCTCCGCCTTCGTCCCTTCTGAAAAATCTTTCAACCCAGCCCATGACCATTCTCGTATTGTACTTAATGAATCAGAAAAATCGTTTACCTTTTAGGGGCATTACCCCCGAACCCCTTCGACCCTTGCGACCTAAACAGTAGAGTTGTCAAAAGACCGAGTTGGGCCGCACAAAGCCCATCGGGCCAAACATTGCAATTGGGTCAGGCCAGGTTAGCCCAAAATTTCTCTGAACCACCAGAACTAAAGCCCAAACCAACCTATAACACTGGGACTGAGCTAGCCCATGGGTCGACCCATTGACCACGCTAATTTTGCCGAATTTTGCCTATTTTTTAGCTAACGTCAAAGCCTGCTAGGTCACACATTGAAATCGGGTCATGCCAGGATTTCACCGGGTCTATGGAACCTATCCATGTATAATATCAGGTCGACGGGACCGACCTATTGGTCCGGGCCTGTTTTTCACAACTCTACTAACCTGGCAGGTCGATCATCGTTTCGTTGCCGCACAATCATGATTTTTGAACTCCAAATTGTTGGCGGGTGGAAGGAGACATTCTTAGCATTTTATGAACAATATTTCGAAAATAAATTTTTGCAATTGAAAAAAATTAAAGAACTGCAGTGGTTCAAAATTTTGGAAAAGGTATCGGCCAGAATTTGACCTAAATATATTGTTCAAATTCATGTTAAGTCTATTTGGGCTCAAATTCATGTTAAGCCTACTTGGGGACATCAGATAAAATTCATTTTAAGCTTGTAAAGCTGTCAAAAATAGGTCTGACTTTATGGGTTTACCCGACCCGACTTCAATGTTTAGTCTGGTGGGCTTTGATGTGGGCCAAAATATGTAAAATTGGCCCGGTCAATCGGTAGGCCCATATGCTAGCCCAAACGGTCCAGTGTTTTGAACAAGTTTGGGTTTTAGTTTCGACGGGCCGATAAAATTTTCGGTCCGCCCGGCCCGGTCTTTTGACAGCTCTGTAAGCTTAGGCTCAAATTGCCTTGGCTCAATTACATCCCTTAAACCAACTAATTTTTTTAGGATAAATTGCAGGCGGGTTTACTTTCCAAGAATTCTAACATCTTTAGTCCCCTATTTTTTTAAACCACTAAAGTTCATTTTCATTAATTTCTTCCTAAAATGCCCACACGTACCTCTCTCCTCCCTATTCTTCTTCCTCTTATCATATCCAACATCTACTCTACCATTAAGAGAATAAGAAGACAGACGCATATGAAAGAGAGCAAAAGGCGAGAGTGCACAATATTCCGCGATAAGTTCACATTCCGCTTCCTCAATCACAAACTCTTGGAATAACCTTCCTTTCATGATTTTCTTTTCTTAAAAAGCAGTCAACCTACACGTCTTTTCTTCGATTATGCTGAAAAAGATTATGTGCAATTTGAATGGCGAATTTCTTATCACAATTCAAATCCATATGTATTTTAGGTTTGTAACCTAAATCTTTAAGGACATTATGGATCCATAACAACTCACAAACTCCATATGCCATACCAAGAAATTCATTTTATGCACTTGATCTAGAAAGAACTTTCTCTTTTTGACTTCGCTAGGTAAGAAGGTTCCCACCGATGCATCGTTTTTGAACCTCGTTGCATCGCTATGTTATGCAATTAATCGCGATGCACAATATTAATTTGTGATGCACCAACTAGACATCTAATGCAAAAAATTATGATGCATAGTTTTCTATTTGATATGCACAGTTGGAATTATAATACAAAAAGGGAATCCCGATACAAATTTTTGGATTTGCGATGCATTAGTTTGACCCCTATGCAGAAAATTCTAATGCACAATTTTAGATTTGCGATACAGTGCGTGCCTCATCGAAGTTTCGAAGCATTGATTTGGAATTGCTATGTAGCGCGTTCCTGATTCAATTGTATTAAGGGCATACTCGTCATTTTACCCTAAAATGTCCTTTAGCAATTAAATTATGGAAGATAAAAGACTATTGAGATTAAATATTATGAAAAGTGAATCGGCTTGAATTTCTTCCTTTTTGTTATTAATTAAAAAGAGGTTAATTAGAACACTCAATACCTTATAAGCTGAGACACCTTATAATATAAACTCCACAAATAACACTTTTTTTTATTTATTTATGTTTTTCCCTTAATGACTACGAAATCAATGCAATGATAGTATCTCATAATTAGTTGAACCATACAAACTTTGTTTCGGACAAAGAGTCACCGTTTGAAAGTCAAACTTTTTAAGAAAATGACATTTTTAATAGAACATTAGTAATAAAATGATATTTTTAAATCTTAATTTTTGAAAATAAACTCTTTAAGTGAAAACATACAAAAAAGGAATAATAAACTCTTTACGCGGAACAGATAAAGTACTAATTACAGTAATATTTATATTAACAAGAGACATTTTCCGAGTTAGAAAGATACAGTAGTATACGTGAAAGAATCGACTCTTAGTGATATCAAGAGGAGGCTCTGATACCAATTGAAAGAACGTGATGCCACAGATTCTCAATATGCATCAATGTGATAGCCAATGTTGCAGTGATTGTTGCAACAATGGCTGTCACAATGAAGACAGTAAATTATATCAAACCAGTTTGCAGCGGAAGATTGTAGACAAAAATTAACCAAAAACAATCTACAAGTTTGATACTTGTAGATCAAGCCTCAAGGCCACACAAAATTCTATTAAAATCAACACTGTTTTGTATCCAATAAATAACAAAGATTCTCACAAGATATAGTATCTTAGAGAACCAAAAAATCCCACATAAAACACTAAACCAAACGTGGGAAGAAAGAACGAGAATCAACTTCCTAATGACAGAAAAAGGAAGCAGTAAAAGAGCAGTTCTTCAAAGGTTCAAGGAAGCTGATGATGTTGTGCTCTCTGAAGATTCAAGCAGCTACAGTTCGAATGGTTGAACTGCTGCCCTAAAACTCTACCAAGATTGTTCTCAGTTTTATGGATTCTGATCTTCTCTTTTTCGAGCTCTGCACAAAAAACTGCTCCAGAACTTCAACAGATTGTTCTCAGCTTATGGTCTTTTTATCTTCTCTGTCAAAAGTCTGTATGCTTCGAAATCCAGCATTCAACATATATAGGAGGCAAACCTACAAGAACACGTCAAGAGATATGCACGGCAAGAGAAAGAGATACATTCCTACTAGGAAAGAGATTAGCAATTAAACATGCAAGATTATGTTTCCTAATAAGACTATGATACTAGGAATAACTAAATTATTTGCAGAGATTTAGTTACCAGATTTGTATTGCCTAAATCTTTTGAAAGATTTTCCTATCAAAAACAAATCAATCTACCAAAAGAATTCTAAACAAAATCTAACACCTAAATAAACATTGACTAAAATAAAAATCTTCTTTGACCAAGAAAGGTGAAAACAAGATAAAATAGGCCTTGCCTATTTTACCCTTACAATACGTTTACACGGTTTTGTTTGCCAACCAATCATCACAAGCAATTAAGCATTCATATTTCATGGACTTCACATAGGTTTCTTAAGCCTGTTTCTTTTATAATATTCATTATTTTTCAATGATATTTCTAAGTGTTATAAAATAACCACAAAATAGAACAAAGAGTGTTTGAGAGAGAGAGAGAGTATTATTCAGAGTGAATCGCAGTGTCCGATAACATCAGACTGCTCGGTATTTATAGCCGAGCAGCCCACTAACAATTTGCCAAACATTGAATGTTTGGTATGCAAAGTCTTACACCTACACCATAGGCTACTGTTTATCATCCATGACTTTTGTTTCATAACACTCCCCCTTGAACATAGCATTGTAAGTTGGCTAAGTGTATCTCGTTAAAAACCTTTAAGTCGAAAAACCCAGTAGGGAAAAAAATCGGACATAAGGAAAAACGTACATAACTTAGGCCACCAATTGTGTGCATGGGCTGTCTCGTTAAAAACCTTTTCATGGAAAACCCAGTGGAAAAAAACCATGATAAAGGGAAAAAGAGTACAGCCATATATGCTCCCCCTTGAACTGACAATGGTCAAGAGAAATCACATTTGTAAATCTCGTAGATTTCGCATCCCAATATTGTGAACATGCTTTCTGAAGGTTGTAGTGGGGAGTGCCTTCGTAAATAAATCTGCAGCATTATCACTTAATCGAACATATTGGATGCTGACCTCTTTCTTCTTTTCAAGTTCTTGAGTGTATAAAAAGAGCTTCGGGGGGATATGTTTGGATCTGTCACTTTTGATGTATCCCTCTTTACTTTGGGCGACACATGCGGCATTGTCTTCAAATAATACTGTCGGGTCTTTGTTGACAGGTAGTCCACTGGCATTTTGAATATGTTGAGTCATAGATCGAAGCCATACACACTCGCGACTGGCTTCATGAAGTGCGATCATTTCAGCATGATTTGACGATGTAGCAACTAGCGTTTGCTTTTGAGAACGCCAGGAAATTGCAGTACCACCCATCGTGAAGACATAGCCGGTCTGTGATCTGGCTTTATGAGGATCAGACAAATAACCTGCATCTGCAAAACCAATCAGTTCATCCCTAGATCCTTTGGGATAAAATAATCTCAAATCGATTGTTCCTTGAAGATAACGAAATATGTGTTTGATTCCATTCCAGTGTCTCCGTGATGGAGATGAGCTATATCTTGCCAATAGGTTTGTAGCAAATGTTATATCTGGTCTAGTACAATTTGCAAGATACATAAGAGCTCCAATAGCACTTAAGTATGGTACTTCAGGACCAAGTATTTCTTCATTATCTTCACAAGGACGAAATGGATCTTTTTCAATATTCAGTGATCTATTAATCATGGGATTAGTGAGAGGGTTTGCCTTATCCATACAAAAGCGCTTCAAAACCCTTTTTGTGTAATTTGATTGGTGTACAAATTTTCCACTATAAAAGTGTTCTATTTGTAAACCAAGACAGTATTTGGTCTGCCCAAGATCTTTCATTTCAAATTCTCCCTTTAGGTAATCAACTGCTTCTTTGATTTCCTTGGGAGTTCCAATGATATTCAGATCATCTACATAGACAGCGATAATAGCAAATCCAACTGTCGTTTTCTTTATAAAGACACACGGACATAATTGATCATTCACATATCCGTCTTTCAACAAATGCTCATTTAAGAAATTATACCACATACGACCGGATTGCTTCAATCCATACAGTGATCGCTGTAGTTTAATTGCACATAATTCTTTGGGCTTTGAGCTCAGTGCTTCAGGCACCTTAATTCCATCAGAATTCTCATATAAATATCGGCATCTAATGATCCGTATAAATAAGCCGTTACAACATCCATGAGATGCATATCTAGATTTTTCGAAACCAATAGGCTGATTAGATATCTGAACGTAATAGCATCCATTACAGGAGAATACGTTTCTTCATAATCAATCCCAGGCCTTTGAGAAAAACCTTGTGCAACAAGGCGAGCCTTATATCTCACAATCTCATTTTTCTCATTTCGCTTTCGAACAAAAATCCATCTATATCCAATGGGTTTCACAGCTTCTGGTGTGAGAACGATAGATCCAAAAACTTTTCGTTTATTTAACGAATTTAATTCAGCCTTCATGGCATCTATCCATTTGATCTTGTCATGCCTATTTTGACATTCGGATACAGATTTTGGTTCGGGATCATCAGTCCCGTCATTAATTTCTTGGGATACCGAATAAGAGAATATATCATCAATATTCTTCATTTCATCTCGGTTCCATATTTTTCCATTACTCATGTAATTAATGGAAATCTCATGGTTATCATTGCCTGCAGGGCTTACTAGATTTGCATGATCGTGTGTTTGTTCTGGAACAATTTCACGATCGTGTGTTTCTTTTGGAACACTTTCATGTGATTGGGGATTTTCAATCACTTTCTTTTTGCGAGGATTTTTATCCTTTGAACCAATGGGTCGTCCACGCTTCAGGCGTGTTTTAGATTCATTTGACATTTTATCATTTGGCAGCCCTTTTGGTATTTCAATTCGGGCAGGAGCATTTATAGCAGCTACATGTGACTTTGTCACTCTCTTTGTATCTATAAATGCATCTGGCAACTGATTCGCTACATTTTGTAAATGTATGATCTTTTGAACTTCAGTTCACGTTGCTTTGTGGGAGGGTCAAGGTGCATAACGATGATGTGCACCACTTGATCTCTCTTCCCACTTGTTTCCCCTCTTCACCTAAAGGTGGAAACTTGTCTTCATTAAAATGACAATCGGCAAAGCGTGCCGTAAAAACGTCACCCGTTTTTTGTTCAAGATATTTTATTATAGAAGGGGATTCATACCCAACATATATTCCCAATCTCCTTTGTGGTCCCATCTTTGTACGTTGTGGTGGAGCAATTGGTACATATACCGCACAGCCAAAAACTCTTAGATGGGATAGATTCGGCTCTCGCCCGAATGCCAACTGTATTGGGGAGTATTTATGATATGCACTTGGCCCGAGGCGAATCGGTCTGTTGCATGTAAAACATGACCCCATACGAGTAGGGAGCTTTGTTCTCATCATTAATGGTCTGGCAATGAGTTGAATACGTTTGATCAATGATTCAGCCAAACCATTTTGTGTATGAACATGGGCTACTGGATGTTCAACATCAGTCTCTATTGCCATACAATAATCATTGAATGCTTGAGATGTAAATTCACCAGCATTATCAAGTCTCACTTTCTTGATCATATAATCTGGGAATTGTGCTCTCAGCTTGATTATTTGTGCAAGGAATTTGGCAAATGCCGTATTACGAGTTGATAATAGACATACGTGCGACCATTTGCTAGAAGCATCAATCAATACCATAAAGTATTGGAATGGTCCACTTAGTGGATGGATAGGTCCACATATATCACCCTGAATTCGTTCCAAAAACGATGGTGATTCATATCCAATTTTAGTTGGTGATGGTCTAATTATCAATTTTCCTTGAGAACAAGCCTCACAAAGGAGTTCATTAGATTGAAAAATCTTCTGGTTTTTCAATGGATGACCACTAGAATTCTCTATAATTCTACGCATCATTATTGATCCTGGATGCCCCAATCTATCATGCCAGGCTTTAAATGTTTTAGTAAACTTCAGGTTTACTGTAGAATATGATTCAAATATTCTTATGATTGTACTATACAATCCAGATGATAGAGATGGCAATTTTTCCAATATACACTTGCTTCCGGAAGTGTTTGAGGTAATGCAAAGATATTCATCATTCCCCTTATTCATAGTCTCAATATGATATCCATTCAGACGAATGTCTTTGAAACTTAACAAGTTTCTTTGAGACTTAGGAGAGAATAATGCATTATTTATTATGAATTTCGTGCCTCCAGGCATTAGGAAAATTGCCTTGCCAAATCCTTCAATTATTTTGGCATTACCAGATATAGTGTTAACATTAGCATTGTCAATTTTGAGATAAGAAAAATATTTCTTATTTTTAAGTATGGTATGCGTAGTAGCGATGTCTGCAAGACATAAATCTCCTCCTTGGATTTTGGATTCAGACATATTTGTGATCTATTTCAATATGAGAGAAAGTAAAATAAGATGAATAAATATGATAACACATTGAATGCAAAATACATATATAAACTTTATTGTAAGCATGATAGTATACATAGGAAAAGCAGATAATGTTCCTACATCACAACATGTTATTTTTCCACAACTTTTATCTTAAACTCGGACCATAGCTTCATTCCTAGGTTCATTTATTGTTCATGACCAATATCATCACTAATGGTATTGGTCATGTCGACGTTGGCCATATCATCGAAATCAAAATGAAGATCTTCAGGATCATTTTCAAGGAAATTTGTCTCTACATTCTTTCCTTTTTGTAATCTCTCATAAAGATCAACTAGATGTTTGGCCGTTCGGCATGTGCGTGCCCAGTGGCCTGTCATGCCACACCTAAAACATGAACTCTCTTCATTGTTTGGACGCACATTTTGCCTACTCGAGGAGGTGTTTCTATCATCATCTCTGTTCCACTTCAGGTGGCGAGAGGAATTTCCATTATACGGATGATGATGATGGCGACGAAAGTTATTTCGTCCGCGGCCTCTTCCTCGGCCTTGATTTCGACCACGACCTCTGCCTTGTCCATGATTTCCTTGGCCTCGACCACGACCACTACCACGCCCACGCTCTTGGCCTTCATCATACATAGTCCCATTCGCTTCAGGGAATGGGGCTGAACCAGTCGGTCGAGATTCATGATTCTTCATTAGAATCTCATTATTTTGTTCACAAGTAGGTAAGAGATCAATTCGAGTACCTTTTAAAACCCTTCTCGATATTCTTTGCGGGAGCATATTCGAGGCATGAAATGTGGAGAAAGTCTTCTCCAACATATCATATTCGATGATGGTTTCCCCACATAATTTCAAGCTGTGAGGTTATTCTATACATCATTGAACTATATTCATTAATGGTTTTAAAATCTTGTAGGCGGATATGAATCCAATCATAGTGTGCTTTTGGGAGAATGACCGTTCTCAAATGGTCATATCTTTCGTTCAAACTCTCCCAAAAGACGAGTGGATCATTCACCGTGAGGTACTCCATCTTTAGGTCTTCGTGGACGTGGTGTCGTAGGAAAATCATGGCTTGAGCCCGTTGTTGATTACTTATCCATTCACTATTACTTTGTTGGATAGTATTTTCGAGGCTTCTGGCGGCCAGGTGGGTTTCGGCATCTATTTTCCAGGACATATAGTTTTTCCCAGTTATGTCGAGCCTTTCAAATTCAAGCTTAGCAATGTTTGCCATTTGTGAAGAAAAACTATAAAAATGAACCACATATATATATATTAATAAAATGATGACATGGAAATTTTATTCATACGATAATCAATCAGTACATGTTAAAATGTAGGTTGAAAGCTATTGTAACTGCTAACAGGACATACATGATACAAAGCAAGATAATAAAAATCTCAAAATCGTTTGGAGGGAATTCAACAACAAAAACCATTGCGGTGCACGCAATAACAAGTATGATAATAATCATTAACATTGGAGGGAACATTTTTGTAGAAGAAGATATGATTATTGAGAGTTTGTAAGGAGATAGTAAAAATGTGAGTAATCTATTAAGATGTTGTGGTATATATGGAGGAAAAAATGACCGTTTATGACCGTTAACTAGCCGTTTATTACCGTTGGAGGAGATAAATAAAAATCAGTAACTAGCCGTTTATAGCCGTTATATGATAGGGGTAAAAATGTAAAAATTCTGATTTAATAGAATTGCATTTATATTATGAATAAATAAAAAACTTATTAGGAGAAATAAATAAAATAACTCCGCATTAATATTTGTCAGTCAACTTTATACAGCTATTATATAGCATACATATATATTCACGCCACGCTACTCGGCAAGCCTTTCTGTGGGTGTTTATAAGTCAGTAATAAATATATATGTATATAAAGTTAGTCATATATAGAATTGAAATATATGTATATATATAAATATTCAGTTTATAGCTTGGGGTTATTTCCGCACAAGCATCAACGAACATATATATTATGCGATAAATAATAAAGTATTATTTCGTCATCTCACCATATATTATCGACGGTGGCTCAGCCAACCTTTTCTTAATAATGGTGATATACGATATATATATTGAAGTAAAACAGAGACATAAAATAAATAATATATCGGTAGAAAATTTTACCGATTGTGATTGTTTATAGTAGAACATTCGTGCTGATAACGTGTTATAAAATAACCACAAAATAGAACAAAGAGTATTTGAGAGATAGAGAGAGAGAGAGAGAGAGTATTATTCAGAGTGAATCGTAGTATCCGATAACATCAGACTGCTCGGTATTTATAGCCGAGCAGCCCACTTACAATTTGCCAAACATTGAATGTTTGGTATGCAAAGTCTTACACCTACACCATAGGCTACTGTTCATCATCCATGACTTTTGTTTCATAACACTAAGTCGTTTTAATTACTTCTCTTTTTCTAGTTCTTAGTTGTAGCATATATTTTCACATTAATATTGGCACATATATTGCATTTAGAGGTGACGAGACCTTTCTTAAATTATGTCTTTGTGAGTCCATATTTGTGAGCCAACATTTGTTCCAAGGTAGAGATTGTTAGAATATAAGACCCGTAAGTGGCAGCTTTCTAGCAAGCCCAACAAACCAATTGGCCCATCTCCTTGGTGACTTGGTGCACCGGTTACCTCCTTCCATTGTTAAATCTCAATCCCATAAATTACTCCTTGATTGACTGTTGACCATTATTAAATATACTCCCTCTTTCTCGCCTCTATTGTACTGTGAGAGAAATATTGTAGCAGCAGCATCATCATCTTTCTTCTTCCTCTCTATTTTGTGACCGAAGTTTTCGTCCTTCCCTCTGTGATATATTGAGTAAGCAAAGGTTGGGTCTTGGTTACGGTTCGGGTTGGTGAGTTCTCTTCTCCGGCTATTTCCTTCTCTGTGTTGTCGAAGATAGTTGGTCCCGATCGGTTTCCTTGGGATCTACCTTGGTGGATAGTTGTTGGGTTTACAGTGGACTCTTTGGTGGACTTTGGACGATGAAAGGAATCTGAGCCGAAGAGCTTGTAGCCTAGACCTTTGTGGTCGATGACAGCGAGTCGTGCTTGGGTCACGGCGTAATTGCGAAGCTCTTCGTTCCTCTGTGTTTTTTTTATTCTTCCTGTAGCCCCTTCTTGTTTATTATCTAACCCATTGTGTTGCAGGTTGAATATCATCTGATAATGAAGTCTCTGTGACTTCATATATGATACTTCATAATCTATTGGAAGATTAAGAGTTGTACACATTGGTCCCTTAGAGTTCCTTCTCTATTTATACTTCAACCTTCGATATTATAATCTGTTATCCCTCCCCTTGTACGTGTCTCATGTGTATGTGTTGGGCTAGTTAATCTATATTAACTAGGATTATTATTATCGGGTTAGTAATATTTGGTGACTCCGTTTATGTACGAGTTGTTCCGGACAGTGTGAACTAAATTTACAAAAGTGGTATCAGAGTCCGCGTTCCATACCGTGAAACGGTAGAGCCTCCTTCGATCAAAAAATCGGTAACTCTAAAAGTTTATTTAGTGAGTTTTTTTCATCTCGAAATAATTACGTTATTTTTTTGTGTGTTTACTCTTAAAAATATATATATTGTCTCGTAATTTATTTGCTTGATTGTTGCTCTATTTAAACTGCTACTTTTTTATTAGAATTTGTTTGCTTGAATTTTTTGGTGATTAAAAAAAATTCTTAATTTCTTATATATTCTGATTTGATTTGATTGGTTGGTTTTGTGTTGTTTCTCTAAATGGGTTTGAAAGGATTAAAACGAGGAAATGATCATCGGCACGATAGTAGGCCCTACTTAAAAAGCCATTAGTAACGAAGTCAGGAACATAGGTCCCTGAGATAACGCGAGTTTGATTATTGCCGAGTAAATGGACAACCCACGGCCTCCAACAGCTTTGGCCTCGGCTGGCCAGAGTGACCTCTGATGTCCTCGGCCCCCGGCACTAGAGTGGTTTCCACCACCCTCAGCCTCGTCGCTGAATCGGTCCCTAGTAACCTCGGCCTCGGCAGTAATAAGCACTTTAGCGCAAGACCGCTCGGCCTCGGCGTGGGATCAATCATCACCCGGCCTGACAAACCAGCTTCCTTAGGCCCGAGAAACCCGCTACACACAAGCACCAACTCCCTGACAGACGCACAGCCCACTTATTTCTGACAAAAACCATCAACGCATTTAATGATTGCCGCTATGTGTTCCCTAATGACCAGTCGACATGAATATCAGGTATAAATAGGGGACGCACATTTATTGTAAAGGTAAGTAAATTCTGAGATGTCACTACTCTCTTATCACACCCCTTTATCAAGCAAATATCACGACACATTTATTACCTCTTTCCTACCGGAAATCTTACTCTCACACCAGAGGGTTCTAGTCGGGCCGTCCCGACTCCTTAACGGTGTTTGTTGTTTACCTTGTGCAGGTTAACCAAGAAAGACGAACGAGTGAACGCCACCTCATCCTTGCCTCCTACGTGGACAACAAGACAAGGTCACCACGAAAATAGCGTGATCAGTTTGGTTCCATTGCCGGGAAACGACTTTCTCAGTCACAGCGTCCACAAACGAGAAAGGATGGTGATATCAAAAAAGCAAGCCTCTAAAAATGTCACCCCCGCTGCATACACCCGCCCGAAAAAAGAAGACAACGAGGGAAGGGCGAGGGCCCCGTCTCAACGAGGCAGGACTTTGGCGCCTCGGTACCCGGAGTGTCGGCAAGGGACCAACAAAGACTCGCTCTGGCCAAACGGCTCTCTAACAACAAAAATAAAGAGGCCGACGCCGACCCCTGAGATGGACGGTTCACTGAAGTCGAGTCTTCCAGAGCCAACGAAGAGGAACGACCTCACGGCAAAACGAATAAGCCCACGGTCCAGGAAGAGGCGGACCAGGAATACGCATATTGGGAGCACCAAAGAACCCTGTACACAAAGATACAGGAGGCCGAGACCAAAATGCACGAGCTACGACAAAAAGCTCGGGTCCCAGAACCCGAGCCCATAATTAACGTGCAAAGCACCCCAGCGCGCTCCAACTCAGTCTGGCAAAGGGTGGAAGCTACGAAAGCCAAAAGAGCAAAATTTACCACCAATGTCAAGTCAAGACTTGGCAAGAGGATGGCCGGCGAGGGGTCTAGGACGAGCGTTCATTCTCGCCTAAGGTTCCCCCCGATATAGATAATCGTTGAGCTCACAGCGAGGAAGGAGAGTCCCAACCCTACGCCCAGTCTTCATCCAACAAAGCTCTCTCCAAATCCCGACATCCGTCTCGCCACACTCCGCCTCGCCAAAAGAGGCTCGCAAAGAGCCTAGATCCCCAATAAGAAACACGGCCGAGGAAGAGGTCGAAATACCTCAGGCAGACAAAGGAGCCAACGGCATCCCCACACAAGCCGTAGGCTCGGCACAGGGAGATAGACCAATGACGGATGCCGAGATAAGGGCATGGATGGAGAAACTAGAAGCTCAACAGAACACAGGAACAAACACGGCCGTCAAAAAAATAGGAGGGTCGTTCATTAAACAGATAAGAGAAGTGGAGGTGCCCTCGAAAGTGAAGATTCCATACTTCGAAGACTACACCTAGACAACGCCCCGACCATGTGTCGTGGTTCGAATTAAAAATGATCATAGTGACCCACTCGACGATATATGGTGCTTAGTATTTGGGGAACCCGAAGAAGTTGTGCCCAAAGCAAGGGTACAACGGGTTAGCCCACGACTCTATCACTGTTGGGATGACTTCAAGAGGCCTTTCTCGAAAAAGTTCGCCTCGGCAGTGCCCTCCGAAAAGTGAGACAGCACTGCAAAGGTGTGAAACAAGAAAGCTGGAGAGACTCTCACATGGCCCGGCTTCAAAGAGGTCCCGGACCAAATCCCGATATTCCCGACACCTCCGTAGTGATGTGCGTGCTTCTGAGCGATGCGAGGGAACCGCCGAAGAGCTCCTCATGAGACCAAGGGACACGATTGGCGAGATGTTCCTAATACCTCAAAGTGGTGGCTCTCATTGACGGCGACGAGCAACCTCCACCGCAACAAGCTTCACGAGCACATACATCCCTCGTGCACGCTAATACCGCCGACGACGCCACCAACAAGGGAAAAGAATGGAGAGCTCGCCAAGATGATGCCCACCCAAAGAAAAAGGAGAGAGGAGGAGAAAGGGGCCAAATTCACCGGGAAATTAGGGGCCCGAGACGAGACAACGAAGTTGGAAGACTTCACCCCCTCAATGCATCGAGGAGCACATCACGGATGTTTTCTTAACAGAGAACAAGATACGACCCCCTTTCCCATGAAATCACCCTCGATACCCGAAACCCCGTAAAAGATGCAACTTCCACAACAGATTGGCCACGCCACTTTTAAGAATGCATACACCAAAAGAGCGGTTATAAACGAGGGAGACGGAGGTTCGTGGCAAGAGAGGCCAATAATTGCGCCCAGGACCAAGGGCTGCAGGGGTGACAACAGCAACCCGACCAACGAGCAGAATACTATCCGAGAAGAAACTAAAAGTATCACGCTAGGTTGAAGAATGCAATAAAGCTGCTGAGCAGCTTCTGACGTCATGGAAGGGATGGTCGAGCATGAAATGGTTTTTAGGGACACCGAGCTGGCGGTCAATGATTATGCTCGGCAAAACCCGTTAACCCTGCAAGTTGGCATACACAACAGCCTCGTCAAACGGGTCTTGATAGATCTGAAAGCTTTGGAAGGGACGTGATGTATATAAGTGCTTTCTGGCATTAGGACTCGGCGATGCCCACCTCACTCCAAGCCGAGTCCAACTGGAAGGGTTCACGGGCCACAAGGTCACGGCAAAAGGAATCGTGGCCCTCAAAGTCAGCCTCGGAGAAGGAGATACCGCCAGAAGCAAAGAAGTCACTTTCCTAGTCCTCGATCTCCTCCCCCAGGTACACGCCATCCTCGGCCGAAAGCCAAATTTCGAATGGTCGCATCAATGGCCCATCAGCGGGTCAAGTACATGACCTCGTTCGGGGTAGGGGTCCTAAAAAATGACGCTCGCACTACCCTGGAATACCTCATCAATGAGAGGAAAGAGGCAGAGAATAAATTGAAAAGGCCGGAGGAGGCCGAGGGAAAAGAGGATGAGCAAGTTGCCAAACGAGCCTGAGGGCTCGACGGAGAAAGCTCTACCCCGTAGCAATCAAAACAAGTCAAGGAAGTTGGCCCGCGTCAGGAAGAAGGAACGTCGAGCGGCGAGATCGAGAAAACTGAGATCGATAACCTCGACGTACGAGACCATCCAGTCTTACAGCCTATGGAGGATGTAGAAGAGGTTGTCATAAACTTCAACTACCCTGACCAAAAAATCAAGGTGGGAATGGAAATAGCGGGCAAAGAAAGAAGAGCTATCATCGAGTTCTTGAGAAACAACACGGACGTCTTCACATGGAAGGCCGAGGATATGGAGGGCATTGTTGAAGAAGTAGCGGTTCACCAATTGAGCATTGATCCAACATTTGTACCCATTCAACAAAAGACGAGATATTTCTTTCCTGAAAAACAAGATGTAATTAAGGAGGAAATAGCCAAACTGCTACGGGCTGAGATCATAAGAGAAATCCACTACCCCACGTGGATCGCAAATGTTGTGATGGTAAGAAAGAACAACAGAAAGTGGAGGATGTGCGTTGAATTTACCAACCTGAATGAAGCATGCCCAAAAGACTGGTACCCATTGCTGAGGATAGATCAATTGGTCGACTCTATCTCGGGCTACAAAATTTTAAGCTTCGTGGACGCCTACTCGGGGTACCACCAAATCAGGATGTGGAAAGAAGATCAAAGGAACACAGCTTTCCAAGCGGCAGGTGCAGTCTCTTTCTACAACGTGATGCTATTCGGCCTAAAGAATCGAGGGCCACTTACCGAATGGTAAATAAAGTTTTGGGGACGATTAGGGAGGAATGTGGAGGCGTCACATAGGCGATATGGTGATTAAGACCAAGGCAGACCACGTAGGCGACCTCGGAGAAACTTTGCAAACCTCGAGAAGAACAAGATGAAGCTCAATCCCGCCAAATGTGCCTTCGACGTAACGGCGGGGAAATTTTTGGGGTACATGGTGAACGAGCGTGGAATTGAGGAAAATCCGGAAAAAATTAAAGCCCTGGCTGAGATGAAGGTCCCAATATATATCAAACAAGTGCAACAGCTGAATGGAAGAATAGTGGCCTTGGGAAGATTCATCTCGAAATCAGCCGAAAAAAGCCTCCCTTTCTTCAAAATCTTAAAAGGGGCGAGAAAGTTCACATGGGACAAAGAGTGCGACCTCGCTTTGCCAGAACTCAAAAAATACCTCACTTGCCCCGCCAAGCCACCGCCTCTCAGGAGAAAGACTCTACGCCTACCTCTCGGCCACTGACACCTGACCATAGCATCTTATCGATCTGTTCTGCGAAGAAGGAGGACTTCAGAGACCCATCTATTATGTGTCTCATGCACTGACCGAGGTAGAGACGAGATACATGCAGATTGAGAAGGTGATTCTCGCATTGATGATAACGGCGAGAAAATTAAAGTCGTACTTCAAAGCCCGTGAAATCAGGGTATATACCGACCGCCTTCTGAAGAATCTCAGTATAGGCAGGCGTCGTAGGAAGGATGATGAGATGGATCGACGCCGAATCAATGTAATATGCAATCATCTACCTCCCAAGAAAATCCATCGTGGCTCAAGTCTTCGCAGATTTCATTGCCGAAACCTCCTTTTTACCTTGCAAAAGGAAAGAGTGGACGCACCTGCATCAAGGACCCTCCACCAAACGAACAAGTGCCCAGCAAGAGCGGTCTCAAGCAAGACGAGACGCCACTGACATTGTTCGTAGCCGGATCGTCCTAGCAAGAATGGCATCCCAGCACTGGAGCAGCATCCTACTCCGTAACCCCGTGATGAACGAGATCGCTGAAAGCTCTTAAACTCGAACTTCCCAAATACAAACAACGTTGCCGAGTATGAAGCATTGATAGAGAAAAGTGCCGAATTGGCCGGCCGAAATAGAGCTACTCAAATCTTAATCTTCGCGACTCCCCACTGTCCGTGAAGCGTATTTTGGGGAGTATAGGGTAAACCACCCAACACCGGACAAATATGTGGAGCTAGCTCAGCGCCTTGGCGCCCAATTCGGATATTGGGAATCTGGAGCAAATAGGGCCAAGGGCCAAAACACAAGGCGTACTCACCTCCAAAATGGCCACCAAAGCCGAGCTCGGCGAAGCTCCCCGAAACGTGGATCGAAATCCTCGATACCTCGGCCATTGATAAAGAAAAAATAATGATGCTAGAACAAAGCCACGGAGTGTTGATCGATGACATCAAAAAGTACATCGACTGTGGATACGCCTAAAGAAAAACAGAGCCAAGGATGGGCAATGGCAAGAAGATCGGTCGGATACACCGTAATCGCACTGGGGATGTACTATACAGCGATCTTTTACAAAGCCTCCTAAGGTGTGTCCGACCGTAAATCACACAAGGACTAATGCCGAGGTGCACCGAGGGGTATTGGGAAGCCATCCAGGGCTCGAACTTTGGCCGATTGTGATCATTTTTCATGAGTACTACCGCCGACGTTAAGAAAGGATGCCGAGG